>CM021108.1:630475122-630705808 GCA_007115665.2 Sequoiadendron giganteum
TAAACCCTAAACTCAAAACTCAAAACCCTAAACAGACTAAAGACATCATTTTTTCCTAGGCCCTTAATGAAATTTGGTTGCCTTGGGAAACATCACAAAATTTTATTCTCTTGAGCCATGTCATTTTGTCCTAGGACCTCACTAGACACAGATCTCCTTAAGCCATCCTATCACCCTAAATTATAAATCGATGACTTAAGGGGATCTATGTTAAACTCTAAACCGTAAACCCTATAACATTCATAAATTGTCTTACATTAATAGTTAATTATATTTCATTCAAGTAACATGCCTTAAACATAAATGAGGCTTACTTATTTTATCATATGTATTCAATTAGGCCATTTATATTGAATGGTTTAAGGGTATAAATCCTAAACATGTATCTTACATTTTGAAATTATAAATCTAATGAAGGTTCACTCATATCTTCTAGAGATCACATGGATCGATTCAATAATATTCACAATCCACCTCCGCGCCATCCATCTCCACCACCTTCACCTCCACCTCCACCCACTCCACCTCATAACCCCCCATCTCCACCACCTGAAATCGATGGTGCTCGTTTGCAAGCACAAATAAATTCCAATGTTAGAACCATCCAATATCAAATCAACATTATTGAAAATGAAAAATTTGTCTCACCACCTATGAGGATGATTGCATCTTGGATGAAAACCATTGTTGATGTTGTCGGGGCTATGGATGGGATCTTAGATGAGCATCGACAATGGCTAGAGGAGAGGAGAACTTTTGATTCTGAAAAGGAAAAAACAAATAAATGAAGAGATGCAGTAGAGAGCCACAATAGTTTTTAAATTAAGACAATGATCTTAAATAGTTATGAATTTATGAATTTGGTGAACGATGGATATTTTCTGTGATGAATTTTGTGAACGATGGATATTTTTTGTAACGCGAATTTATGATTTTGGTTCTAGATGGTTATTTTTAGTGACTTGAATTTATGAATTTGGTGGAA
Source organism: Sequoiadendron giganteum (assembly GCA_007115665.2). Classification (NCBI taxonomy): domain Eukaryota; kingdom Viridiplantae; phylum Streptophyta; class Pinopsida; order Cupressales; family Cupressaceae; genus Sequoiadendron; species Sequoiadendron giganteum. Next base: position 630,476,108 of record CM021108.1, read on the forward strand.
TTTATGAACTTATAATGAGGAATTTATAATAGTATATATTTTATGACTATCTAGTCTGATCATGATGGAAAATTGCAATATATATATGCGTTAGACATAAAATGAGCTTTTTGTGAATGTTTCAAGTTTATTGTTTACTATGTACATGTATTAAAATTGCACATAGTTCTTAAATTTTGAAATTTTTATGTATGTACATAGTTTACTTTAATGATGTATATGTACATGAAAATTATGCATGGTATTTTTTTTTTTAAACATATGTACATAGTTTACTTGCTCAAGTTCAATCAATGTAGGAGTGTGTTTCAATTTTATATGATCTTAATATATGTATGCACATCATATTAAAACAAATTTGCATGTGTGTTTCAAATTTAACTATTTCTTGTAATTTTTAAGTTTGTATGTTAATTTAGTATAATTTAATGCAAGTGCACACTTATATCTCATATCATGGATGATTTTAACATTGATGATATCATCAATCCACCTCCACCTCCCCCTCCACCTCCCCCTCCACCTAATATGCTACCTCCACAACATGTTGCATCTGATGAGGATCGCTTACAAGCACACATAAATGATCAGGTTGCATCCATACAAAATAAAATCAATGCTATGCAGAGTCAAGCATTGATTCCACCACATGTTAGAAATTTTGCATCTGCAATGCAAAACATTGTGGATGCCATCAGGACCATTGATTCTGATCTAGATATGCATAGACAAGACAGAGAACAAATGAGACAATTTTATGCTGACGGTCTCTCCTATAAACAAATATTAGACCTTAAAATAATGAAAGCCCACCTAGCCCCCTACTTTCTCGACCCTGTTACTCGACAACCCATTCCTGCGAACAAATCTAGAATATCCATGAGGTGGTGCATACATCCACAGATGAGTGCACATTTTTGGGATCGATGGTATATGGTTTTTAATAGTCCCCCACATGCTAATTGGGAGTGCCAATTGTATTTTTTGAGGAAATTGTATGTAGAGTTTTTTATGAGGCAAAAGCCCAATTATTTTGATTTTAAATCATTTCAGGGTGTTGGTGGTGGCATGCCACAATAGAGGTTAGGGGAAAGGGTTTATCCCCAATGCCCTATGCACATGCAACCCCTTGTTGTTCTCTTGGTCCTCCCATTCCTGCACCTGTGCATCATCGGTCTATGGTCTTGACATCAGGTTCCCTTAGTACACTTGTAGGAGACCTTGATCAACATGCTTATGCAATAGCGAGTGGGGAGCATAGAGATGATGATGATGGAGTGTTTTATGGAGCTGGTCTGAGTACCACTCTAGGAGTGTCGAGGCTCGTACCACATGTATGTACTAATTTCCATCAAGTATGCTATGGACCTGATTATGCCACACCTAGTTCGGGTGGACATGGAGATTCTGGTGGTTCATTTGGTCACATCGGTTCATTTGTAGAGTTTCTTACAAGAGGCGAACATCTTGAGGACACTACTACACAGGTATAAATATGCATCTACAGACTCATTTTATAAGAATTTTAATTAATGTATATACCAAAGTATTTAGTTTGCAATACATTTTAACAATCAAACTATTTGGTGTACATACGATAGTAATGATGGGGCAATCCTCTGTTCCACGAGTACATACATCGACACTAGTCCTCATCGGCAACCCTTATGGGGTATTTTGATTTCAATATTTTAAGTTATAAATGAAATGATTTTTAACTTTCAAGTTTTAAATTTATAATTGAATAACATATATGCTTGAAATATTTATGTTGGTTTAGGCGAGTCAATCGACTTCCACGTCGATTCCACCTGAGGGGTTGTCGAGCACTCCTCCACTATCGACATCGTAGACTAGGGGCATGTATGTATTTATATTGTAAATTGTTTAACTTACATTAGTATAGTTACAATTATGAATTTTTAATTCACTATATATGAAATGTGCATGTACACTTGTAAATATTATAAGCTTTTGTTACATGTCTACATGTATTTCTAGGTTGATACCACAATGAGAATGGGCATCGTGCAAACATTAGATGTTGCGGTTACTTGTGAGGCCTTTGATTTTCAAGTTGTTTAAATAAATTTCTACACAAAATGTGCAAACTTGCATATATATATATATATATACATATATATATACCTAATTCAAGTATGCTACATGCTTTAATTTTGATCTTGTAGGACTTTGTTAGTGCGACTTTTAGCCCTGACCCAGACATAGTTACACCTCTTGGAGGGCATGCAGAGCAAGCTCCAGATCAAATGGTAATTTAAATTTTTTATTATATTTAAATTCAATTATAAATTATATATAGTGAATATATAACTTTAATTTTAAATTTTAAATTGAATATATATATAATTTGAGCTAATACATGTTTTAAATTCTTTTTCTTTTATAGCATGTGACACATCTAGTAGTTGAGAATGTACAAACATGTCATGCAGAAGAGGGTGCACAACCTATGGATATGGTACAATTAAAATATGATAAATTATAAATTAATTTCAATTAAATCATTTTTAATTGTAGACTTGTGCATCTAATTTCAACTTTCTTTGTCTTGTTTATGTCTAGATTGATTCAGAGAATGTAGAGGTTGCTTCAGGTGCAGTAGAGCATCCAAACCCAGATATGATGGTAATTTAATTTTAATATGATGAATTATAAATTAAATTATCATTAAATATTTTTTCATTGTCCTACATATGATTTCATCTTGCTCTTGTACAAAGTGTTTCAAGTCATCTACATAGTCTGCATGGCGTGAAGAGGTCTCTTGATTATAGAGACAATACATGACCTAGAAACATGATTTTGTGGGTTATATTTGTTTATTTTGTGGACTATATTTTTGGTTTCTTACGTACTCTATTAGACTTTATATTTCATGGTTCTTGAGTACTTAGTTGGACTTTAGTTCATGGGTTGTACTCTAATGGACTTTTTTTCATGCGCTTACTATATTGGTTCCATGCACTTAATATATTTAAATAAATTATGGACTTTATTATTGTTTGAAATTTTAATTTACACATATACATTTACATGCATTTTATGTTCATAGTCAAGATATTAATATAGGACATTAATGTGAAATTAAATATAAATATGAAATTAAAGTTCAAATTAATAGGACATTTTAATAATTATACTTTACAAATTTAGTGATCTCATACATGATATGTACATTCAATAATTAGCTATAATTAGTCAATGAACTTATTCAATTCGCGTCAATCAATAATTAGTCAATAAATCATAGTTTACAAACAAAAGAAATTCGTTTATATACCAGAAAGGATAAAATTTTAAGAAATAAACAAAACCATACAAGATTAGAGAATAAAAGCATTAATAAATTCTATAAATAATAAAATCCAACACTAATTTATAAGCTGACAAAACAAATAATGGCATCCAATACTATTTTTTAAGCTATCAACACAAATAATGGAATCCAATACTAATTTATAAGTTGTCAAAACAAATAATGGCATCCGATACTAATTTATAAGATGTCAAAACAAATAATAGCATCCAATACTAATTTATAACTTGTCAAAACAAACAAGTATATTGAAAACAAATAAGGGGACATCTTAAGGGGTCATAATACGACGTCTTAAGGGGATGTCTTAAGGGTTCATAATAGAATGTCTTAAGGGGTCATAATACAACATCTTAATAGGTCATAATACGATGTCTTAAAGGGACATCTTAAGGGGTTCATAATATAACGTCTTAAGGGGATGTCTTAAGGGTTCATAATAGAACATCTTAAGGGGTCATAATACAATGCATTAAGGGGTCACAATACTATTAATGTACAAGCAATATCAATATGTAATCAAAACATGTATTTAAATATATTTTAACTAATAATTACCTTTATTTAAAAGGACAATATAAAACAAGCTATATTTACCAGTATTTACTTATTCCATTGTACCATCTGCATCCTCTCTTTTTTTTAATGCATCTATGATTGTCTCATGCTCTTCCATAGAAATTGTCCATAACACTTTATTTGTAGGTCTTCCGCGATATCGATCTAGTTTTATATTCGTTGCCACCACCAAATGTGAATAATGCATAATTTTTTTATGCGGTTCATAATCTTCGAATGCAGGTAGATCATTCTTCCTTGCTAGGTATTTTCATAGCCAAGTGCCAACAACCACAACTGATCCTATTGGAAAACATGAAAAAAATCATCATATAAATTCTCAAAATTATCTTAATGGGATGAAAAACTTGTTCTAAAAAATTGCTTAAGGGGATGATCCAAATTGTTATCAAAATTTTCTTAAGGGGATGTCTTAAGGGGATCATGGTACCTATTGGATAATGATAGCCATCATCATCTTCTCGAGGTGATATTAACTTATTTTTACTCTCCACACAACGAGCCAACCAATATTCGGTTTGTTCTTCATTCCCCTCAGGTGTAACAACAACATACACATCACCTGCAAACAAAAAATGATTTAATAACTTGCGCATATCAATATAAAAAAATTAGTATTACAAAATAACTTAATAAAGTGAAATAAATTGAATTAAATTACCTTCTTGTACAAGGTCTAAAACACGATCATAGTCTTCAGATGCAAACACTTGATCATTTTCTTCAATAGTTCTTTCATATTGATCATGTGCTTGTGCAGGTGTCAATGATATTTGTTCCCACTGTTCAACCCATTATGTATTTTCACATGCTTCCCAATCTCCTAAGATATAAAACTGGAAAAAACATGCAAGCTCCCTTGTCTAGATAGTCCATGTGCTTGCTATCGAACTCCTAAATGAATGCCATTTAGTAGATCCACTAATTGTCTCACAGTCAACTCTAGGTACAATGTTATCTTCTTCAACCAACCAAAATAATCGATGAACTCTAGAGTACTCACTCGAACCAAGTGTAGATAATATTGTATTACACCAATCGACAATCCCATGTGCATCTTTAAATTTTATTGCATCTTTGAATTTTAATTTTTCTCTAGCAAGAATTCTTTTGACACACGCTCCAGCTCCATCATGTTCTCCTTTACCATGGCCAGCTTCAAAAAAACTCCATATATGTTGGACATTGATTTCTTTATGAATCCTACTTAACCAATAGAACATTCAAGCATTCTTGAACTGCCCCGCACAATCATCTAACCATATGAGGTGTTCTTTCATATGGATTCCTCTTTCTCTTAAATTTTTATAAAATATATTGAAACAATATTGAACAAACTCTGATGAGTGTAATTGGCTGTCACTCAAATAAAAATGATACTCCCTCAAAACTTTTCTATCATGCTCAGTGCTATCATCTCCATGTCTATAAACAATATGGACAAACATAGCTACTTGCACTAAATTATAATACTATGATTGAATTTCCTCTTGTAGAGCTAAAGTATAATTTTCCGTAAAATCAACCACTGAAAGTATAGTACCAATTGGAAATGTTTTCTACATGCACAAAATTGGCCATCTTGAGCCATCGAGCATGTTGAGAGTGCATGATATATTTTGGTACTATCTTATTCTTAAATTCACTCATGAATGCATGCACACTAACTTTTTTTGTAACTAAATCACAATGCTTTCCTATTTTTCCATCTTTTAAAGAATAGTGAACACTCTTAAATCTTTTAACTTCTACTAATTGTTCAAAATCATTATCAACACTTTCATGCATACAAATTCCTAAGAATGAAAGATTTCCACAGTCAATGCATTGTCTAGAAATACAAGAACTTAAATAAAACAATTTACCATTAGATCTTTCACAAAACAAACTTGAAATAAACTCCCTTATTGCTTTAGGTGGCATATTAATACCACATTCTTGTATAATCATGTTAGTATGCAAGGTACAACGTATATATCGAAAAACATCATAAAAATAACGAAATTGAACATGTGTTTTACAACAACAAGATATATGTTGCTTATTAACTTTTACATACCATAGTTTACATTTTTCAAAAGACCTTTGACTTATTTTAATATTACCGGGTAACACTAAATCACCACAAACTTTTTTATAAAATTCAGTTTATGTTGTATCTAATAGGTGTTTTGGGTGAGGATCATGAACTTTGGACCCCACCCTTAATTTTAAAACATCTCTAGCATTAGATGAAACCCTAGTATTATCATGCCAATATTTTTCAATCAAAGATTTAATTTCAACATTCAATTTCATATCAGACATCGGGAGTCGACCACCGAAACTCCAACATTGGTTGATAGGATCATTTTCTATAATTTCTCTTCTTTTTGCCGCTCTTAGCAATGTTTTAGGATGTATTTTTAAAACTTCACTAATATTTCTTACCATTCTTTTATTCAAAGTTGCTTTATTAACTATAGCAGTTGTTATAGCTCTTCTTGCTGCATTTTTATCTTTAGATCGACTATTTTTTTCCAATAGATTGAATGGCACTAGCAACAATACACATAACATGTTTTAATGATTGATCTTTTCTTTTTGGTTTAACAAAAAAGCCTAACCTTTTCATTATTTTCCTCATTTTTTGCATTCTCATCAATTGCATCATTAGTTGACACTGAATTGCAACTTTTTTACGTTAAAAGAATTCGTTGTATATTTTATTTGCATGTGTTCTTATTTGCCTCCAAGAAATTTGATTAGGAAGATTATCAAAAACACCACTTTCAATTTTAAAAAAAAAGTATTTTCATTAAATTCAACATCACATTCTAAATTTTCATCTTCATCTCCATCTTCATCTTCATCTTCATCTTCATTTTCGTTTTCATTTTCAACTTCAAAATGATTTACATTTTCATCTTCATTTTCATCAACAAAACGGTTTTCATTTTCATTTACATCAACAAAACGGTTTTTGTTTTCATTTTCAATAAAAGGATTATTCTCAATTTCATTTTCAAGAAAAGGATCATTCTCATTTTCATTTTCAACAAATTCTATAAAAGTTTCATCTCTCTGAATATTATCAATGTCTAAATCGTTAAGTCTAGCATCTTGTAAAATTTCTACATATGAATTTACCATTTCACTAACATGTGGATTTGAAGACGTACCTGGATTTGTGCATATTGAAACATTCTCCATAGCATTGATAGAGGGATTTGAAGACGTAGTAGGACTTGCTTGTATAATCATATTCTTCTCCAAATTGACTTCTTGCAAATTCACTTCATCTACAACCATGGTCTCCTCTATGTTTTCATCTTCAATAGTTGTGGAATTGGATGCTCCCCCATCATTCATTGATTTAATTCTCACTCTTCTTTCTCTTTCTCTTTGTCTCTCCTTCTCTCTGTTTGCTTCAATTTCTTCAAGAGTCAATGTCTTCCTCCTCTTATTACGAGCTTTATCTCCCATGATTATAAAATTCTCAAGTACAAATGAATGTAAATAGTGAAATTCTTCAAAAAATTCAATTCATATTCAAAGTTCAAGACCTATAAGGACTAAATTCTTCCTTTTGTGTTTCTCAAAACAAGTAGAAAACTAGCACAATTCCACTATAAAACTAATTTCTTCATGCCTCCTTTGAAAAAATAAATTCATATTGCAAGTTGAAGATCTTTTGTTCCTTCTTTGAAAAAATGGGATCTCTCCTTTGAAAAAATTAATCAAAAAAAAAAGTCACCACCTGTAAAAAAATTGCTTGATGAAAAATAGACTAATGTGAAGTTGCAAACTTCACAGTAAAATTTGACAGTAAATACAAATAACATAGTTAAAAAGAAATGGGATCCCGATTATAGAACGGGATCCCGTTCCCAATATTTATTGTCGGGACCGTTGGCAGGGGAACAAGATCTCATTTTATAAACGGGATCCCGTTCCCTTGCCAATGATCACCTTATTAAATATTGGGAATGGGATCCCGTTCTATAATCGGGATCCCATTTTTTTAATTTTTGCTTTGTGGTCGGGTTTTTCCCTCGGATTTTGGTTCGGGAAAAGCATTGGGAGTCCGAACCTAGGCCTTCAACCTGGTTTGACCTGCAAGTTGAAGGTTCTAACAATGTTAGGGAAAAAATTTGAGTTTGGACATATGACTGATGACTTTTTTTGCAGAGTTTTTCAATGAAATTAAAACCCATTATAGATTAGACAGTTTAGATTCCAAATATGTAATTTTAAAAAAAATTGGATTTTTTTTTAATTTTTCATTTAATTTCTAATTAAACAAGTCCATAAACTTGAATTATCAGTGTTTTTTAATATTTTAATAATTTTTTAACATAACATTTTTATGAACGGATTGCACAAGAACAAACTTCAGACAATTCTTTTCAATTTAAAAAATAAAAATAAAAAAATGATAAGTTTAGGTCATCTTATGCGTTTTGTACACGATGATTTTTCAAAACGACAAATATGCCTAATAAAAATTTAACAAAAAAAGAAAAAATTCAATAAAAAATTACAAAAGAATATCAAAAACAAGCTTCAGTGAGTCGCAAATCTTTTCCCAAAAGGATTTAGAAAAATAAAATAATTTAGGTCAAAATATGGATGTTGTACGCGTGCATGGTATGGTAGAAAAAAGTGACTTTTAAATAGTGGTTTGTACAAATTCCGATTGAAGCTCAATTTGTACAACCTGGGTATTGAAATAAATTACATATTTGGAAACTAGACTCCGAGTACTACATTTTATAATTAGTGAATTTTTTGAAGATTCCATCTCTAGGTGCTTCAAATTTTAAGGTCAAAGTGTCAAATTTTGAAAATCAGGGAAAACACTTCCACTTTTTGGCCTCAACTTCTTGCCAGCACCCATCACCCAGGTCCAAGAGGATTTTTTGGAGGTCCAATAATCAAGGGAGATCTAATGGCCAATTATGTGTTCATAACCTTAATGGATTTGACTTGTTGTTGATGATGTTCTATTGAGGGGGGTCTAGGTTTACCTTATCATCTGAGCAATCCATATTACTATCTTTCCAAATAAATGTATTAATGATATCATCTTTATTTTCTACCATATCTTCCCAAATGGGTAAATAATTGGGAGAGGGACAAACAAGATTCTCATTATGCTCAATGATTTGATCTTCTAAACCAAGGTACTTTTGTCACAAATAGGAGTGGTATAAGGAGGACAACTATGATCAAGTCATGATATTCTATGATTGCATTCTCTTGCACAAAAATATTGTCACAAGTGGGAGAGATGTTGGGAGATGAATTGAGACTAGGTAAAATGATGTTAAGAAATGTGCCAATGGTCTCATCCTCTTATGACATGATAATATCCTCCCAAGGGGGAGAGGTTTTAGGAGAGAAACAAACAATATTCTCATGACTCAAAAATTGGGTCTTCTAACACTAAGATAACTTCGTCACAAGTAGGAGAGGTATTAGGAGAAGAACAATTCTGATTGTCATGATTATCCATGATTGCACCCTCTTGCAGAAAAATAATCTCACAAGTAGGAGATATATTAGGAGATGAGTGAAGGATAGGTAGGGTTATATTAAGAAATGTGTCAATAATTTCATTCTCTTACATCAAGTTACTCTCATAATTAGGAAAGATATTGAGAGAATGATTAACATGTTTGTTAATGATCTCATTTTACCCCCATAGATCATAATCATAAGTAGGGAGATTGTGCTTATGCAAGACATGCTTTACCATATCAAAACTATATCTTTGGAAAGGAAACATGCTACTACTTGGTCCTTATAGATTTGTAATATGTTGTAACAACCTAGGGCTTTGAGTTTGTGCAAAAAGAAAACTAATCTATGCAATTTATGCAATGCTTCAAAAAATGTATATAATTTTCCTATAGATCTAATGATTTCCAATACTAAAATGCAACATTTTTTCCCAAATTTGCTACAAATCAAGAAAAATGACACTTTTCTTGCACATGCCATAAGATTTTTCTATAATTTCAAATTAGACAGTTGCAAGTAGAAATAGAATTATAATGCAAAGATATAAACATGTCTAGAATTTTCCTGAGACACTTGTACGGGGATAGGTTTTCCTAAGGGCGTCTGAGTCCTTGTTCAGGATTCTACAAACTAAAAAGTTGAATTTTTATGTTGATGTTTTATGTTTTTGTTTCTATTTGCAAATAGGTTGAACAAATGATATTTTCTAGATTTTTCTCAATTTAGGTCAATGTAATGCAAAATACAAGTGTGCAAAAAAGGTGAATTTTTTAAATTACAAGTTTTGAATGCAATTTTTAGATCTAAAATGCAATGATTGACTCATTCTAAGATGCACAACCTAGAAATGCTGATTTTAATGCAAACTTGAAACAAAACAATGCAATTTTTTCACTTTTTAGGCTTAAATGATGATTTTGATTTGGATCTTGCTTTCTTTAATGCTTGAATGCTTTGGAGACCTACAAAAGTGTTAGACTTCACAAAACAATGATAACATGAACACACATTGAATTTGGCATGATGTTGGATCTTGAATTGTTGCAATAAATCACTAAAATGTTGCTCTTGACAATAGTATTCATTCAATAGTGTGCTTGCTAGTTGTTCTATTTTAAATGATAAAATAACTAGGTATTTATATGCAATTCCTCTAATCTCCCAAAAATTAGATTCCAAAAGTTGACACTTGAAATTTGAATTTTGAATGTTAAAATGATGTCGACAACATATTAAAAATTGGTCCTCGACAAGATAGGGGGACCCATATGCCCATGAGAATATGGGTCCCAACCCTATTTACTAGGACATTTAATTTCAGGATCAAAACATTAATTACTTGCATTTGTTCAATGCTCCAACCCTTTGGAAAATGATAAAAATAGGCATTGGAATGTTGAATTTAGGAAGCTTGGAGCCTAATTAGGTCCAATAAATTAAGGAGGAAAAACATAGTGTGAAATTGTTAAGGGTGACAATTTTCAACACTATATTTATCCCCCAGTTTAGTGAGAGTATGAACTTATCCTCAAACTCACACTAAATTAGAAAAATATATGTCAAGAGGGGTTCAATTATCCAAATGTTGAAGGGATAAGATGAAACAGGATCGAGGGAGGTGATCAAGCCCCCAAGATCCAAGATCCCATGGAAAACCAACATAAGTAGAAGGGAAAAAACATATGCAGCAAGAAAACATACACAAACATGCATGTCAACATGAAATGCAAAAGGAGGGTATGGACTAACAAGTTGTTTTATGCTAGGAACCATACCAAAGGAGTTCATAACTCACACAATTTAGCAAAGTTTGATATTTTCTAGGTGAATCATAAACTGAAAGGCACACGGTCTAGTGAGGACCAATTTTCACTAGGTGAGCCCCCAAGAAAAGTATGAGAAACACACTAGGTCTACTAAGTGTGTACCCATAACAAGGTGGAAAAAAATGAAAAATACACAAGGTCTAGTGAGGATCGTTTTTCACTAGGTGTGTACCCACAACAACCATACCAAGAGTTATATTCCCTGATAACTATGATAAGGTGCCACAAAATGATCAAAATTATATACCAATGCTACACTAAGTTCAACTCCCATGAACAAAGTGAAGAAAGTGGAATCCACCATCTCTTTAGGTCTATACACTTGTTTTATCTTTGGAGGCACAAAAGGAATCACTTGGTTGTATCTTGGTCTTTTATAGGATATGGGTGGAGGAATTGCAACATATTTTCCTTGGTTACTTGGAAGGTTATTTGGTTCAAGCATAGGTTTATCTATGATGGGCTGGGGAGGAAGAACAACCATAGACCTAGACCATTTTTAGGCATATTGATAAGAGATAAATTTATTATACACTTTGACTTAAACTTTTGATATGACTAGAAAAAGAAGCCTTCACGAGTCTTTATAGGTTCCATAGCTTGAGGCCAAAATAAATCCAATGCAAAATTCCTATGGGAAGACAAAGGACTAAACCTAGTATGATGCACTATAAACATCTCATTTCCAAAGGGGAACTTTATGCACTTGTGAATAATTGACAGGACGACATTCATGGAGCATAGCCATGGGTAGTATAACTTCACATAAAATTGGTCTAATTGGGATGATGGAGAATGAAAAATCTATTTATTTTGGTCCAACTTTAAGAGGAACATTGATGGAACCTATCATAGGGTGAGTGAAACTATCATGAGTTTTTATCCATGATTTTAATTGTTCACAAGAATCTTGATAAAACTCTTGCACAAACAAGAATTACTCAGTGATCACATTCTCTACACATGTGGGATCAATGAATATTCCTTGTGTAGGTTTGTCATTGATATGACCAACAATGTAGAGAGGACCATTAGGTGCATGACTAAGTTTATCATTATTAGTGAGAGAAATGTCAGATAGTATGGTGGTTTGGCCCTTACATGGTTGTACATATACAAAACCAACCATTATTTTTAGACCGTCCTCATTATCATTATAATTATTATTCATGTCATTAGTTGTATCAATTTTCATCTTATAATTATTAACATCGGGTGAACCCACAAAAGTGGTTTACAATTTGAGTGAGGAAGGAAAAGTTGCAAAAAATGACCCCATGCAAAAAAAATGGTTTTTGGGGGTTTGAACGAACTTCTGGTTCAAGCGAACCCAATTAGGGTTTGATAGAACCCCCCTTCGATCAAACCCATTTAATGTCGGGTCTCACATTTCCCAAAAAAATAAGCCAAAAAAATGCTTATGGAAAGGGGGTTCAAATGAACCCTGGTTCGAGTGAACCCCCCTTTTCCCCCATTCTCCCCTCCTGGCACCAAAAATCTCCAAAATTTTGCCCTTCGAAGCTCGGGTTGAGGATGAAAATGGAGGAGATTTCACAAACCCAACTAGATGATGGTAGTCCTCAGAACGAGCTATCCAATGAATATAATTTTAATATTTTTTGTTTTTATTATGTATTTGGTTTTTTAGTTTGATTAAACATAGGTTTTTCACCGAAAATCAAGCTCTCTATTTTGCACATGTGAAAAAATAGAAGATTATCAAAATAAATTTTAAAAACTATATTCGAGCTAGGTATTGATGTCCTTGATCAAGTAAAAAAAAAATTGAATTTCGATACATACGAAAAAATTTATGTTGTATACGGTCCACCTATGTTTGAATTGTAATTAGTTTGACTTCAAAACTTGATTAAGGAAAAAATATTCAATAAAACACTATAAAACCAAATTAAAGTGCTAGATATCGTAGTTACAAATCTAAATTATCAAAAATTAAAATTTTATCCTTCATACAAAAAAAATTATGTTGTATACGGTGAGCGTCGCTCCTTAAAAATGTTGTTTTAAAAAAAAAAACTAGTTTTTGAAGGAGATGGAAAAATAAGTGCAATATGATTCCAAAAAAATTGAAAAAAATATATTTAGAATCTATAGACAAAATGCCACAAATCACTAGTTTTCATCATCTTCAAATTCCTCACAGTTTAGCCACTATAGGAGCCCGAAAGTGAAGATTTAGTTAAAAAAAATTAGTTTGGTGTCCAGTTTGCCCAAAAAATGTAAACCAGTATTGTGGGATCACCCCATCATAAGTTTTCACAAAGTTGGTTGAATGATTAGCCATTGGGTTGGTAAAAATTTACAAATTTTGGTTAGGCGAGGTGACATACTTATGCTCTTTATCAAACTAACATCACCTAATTGAATTTAATTAGAATCAATGAGTTCTTGAACTTGATGTTTAAGACGTATGCATCGTTCCATATCATGTCCACTTGTGTAGTGATATGAAAAAAGGTATTTGGATCAAAACTTGGAGGTACAAGTTTGGTTCTATCCATAGGTCTAACTGGAGGTAAGTAGATTAGGTTCTTACTCAAAATTTGCAACATGATCGAATGGAGGGAATCAAGTAGCAAGGTAAATTGTCTTTCACTCTAAATTGATATGGGGTTGAACTTGAGGTTCAACATGATTGGTTGTTTGATATGGATTTATTTTTATAAAATTTATTATTTTTATTCTTGAATGGTTGGTTGTTGTTGTTGTGGGGTACAAATTCAATTTTTTAGTATGAGTCGATAAAGATGCTTCTTCATACCGACTAATCAAATTCTGATAGTCATGAAGATTTGTACACAAATATACGAAGGATGAAAATTTCATTAATAAGATTCTATCCCTTATGTTAGATTGCAAGTTGTCAATAAACACTCTTTGGATATGCGCATCAGGAAGAGTAAGATTGACCTGTGATAAAAGTAACTGATAGCAACTTATGAAATTCGTAACCTTTTCACCTTGCCTTTTTTTGCTCTACATTAAATCCGATTGGGAAATTTTAGGACCAATATTAACTTGGAAATGGTTGAGGAAATCATCGATAAGCTCATTAAATGAGTGGATTGAGTTATTCAGCAATGAACAAAACCATGTCTTTCAATGACCTAGGGAAAATTTTAGCCAGTAGCTTATTATAAAAAATGAAGTCACTACACATGGTGTTATATGTTGATATGTGATTGCTAGGGTCCCCTTTACCATTATACTTGTCAAATTGAGGTATATTTATGTTTTTTGGCATTTGTGCTTTCATTATTTCAAGTGATAATGGGCTCCTTTTGACATATTGTGATGGTTGTCCATTTTTTTTTTGATTTAGTGTTGAGATTTGTTGTTGAAGCGATGCCACATTTTGTAAAGGTTGGTTTATAATAGAATAATTGCTTGACATGTTTTGGGAATGAGGTGAATATGGCGGAAGTGTGTACGTGTTAGGTGAGCTACTATGTTGCACATTTATGAGTGGGGATGAAACTTGAAGTGTGACATGTGAAGATCCAAAACCATTAGGATTTCCAGTGGAGAAACCTATTGTTGGATTTATACCAATGCTTTGCTATGTTGTTGAACCAACAATTGGATTTGTGTATGTAGGAATAGAGGGTATAGTTGTAGCGAGGGAGACTTGACTTCCTCCTTGACTTTGAGTGTATCACAAATCCTGAGTGTAACTAGCCATGATAGGTACATTATTATCAACTATATGGGCTAAGCTACAAAAAACCTCTAATCTATGAGCATCAATAATCAATTTCCTCATGCTATCTATCATAGGGATGGAAAGACCAGCCAAATATTTAGTATTCATGTAGTCTTGAAGTTCTTTTAGGTCTTTATCCATTTTTTGCAGTTTATCTTTGGGAACATGGACAACTATAGTCTCAACATTTGTAAAGATAGGTGTTTGTAAGGTTTTCATTGGTATGGTAGCATCAGGGATAGAGTCCAAAATGGGTTGAGTATTGACAAAACTTGTCATGAAAGAGTTAGAAGATTCGTGATCCATAGTGGATGTTAAGCTAGCCCAAGATGCCATAAGTCTAGAATTACGTCTAACTAAATTATTGGCAATAAGACACTAGGTCATTAAACTCATACAAGTTTCAAAACACTAAGTGTATCCAAGATGAACACCAACCTATTGAACAAACACTTAGAAATAAAGATTAGACAATGAGAGTAAATAGGAAACATAACCATAAAGATCTGGGAAAAAATTTCTAGCAAGGAATAGCAAGACAAAGGCACCCAAGGGTGTATGAATCTTGGTCAAGGGTTATGGTCAAAATCTAACTGTGTATTATGTTGTTTAAAGATTCTAATTCTACTTCCAAATAGTTGCAACAATAAGTAATTTCCCAAAATTTGCTTAATTTATGTCAATTTGATGTAAAATGTAAGTATGCATTAATGTTGAATATTTTTGAACAAATTTGAATGCATGTTCTAGATCTAAAATGCAATAATTGACTGATTCTAAGATGCAAAGACATGGAAATGATGACATAAATAATGCACTTTCTTTCACCTTTATGAACTAGATGTCAAATGCCTAAAAAAGTTTAATTACCAAGGATAACTTTAAGAAACCCCCCCCTCGACGAAGGTGTAAAATCTTGGTGAATCTTTCCTTTTATTTGAAAAAATATATTAATTTTCCTGGTGAATCTATGCACAATATTAAAAAAAATTGTAAAATCCTGGTGAATCTTAATGAATAGTTGGTAAAAATAATAATCACAGTGGTGAATCCTAGTGAATAATCACTAAAATTATTAATTACAATCGCGAATCTCTCCTTTCAAAATTTGCATAGTTGGTTAGCGCAGTTCCCCCATATTTTTTTTGTTTTTTGTAATATTGAAGTAGGGGCCCGGGGGCGGCAACCACCAGTAGGGTCAAGAGGTAGCACCCCTTGCGGGGGTCAATCGGGCAGAGCCCCCTTGTGGGGTTTGAAACAAATTTCGGGCCTCAACAAGCCTTTTAAAATGCATGTGCATATAAAGTCACATAATCAACCTGCAACCATCCGATTAAAAATTTAATCGATGGCAATAAATAAAAAACCTATTCAAGGCTAAAATATCCCTAAAATGAAATGATAATTTATTATTAGTGGCGATATTGCCCCAAAATTAATGGTAGCAATATAATATTACTGGCAAATATAATTAATATTTGCAATTACAGTATAAACTATTGGCAAATCCACTACAACAAATCCCTATGATTAGCTCCCTTTTTTGCTTCCACCCACTATTTTAATGTATTTTTCTCCAAATTTTTGAAAAATTCGGCACTATTTATCGGGCTAGCACATTTTTTAGAATTTTTTGCACTGATCAGGACAACTAGGCGCTAAATCAAGTGCTAATTAGCACCGTATTTAGCACTAGATTTAGCACCGGATTTAGCGCCAGATTTAGCACCGGATTTAGCACCGGATTTAGCACTGAATTTAGCATTGGATTTAGCACCGGATTTAGTGGTGCTAGATTTAGCGTCAGGTTTAGCACCGGATTTAGCGTGGCTTTAGATAGTGGCATATGGGCAAGAGATATTAACTTATCTCATCGACACCGACAACCAACATTAGAGGAACATAAGATCTAATGTCAATGAGACATTGGGATATCGGTAAGACAAATAAGATTGTCTCATCAACACTCTTCAAGTAATTATCAAAAGCATACACCACTATACCGCTGAGAAGGTGAGCAACATATGTGGTAGAGCGGTATACACTACAACCCCCCTACTAGAAGGCTTCCACGGGGTGGTGGTATACCGCGCTACCGCCAGACAGTCTGAAGCCTCTCGCGGTATGGTGGTATACACCACATTATCGCCAGGCAGTAAGAAATCTCCCACAGTATGGTGGTATACCGTGCTACCACACCTCTCTCACAATCATCCAACGGTATAGAGGTAAAAGCATGAAATTAACACTTATGAATTTAATAGATAATAGTAATTTTTTATTATAAAATAAATGTATTTTGTTTTCTAAATTTGTTTGAAAATTAAAAGATTTAATGATTAAACATATTTGAGTTTTTTCACATCAATATTTTTGCCGCTATGATGAGTTAGAACAAAATACCCAAGCCCTAATTTTTAACTCTCATTTTCACTTGGTTTTTTCGAGCTCCCTTGCCTTGCACATGCCGCCATCATTAGAGTTTGAAACCTCAAGATTTCTAAAGGAGTATCTGTCAATTTTCTCACTGATTTTGAGAGTTTTCTTCACAAAAAATTATGTTGAGGCTGAATCAGGTAAAGCTTTCATGGTTCATCATTTGTTTCCACTTATTTGAATGCATTTTCAAAGACATTCCTTCTCAGATTCTCATGCATTTTTCTCTTTCTTTACTCTGTCAATGCCTTGCTTGTCTTGAGGGTGAAATCAAAGCACTTTTGGAGCTCGCATTTCTTCGAACAACAAGAATTTGAGTAAGTTTCTATGTGCCATTTATTTGTATCTTACCTCCATTTTCTGTCAAAACAAGCTCGATTTGGACTCAATAGATATGAATGAATGGGTTTTTTATTTCTACCATGCATCCTTATTTTGTAACCCTTCTATCTTGGCTCGGCTTCTTTGGACTTAGCTCACTAGAAAAAGAAATGAAACAAATCATACTCTCCATATTTGGTTTGATCAAACGATGAAATTTTTTTTATTTTTTTATTTTTCTCTTTCCTGGTGATAGCTTGGTCGTGGCCTCTCTAGAATATTTTTTCTATTTCCAAAAAGAACATAGTGTAAAATTTTCTTTATTATATTTTTAAGCCTCCTTCATGGCTCCATGATTATGGTTGCAGGCTTTATTCAATGGCATTCTGGGTTTTTTTTTTATATGGGATTTTTTGAAAACTCGTGACTCCTATTGCAGATACGAGCTCTCAGAAAAATGACTGCAAGCCTTTTGGCACAATCTTTCACTTCTCAGAAAGAAAAATAAATCCTTCCACATTTGGGGCTCGACCCAGAAACCCTAAACCATGGGTTTGTAATATTCTGCATATCCTTCTCCTTTCTTGCAAGTATTTTACATTTTCATTTTTTAGAATCTGCTTCACAAGACAATTCATTGTTTTTCTGTATGTTCATTTTTCTCTGAACAAGACAAAAATGGAGATAATTGATGTAGAGTATGGTGGGCTTCAAAGGTCTTCAAAGACACAAACACAAATTTTTGCGAGATCGCTTGTGTAAGCCTCTAAGAAGCTTCTCAAGCTACTAATTTGTAATTAGTTTGCAAGGGATTGTTTTCTCTTTCTTTACCAATTTCCTATTAATTTATAGGGAGTTATGGTTTGTTTCTTTCCAATCACAAGGTGCATTTCAGTGAACTTGACCATTTTGAATTATTTAAATGTAAACACCATATGGTCGATGTTGAATGCTATTGCTGCTCCAAGGCACTTTGACTTCTTCCTTAGACAGTGAGATTCCCTCAAGATATGAATGTGGTTATCATAGCTCTAAACACTCATTTCAGCATGAAGAATGCATCAATGTGTAGTAGAATTTGTAAAGCACCTATCTTTGATTATGAATGTTTTAGATTGTTACATATAGTCATGGTCAGATTCTCATGATAGATTGCTTTGAAACTTGTGACAGGTATGTATTTGAGGACCAAATTGAGTTTATCAAGGAACTGGTACTTGAAGGAGAACATGTACTTTAACAAATTAGCTCATATGCTGATGTTTTGAATTGTATATTAGATATCTTCTTTTGATTTAAATAGTAATAAGATATATGTTTCTTGCTTTGGTTGATTGGACTAAACTTTAGAGAACAAATGGATTTTTTTTTGGAGTTTTATATGTATTTTTGTAAGACTTTAAATTTACAACATAGATTATGTATTATTCACTTTTGATTTTTTGTTAATCACCTTATTCAATATATGCCTCCATTAGTCAAAATTGTAAAAAATTGAATTTATAATTGTAAAAGCATTGTAGAAGGTCATGATAAGGCCTATTTAATTTTAATTGAGTCTCAAATAGGTTTTATGTGTCAAAAGGATGAAAAAAAAGAAAAATTGCAAAGAAATTCTAAAAGTTGCTAAATTTGAAAGAAGGCAAAAAAATCAAAATATGAAGAGACAAAGTGGGAAAGTAAAGGGTTAGGTCGATGTAGACAGTTGAAAATTTATTTTTTTAATGGGAAACATCTATAAAAATTATTTGGAAGGCGAGCAAAGATTCATTCTTTTGTATTCTTGAAGTTACATTATGTTTAATAAAATCCTTGTTTCCTGTATTTTTAGTGTTTAAACTCTTGAACCACTCCCTGTACGGACTGTACAATAGATTATAAGCTTTTAAATTATTGGTTTTTCTTGGTGTAAGTTTTTAATAATCAATTAAAGGATTTTTAAAGAGGTTCCATCAGTTTTTAGAGGCTAACTTTTTGTGTTTTGACAGTAAACCCAGTCAAGGGTTTGAGAGTCTTGTGAAGATTATGGTGGGATGGATTTTTTAGGGAGATTTTTTTGTATATTTTTTAGTGAATTGAGTGTGTACAAGAACATGGGAGTTAAGATTAAAAATTTTGATGATGTTGTTTTTGTGATTTTCCCTTGAAGTTGATGGTTACAAGTGTGATAAAGGAGATCCAACATGTATACAGGCTAGATGATGGTAAAATAAGGTTGGAAAGACATAAGAAAATGTGTTGGAAGAGGTTTCAAGTGATTTTGAGGTTTGCAATATGCATTTCCAATAATCCCTCATTCATTTTGTGTTGAAAAGCCTACACTTAAGGGTTTTGAGGTTCAATATTTTGTGGAGCCTTTTAGTCCCTAAAAATGATTGTTTCTTAAGTTTTGATACCTTTTATACTGATGCCCAGGGGTTTGGGGTTTTTAGTGGTTGATTTATTGGTAGTCTCTTTGTAATTTTGACCTAATTTGGTGCATTTTGTTGTGGATAGTCTATTGTTCTATTATTTATTTTTAAAAAAAACAACACCTAAGCTTGAAGTATGTTTAATTAGGCCATAATGGGTCCTCATAAATATATTTGGTCTTGGGAGATTCAATTAGGGTCAAAAGATATACCCATTTTTTTTATGAAGGAATATTACAAGAAATTGAGGGCATGGCTACAAGAAGTTGTGAAGTTGATGAAATTATGTTATGAGGAAGTGATATTGATTTGTTCATGTCAGAATAATGATGTTTAAGATGAATTTGGGACCTAGTAAAGGTTTGGAGTCAATATTTTTTGTTTTAGAGCTTGTAGCAATATGAAATCAAGGTGCAAATTGGGTGTCTTGGTGTGAATGTCTGATGAGTTGATTGTTTCAGAGGTTTCTCAATGAATTTTTTTTTTGCTTCAGTCAAATCAAATATGTTTAAGGTAAAATTGGGTCTAGTAAGAGCAAAGAATCAAGATTTGATGGATTTATGCCTTTTAGCAATGAGGAATCAAGTCAAAATATAGTGAACTTGGTGAAGGATTAGTGGATCTTCTCATGTTTTGAGTTTGGGTCAGAAGTACCCTTGAAATTTTGTTGTGTTGTATTGATTATCTACATCATGATTTTTTTATCCTAATTCAGATTGAGGGTGATGATTTTGAAAAGGACTCTAGGAAAAAAACAATGTCACACAAACTCTAGGTAGGATGCATTTTCTTGATCCCTGAAATGAGTGTAGCATTTAGTTATAGAAGGCGCCATGAATCATTTTGCACCATAAACTGTTTAATGTACATATATGATATGAATCAACTACTTTTAATTTTCATTTTACTCCACTGAAATTAAATGAATCCTCATTTGCAATCATCAAGCCACTGGAAGGAACATTGTTTCCTTTTATTTTATTCCTGACATAGTAGCAACTAAAATTTTTCATGTTATTTTCAAAATTGTTGGTTATTTGATGCTAGATTAACTTTTCTTGCAATGGTTGTATAGGATGAAAACAATAGCCATATAAAATTCCTTTTTCCCAAGTCCTACTCTCTCAAGGTTAACAATCTCAATCTCACTAATAGTGATTACTAAGAAAGGTAATTCCACCAACTCTACCAAACAGTTTACAATAGGAACAATAAAAGCAGACGATTTGAAAGGAACTCCATGAAAACCAAGCTCTCTAAATGGTATATCAAACTCTAGTTCAAAATATTTTAGATGAGGCTGCTCCCATAGCTCTATTACTAGCTTGACAAATCCTTGAAACTCTGCATTGATTTTATTTTTCATGTCCCTCTCTTGTTGTTCTTCCTTAATTTCATTAGGATCATACATTAACCTTCTTGCCTCTACTAAATTTTGGACCACATCCATTACCTCCACATAAAACTGGACATCCTTGGTCTTCTTGGTTCACACCATGATATGATTATGTAAATGAAAATGAAGCACAGTAATCATCTCCTTCTCCGCTGGCTAGAAGAATGCATGCTTAATGTTTTGATACATGATATCAACTCTCTCTTCTGCTCTCATGGCTGAATACCGAAATCCATTACGGTGGGCCTCCAGAGTTCTAGTCATCTTTCTTCCTCTTCCACCAAATGTTGGCATATTTTATTAATGTTTATTAGAATTGTTGCATGCTTTACATCATTGGAATGACATATTAGCTATAATTTTTTTGAAATTTTATTATGGTATGTGCACTTTGATATGATGTAATATGATTATGGTTTTGTTTCACATGTTGTAATATTAGATATATAACAGAAAAATAAATTATTGCATGAAATAAATAATAACTTTTCATTTTAAATGTGTTTTTTTTCTGCAGAACACATGTCTTCGAGAAGATCAAGATGATCCTCATGATATAGATCTAGAATATGTTGGTTCTGGTACAAATCACATGGCAGAGGATGATGACATAGATACAAAAGACACTGAGGTCGATGATGATGATCACGATGGTGATGATGATGATGAGGCAGTTGCTAGTAGTAGCCAGTGACATTCATGATCATATAGACTACATCATGGATCATTGTTGATATATCGTTATGATGCCTATTTTCATGGTTACTATCATATGTGTCATTTCCACAACCTGTAGTACCATATTATTGAGTTGTATCATTTTACATGTATCATTAAATGATTTATATCATTTGGACATGTATCATTTTGACTTGTATCATTTTGAGCTATACAACTTATCATTTTTACTTATATCATTTGTACATGTATCATTTTGACTTATGCAACTGTTGGACATGTATCATTTTGACATGTTATTAATCTAGTGGCATATTTGACTCACTTGTTTTAATCACTTATATAGATATTTGACTCACTTGTTTTGATCTACTTATATAGATATTTGACTCACTTGTTTTAATTATAAATGATGATCATGCTATAATAATTATCTTGTTATTTAATCATATGAGTTATTTAAGAGGTGTGATATATTTAACTAATTAAATTGAAATAAAACATATTAAATTAATAAATGGAAGCAAAACAAGAAGCATTTTTAGAAGCAAAAAAGGAAGCAACAATGGAAGCCAAACTAGAAGCAATCTTGGAAGCAAAACTTGGTGTTATCTGGGAAGCAAAAACAAAAGCAAATCAGGTAGCAAACAAAGAAGTAATAATGGAAGCAATTTTAGAAGCAACAAAAGATGCAATAATAGAAGCCATATTAGAAGCAACAAAAGATGCAAAAATGGAAGAAAAGCTAGATGCAAAAAGCGACGTTATATCAAAAGCAAAATTGGAAGCAAAATCGGAAGCAAACCTGGAAGCAAAACCCGAAGCAAAACTGGAAGCAAAATCGAAAGAAAACCTGGAAGCAACACAAGAAGCAAAACCAGAAGCAAACGTGGAAGCAACACAAGAAGCAAAACCAGAAGCAAAATCAAAAGCCAAACTGGAAGCAACAGAAGTTGGCACCAAACCTAGCGCTAAATCCGACGCCAAAGTGAACATACCATTTTGCGCCAAGTTTTGTGCCAACAAAAGTGCCCAATTCATGAACTCAAATGCACTAAAATCCAACACTATTTTAGGCGCTAATTGCCTGTTTTGTTGTAGTGATCAGTTCCAATGATGCATCGTTTAAAAAATAATGCATAGGCAAATTAATCGAGATAAAATAATTTTTTTGTAAAAACCTGGAGATTCAACATCCTTTCTAGCTTATACTATTCACCATTTCTAGAGGTCTCAATTTCAATTATTCTCCACTAAAGTTTTCTCTGGTAATTACCGATTCCAAAACAAAGATCTGCAAGTACATACAGACTGAGTAGATAGAGACATACAAATGTGATAGTTTTTTAATGCGCATGTACAAGGACAAGGCCACCCAAGGGCGTCTAATTCCTTGACAAGGGATTTAAAAACTAAAAAATTGAATGTTTGAGTCTATTTTTAAGATTTTTGTTTCTATCTGCAAATGGGCTTGATAGTGACTAGTTTTTTAGAATTTCTCAATGTGATTCAAATGTAAATGTTTGATAATGTGTGAACAAAAATGAATAATTATGAATTCAATTTTGAGTACATATCTAATCTAAATAACTAAAACACACCCTAATGCAAGCTATGATGCAATATGGATGCAAATTTTTTTAGATTTTTCTGAGTTTTTATGATGCAAATATGAAACCCTAAATGAGAAATGCAAGACAATATGATGCAAAACCTAGATCTAGAATGATTTGCTTCATATTTCAATTTTTTTTATAATTTTAACATGTCAGGTTTACCAAAATGAAACATAAAAAAAATGAATATATGGATGGATGTGAATGTGGTCTTTTTCCAAGTTTCATTAAAGAGGGAGATCAATAAGGTGAATAGATTTACTATCAACCATGAAGGTGAGCCAATAAAACCTAGATATCCTTTTGAGCCTAGGAATGGACTGAAAATGATTTGTAATGATTAACTTAATTAAACTATATAACCTAATGTGAAAATATAATGTTCTAGAAATGCACATACTGAAACAACAAACTGCAAGTAGATATGAGAAGTATTGGAGATTGTGCACCTGTCATAAAAAGTTGGATTTAGCATGAAAAGGAGGAATCAGATGCCTAGGGACCTATATGGGTCCTGATAGGGGGTGATGAAACTAATTTTGCTGTCCTCTAATGTTGGATCTGATCTTCTATTTCTTGGTTGCAGATTTGTTGGAATATCATCAGATAATTTTGTAGGTGAGTTTATGTGACTTGACAACTTCTAGTACTTTGAATGCAAAAAGTGGACAACTTGCATTCAATCCTCTTCAAATCTACAATATGCACATCTAGAGAGCAAAAAATGTTGGGCCATTTTATGGGCTTTCCTTAGTCAAACCATGTGTAAGTGTTTCCACTTCCACAATGGCAATGTCTACTACACCCTTAATATTGGTGTACACCAAGTTATGAATAGTCAACTTGTGGCTATCTTAACTCTTAATTAAGTCATATTATCATTATTATATTTTTATTTGGTTATTTAGGTTGGCCTAAAGCTTATATAGGGCTATCTAAGTCAGTCTAGGTGATATCCTAGGCATAAATAGGTATATATAGGAGGTAGTGAGTCTTATTTCATCATCATATTGTGAATTATTTTTTCATTGGAGATATTTGGAGGTTGCCTACTTGAAGGGATTTTTATTCTCAGTTATTATCAATTGTTTTTAGCATATCTCATATCATATTCTTCTATTGTGCAAGTTATTTCCTTACAAGTGGTGTCAGAGCATGATCTTGGCACCGTAGAGGCAAGACATCTTCTTAATATTGGAGGTCATTTTGGAAGGCGCATATCTTTCAGATTTTGGTGAATTTTTATTTTTATTTTTAAAGGGTTTTGAAGACCATATTAAAGATTTTGCAATCCATATTTCAAAGAAATTGGAGCAGAATTGAGCGAATTATTGCAAAATTAGGGTTTCTACATAATTTATTTGGAAGTTGCATATCTCTCACATCCTATTGAATTGGAGGTTGATTTTTTTTATATTTTTTTAAGAAATAATAGATGAGCCTACAATCTAAAATTGATAAATTGAAGTATAAATAGGCAAGTTATTGCAAAATTATGGTTTCCAAAAAAATCACTCTCAAGGCTGCAAATCTACTAATTTATTGGAGTTTTTTCTGGGTAAGTGGTATCTTCACCCTAGTAATTTACAATAATTTTTTTAGAGAATTTAAGTTTCATTTGTGTGATTTATTACAAAATTATTGGTTTCCATCATGACGGGACCTACAACAAGGGGCAAAAGGAATGTTGTCACACTGGGAAAATCCCTTGATAAGGATGAGGTAACAATAGAGGATAGTAATCCCAATGAGGAAATAATTAAGGTCAAGGAAGAAATTTCCTCAATGAAGATGGAGATGTGTGGCCTGAGAGGAGATATATCGAACATACAAAGCATGTTAAGTGCCTATATGAATAAACCAAGAAAGAGGTCTCAAGAAACCAAGGTGAATCTTCTAGGTTAGCTACTCTTGACCCAAATGTTAATACTCCTATGGGATCTAGGAATTTGATACCAAAGGTGGACATGCACAAGTTTGATGGAAAGGATCATATAACATGGATAAACCAAATGGAGAATTTTTCAAAGTCCATCAAGTCCCAAATGGATAAAAGGTCATGGTGGCTTCCCTATATCTAGAACTAGATCAATTCATTTGGTATTGTTGGATTTTTACTCATTGAAAGAAAAGGGGTCTCACTTTCTCATGGTAAATTTTTATGGAGGAACCCCAAGAGTAGTATATAAATAGTGTGACAGGTCGGAAACTTCTTCAACCGACTGGCTAAACTTCATCAAACAGGATTAGTTAAGGATTATATTTGAACAATGATTCCAAAATCTTTCCTTAAGAGTGGATACAATTACAAAGGAGGAATTGAATGATTTATTCTTGGTTAGTCTCAAGGATCACATTCAACATGAGGTATGCATATTTAGTTATAGCTCTATCTCTGAGTCTTTTGTCTTAGCAAGGAGGGTAGAGGAAAAGTATGTAATTCCTAGAAAGCAAGGGAATAATGTGATAAGAGACAGGATATTTGACACCTTTGATTCCTCAACCTACTAGGTTGACCCCACAATAGATTAAGAAGAAGAGATAAAAAGGGTTATGTTTCAATTATGATGAAAAATATAGTCGAGGACACAAATGCAGTAAAAATAAATTGTTCTATATTCAAGGTCTGAGTGAGGAAGATGAGGAGGAACCAATATTAGAAGGTGAAAGGGAGTCAGATGAGTAATCACATGATTCCCAACCAATCATTTCCTATCATGCACTTTCATGTTTTAGTGCTCCTCAAACTCTCAAGGTAGTTGGTTACTTAAAGAAGAAGAAAGTAATAGTATTGATTGATTAGGGTAGTACTCATAATTTCATCAACAAAAAGCTGGCTACTCATTTAAACTGTTTTATATTTCTCTAGCTCTAGAGTTTCAGATCTTGATTGTAGATGGTGGTACTATCAGTTGCTCTAGAAAATTCCATAGCGTTAAGTTATCAATGGGAGATTATCACCTTGATATCCTAATGTATGATATCTACATGGGTATAACAGATATTATTTTTGGAGTACAATGGATTAATACATTGGGAACAATTGAGATGAACTTCTAAGAACTATTCATGAGATTTCAATCAGAAGGAAAGATACTAGAGCTAAGGGGATTGAAGGAAAAGTCCCCACAAACGGTAAGCTCTCATAAGATGCAAAAGTTTCTTAAGAAAGGAGTTGATATATTTGTGGCTCAATTATGTTCTTTAGAAGTCTCTTAATCTAATGCTCCTACTCATCAAGAGTTACAAGCAATAATTGTTTGTCAGTGGTTTTTGGAGATATGCCTAAAGGGCTTCCTCCTAAGAGGGATCATGATCATGCCATACAACTAGTTCCATGGTTCCAACCACCCAACATCAGGCCTTCTAGGTACCCACATATACAAAAAAGTGAGATAGAAAAAATTGTTGAGGAGATACTAGAGGCAAAAATTATTAGACGTAGCCAAAGTGCTTACTCCTCGTCTATGAAGATGGTACGTAACAAGGATGAAATTTGGCGCATTTGTCCATACTATAGATTTCTCAACATGTACATGTAATACAAATAAGTTTCCTATTCCAGTCATTGATAATTTGCTAGATGAATTGAATTGATCTATTTATTTTACCAAGTTAGATCTTAGATCTAGTTATCACCAAATTTGGATTAAGGGAGAAGATATTGTAAGATAGAATTTTGGACTCATGAGGGTCATTAAGAATTTTTGGTGATGCCATTTGGTCTTACCAATGCACCATCTACATTCCAAAGTTTGATGAATTCCATTTTTAAGAAATTCTCGAGGAAGTTTGTATTAGTGTACTTTGATGATATATTGATTTACAGCAAGACATGGGAAGAACACTTTCAACATGTAGATAGAACATTAAAAATACTCAAAGATCATAAACTCTATGCTAAGCCATCCAAGTGTGCTTTTGGTCTTAATGAGGTGGAGTATTTGGGGCATATAGTTTTACATGAAGGAGTAAAGGTGGATCCTAACAATTTAATTAAGGCTATCATGGAATGGCCTATTCCAAAAAACATGTTAATAAATTGAGGGGATTTCTAGGATTGACGAGATACTATAGAAGATTTGTGAATAATTATGGCTATATAGAAGCACCTCTCATAGATTTATCGAAGAAGGATTATTTTAATTGGAATGAGCCTACTAATTCAGCATTTGGGAGATTGGAGGAGGCTATGTGTACAACCCTAGTGCTTGCCACTCCAAACTTCACCAAGGACTTTATTGTGGAATTTTATGCTTTAGGAAATGGTATAGGAGCAATACTCATGCAGGAGGGTCAACCAATTGATTTTGAGACTCATCAATTAAAGGGTAAGAATCAACTCAAACCTATTTACGAGAAGGAAATGCTAGCGATTCTTCATGAAATTAAATAATGGAGGCCTTATCTAATGGGTAGACACTTCAAGGTTAAGACAAATCATGATAGCTTAAAATATTTTTTGGAACAAAGATTATCTTCTGAAGAGCAACAAAAATGGGTCACTAAGATGTTGGGATATGACTTTGATATTTTATATAAGAAAGGGAAGGATAATATTGTGGAAGATGCACTTTCTAGGAAGGATGAGAAAGATGAAGCCTTATTGTGTTCCCTTTCTATATTACAAGAAAATTGGGTGGAAGAAGCCAAAGTAGAGTGGTAGAATGATGTTCCGACAAGTAATCTCATCCAACAATTAAAGAGTGATCCTAGTAGTTTAGATAAGTTTTGTTGGAAGGGAGATAGCATTTTTATCTTTGCACTTGAATTCCACTCTTAAACACAATATTCTCACAAAACCACATGAGTCTCCAGTTGGTGGTCATTCAAGATTTTTGAAGACATATCATCAGCTCAAGCAAGATTTTTTTTGGGAAGGGCTAAAAGGTGATTTTCAAAAATTTGTGGCTAAATGTTTGGTTTGTCAAAGGAATAAAGGGGAGACAATTAAGATAGTGGGTCTCTTGCAACCCTCATCTATTCCTAGCCAATTTTGGGAAGAGGTATCCATAGACTTCATCACAGGGCTTCCCAAATCTAGAAAGGTCATTATGTCATCTTGGTAGTAGTTGATCTCCTCACTAAATATGCACATTTCATTGCATTATCACATCCTTTTATAACAATTGCAGTGACAAGATTTTTTTGAGAATATACAAAAGCTACATGGTACACCTAAGGTTATTGTCAATGATGATGATCATATCTTTAATAGTCACTTTTGGAAATATTTATTCTCATGTTTGGGTACTCAATTGGCTCATAGCTCTCCATACCACCCTCAATCAAATGGAAAAATTGAGGTTGTTAATTAGTGTTTGGAAGGATATCTACGTTGTTTCACTTTAGAGAAACAGTCTCAATGGGTAGATTGGCTACCACTAGAAGAATGGTGGTATAACACTTTTTCATAGCTCATCAAAAATTTCTCCATTTTTGGCACTATATGGATATCATCCTCCTTCCATCACATCATCATTGAAGGTGTCACCAAGAGTTCAGGTAGTTGAGGACCACTTGCTTCATCAACAAAAGATACTTTCAGGACTCAAGGAGAATTTAGCCAGGGCATAAAATCGAATGAAGCGGTAGATGAACCAACATTGTAGCAAAAGAAGTTTTGAAGTTGGGGATTGGGTCTTATTGAGATTGCAGCCTTATAATAAAACCTCATTGAAGCAACAACAAAAAAAAAAAAAGTTGTCTATAAGGTATTATGGTCCATACCAAATCATGCAAAAGATTAGTAGTGTTGCCTACAAGCTAGAGTTGCCACCAACAACAAAGATACATCTAATTTTTCATGTTTCTTGTTTGAAGAAGGAAGAATCATTTTAAAACCCAAGTGCATTCGTCAAACGTAGGAGAGAGTAGAAGGAGAGAGATATAGAAAGAGGGAGTTATAGGTAGAGAAAGAGAGAGACATCTAGGGATAGAAAGAGGAATAGATATATAGAGATAGGTATAAATTAAGAAAGATAGAGGGGGAAGAGAAAGGGAGATTGATTACTCCTTTAATTTTTCAAATATTTTGAGATGGTTGTTGCAAAAAAATCATAAAAAATGACTTAATATGAAAAAGTTATAAGCATTTGAAGTTCCAAAAATGAAGGATGAATTTCAAATGATTATAATTAATTTTTGGTGTATAATCTTAAAAAAATACCTATTCCATTGTGTAGATATCTGAATCACCTTTCTAATACCTATGAAAAATCAAAATTATATCCATTTTATTGAAGAGTGTTTTTTGGGCTTTTCAAAATGGATATTCATTAAATGCAATAACAAATATCCATTTTGCAATAATGGATATCTATTTTAGAAAACATAAAATTAATGAAAAAACATTAGAAAATGGATATTCGTTACTTATATATTTTTATTTTGGTTTGGTATGAATATACCAAATTAAACCTTTTGATCTGACCCATTCAAAAATTTAAATATCCATTTCGGGTAAACCCATAAAACTGGTTTACAATTCCAATGAGGAAGGAAAATTGCAAAAAATGCCCCATGTAGAAAATTTTGGTTCAAGCGAACCCAAAGGGGGTTCACTCGAACCCCCCTTTGAGCGAACCTATTTAATGTTGGGTCCCACCATATTCCACATTTCTTGGAATAAAAAACAAAGGAAAACTTAGTGAAAAAGGGATGTTTGCTCGAACCCTGGTTCAAGTGAACCTAGGTTCGAACGAACCTCCAAGGGGGGTTCGCTCGAACCTAGGTTCATTCAAACCCCCCTTTTCCCCCTTCTCCCCCTCTAGCACCAAATTTCTCCACAATTTTTCCCTTCAAAGCTCGACTTGAGGATCTGAAAATGGAGGAAACTTCATAGACCCAACTAGATGATGGTAGTCCTTGGAACGAGCTATCCAATGAATATAATTTTAATATGTTTTGGTTTTATTATGTATTTATTTTTTAGTTTGATTAAACATAGGTTTTTCATCGAAAATCAAGCTCTATGTTTTGCACATGTGGAAAAATAACAGATTATCAAAAAAAAATTGAAAAATATCAGTGCACTAGATATTGAAAAATCCTTGATCCAACAAAAAAAAAAATAGAATTTCAACACATGCAAAAAAAGTTATGTTGTATATGGTCTGCCTATGTTTGAATTGTAATTGGTTTGACTTAGAAACTTGATTAAGGAAAAAATATTCAATAAAACACTATGAAACCAAATGAAAGTGCTAGATATCGTAGTTACAAATCTAAATTAAATAAAAAATAAAAAAAATTATCCTTCATGGAATTTTTTTATGCTGTATACGGTGAGCATCACTCCTTAAAAATGGTGTTTACTGAAAAAAACTAGTTTTTGAAGGAGATGGAAAAATAAATGCAATTTGATTCCAAAATTTTTGAAAAAATTATATTTAGAATCTATAGACAAAATGTCACAAATCACTAGTTTGCATCATCTTCAAATTCCTCATGGTTTAGCTGCTATAGGTGCCCGAAAGTGAAGATTTAGCTAGAAAAAATCAGTTCAGTGTCTAGTTTGGCCAAAAATTGTAAACCAGTATTGTGGGATCACCCTTTCACAATTTTGGCTAACTAGAAATGTGTTTTTTTCTTATTTCCACTATTTGGCCCATCATGATATTGCACTCACCCAGGTAATTATAAATTCAATAAGGAAGAAAATATCACCTAAATAGAAATACATAAATATAATGAAGGTTATCTAGCCTATCCTATAATCCTTAGCAAACTTTTCAATTCAACATGTATATAGAAAATAAAATTGTGATGTGGATTTCCTTGCAAACTACACAATTTATACTAGAATATAAATTGCATTATAAGTTCAAGGCTCAACACATGAGAATTATTTCAAAATGAATTCTATTTAAAGTAATCATAACAAAGCAATCCTTGGAAGTAGATGGAGGGATAGTTGATTATGATCACATATGTAAACAAGGCAATCATTTTGTGGTGTGATGGATATTAAGTAAAGATCAAGGTAACATGAAATGATGAATCAAGAAGGTGAAGTATTATGGTGTGATAATTGTCAAAGGGCATGCATTTGCAAATATATCTTAGTAAGATAGATAAACTATAATATTTGCATTTATCTATTTTCTTCAAAACATGATTTCTACTTCGAAAACTAATAGACACCAATGCTTTTATTGTATTGTTATAGCACTAAATGACATTTTTTAGGAGGAATAATTTAGAGATGAGACTCAAAATAATATTCAAATTGAAAACATAGGTTGTTTTTACCATACAATGGTCAGTGGGTGACGAAATCATGTTGGTTCAATCACATTTATAGAGTGAATTCAAATGTGGCATTAATGTTCATTGGTGTACTTTTAGATTTGGAAGAGGTCAAATATGCTATTAGGAAAGTGGCTTCTCAATTGGTAACAAGAGTTTTTTGGGAGAATTGGATTTAAAATTGTAGGAAGTAATGATCGAAGTAAGATTTCCAACAATAAATAACACTTTTTTTCTTCATGAAGGGTTGGTAACAAGTTCATGGTAATCATTCATAATCTCATCATTTGAAAGAAATTAATTATAGTGAAGGAAGAAGGTTAGAAAAGCAATGAGGCTTCTCAAATAAATTGTAGGGATTTCACCATCATAGGTGCTTAGTTGAGAATTTGTGTGATGAAAACTATGTAGAAAAATAAGGTGGCCTACCATCACTAGATTAATAACAAATGTTGTAGATCTTTAGAATCAAATAGATAATTTTGTAAAGTTTGGCCTTTTAGAATAAAATATGATCATTTCCTTGATAACTTATAGTTATTCAATGATTTTTGATATGTATATCCCTTTAGGTTAGCACACGGTATGGTATGGTTAATCATGTATTGAAGTTAAAGTTATTGGGTATGGTAGATTAGCTAAAACTTAGTTTAAAAAAAATACTTATACCTATGAACTTATCATTTTTAAATTTAAAATTATAATTATAATATATTGAAAATGTACAACATAAAATATAACAATTAACAAATTTTAAATTTGAATATTAAATAATTCAACAATAAAATAAAATAAAATAATTACTTGAAATTTTATGTGTAAATTAAAATAAAATATATAACATTGTTTATTATTAAATAGAGAAGGGCACACAAGTAAGGATTCTACTAAATGCTTTGCTTCTAGATTGAATGAAAATAAAATACTAAACACAACTTCTAGATTGAATGAAAATAAAATACTAAACACAACTGTAAGTTGAGCTTTGTTTCTCATTCTCAGTAATATGGAGTCTAAATTGACACCATGGGTGTTGGTTTGCTTCAAACAGCTTGAAATGACTTGGACTACAAGTGAAAACTGACAAAAAACATGTCCAAGAATATTTTTGAAAAATATATCATCCACACGAAATGATGTAGAAATAGTCAATCGTATCCAAACTTACATCACCATTACCAACCATATGAAACTATCCCCATACATTTTAGAAACCTAAAAAAGAAAAATGACTACCATACTAAACATTGCTAACTCTACTTACAACAACATGTTAGACTACCAACAATTCGTTGTATAAAAATTAAATACTTTTCAAATTTCCAAAGTATCTAATCTACTTCATTTATCTTATGGCCCTCCCTCAATTCTAATGATTTCTCACTTCTTTCATATTGGGAAAAGTCTAAAGTGTGAGAATTTATAATTTTATTATTATTTTATATAAATATATAGAATTATATTACTTTGGATTAATTTTATAATATTAAACATAAATTTTTAAAATATTTTTTTAATTAATAAGATATATCAAGTATTTATTAATAACTACAAACTATTCAAATTATTAAATATTAAATTGATAAAATAATAATAGAATGTTAATATATCATCATAAATTAAACGCATCTTACAAATTAATCGTCAGCAATTCATAAAATTCACGGTCAGCAATTCAATGTCATGGAAAATTCACCAACGGAAAATTCATGGTCAAATAAAATTCACGACGAACAATTCGCCAAGTTTTTGAAATATTTATTAAAAAATATTGATAAATTGTTGGCCGTGAATTTTCCATCCATGACGGTGAATTTTCCTAGAACCAAATTAAACATGTAATATCTGTAACTTATATTTCTTATTAAGATATGGATAGAATGAAATAGATTGGAACAAACACAATGATCCAAATAATCACTTTTGAAACTTTCACATTCTCGATATTTCACTGTCATGGTAATGAAAAACTTCATCGTCTTGATTACAGCTTTTACCTTCACCATCAGGGCTGAAAAAAATTCACTATCTTAGCTACACAAATTTTTCATCTTTTGCCTTCACTATCCTAGCCACCAAACCTCTTATTGACTTATTGCCAAAACTTTGGAGATTTCAAAATCTGTAAATGCATGGATATCGTGGAAGTATATGAAGCCTGGGATGCTTTCTGAAGTTGGTAGGCTTCATGGACAAAACCCATCCATTTCACCTGATTACTGTGCAAAGATGGGATTGATAGTTGTGGGTGGCATGGACCGGTTATCCTGTATGTCTGCAAATTTGAAAGCTACTAAAGAGTTAGTGAGACCGTTCCAAAGTGTAGGGGACACATGAGGCACCTATTGCCATCAAAACTTTCCAGGTGGCTAGTTTTACAGGTTTGTCCTAAGTTGTGTCCATAGTTGTGCAACTTACAAGATCATAAATGCACATCGCTGTCTAACATACACTGTACTGGCTGAAATACAGAAACAACGAACAAAAACTGTTGTAGTTTTTGAGATATATATGGAATCACAGGTCTAGAATATGCCTTTCTGTGTAAGCAGTAGGGCCAGGAGGTGAGAGGGTTTGTTTGGCAATGGAGTCATAACTTTATTATTGTTGTCATTTTCTACATGTCGAGGAAATTTGTACTAGAAGGTGCAACCAACACTTCTGTTGCATAGGAGGTGGGCAGAAACCACTTTTTTGCTATTTTGGGATAGGATTATCCTTTTTTTTCTTTTTAAACATATATTGGGATAGAGTTTTCAATTCTATAATTTTTAATATATTGGAATAGAAAAAAATCATAATCTACATTTTTTATTTATTTATTTTGATAAGGTTATTCTAAGTGCAATGATTAGATTACAAGTGACAAATTTTAGTATCAAAAATCAGCAAACATCTTGAAGCTAACAAGATTCTATCTACGCAAGTTCCCAAGGATGGGTTCTAGTCCCCTTCGTCTATTTTTTAATCCAAGTCAAATATTTAGATTGCAAAACAAACACAATTTAGTTCTATAAAATTTAAAGAAAACAAATCTAGGCCTTCACTAACTCCCTCAAACTATGTGTTAATGAGATCAGCATGAATGATGAGAACCAAGTAGAATCAAACAAATTCACAAGCACAAGGACTTACATATTCAACACCAAACACACAGGAAGTTTACAAATGAAGGAAGACCAAAGGGCAACATAATAACCTTCCACCAAGAGAAACCAAGTTTAAAAATATTTAAACTAAACAAGACCAACCAAAAGCGCAACTTATAAGATTTTTTAGATGTTAATCCAACAAAGTCTATTTTTTACCATGTTCCCTATTCCTATGTTAGATGCTCATGATGATTATATGTTTCCTATGTTCCATGTTTATTAGGTCTAACTCTTATGCTATTTGCATGTTATGCTTATTGGATTTACCTTTATTATGATCTTAATGCCTACACATTTTTATGATATCATTCATACATATTTATCATGTTATCATAAACACATGCACTTATGATGTTTACATCTTATATTGCTTACGTAATATGTATGTAAATATAATATATTTACATGTTTTCTAAAATTGTTATCACAGATATCTTTAATGATATAATTTTTATCTTACATATTTATCCTATTCTCTCATACCTATATGTTATGGTCCTTATCAAGCTTATTTATATGGTTACATGAATAATCCTTGTCATATGCTCATATCTTTTACATCTTACATACATGCTTAGACAATCCTTATCTAGCGTTTATGGCTATTATCATTTTTTAATGTTCCTTCATTGTGGGAAACTTTGGGGGCATTTTTCTTCCCCTTAGATTACATGTTAAATCATAATTATAGCTTACCTATGTTCTTGCATAATTATTGCATGATGATATCTTTTACAACTTTTATGTTTTATTATCATTATATATTTTCCTCCTTACCTTCAACTCCTTACATTCTTTATAGGAAATCAATTGAAGGGGTCCATGTGGATCACCAATGCTCTTTTTGTGAGATAATCTTTGTATTGATAAGATTGAAGGAATTCCCATATTGAAGTTGTAGTGTAGAAAATCATGTACCTTGCTTGAGGAACAATTAATGATAAATTGGACTTAATGTTGCCTTGATCTAGGGTGGTGAGGCATTCTACACATCCACATTAGGTCTTGGGCCCTCCTTATGTTAAATTAACTTAACTCTGTCCTAATTTAATATTGTAAAATGTATTTATTTACATCTTCGCATTAAATTTAAGGGGCTTGTAAACTAAAGTGGACCTAATCTAGTGTTGTAATGTGTTTTACACATTCACATGGAATTTAGGGCCCTTCTTAGCTAAATAGACCCAATTTTTCCTTAATTCGGTGTTCTAAAGTGTATTTATTTACACTTTCACATTGGATTTTGAGCCCCCTTGCATTTATATCCTTTATATCATCATTAATAGCCCCCCATGACCCCATATTGTGTATTCCAAGGCATATTATGATCAAAAACTGGACAATATCAACATATAAACTTGGAGTCTTCACTCCCTAACATCCCAGTTGATAAAATAGCCCCTGTGGGACCCATTCGCCACCTTGGGTGAATGTGTCCCATCTAGGTGGGAATCATTTTCCCAAGATGGTGAATGAGTCCCATTTGAGCTATTTTTGAGGTTTGAGTGGGAAAAAATTGGGTTTTAAGTTTAAATTTCTTCAATGTCGGCCTTGGGGATCAAATTAACGGTAATTTGAGTAGCTTACCTATATAAACAAGCTTTCAAATCATAATTTCACCTAAGCAATCCAGCCAACATCAAGCCTACATGTTATCAAGTCAAGCATTCAAGAGTTAAGCACTCCAAGTCTTCACAAGGTCATCAAGATAGCATTCAAGATCAATTCTAAGGCATTCAAGGGCAAGATCCTCCATCAATTATTGCAAAATTTCAAGATCCATCATCATGGCAACATTCTAATTGCACTACTTCATGTTCATGTTTATCTTATTTCATCATTTGGTTTAATTACCTAAAAGGGGTTTGACTAAGGCAACCCCCCATTCCCTAACAATCAACAAGTTTTTCTCTCTATCTTTGTGTGAATGCAAATCTAGGTGCTTTGAAGACTTGAAGATCATTGAATATTAGGTTACAAACTTGTTGGAGTTGTCGCCCTATTGGCAAGGTCAAAATATTCACAAAAAGGTCATCTACAGCCCCGAAATTAGGGTTTCAGATCCAAGAACCTGTAGGAATAGGTTAAGCGGACTAAGAAGAGCAGATCTAGACTTTGAATTTCTAGAAAAGCCAAATTGGACTCATTCACCAGGAGTGGTGAATGAGTCCCACTATAGGCATTTTTTGTAGATCTTTGCAAACTTGGATACTCATTTGCCCAAAACTTTCTCTTGTGCAGAAATCCAAATCTAGGACTGATTCGCCCAGAATGGCGAATGAGTCCCACCAGGCCTAAAAGCAGCAATTTCAAGATTTCAGATCTCCATTTCATATTTCTTCATATTCCAAGTGCACACTTTCAGTTTGGTAGCTTTCTATTTTGTTTCATGGTCATTTAAAGGTCATTCATTGAAGCATTGCATCAAACTAGGTTTTCCATTTCATCCTTCATTGCTTGTCTTTTCCAAGCCCTAGCTTGGTGGTGAATCCCTCTTCTAATCTGAAATCATACCCTAGGATACCCTATTGTCAGATCTATTTTCTCTATTCCACTCTTGGGGTGAGATCTCTAGGGTCATCCTTGAATGTGAATTATATAAGATTG
This sequence comes from Sequoiadendron giganteum, assembly GCA_007115665.2. Lineage (NCBI taxonomy): Eukaryota > Viridiplantae > Streptophyta > Pinopsida > Cupressales > Cupressaceae > Sequoiadendron > Sequoiadendron giganteum. Next base: position 630,513,949 of record CM021108.1, read on the forward strand.
TTGCCCTAGGTCCTAAACCCTAGTGGAGACAAAATTCTATGTTATAGAAGTTAGCTCTACTAACATTTTTTGTTGTCCAAATCTTCCAGTTAGTCAAATTCCTACCGTTTTTTCCTTAGAGGGAGCTTTACCATAGAAAAAATCTCTTTGTCTTCTCATTTTTATTTTCACTCTATTTGATGATAGTTTTTCAAGAAAGGTATAGTTAGTGTTTATTTTGAACATGTGATGTGTCCTACTCATTGCATCTTTTTTCTATTTTGTAGGATTATGATAGAACACTCATTATGAAGATAATATAAGAATTTTCCTCCATATTTCTATTGTTTAGTTTAAAATTCTACTTTCCATATTGACTTATTGTTTTACATAGACATACATCCTCATAAAAACTCACATTTGCATCAAACTTGAGATAAATGTGTAGCCATGATCTTTTCCCTTATGTTTTGGGCCCACTTTGATTGGGTTGCTCTTTATGTATCAACTAGTGTGTGAGTTGGTATATTTTTATGTTGAAGTTATTTACAAATATACTAAGACAAGAAAAGAAAATTTTGGTTATCCAATTGTATTGTTAGATTAGATCTACAAGTAGGGTTCAATTTTGTGTATTGGGTTCACTTCCATAGGTGTGGAGTTTAGATTTGAATGTGTGAAGTTTAGGTTTGTATGATAAAAGTTTAGACATAGTAGCATACATTTTTTATCTATAAGAGATTATCTGAGTTAGAGTAGATTCTAGTTAAAAAAATAAATTGGCATAGTCATTTTGTACATGTTGAGGAAATTTGTACTGTATGGTGCACCCAACTCTTTTGTTTCATAGGAGGTAGGAAAAAACCAATTCTTTGTTATTTTTGGTTATGAATATCAACAACCACTTTTTAATATACATTTTTTTAGCATTGAAAATTTTCACCCTTGACAATTTCACATTAGGTTTTTCTTCCCTTTAAGCACTTGGACCTAATTATGCATTTAATTGCCTATTTTATGAATATCCTAAAAAAAAAAAAGGGAAATGAAAGTAAGCATTTAATATTTTCCCTTGACACTTTGGGCCCAAAAAGAATGGGTCTGGTCTAGGGCACCCCATGCCCTAGACCACCTATTTTTGGCTCCAATTTGAATATGTCAGTATCGATATTTTATTATTTGAAAATCCAATTTCATTTCTCAACCATCGGTATTTGTTTTTTGAGAAATTAGAAGAATTGCATATAAATACTAGTCATTTTCACCATTTCAATCCTATAAATTTTGGAAGAGAAAATTGAAGATCCCAAAATTAGTCAAGGCAATTCAAGGGTAGAATTAGAAGCATTATTACAACAATTTCATAAATCTAGATCAATCTTGCAAGATATCAAGATGAAGGAAGCAATTATGTGCAAGGAGCTATCATGATCAATCATTTCAAATCATGAAGAAGTATTGAGATATCCTCTACATGCTATCTACAACAATCCATTTTGGTTTATAAGCTAATATTTTGTAGGTCTATGAATAATTCAAGGCATAAATCAATCAAAATTTGTGGCAACTTGTGTGTAGCATCACTTCATCAAGTATTTCACATCAAGGTAACATTATCATTAATCATTTCAGTCAATTATTATTGTTTTGGCCTTTGCTCAACCTAGGACATGCCCTCTTGATCATCATCAATTGTTGTACATGGAGGTAGAAATACCAAAATGTGGTGGGACTTAGGTAAGACCCTATAAATCATAAACTTCCCCCCTCTTTTTATGTGTGTAGGTTAGATTTGAAGGTTTAAACAAGTGACATCCTCATAAGATAAACTACAAAATATAATATACATCTCAGAACTTTTAGATATAGAAAAAGAGGGGCCTAGTTTGGGGTGCACCATGCTCTAGACCAAAAAATGAATCTCTTTAAATTTGTAGTACAAGTTTCTCAATTTTCAATAATTTCTTAGATCCAGGTCACTTCTACTACTTTTTATTTTCTTTTATGCAATTAATTAAATTTTCAAATCTAGGGTTATATGTCAAATTGGCTTGTTAAATCAAACATCAAATTTATCATCCTCATAACTCAATACAACATAAACCCTAGGAGGTTGGCTCTCCCTTGTGACAATAATTCAACCGTAAAACCCTAGTTGGTTTATATTTGAATGTAGATTCAAGTGAAAAGGAGATAATCCTAGTTATCCTAATTGGATCTAGGATCACTTTTCCTACTCAACATTTTGGTAAATCTGATGTGAATATCATAGAACCTAACTATATATGTATTCATGATTTTGATAATGTTAGTAGGCAACCATTAGGGATAATCACACTACCCATTAAGGTTGTGATTTTTCCTACCCCTATCCATATCATGTTGGGAACTCTTTCATTTAATATTCTCCTAGGTAGATTGTGGATTCATGTCATGTAAGGAGTCTCATATACTCTTCACCGTGAGATGAATTATGAATGTAATGACTAGATATATATGGTAAAACTAGATAAAAGAATTTATAAAATTCACAAAATGAAGTCGAGCATAAAACTTCCAACTCTCTTAAGACTTTGATTTCATCATCAACAGTAGAACCATTACCTTCCAATGATAATGGTATTATGGACACACTCTTAGGTGGTGATTGGGTATCGTTGTATTTTAAACCTTGTTTCAATAGAGAGTGTGAAATCTCACCATCAAATTCCAAAGAGTCAAATGTGGTAGAATTTAGTACAAGTAATGATCAAAATAATGCTTTATCCTCAAATACATGTTTTGGTGACAATTGGGGTTCAATATATTTTACACCCTCCTTTATAGGAGAGTACAAATCTCACAATCTCAATCTAAGGATTCTTGTGTTTCATTTGCTCAATCTTGTTATACATCAACAAATCCAAAAACATCACCCCATGATGGTGATGAGGGCTCTTTAGGTTTTGTCCCTCGTGTCTTGGTGATGCCTAAATTTAAAGAAATTTAAAATTATTTGTATTCTTATAGTGAAAGAATCAATTCTTCTCATGAGAATTTAGATAAGACTTCTTCATCTGAATTGGATAAGTGTTATGGGCTTGGATTTAAAATCTTTTCTAAAAGTGGATATAATGAAAACATGAAACAAGGAGATAGGGATCATGTGAATTTTATATTGTACCTTTCTACAAGGGGTGTATGTTTTCAACCTTCTCCTTCATTTATATCTCATACTCCATCATCTACTATATTCAAAACATCATGTTGTAAGCGAGAAATTTTTTCTTCACAAGAGAAAAAATTATCTCCTCCACCTTTATCAGAGCAATAGCATATTTTTTCTAGGCTTCTCAAAGCCCACTTTATTACTCTCCCTCCTCCAACATGAAAGACATTTTATAGTAACAGCTCTTTTTGTGTATATCATCGAGTGCATGGTCATTCCACAAATGAATTTTGGGCCTTGAGTAAAAAAATACAACTTAGTGATCATGGTTTTCTTCCATGTGTTGATGCACCTAATAATTCTAAATAAATGATCTCTCATCTATTATGTTTCTCCTCACTAGGTGGCATTGGTAGCTCCATATGTTTTCTCATTGCAATTCATGGTGGTACAATCTTACGTGCAACCATATTTTCCATGGTAGCAACATGATAATCTCTTTCATGGTTGTTCTTTCCTTTATGCTTGGGGGGCAAGGATAACTATTTTTGGAGGTGCGTATTCTTTTCAAGGATCCCCTCTTCCCCTTTTCTTCCTAAAAATACCAACATAGCAAGTATGTCGACATTTTAAGGGGGGGCATATTACCTTATCTATTTCATTGACAGCTTGTGAGATTTGACTTATGCGCATACCCTTTGGTGGTGGTTTTGTTTATAATGCCCCCTGAGGCGTGGTTATCAATTTTCCCCTAAGACATTAAGCATTGATTTGTCCCTCATGACGTTAAACTCTTATGCACTCCCTGAAGCTTGATTGTAAAAATAGTATATGTATTTGGCATTTAACAAAGCTTGTTGATTCATGTACTTGAGTATTTTTACATGGCCACCTAGCATAACACACCTTGCTTTCTAGTGGGGTATGTGCAAGATCATGATGAGCCAAAAAGTGGTGATATGTAAGTGATATGATGGCCCATGTGGTTGACGACTTTTTTTTTACCCAAAATTGATGAAACGAAAAGGGTTTTTAAAGGAGATTCTCAGCTTCCCACCAATATAAATTATACTTTACTTTGAATTTAATAAATAATTTATGCATTTTCTATTTGAATTACGACTAAAGTCTTGATTGATAGGCTAATTGAAAAACATCTATAGCTTTCAAACGGTATCATATTTTTTGAATTTGAAACATGTGTCACATTCTATGCTTCACATACTATAGGATAAAAAAAAAAAATCATGAATTTTTGACCAAGTTAAGGTGGTCAGACATACGAGTTTTTATATTTTTAAAAATTGTAATACAAAATTCATAATTAATTATTTACTTGGAAAAAAATTACAAAAAAATATGCATCACATCGGGACATGAATCCTCTACTTATATCTAAATTATTATAAAAAAAATATTATCATTTTATTATGGTTAGGGTGGTTAGACAAACACCTACTTCTTATTTTTTCCCTGAAATTTAAGTACTACTACATTGAAATTTCAAATTTTCACCAAATAGATTTTTATTTTTTTTAAATAAACCTGGTAATTTAGAAACTACATTCATTTTTCTACAGATTCTATTCTTACATATTTTTGAAATAGTATGTATAACTTTTTCAAATTTCTATGTCAAGTTTCCTAACTCTGATTTTTTGAATTTTTATCGCCACTTAAGGGCCTATTTTTTCCATGATGATCCTGCACATACCTAGTGGATCCATGTGTTTCATGAGTGATTTTACATCCTTATGAGAGCACAATTTTTTTTAAACAACACATTCAATGGATGAAATTTGGTATTTGAGACAATTTTGGGACTGGCCCATCTCTTTACCTTTGACTCGAATATTTTTAGTACTAACCCCTATGTTTTTGTTTTATTGTATTTGTATTGTTTGTCTTATCTCTTCCATGTTTCTACTATGTCTTTGGTGTGTCTAATTTATGTATTTCGTGTGTTTTCTTCATGTATTATGTGTGTCTTTTTTGTGTATTATTTGTAGACGTTATGTTTTCTTTGTGAATTCTTCATGTATTGTTTTAAAATTTACTTCATTGATTTTTCTTTCAATTTCTTATGTGTGAGTGAATCTTTTCTTATTTTATGTGTATATTTTGTCTTAACATTGTGGATTTATGAGATCCCAAGTTGGGGGCTTGCACACCACTCAAATTGACCTGTCATCTTGTCTTTTTAGCATTTTTATTTCCTTTAGTGTGAGTATGAATAGAATATCATACTCGCACTTAAGTAGGGGCTAAATGTAGCATCAAAAATTGCCACCCTTGATGATTTCACATTAGGTTTTTCTCCCCTTTATGTGATTGGAACTAATTATGCATTTAATTCCTCATTTTATGAATGTCCTCAAAAAATAAAATAAGGCAAATGAAAATAATCATTTAATATTTTCCCTCAACACTTTGGGCCCTGAAAAGAATGGGTTTGGTCTAGGGAACCCCATGCCCTAGACCACCTCTTTTTGGCTCCAATTTGAATATATTTGTGTTGATATTTTATTATTTAAAAATCCAATTTCATTTTTTGGCCATCGATATTTTATTTTCAATAAATTAGAATAATTGCATATAAATACTAGTCATTTTCACCATTTCAATCCTAGCAATTTTGGAAGAGAAAATTGAAGATCCCAAAATCAATCAAGGAAATTCAAGGGCATAATTATTAAACATTATTACAACAATTTCATCAATCAAGATCAATCTTGAAAACATAAAGATAAAGGAAAAAATTATGTGCAAGGAGCTATCATGATCAATCATGTCAAATCATGAAGAAGTATTGAGTTATCCTCTACATGCTATCTACAAAAATCCATTATGTTTTATGAGCTAACCTTTTGTAGGTCTATGAAGAATTCAAGGCATCAATCAATCAATACTTCACAGGTAACTTGTGTGTGGAATCACTTCATCAAGGATTTCACATCAAGGTAATATTATTATTCATCATTTATCATTTCAATCAATTATTGTTGTTTTGGTCTCTGGACGACCTAGGGAATTCCATCTTGATCATCATCAATTTTGTTGTATGTGGAGGTTGAAATACCAAAATGAGGTCTGACTTAGACAAGTACCTATATAGCACAACCTCCTCCCCTCTTTTTATGTGTGTAGGTCAAATCCAGAGGTTTTAGTAGGTGATAGTCTTAGAAGATAGAGTGCAAATTATAACATACATCTCAGAACTTTCAAAACCTAAAAAATAGGACCCCAGTCTGGGGCACACCAAACCCTAGACCAGCCATTTTAGCTTCAAATTTGTTGTACAAGTTCCTCACTATTTCCATTTATCAAATCCTGGTCAATTTTGCTACTTTCTATTTTTATTTGTGTGATAAATTATATTTTTCAGATCTAGGGATATATATCAAATTGGCTTATTAAATCACACGTCAAATTTATCATCCTCACAACTAAATACAACATAAACCTTAGGAGGTTAAGTAAATCATCAAACCCTAGTGGTTTTATATTTTAATATGGAGTCAAATGAAAAGGAGATAATCCTAGTTATCCTAATTGGATCTAGGATCACTTTTCCTACTCAACAATTTTTAAAACATTTTTCTCAAATTTTTATGATTATTATGATATATATTAGAAGAGTTTTTAGTTCTATAATTTTTGATATATTGGAATAGGAAAAATGCATAAGCTACATTATTTCCCTTTTTTTGGGGGTCTATTTTGACAAGATTAGAAGTGACAAATTTTGGTACCAAAAATTGGTAAATATCTTGAAGCTAACAAGATTATATATACACACACCTCCAAGGATGGGTTCTAGTACCTTTCATATTTTTTCTTATCCAAGTAAAATCCTTAGGGGTGATCCCACAATACTGGTTTATAATTTTTGGTCTAACTAGACACTAAAATATTTTTTTCTAACTAAATCTTCACTTTCGGGCACCTATAGTGGCTAAATCGTGAGGAATTTGAAGATGATGCAAACTAGTGTTTTGTGAAATTTTGTATGTAGATTCTAAATATATTTTTTTCAAAATTTTTGGAATCAAACTGCACTTATTTTTCCATCTCCTTCAAAAACTATTTTTTCAGTAAACAACATTTTTAAGGAGTGACGCTCACCGTATACAATATAACTTTTTTTCCATGAAGGATAAAATTCTAATTTTTTCGAATTTAGATTTTTAACTATGATATCTAGTGCTTCCAATTGGTTTCATAGTGTTTTATTGATTACTTTTTCCTTAATCAAGTTTTGAAGTCAAACCAATTATAATTCAGACATAGGCAAACCATATACAATGTAAATTTTTTTGTATGTATCGATTTTTATTTTATTTGTTGGATCAAGGACTTCAATATCTAGTGCACTCATATTTTTCTTCTTTTTTTTGATAATCTACTATTTTTCCACATGTGTAGAACAAAGAGCTTGATTTTCGATGAAAAACCTATGTTTAATAAAACTAAAAAAACAAATACATAATAAAACCAAAACATATTAAAATTATATTCATTGGATAGCTCGTTCTGAGGACTACCATGATCATTTGAAGTAAATTTTAAATGAATTCATTTGATCCCCCAAAAGGTAAATCAAAAGTGATTTTTATCAGCATTTTGATAGGTGTAAAGGAGACTCCATTGTAGGTATGGTTTAAAACTAGCGGGGTTCTATCCAAGGGGGTTTGATCTAAGGTGGTTCGATCAAACCCTCTTCAATTGGAATCCTTTAAATGGAACTTTTTAGGGCTTAAATCATTATATTTTTAAAAAATATGTGATTTCAGCAAAAATCAGAATCTCCTAGAAATTGTAAACCAACTTTGCGAGATCACCCTTAGATTTCTAAACCAACACAACTTAGTTCTATAAAATTTAAAGAAAAAAATCTAGGTCTTCACTAACTCCCTCAAACTAGATCTATGTCAATGAGATCAGCATTATATATGAGAACCAAAAGAATCAAATAAATTCACAAGAACAAGGACTTATATATTCAACAACAAACACATAGGAAGTTTACAAATGAAGCAACACCAAAGGGAAAAATAATAACCTTCCACAAAGAGAAACGAAGTCCCAAAATAATGAAACTAAACAAAACCAACCAAAAACCCAACTTATAAGATTTTTTAGGTGTTAATCCAATGAAACCTAATTTTTACAATGTTACCTATTCATATATTACATTTTCATGAAGCTTATATGCTTCCAATATTTTGTGTTTATTAGGTCTAGCTCTTATGATATTTACATGACATGCTTGTTGGGTTTACCTTTATTATGGTCTTAAAGCTTGCATATATTTATTATAACAATCATATATATTCATCATGTTATCATAAACACATGCACTTTTAATGTTCACATCTTATATTTCTTACATATTATATATTTTTTATGAAATCTACACATTTTCTAATTTGTATCACATATTTTTAATGACATAATTTTTACCTTGCATATTTATCTCATTCTAACATACCTATATGTTATGGTCCTTACCAAGTTTATTTTTATGATTACATGTACGATACTTGCCACATGTTCATGTTTATTATATCTTACATGTGCTTACACAATCCTTATCTAGCATCTATGACTATTAAATATTTTTATCATTTTCATTGAATGTGGGAAACATTGGGGAGATTTTTATTCCACTTAGATTATGTATTCTTTCATGATTACACCTTACCTATGTTGTTATATAATTATCGCATGATGATATATTTTGCAAATTGTATTTTTTATTATCGTCACAAGTTTTCCTTCTTACCTTGAAATCCTAGTATTGTTTTGTGTCCCCAAAAAGTGTAGTCTTTGGCACTTTTTCACTCATTTTGGCCTTTTCCCTCGAATTTTGGCCTTGTTTTGCCTTGATTTAGTCTTGAAAGCTTGTAATTCAACAATAACCTAATAGTGTTTTACTAAGGTGTTGTGAAGTGTTGTAGCACATTTCCTCACTTTTCTAAGACCCTTTCAACATAATTCACCTAAACAACACCTTTTACCCCTTTCCAAGCCTTGTGCCATGGTGTTGTAAAGTGTTGTAAGACATTTTCACATCTTCCTAGGCTTATCATCACTAATTAACCCTTTTGTTATGCTAATTTGTCCCCTTAATGTACTTTTAATCTTGGCTTAAGTGTGTTTCGGGAGGCAAACCTAATAAAATTCATTAAAAATTATTTAATTCCCGGTCACCACTTGAAATTTCCCAAGTGGAATAGGTCGTCACCTTGGGCGACCTAGTCCCTTTTGGCATAAATTTCAAATTTAAAACAAAAACTAATGGGAATCTTGCCTCCTAAACCCTAGTGTCGGCCTATATCATGTTGCATTTCGGGAAAGTTAGGGTTTTGCATGTACAAATAAGGGTTTTCAACTTCATTTTTCTCTCTCCCCCAAGCTCATTTTTTACATCTCATCACAAGTACTCTTGCACTCAAGGCTTCCAAAGAAAGCAATCAAGCACAAGGGTTTCATAAGCAACCTCCATTAGAGTTGTCCTTGCATGTTGCAAACCTTCAAAAACAAAGGTTTGGTAAGTGTTTCCATCAAGTTTATCATTCAATCTTACTCTCCTTTGGTTTGTTTCTCATTTAGGTTTAGTTACCATCAAAGGGGTTTGACTTAGGAAAACCCTTATTTCCTAACCCCGACATTCTCTTGGTCTTTGCATGTGTTTGCAAGTTTGTACTCAAATTTGGTGAAGTACAAAGTGTTGGAGAAAGTAAAAACATTCCACTCAAGTCACATCAAAGCATCAAACCCTAGGAAGAGCAAAAGGACAAGTTACAGGTCATTTTCGAGAGTTTCAGACACGGATTGCTGTAGAAAAGGGAAACATCAACTGGGACCCACAAAATCAGAACCCGAATCCTTAGACAACATCAAGAGGACTAGGTCGCCACTATTGGCGACCTTGTCCCTGTGCTAAGCCTGAAAAAGGGTTTTTGCATTTTTGGGTACCCTTTTCCCCAAAACTTGGTCCGACAGATTTTCTCAACGGGAAGACTAGGTCGCCCAACTTGGCGTAAGTGTCCCTCTACTGATTTCAGACAATTTCCAAAGAATTTTGGGGCCTCTCATCTGCAACATCTCATTTCCAGGTGCACAAGTTCTTAAATTTCCCATTTACTTTCTGTATTGCATACATTTTAGGTCATTTAGTTTAACTTGCATTAGTTTACATTTACTTTGTTTACATTTCATACATTAGATTACTATCATTTCATTTTCAGCCACAACACACACACACACACATCACAACCTTCATCAATCAAACCTCCCTTTGAATGCAACCACCAAAAAATCCCATAACCACCAAGCGAAAAGAGTTTCATTCCCACACACCAAGAGCTCCTAGGGTGAAGAACCCTAAGGGCCTAGTATAGGGAATCCTCTTGCCCTAGGTCCAGTGTTACATTTTTGGTGGTTCATATTTATAGGAAATTAGTTGAATGGGGTGCATAAAAATCAACAATTTTCCTTTTGTAAGATTTATTTGTAGTGTAAGATCAAAGTCATTCCCATATTGAAGTTAGATCTACCAAAAAAATTATCCTAGATCAAAATATTTTTCTTAGTCAAATTCCTACTCTTCTTTGAGGGAGCTTTACCACTTTCTTCTTATAAAAAATCTCTTAGCCTTCTCATTTTTACTTTCATTCTATTTGAAGATAGTTTTTCAAGCATGGTATAGTTAGTGTAGGGTATGTGCAGGATCATGATGGGCCAAAAAGTGGTGATATGTAAGTGATATGATGGCCCATGTAAGTGATATGATGGCCCATGTGGTTGATGATTTTTTTTTTACCTAAAATTGATGAAACAAAAAGGGTTTTTAAAGGATATTCTCAGCTTTCCACCAATATAAATTATTCTTTACTTTGAATTTAATAAATAATTATTATTCATTTTCTATTTGAATTACGACTAAAGTTTTGATTGATAGGTTGATTGAAAATCATCTATAGATTTCAAACGGTATCATATTTTTTGAATCTAAAACATGGCACATTCTATGCTTCACATACTATAGGATTAAAAATAAATAAAAAATCATGAATTTTTGACCAAGTTAAGGTGGTCAGACATAGGAGTTTTTATATTTTTTAAAAGTTGTAATAAAAAAATCATAATTAATTATTTACTTGGAAAAAAATTACAAAAAGTATGCATCACATCGGGACATGAGTCGTCTACTTATATCTAAAATATTGTTAAAAAATATTATCATTTTATTGTGGTTAGGGTGGTTAGACAGACACCTACTTCTTATTTTTTCCTTGAAACTTAAGTACTACTGCATTGAAATTTCAAATTTTCACCAAATAGATTTTTTTTTTTTTAAAATAAACCTAGTATTTTAGAAACTACATTCAATTTTCTACATATTATATTCTTAAATATTTTTAAAATAATATAGATAACTTATTCAAATTTTTACGTCAAGTTTCCTAACTCTGATTTTTTGAATTTTCATTGCCACTTAAGGGCCTATTTTTTCCATGATGATCTTGCACATACCCTGTATATTTTAAACATGTGATTTGTGCTATTTATTGCATTTTTTTATGCGCTTTACATTGACACACATCCTCATCATAGTTCACATGTACTTCAAACTCGACGTAAATGTGCATGCACTCTCTTTTCCCTTATGTTTTGGGTATATTTTGACTAGGTTATTCTTTATTATTCAACTAGTGTGTAAGTTGGTATATTTTTATGTTGAATTTATCTACAAGTATACCAAGACAAGGAAAGTAAATTCTAGTTATCAAATTTTATTGTTATATTATATCTACAACTAGGATTCAATTCTTTGTCATTTCCATATGTAGGAATAGAGTTTAGATTTGAATGTGTTGAGTTTAGATTTGTAGGAGTAGATATTAGACATACTAGCATAATTATTTTATCTATAAGTGAGCATCTAAGTTATAATATATTCTAGTTAAATTCTTAGTTTTGGTGTAGTTGTTTATTAAGGCCTAATTTTATGATACCATGATGATATTATTTTTGAAATTTTTCATAGTGATTTATGTTAGGATTAGGTGGCATTAGCCTTGTAAATTATATTTAATTATAAAAATAAGAAATAATGTATGACCTCTAAAAAATATGAAGTGGGAAAAAGGAGATCCCAATATGAGGGTGGGGACATTATTTATTTATTCTATATGCTTCAAGATACTTGGGATATTATGTGTACTGTCGTAACTTGTCACCCTTGATAATTCTATGTTTTATCCCCCCTAAATTATTGAGCCTGATTGAGCACCTAATTTTCTAAATTATCCATTTTGAGGCCCATTTGTATCATTTTTTGAGAAATTGCAAGCATTGAACAAATGCATCCAATTGATATTTTTCCCCCGACCCTTAATGTCCTAGAAAATAGAGTCAAGACCCATACTCCCTAGGGCATATGGGTCCCCCAATTTTTTCAAGGACCAATTTTGGATATGTCAGTGTCGGTATTCTAACATTTAAAATTTAACTTGCAAATGTTGACTATTGGGATTTAATTTTGGGAAATTAGAGGAATGTCTATAAATACCTAGTATTTTCACCATTTGAAACTAGAAGGAGAATTTATGAGAAAGAGCTGTTGTCAAGAGAAATTCAAGAATAGAATTTAAGAGCTTTATTGCAAAAATTCAAGATCCTAACATCATTTCAAATCTCATGTGAGTTCATATGTGTTTATGTTATCATTGTTTATTGATGTAGGAGCATCCCTAGTTGTAAAGAAATCCTATGTCAACCAAAAATAGTTCTTTTCTTGCATTATATTCAGTAGAAGTTACAATAGTTTATTCCAAATTTTACCACATCATTGTTTCTCAGCTTGCAGAGTAGGATATAGCATGTAAACATTGACATCTATCACATATCCAAATTTCACATCATTTGCAGTTGTCTGTTGAAAGTTATTGCTCTCAGAATTTCACTATGTTACTAGTCAAAGCATTTGAGCCCGACCTAGTCCAGAATTCTTATTGCAAACCTATTCCAAATCGTGCGGACCTAAATTAAACATCATACAAGTATGATGTGTTCATTGGAACCTATATTGAAGATTCACAAGTTCATTCATTTCACGTGGAACTAATTCTTCATATCTCAAGAGGCTGACGTTCACATTTGAGCATTCATCGAGTTATGAACCCTTGTGTATGATGCAGACCTATTTTGGAGCTTGAGGAGCATATTTATAAGTATTGTAATCATTTAGGAATCATCATTCAATAGATTTAGATTCAAATTAATACATTTTTGCAATAACCCTTCAGGGGCATGTAATAAGGCATGTTGGCCAGTTCCATTGTCGAAGCCTTTGTGGCAAGCCCTGTGAGCCCTTTTAATTCACCCTCATGGCCAATGTTGCATGTAAGCATTCCATATCAATGAAGATTCATGTCCACACATTAGTTCTTTGTGTATTTTTATTGTATTGACTCATTGTTACATAGTTTGGACTATTCCTTCTAGAATCCTCCTATCGTGATTGCACCAAGTGGTATCAAAGCAAGTTTTTGATTCCTGAAGGCATTCCTTGAGGTGAACAGATCACCAAACTAAGGTAGACTATATTTTTTAAAACCAATCGCCGATTGTGAGGCAGTTGAAACCTTTCTAGCTAGATTTTTGAATTGAGGCAGTTGCACTGATTCGAGGGGAGACATATCACCAAGGAGAGTGCTTGCTATGGTGAATATTGCTAGAAGAATGAATGAAATGTTGGAAATGATGCATGAAATATGAGTGAGGTTAGATGTTTTTGAAGAAGATCAAAGGTGAGGCTTAAACCCTAGGCATAATGATGAAAGTGATGATGAAGCAGAACATCCAAATCAAATTACAAAAACCCTATATGAAGAAGAAGAATCAGATAAAGTCAAAATTTTGAAATAAATCACAAAAATTGGCAAGCGGCCTAGAGTTAAAAATCAAAATTAAGCAAGAAATTTAAATCCTGAAGAGTTGATTGATTGGATAAATGAAATAGAAGAATACTTTAAATATCAAGAAACTGAAGATCTGAAAAGAGTCATATTTGCAAAAACAAAGTTGAAAGGTCATGTTGCATTATGGTGGAAAGAAGTTCAATTAGACCGAAACAGAAGAGGTAAAGAAAAAATCATCAAATGGGATAGAATGGTGACAAAGTTGAAGAATCAATTCATACCAACAGATTATGAACTTGAATTGTTGAAGATACTGTAGAACCTAAGACAAAAAGAAATATCTATGAAGGATTATACTAAAGAATTTTACAAGATGATAATCATAGTTGATCATTGTGAAGAAATCAAAAAGAAGGTTGTCAGATATATCAATGGATTGAGAAAAAACATTCAAGAAGAGTTGAGCCTAGTAAAAATGACATCTTTTGAAGAAGCATACCAGTTTGCATTAAAGGTTGAGGAGAAGCTGAATAAGAAATTTGAACAAAGGTAGAGAAGTGCAAGAAGAAGATTTCAAAAGAGTGGACCCTAGTCTAGAGAAAGAAGAACCCATGTGGAGTAGAACAAAGATTCAAAACCCTACTAGAGCGAAGAAAAGGATACTAAATCATACTATAGAGGAAGACAAGACATAAATTTCTACCACAGTAATAGAGGAGGTCATAATTCTCATTGCAATGATGGATATCAAAGAGATGAAGGAAGATCTAAGAGAATACAATTAAGAGGAACATGTTTCAAGTGTGGAGGTGAAGGACATAGAGTATTTGAGTTTCATCAAAGAAATACCAATAAGAAACCAGAGCATATTGAAAGAACAACATATGTGGATGAGGAAAATGTTGGATCCCCTAATTCATGTGGAAAATCAAAGAAAGATGAATCATTGGTAATGAGGAGAGATTTTATGCATGAGGAAGCAATCGAGGAACCACTGCAAAGGAAAATTCTATTCAGAACCAGATGTAAGTCTGGAGGAAAGGTATGTAAAGTTATCATTGATAGTGGTAGTACTAAAAATATATTTTTAGAGGAGATGATAACCAAATTTAATTTTAGGAGATTGAAACATCCAAACCCTTATAGGATAGCATGGATTCAAGATGATCATAAGATACTGGTGAGTGAACAATGTTTGGTGAAATTTCATATTGGATCATATAGGGATGAAGTATTGTGTGATGTTATCCCCATTGATGAATGCCATTTACTATTAGGGAGATGGTGGCAATATGATAAGAAATAAATTCATGATGGAAGAAGGAATACTTATATTGTGACATCAAATGGAAAGAGAATCAAGTAGATACCTTTGGAGGAAGAGGAGAAGACTGAATTTTGTGGCACTGCCAGAATATGTTTGGTAGATGTCCAAGAAAATTTCTTTATGGATTGAGGCATGAGAACATGTGTTTTGTATTGATTCCAAAAAAAAGAAATGGTCCGTAGATAGCAAAGAGAGAAGATTTACCCCAAAAAGAAGTAGCATAATTGTTGACAGAGTATGAATACATCATTTCAAAGAATGTACCAGATGGATTTCCACCTATCTAGAGTATCAATCATCATATAGATCTTGTACCGAGAACTAGTTTACCTAACAAAGTAGCACATAGAATGACACCAGCGGAGAATGTAGAGTTGTTGAGTGAAGGATTGATCAAAGAAATTTTGAGCCCATGTGTGGTACCTATTATACTTGCACCTAAGAAAGATGGAGAATGGAGAATGTGTATAGATTCAAGAGAAATCAATAAGATCACTGTCAAGTATAGATTTCCATTACCAAGGATGAATGACATTAAGGATTTTTTAAGTGGGGAAAAATATTTTACAAAGATTGATCTCAAGAATAGATACCATTAGATCAGAATTGGAGAAAGATATGAATGGAAGATTGCATTTAAGACTAATGAAGGATTGTATGAGTGGTTAGTGATGCATTTTGGATTAACTAATGCACCAAGCACTCTCATGAGATTGATGAATGAGGTATTGAAAAAAATTATTGGGTAAGTTTATCATTGTTTACTTGGACGATATTCTAATTTTCAATAAGACTAGAGAATAACTTTTGTGGCACATCCGACAAGTATTGTAGAGGTTGAAAGAAGAGAAGTTGTTGATCAATATCAAGAAGTGTAGTTTCATGAAGAAAAATTTGGTATAACTTGGACTTTTTATTTCTGATGAATGATTGAAGATGGATTCGAAGAAAGTAAAATGAATTTTAGATTAGCCTACACCAGTGAACATTTGAGATGTCAGATCATTCCATGGATTAGCCAATTTCTACCAGAATTTTATCAAAAAATTTAGTAGTGTTTGTAACCCCATGACAAAGAAAATAAGAGGAGATAAGAAAGACTTTAAGTGGACGTCTGAAGCACAAAGGATTTTTGAGTTGTTGAAGCAAAACATGATAGAACATCCAGTGTTAGCATTACCATATTTTGAAAAAGTAATTTAAGTTGATTGTGATACAAGTGGAAATGTAATTGGAGTAGTGTTGAATCGAGAAGGAAGACCTATAGCCTATTTCAATGAGAAGTTGAATTATGCCAGAAGAATATAATCAGTTTATGATCAATAATTCTATGCCATAATTCAAGCCTTGAAGAAGTGGAAGCATTACTTATTTCCTAAGGAATTTGCATTGTATACAGATCATCAAGCTTTGCAATATTTGAAAAATGAAGGAAAACTAAATTAGAGACATATGAGATGGGTTGAGTTCTTATAGAGTTATACATTTGTGTTGAAGCATAGGAGTGTCAAGTCAAAAAAAAATGTAGATGCATTGAGCAGAAGGAGAAATTTGTTGACAAAGATGAGAGTAGAAGTATTGGGATTTGAGGAGTTGAATCATATGTATGAGGATGATGTGTATTTTTATGAAGCAAGGAGAGCATGTAAAGAACTAGTAGTGACAAACCAAATCCAATGGTTGGATTATTTCATTCAAGAAGGTATGTTATTCAAAGGAAATCAATTATGTATACCGAGGAGTTCAATGAAGGAGAATCTGATTAAGGAAAAGCATAGTGAAGGATTAGCAGGGCATTTTTGAATAGATAAGATAGTAGCTTCGGTGGGTGAACATCATTTTTCGTTGTAGATATATAAGGATGTAAGGAAGTGCATTCAAAGTTGTATAATTTATCAAGTTGCAAAAGGGAATAGTTAGAATATTGGATTATACAAGCCTTTGATAGTACCAGAGAGACCTTGGGAAGATTTGAGCATGGATTTCATTTTGGGATTACCTAGAACATAGAGAGGTTATGATTCTATTATGGTAGTTGTGGACAAATTTTCTAAAATGGCACATTTTGTTCCTTGTAAGAAGACTAATGATGTGCATGTTGCTAACTTATTTTTCAAGGAGATTGCAAGATTGCATGGATTACCTAAGTGTATTGTTTCAAATAGATACACTAAATTCATTGGATATTTTTGGAGGACTTTGTGGAAGAAGATGAAAATAGGTTTGAGGTTTCTAGTTTAGCATATCACCCACAGACAAATGGATAGATTAAGGTAGTGAAAAAAAGTCTGGGTAACTTGTTGAGATATTTGGTTAGAGACAACACATGAATTTGGGATATTGTTTTACCTCAAGTAGAGTTTGCATATAATAATTTAATGAACTGGAGTATAGGGAAGACACCATTTTAGATTGTTACCAGAGTAAGTCCTATAGGAGTTGTAGAATTAAGAGACATCAGTATGGAAAATAAAAGGAGTGTAGAGGTAGAAGAGTTTTCAAATTTCATGAAGACATTGCATAATTAGGTCCAAAAGCATTTGGGAGACATGCATGATAAGTATAAGGATAATTCAGATGAGCACCAGAGAAATAAGGAACTTTATGTTGAAGATGAAGTAATGGTATATTTGAGGAAGGAAAGATTTCTAGTTAGTATATACAATAAGTTGAAGATGAGGAAGTTTGGACCGTGTAACATAGTTAGGAAGTTTGATTCTATAAATGCATATGAAGTGGAGTTACCAGAGACATTGGGTATATTGCTTATTTTTAATGTGCCAAACATATATGAGTTTCATAAAGGAGAATCAAGTGATAGTAGTGATGAAGTAGATTTGAAGGAGCAGTTACCACATTAGGAACCAGAGGAGATTGAGTAAATTTTGGATACCAGAACCGGAAGAAGCATTAGGAACAAGTAGTACAAAAAATATCTTGTGAAGTGGAAAGACATACCAATAGAGGATTCATCATGGATTTATCAGGCTGAGGCAAACCATTTTTTTTTCCTCTTAGCCTTGGAAAGTGAGGGACTCAGTTTTATTCCAATCCTGGGTGTTTGATGTAGGAGCATCCCTGGTTGTAAATCAATCCTATGTCATCCAAAAATAGTTCTTTTCTTGCATTGCATTCAATAGAAGTTTTAGTATTTCATTCCATATTTTACCACATCATTGTTTCTCAACTCATAGAGCATGATATAGCATATACACATTAACATCTATCACATATCTAAATTTAATATCATTTGCAAAAAAAATTGAAAGTTATCACTCTCATAATTTCACCCTGTTACCAATCAAAGCATTTGAGGCCGACCTAGTCCAAAATTCTTATTGCAGACCTATTTCAGATTTTGCAGACCTAAATAGAACATCTCACAAGCATCGTGGGCTCATTGGGGCCTATCTTGAAGATTCACAAGTTCATCCATTTTGCGTGGAACTGATTCTTCATATCTTAAGGTTGACATTCACATTTGAGAATTCATTAGGTTATTAACCCTTCTGGCCAATACAGACCTATTTTGGAGCTTGAGGAGCATATTTATAAGCATTGTAATCATTTTGAATCATCATTTAGTAGATTTAGATTCAGATCAATACATTTTTGCAATAACCCTTCGAGGGCATGTTGATCAGTTCCATTGTTGAAGCCTTTGTGGCAAGGTCTATGAGCCCTTTTAATTCACCCTTGTGGCCAATTTTGCATGTAAGTATTCCATATTAATGAATATTCATGTTCGCATATCATTTCGCTATGTTATTTTTTTTGTGTTGACTCATTATTGCATGGTTCAAACTGTTCCTTCTAGAACCCTCCTACTGTGACTGCACCATTTGTAAAGGATAACCCTTGTTGTAGATCTCCAAGCAATTCAAGCATTCAAGCAAGCAAGATCCAAGACATTAAAGTGATTTTTATGAATTTAGTCCTTCAAGGAATCCATTGAAGGGTGGTGAGTTGCAACACTTTGTTGATTCATCATTCCTTCATATCATTTATCTTTCCTATCATTGAAATTTCCATTGTGGAAATGGAAACACTAACACGGGGTTTCACCAAGACAAGCCCCTAAATGACACAAAATTTCTTCTCTTTGTGAATGTGTAGACTTTAGGTTTGAAGAGGATTAAAGGAATTTTGAGGATAATTTATTCATTGTTGAATTTGAAGCCCTACACCTTCTCAACTCATGAAAACTCACCTACAAGATTATCTGACAATGTCCTAACAAAATAGAGATCTCGGATCTACCATCAAAGGATTAAAAAAATAGAGTAGAAGAATCCTACAAGGACCTATATACCCCTAGATGACTTTTTTCCCCCTGTATTTAGACCAACAACAATTTTTTAGGAGATGTACATAGTCCCCTACCCTTCCCAGATTTGCCTACAATTCTCTGTTTTAGATCGTTAATCATTGGGATCTTGCATCTTGCATATTAGGGAATATAGTCTAATTAGGTTAATCAAGGAAAATCAATTCCAATCCATTCCAAGGCTCAATAAGATGTAGATCTAGGTCTTATTGGCTCACCTTCATGGTTGAAACTCAATCTAAATACCTTGATTATCTCCATCTTAATGAAACCCTAGGAAAAGGCACACAATTGATCATGGGTTCTTTATATTAGGCTTAGGATTGCCTTTTGTATTTTTCATTTTGGTGAACCTGACATTTTGACATAATAAACCTTATGAAATTTGAAGTAATTCAACCCTAGGTCTAGGATTTGCATTGTATTGTATTGCATTGTTTATTTAGGGTTTCATTTTTCATTTATAAAACTCATAGAAATTCAAAAATAATTGCATCTTATATTGCAATAGGGTTTGTTTTAGTCATCTTAGACCAAATCTACATTCAAATTGCATTCATTAGGTTTGAAATTGTTCATTGTGTCCATTTAAGTCAAAAAAGTGAAAAAGTGCATGGTTTAGTTTCAAAATTGTATCAAAATCATCATTTTCAAATTTTTGGCATCTTAGAATCAATCAATTATTGCATCCTAGCTCTAAAAATTATATTCAAATTTTTCAAAACATTTTCAATATTGTTGCACACTTGCATGTTGAATCACATTAGCATAAATTTAGAAAATTCTAGAAAAATATTCATTGTTAAACTTGTTTGCAAGTAGACCTAGAATCCTTCAGCAATGCCTTACACAGTCAAACTTTGAAATTTTAGACACCCTCTCCATGACTTAGACGCCCTTGGGTGCCTATTTCTTGATACTAGTGGCTTAGAATTTTTTTGCATAGATCTTTGTCTTTGTATTTTTATTTTGTTTCTGCTTGCTGATTTCTGATTTGAAATTCTAAAAAGTGGTTATTACATGTGCAAGAAAGGTGTCATTTTTCTTAATTTATAGAAAAATATTCAAGTGGCTTTATGATGTAGAAACAAAATAGATAAAAAAATACACAAGATCTTCATACAATAAAATTCCTTGATGATTAAGTATTATTGTGGAATAATCAAGATACTTAATAGTTTATGAGAGGATTAAAATAAATTTTCTATAATTAAAATTAATGATTTATATTTTAGATCATTATTCATGTTGTAAATATGTTATTTGATTAAATACATACTTGGTCTTAGATATTTTCTCAATTAAATCAATACAAAAAAATTAATTGGTCTCTATACTATGTGCAATATGTATCCTTGTCTTATTTTAACCAGTTTCGTTTGCATAAACTCATATTGAAAGTCTCTCAAGTGTGTTGATTATTCTCACCTAATTTAAAGGATATTTAATTAATAACTATAAATCTTTACTATGAGTGATATTATAGACTAGATTGGCAATTTCTCATTTATTATTTATTTTCATCTATTATTTTTAATTATTTTAAAATATATTTATTATATTATTAGTACATTATAGTGATAATAGGTTTTAAAAAGTTGTGATTTGAATTATATAAAGGATATTATCTTCACAATATATCATTATATTTTAATTTAATTATATTTAGATTTAGATATTTTCTCTCTTTAACTTCCAATATTTTTTATCTTTTCAATAGGTCATCTCTTCACAATTTGATCATAGCATAGTTAGTATTTTATCTTTATTTCATAATTATTGTTGTCTTTTTATTATTTTTCTAATAATAATATATATCCTTAAATTATTTTTTGTAACACTTCTAGTGACCAAAAAAAGGAGAAAATGGAAAAAAAACCTAAATCTAAGTAAACTAGGGTTTGAAGAGAAAAGGGGTATAGGAGATGAAAAATAAAGGCTAAATGAGAATAAAGGAAAGTGAAATCATTTTTCTATGGATA
This sequence comes from Sequoiadendron giganteum, assembly GCA_007115665.2. NCBI lineage: Eukaryota > Viridiplantae > Streptophyta > Pinopsida > Cupressales > Cupressaceae > Sequoiadendron > Sequoiadendron giganteum. The sequence continues at coordinate 630,535,643 of CM021108.1, forward strand.
CAAAATACTATTGGAGGGTGGAAAATAAAATATGGAAGAGAGTAGATGAAATAGAAAGAAGAAATGATAGGAAAATGAAATCTAAGAAAGGCAATGACTTAGAAAGAGAAGACACAGAGAAGGGTGGGAGATACAGAAGGAAGGATTAAATAGTTTTGAAGTAGATAAAAATGGATTGAGAGAGATAGGAATGGTTAAGGGAAGAAAAAATATAAATAAAAGGAAGAATGGAGTGAAAAAATCTTAGAGCTAAGATAAAATTTATCTAACATTATTGAGAATCACAGAAAATAGTAATCTAACATGAAGAGACTTTTTGTAGAAAATTCCATGGTGCTAAAAAATATTTTACAAATATTTGGATTAAATATAACACTATTTAAACATATTAAACTTTAATATAGTTTCATACCTTTAATAAATGGCCCTTACATAGAAACCATGTGGAAACATTATAATTCTTATATTCAGGTGAGGGAGAGGGTGCATTTTTATATATTTTATGAGAGAGTCATATGTAAAATCTCATAGGTACTAATAACCATCATTAAATGCAATTCACATTTAATTTTGGTTGTGATTGGATAAAACCACTATTTTCCCACCAAACACCATAGGTTACATAGTGGTCCTATGGCATGAGGAACCCTAATTTTTAATAACAGGCTAAGGATAAAGGTGGTTATCTAAAGATGGTGATTATATACCAAGGTGAAATATCTAATATATGATTTTAAGAGATAGAGAAGATGGAAAGCTTTATTATGGCTATGAAATAGGAATGTGGTAAATGATTTGATCAAAGTGGATAAAGTGTGGAATTGGTGGTTAGCAAAGAGGGGTAGGGTCCAACATGAAGTGGAAAACTTCTAGAATGAAGAAGAAAAATGATATAAGAATTAAATGACAAGGAACTAGAAAAGTGGGATAATGATGACATCAAAAAAGTAAGATAAGGATTAGGAGGGAAGAAAAGAGGTCACAACATGGTAAAAGGTAAGGAAGCTAAAATGAGTATAAAATATAATAAAAGGAATTGTAGATTATGTATTTTTATTAAAATATTGCATCCAAATGTGTAGCATGTAAAGTCTAGGATTTCCTTCAAACCCTCCAAGATTTATATAATATTCCTTTGTGAGTATTTTAAATTTATTATTTAAATATAGAGCATCACTTTAATCACCCATTGTCATACATCTTGCATAAGCCTAGCACATGCCTTCACTAGATGTTATCTTATTGTCATCAATAGAGAACCCTACTCCATTACTATATAGGTTTTAAACCTTGGTGGATATGAATTAAATTATCTTTTCACATTCACACACTTAAACATTTGGATGTTGAGTGATGGGTAAACATTTCCAAGTTATTGAATTCTAATTGAACTTGAGCTCAAGTCTACCCATTCATCCAATATTCCATCTCATTGTGCATAATATCTTATTTTATTAATCAATGATATGCTACAATATATGTAGCATCCCTCCAATGATGCCACATATTATTGATACTAATTTACTTTGATGCTTATCTTATGCTCAAATTTCTTTAGCACTATAATTATTACATGATTTCCTTACCTAGCTTTGTTTGTGATTAACATGGTGAGGACAAAAAACTATTTTGACTTACTATAATATATTATTTTTATGTCAATAGGCTTACTATGTGAAATGATAAAAATAGTTAGCCCCAATTTTTAGATGATGGAGCATTAGATAGGCTTTAGGACCTAGACCTATTTCATTTGTGTTTCATTCAAGGATACCTTAGAGATCTCAATACGAATATAGAAAGGGGGGAAGAAATATTTTAAAGGTAGTCCTAGGGTATGATCAAAGGCTTAAAAGGGGTTCACCACCAAGCTAGGGCTTGGAGAGATAAATAACATACAAAACCTAATGATGAAGCTTAATGATGTATAGAGCTTAAATAAATGACCTAGAAATAAATGTAAAATAGAACAGAAGACTAAGAGATTAGAGAGGTGTGCTTGGAAACCTATAGTAGCTCAGAAAAAGGTCTGAAATGCTGAAAATACTAAAATTAATGCACACTGGGACTCATACTCTAGGCTGGGTGATTTAGTCCCAGATTAGGGTTTCTGGGTAGGAACATAAATTTGGCAATGATCAGTCTAGAACTCTTGAAATTTGGAAAATTGACTTTACTGGGACTTATACACCAGAAGTGGTGTATCAATCTTGCTTAGCTTCTTCGAAGGATCAAGATATGAATTTTCTCTTCAAATCTCTGCTCTTTCTTCTCAACCTGATTTCTAGATCTAAAATGCTCAATTCTGCTCTGTAGCTGCCTTTTAGTGATCTTGTAAACAAGGTGACAAATTTGACAAGTTTGCAACCTTGAAAACTTCTTCCAATCTTACTCTTCAATATGCCTTCAACCTAGATCTACAAATAAAACTCTAAAGAGAGGGGAAAATGTTGTTTTGTTAGTGGATAGGGGTTTGCCTTGGTCAAACCCCATTTTGGTAATCAAACCTTGTAATGAAATTAAATGAAATGGAGGAATGATGAATGAAAAAATATGATATGTTGTAACTCACCAAACCCTAGGAATAAAAGGTTACAAACATGTAATAAATGGCTATAATGGATGTGGATCTTGACTTGAATGCTTGCTTGAATCATGAAACCCTACATCACAAATGTTAGCTCAAAAACAAACATGATGCATTATGAATTTGACATGATGCTTGATACTTGAATAATGCTCCAAAATGCTTGATAATTAACTCTTGAAGGCTCTTGAATGCTCTTGTAAACACTTGAATGCTCTTGTGAATTCAAATTTTCTATATTGCACGAATACTTAAGTTGCTAGATGAAAAATGAGTGAAATAACCTTGTATTTATACTTGTTTATGCCAAATTTCCCAAAATTAAAACACTACAAGCTGACATCAGATCTAGGAAGATAAAATCCCTCCAAGAATTTGAATTTAATTTAGATTTAAGCCACACAGGACTCATACACCAGAAGTGGTGTATGAGTCCCATTAGGCTAGGCTTTGGGACACATTTTTCAAGAAAGGCTTAGATTAGTGTGAAATCCAATTTGGGGCCCCAAAAATTAGGTGGGACCCATATTCCCAAGGTGGCGTATGAGTCCTATATCACTAAATCTAGGCCATACAATCCAAAAACACATGAATTATGATTGGATGTTGGTAAATGTCAGGATTATCATTAGAAAGATACATTAATTAAGGCTTGTGGATGAAAAATAAGGCAAATTAAAGCATAAAGAAGCCCAATTAATTAATAAAACCCTAGATTAGTGTGCAAGTGTAAAGGTATACTTTACAACACTCTAAATAAGGCACAATTAGGTTCATTTAGTTTACAAGGGCCCAAGACCTAATGTGAATGTGTTAAACATATTACAACACTAAATTAAGGCAACATTAAGCTTAATTTAACGAGGACCCAAACAAGTGCAAAAATGTACAGGGATACATTTTTTGTCATTGCACTAAGTTCCATGTGTAATCTAATAAGCTTGAAGCATCCCATATAACTCCAACAATAAAAGAGTGCAAAGAAATTTGATTGGTTGGAAATGGAAGGTTCTAAGCCAAGTAGGAAAATTCAGTTATTGAAGACTTATCTTCAAAATATTCTTGTTTACTACTCATCTTCATTTAAAATCCCTACTTTTATGGCTGAAATAATTGAAAAAATCTAAAAGAAATTTCTTTGCTCAAGAGTGGAGAAAAAATAGAATCTCTTTGGTTAAGTGGGAAAAGGTTTGTAATCCTAAAATTTAGGGAGGCCTTGGTATAAGGATATTAAAGCAATTCAATAGTGTTTCTTGCTAAAATAGGGTGGAATATTTTAGAAGGGAATAAGGATTGGTCTTACATTTCTAGAGTTAAGTACCTTGATAACAGAGCTCCTAGTTGTTTCCTTTCTTCCTCAATGATGTCCCATGATATTGTTATATGGAATCACTTGCTCAAGGTTAGAAACATGATTAAGAAAGGATTTTTTGGAGGGTGGGGGTGATAGAGTTGTGAGATTCTAGAATGACCATTGGATTGAAGGTTAATTATTGTCTTCAGTTCAAATTTTTTATCTTAAGTTAGAGACATGTTGATCAAAATAAATGATATTAATTGGAATGGTTATATTAATTGGAATGGTCCTCATATCAAGTGGAAATATTAAATTGGCAATCAATTGAGTGGAATAAATTTAAGGAGTGGAAGCCAACAAGCTTGGAAAGATGAGGTAAGGCTTTTGAATAAGTTTATCGATGAATGTATTTTTACAGTCGGGTGAGTGTAGGATCATGGGGGTCCAAAAAGTGGCGATATGACAAAAAAGTGGTTGATGACCCTTTTTTATCTGTATTTGATGAAATGAAAAGAGTTTATTGATAAAAAAATTAGCTTTCCAAAATATAAGATATGCCTTATTTGGAATTAAATAGATAATTATTATTAATTTTCTACATACCGTGTCACCAAAAAGTGTAGCCTTGACACTTTTCACACATTTGGGCCTTTTCCCTTGGATTTTGGCCTGGTTTTGCTTTGATCTAATGTTGCAATGTGGCCAACACATTCACATTAGGCCTTGAATGCTTGCAAATCAACAATAACCTAATGGTGTTTTACAAAGGTGTTGTGAAGTGTTGTAACACATCTTCCCACTTTTCTAAGACCCTTTCAACATAATTCATCTAAACAACCCCTTTTTACCTCTTTCCAAGCCTTGTGCCAAAGTGTTGTAAGGTTTTGTAATACATTTTCACACTTTCCTAGGCTTTTCATCAACAAATTCACCCTTTCTTATGTTAAATTGGCCCCCTAATGTACTTTTAGGTCCGACTTAAGTGTGTTTCAAGAGACAAGCCCATTAAACATCATTAACCACCTTTTAAATCTTGACTACCACTTGAATTTTTCCAAGTGGACTAATTCACTACCTTGGGTGAGTTAGTCCATTTGACATAAAAAATCAAAATTAAAACAAATTTCTAACAAGATTTTGCCTCCAAAACCCTAAGGTCGGCCTATAATGTGTTATTTTCAGGGAATTAGGGCATAGCATGTATAAATAAGGGTTTTTCTCCTCATTTTACCTCTCTTTCTCTTGCTCTCCTACACTCTTGCATTCACAACATCTCTCATCTTCACAAGCACTCAATCTTCTCAAGCAAATATTCAAGCACATATCATTTCAAACATCATCCATTGGAGCCGGTTCTTGCATATCTTCAGACTTCCTCAACAAGGGCTTGGTGAGTGTTTACATTTGAATTTTATTCAATCATCTTTCCCTTTTTACTCTATTTAATTTGGGTTTGATTACCAACATGGGGTTTGACTAAGGCAAACCCCTATTCTCTAAACCTAACCCTTTTTCTCCTCTTTGCATGTGTGCTTTGCAGGTTTTTGTATGTAGGTTTTTCAAATAGGAAGGTGTTGTTAACTCATCAAAGTAGCTCAAGTCAACAAATCCTAGGTAATTGAATCTTGGAGACCTCTTTCAGCCTATTTTCTACAGAATCTAAACCAGATACCTGTCAGTAATCAAAGTGCAAACCGAGGGCTTCCGCTTCCACTCTTAAATTTTTAGAGATTCAAAAGTGGACTAAGTTTCCAATAGTGGTTACTTAGTCCCATCGAATCTATTTTCTAGAATTTTTTGTAGATTTGGACACCCATTTGGCATAAACGGGTTTTTGGACAATTTTTCCAGATTTAGGAATAAGTCACCCAGATTGGAACAAGTGTCCCAATCAACATCAGTAGTAAATTCTAAAGATTTCTTAAGCCTCCCTGCATCACATTTCATTTCCAGGTGCACTCCTTTAGTTTTGTTCATTTTTGTAACAGTTTTTCTATGTTTCTTAGATTATTTGTATATCACAATGTGTTTTCAAGCATAGCTCATTTTCTAGGTTTAATGTTAAGTATTCAATCACTTATTTTCATTTCCAACATCTAAATCCTTACATTTTCACATATTTTACATCATTCACACACATTACACACATCTACCCCTAATATTGAATGAAACGCCAAGAATACCTAGTGTGAAAGGGGCATTGTACCAACCAAGCTCCTAGGTGGAAAACCCTAGGAGCCTATTGTGGAATCCTCTTTCCCTAAATTCCATTTTTGGTGGTTCACATACATTCTGACTAAAGTCTTGATTGATAGGCTAATTGAAAAAAATCTATAATTATTAAATGATTTTATATTTTTTAATCTGAAAGATGTGCCACGTTCTATGCTTCCCATACTATAGGATAAAAAAAAAATGGATTTCATAAATTTTTGACGAAGTTATGGTGGTCAAACAAACACATTTTAGTATTTTTTTTTTAAATTAATAAAAAATCATAACTCATTATTTAATTGCAAAAAAATTACAAAAACAAAGTGTCACATCTAAGCATGTGTCCTCTACTTATATTCAAAGTTTCAAAAAAAAATTAAAAAAAATTCTTGTATTTAGGTTGGTCAATCATACACCTACTTTTTATTTTTTCCTGAAAATTTAGTACTACTGCATTAAAATTTCAAATTTTCACCAAATAGATTTACTTTTTCCCAAAAAAGGAATAGTATCTTAGAAACTAAATTCAATTTTCTACAAAAGAAATTGTTACATATTTTTTAAATCATGTTAATAACTTATTCAAATTTTTATGTCAAGTTGCCTAACTCTATTTTTTTTAATTTTCATTACCACTTAAGGGCCTAGTTTGGACCCCCCATGATCCTACACTAACCTAGTCAATATAAGAAGGATGAAGGTATTTAGACTTCTAACCCCTCATGATACTTTTTGGTCAGGGCTTCTTTAAACTTATTTTCTTATGATAATATTCATTCTCAATTTTCTAGAACTACGCCTAGAATAAAAAAATGATCCCTAAGATTTGTTGTTTCTATTGGTCTACTATCACAACAGCACAACAGGCAATTAGCGCTAACTTTTGTGCCAGATTTTAGTGTATCTGAGTGCATGAATTGAATAATTTGGTTGGCGCCCAACTCGGCACAAATAGGCATGGTCAGCACAGTGTCGGATTTGGCACTAATTTTTATGCCAGATTCATCGCCGAATTCAGAGCCAACTTTAGGGTCGAGAAATCATAGCACCTCCGTTAGCACCGAGAAGTAATGTCAGAAATGGCGCCAAAATGGGTGCCCAATTTGGCTTCCGGTTTTACTTCCATGTCTACTCCCATTTTTGCTTCTAGTTTTTCTTCCAATTTGACGTCCAGTTTTGCCTCTAGGTTTGCTTCTAATTTTGCTTCCATTTTTTCTTCCGGTTTTCCTTCCAATTTTGCTTCCAAGTTTGTGTCCAAGTTTTCTTCCAAGTTTGCTTCTAGGTTTGCTTCCAGTTTTGCTTCTGGTTTTGCTTCTAGTTTTTCTTCTAGTTTTGCTTCCAAGTTTTCTTTCGGTTTTGCTTCCAATTTTTCTTCTGATTTTGCTTCCATGTTTGCTTCCGGTTTTGCTTTCAAGTTTGCTTAAAGGGTTTGCTTCCAATTTTGCTTCCAATTTTTCTTCCGATTTTGCTTCCAGTTTTGCTTCTAGTTTTGCTTCCAGGTTTGCTTCTCATTTTGCTTCCAGGTTTGATTCTGATTTTGCTTCCAATTTTTCTTTCAATATTGCTTCTGGTTTGCTTCTTGTTTGGCTTCCATTGTTGCTTCATTTTTTGCTTCTAAAAATGTTTCTTGTTTTGCTTCCATTTATTAATTTAATATGTTTTATTTCAATTTGATTAGTTAAATATATCGTGCCTCTTAAATAACTCATATGATTATAGAGTAAGTAATTTAATTATTTAACTCATATGCTTAAATAACAATATAATTATTGTAACATGATCATCATCTATAATTAAAACAAGTGAGTCAAATATCTATAATTAAATTGAATTTGACAACATCCATCTTGAGTAGTAAATTAAAATTATCATACTTAATAAATATCCATCCAAAATATTCGACCACTTTTAATATATATAAATTGACAAGTCAATACTGATAAGAACATCATCATATATAACTAAAACAAGTGAAAGTCAAATATGCTAGTACTTCAAAAACATGTCAAAATGATACATGTCCAACAATCGACATAAGCAAAAATGATACATGTACAAATGATATAAATAAAATTGATAAATTATGTAACTCAAATTGATACAAGTCAAAATGATACATGTCAATATGATACAACTCAACAATATAGTATTGTAGGCCATGAAAATGATACATATGATACTAACCATGAAAAGAGTCATCATAATGATATATCAACAATGATCCATGATGTAGTCTATATGATCATGAATGTCGTTGGTTACTATCACCAACTATCTCATCATCATCATAACCATCATGATCATCATCGTCGTCGTCATCGTCATCATCATCATTATTGTCATTGGCCTCGGTGTCTTTCGTATCTGCATCATCATCATCCTCTGCCATGTGATTTGTACCAGAAGAACCAATATTTTGTGGATCTATATCATGTTGAGGATCATCTTGATCTTCTGGAAGACCCGTTTTTTACAAAAAAAACATTTAAAATGAAAATTTATTATTTATTTCATGTAATAATTTATTTTTTGTTATATATCTAATATTACAACATATGAGACGAAACCATAATCATATTACATCATATCAAAGTGCACATACCATAATAAAATTTCAAAAAAGTTACAGCTAATACTGGTGAGTCGGGAGTAACTTCGGCTTTCAAAAACAAATCCAATTAGGTTGGCAGACTTGTGGAACAAGCCAACATTTGGTGGAAGAGGAAGAAAGATGACTAGAACTCTGGAGGCCCACCATAATGGATTTCAATATTCAACCATGAGAGCAGAAGAGAGAGTTGATATCATGTATCAAAACATTAAGCATTCATTCTTCCAGCTAGCGGAGAAGGAGATGATTACTTTGCTTCATTTTCATTTGCATAACCATATCACGGCGTGGGAACCAAGAAGACCAAGGATGTCCAGTTTCATGTGGAGGTAATAGATTTGGTCCAAACTTTAGGAGGGGCAAGAAGGTCAATGTATGATCTTGATGAAATTGAGGAAGAATAGCAAGAGAGGGATAGGAAAAATAAAATCAATACAGAGTTTCAAGGATTTGTCAAGCGAGTAAGAGAGCTATGGGATCAACCTCATCTAAAATATTTTGAACTAGATTTTGGTATACCATTAGAGAGCTTGGTTTTCATGGAGTTCCTTTCAAAGCCTAAGCTTTGATTGTTCCTACGATAAAATTTTTGGTAGAGTTGGTGGAATTACTTTTCTTAGTAATCACTATTAGTGAGATTGAGATTGTTAACCTTGAGAGAGTAGGACTTGGGAAAAAGGAATTGTATACAATGGATATTGTTTTCAAATACTTCAAGCGGGATGTACTCCGCATTTACGCCATTCCTCAATCTTCACTTGATGGCATCAAGGAATGGCTGAACTCCATGGATATAAAGTATTATGAAAGCATAATGAACTTGAACTGGGGGCCAATTTTGAAGAGTATTACTGATGATCTAGATAAATTTATTGAAGATGATGGTTGGGAATATTTGAATATGGAAGCTAGTGATTCTGATTCTGATAATTCAAAAGAGTCAGATCAAGGATATGAACCCTCTGATGTAGAAGAGGAATCAAAATCAAATTTCATGTAGCCACCATCAAGACTATTACAGGCCAACAAGATGGAGGGAATTCTTATATAAGGATAATTTTCAATGTTGCAGGTACCAACTTTAATGCCAACTACAATGGCGACATTGAAATTCCCTAGCAGTATTTATGTTAAGGAAATTTCCTTTAGATGCAAGGATTCAAAGCACATCAACCATGTGGTACAAATGATTAAAACCCAGAGATTATCTATAGCAATGAAAGAGTCTGAAAAGGCAGAGAGAGCTACATTGGTGACTCAGGAGAAACTTCAGCTTTCAAAAACAAAGCCAATTAGGCTGGCAAATGTGTGGATCAGGCCAGCATTTGGTGGAAGAGGATGAAAGATGACTGGAACTCTGGAGGCCCACCATAATGTATTTTGGTATTCAACCATGAGAGCTGAAGAGAGAGCAAATATCATGTATCAAAATATTAAGCATGCATTCTTCCAGCCAACGGAGAAGGAGATGATTACTTTGCTTCATTTTCATTTGCATAACCATATCATAGTGTGGGAACCAAGAAGACCAAGGATGTCCATTTTTATGTGGAGATAATGGATGTGGTCCAAAATTTAGGAGGGGAGATCTTGATGTCTTCCAAGAGGCATAAAGTCAGAGGAATTAAGTTCACCTACATGTCTACCAAAGTTTACTTCCAGTTTTTATGACTATTTTTCTTGACTGTCAGAGTTTACTTACAAATTTGAAATTTCTTTTTGGTCATTTTAATGAGGATATATTCAGCCAATGTGTAAGCACCTTTTGTTTGTATCACAAGCATATGTGCATTGCAAGAATTCTGATTATCTATGGTCTATAGGGCTATGACGTCTCACTTATTGGATCTTCTATTTTAATGTTTTCTATGGCCTTCTTTGTCAGAGGTAGCACCTGACAATCCTACCTCCTTTCCTCACCTGAGAAGTGGATTTGAATTTGGAAATACTGCACTTTAAAACTATTTATGGTTTAAGGAGAGTTATTCTAGCTTTGTTGTTGACACCCTCAATCTTCAACAAGGACTTAGATGAATGGACTGAAATGCAAGCTTTCAAACTTAGATTTGAATGTGCATAATTTGATTGATTATGCTTTTCACAGGAAATTATCTTTACATGACTATTATGGATTGTCAATACGTGTAATAGTGACTGCATCTTTATCAAGTTTGGCTACCCTTATTCAGAATGCCTTGGTCTTTGGACTCGATAAAAAGTTGTGCATTGTTATTACATATTTGTAACATGTAGGACATTTAAGGGGTACAACATATATAAATTCAGTACTGTCATCCAAGGAAAACTTACAGATGGTGTATCAAGAACAATAGAAAATGCTTTTATTAGGGTTAATGCTTTCTTCCCCCACACTGCTGATATTTTCCCCAAAACATGTTTTTTTAATTATTTCAACGCATCTCAAAATTCAATGTATTGATTAAAATTTGTTACGCATTTCAGTTGTTTATACAAATGATGCATATATGTTAACTCAATCAGTGTTGTTACTTCGGTAGTTTTACTTCTATGACAACCAACCATTAGGCCATTGTGTGCAGGAGCACATTTGTGTTTTTAGTTAGCTTTTTTGGATAGCTCTACTGGGTGTTGAGGACATTCCATTTATCTTTTGAATGTTAAGAATTCAGAGCTTCAAGGATTTTTCAAGCAAGTAAGAGAGCTATGGGAGCAGCCTCATCTAAAATATTTTGAACTAGAGTTTGATATACCATTTAGAGAGCTTGGTTTTCATGGAGTTCCTTTCAAAGCCTCTACTTTTATTGTTCCTATGGTAAAATGTTTGGTAGAGTTGGTGGAATTACCTTTCTTAGTAATCGCCATTAGTGAGATTGAGAATTGTTAGCCTTGAGAGAGTAGGACTTGGGCTAAAGGCATTTGATATGGTTATTATTTTCAAAGACTTCAAGCGGGATGTACACTGAATGTACACAATTCCTCAATCTTTGCTTGATGGCATCAAGGAATGGCTGAACTCCATGGATATAAATTATTATGAAAGCATAATGAACTTGAACTGATGGCCAATTTTGAAGACTATTACTAATGATCCAAATAAATTTATTGAAGATGGTGGTTGGGAATTTTTGAATATGGAAGCTAGTCATTTTGATTCTGATAATTTAGAAGAGTCGAATCAAGGATACAAACCTTCTGATGTAGAAGAGTAATCATAATCAGATGAGGAAGGTTCAGAAGATGAATCTCTTGCGGAGTCAGAGGAGGACGAAGAAGAAGAAGAATATTTTGAAGAGGAGGAAGGTAAAACATGGGATGAATTAGAAGTCGAAGCCAGAAATGCAGATAAGGAAAAAGGAGACGAGTCTGACAGTGAAGAGGAAAGGTGACAACGAAAGGTAAAAGCTACAGGGAAGTCTCGGGCACCTGATATTAGAGACCCAAGAGGAATTTATGCCAAGAGGCATAAAGTCAAATGAATTGAGTTCATCGACATCCTTATACTATTTATTCATGCACATAAACGGTCATATTGTAATCATAAGATTTGAGCTCTATTTACTCATCCTACGCATCAATAAACAACTCAACACAAGAGATGAAAATTGACATATTAACACAACAATATCCAACTAAGTTATTGAAACTTAACTATTGATACCTTGTTCTCCATCCAGATTACAAAATCATTCCACTTTTTATTTTGTAACATATTATTTTCAAATTGCTTTGGATGGCGGCTATATTTTTCCTCCTGTCAAAACATGGCACATGGACTATTTAAACTAATTAATATGCAATCATTTACTTTTTCCAAGGAAATAAAAAATACATATCATTTAACATATTAAATATACTTACAAATGTACAGATCGAGGCCTGTAAACCTTTCTGGCCACTGCGATGCGTGGCACAAAGTTTTTCAAGCCTAGCCTTGGAGGCCTTGTCCTGAAACATATACTAATTCAATTTAACTATGCACAAATAAAATTTAAATATTGTTTTAAAATAAATTTGATATAATCTTATGGGAAAAATGAAATACATGTGTACTCTCCTCATCGGACTTCCTTTGTGCATCGGAATTTTGTGGTGGCATGCGAGTCTTCCTTTTGTTCATGGCAGTGTTGCATTGACTCCCACAAGTCTTCTACCAATGGTGTGTGGTAGTGTGGTGACCACCATTGTCCAACAGCTCCTTCATCAGCTTGGTGCGGTAGAGCGGGTTTTACCGCGGTCCCACAAGTTGCTTCTTCCTTCTTGGCGATAGTGCGGCGAAAGCTTCTGTGGCAGCATTTTTATTCACAGAGGAGGCCATGGAGAGAGGACGTGGATGGCATAGAAATACTAAATCACTGAGAGGAAAGTGGGTGGACATTGTAGTGGACAATAATGTTAATGACCAAGACTTCTAAATTTTTAGAATTATTTGCAATCCATGTTTTAAAAAGGATGATTCTTATGGCCTAAACTTTGAAATGCTTCAGTAATATTATGTTGTACCTAGACAATTGAAAACCTATTTTATTCTCCTAGCAAGCTTTTTTATTTTCCATTATAATTCTAGACCAAACAACATTTATGGGGACGGCCTTTTACACCAATCTTAGTTTGTATGAAGTTCACGAACCTATTGTCAAGTAGTAAATTCCTTTCGTAGATAGGAAATATAAAGGCTTCATTTAAGAAAAGATAAGTAGTCTCTTTTTTAGGGTAATCCACATGAAAAAAGTAAAAAGCACATACAAAATAATTGTATAGTAGAAAATTAGCTTCAATCAGTTATGTCTTATTTCGCTTGCACACTTATCTGAAAGACATAGGGTATTCACCATACATTTCCCTTAACAAAGAAAACATGTGCTTTCATTTATTTTTACTGTATATCTCATAAGTGAAATTGTTGTTACACAATGATGCACTAAGAAAATAATATATACAAAGAAAATACAAAGAAAATGTTTGAAATTTAACATGCAACCTACTGTGTTTTTTTTTTTATTGGTGATAATATTTTATTTTATTAATAATAATGCAAAATTTACATTAACTTCAAAAATCAAGTCCATCCAGTAGCTTCTAAAATATATTTGTTTAACCAGCACAGTTCCCAACAAACCAAAAAAAAACTACTGAATCCACTTGTAAACAACCCTATCTACTATTACCCATACCCCATACTGTTTACATTTTCAAATAAAAAACAAGGCTTAACCCCAGAAAACTTACAACAAAAACTAAGATATAAACTGTATTTTAACCAAAATTGAGCTTCAGTTTACGTGGAAGTGCTCGACGTGCTACCTAGTTGCATTGGGCATATTTCCTTGATTGGCTTCATATTCTTCCTTGGGTGCAAACCTTTCTTCTCTCACAACTCCTCTCTAGAGACATCTTTGAGTCCCTCAATGACCGTCTCGACCTCAATTATTTCTACACAAATTTTTCAGGGCTTTCCATCCTAGCTCTGCTCCTCCTCTCCACATAGCTTTGGTGATTCCTTCTGGCCACCTAATGAAGGGATGGTTTATCCCTGCTACGTCAAGGTCCACATGATCTTCCATGCCTTCGTTTGCATCAAATCCTTCTCCTGGTATAGCCCATTCCAGGATACTTTCCATATTCACTAAGAAATCCTTGTGTACCAACACCTTCATTACTTTCCTCACTTTCTCCACTAACTCTCCTAAGTCCAGCCCCCATGCCATGATCAGTGAGTAAATATCCATATTAGTAAGATATATGTGCTTCAAATCTTCAAAGCCATTACCCAAGATTTTTTGCATAGATTGCACCACTTTCACATCATTGGAGAGGAACAATCCTCCCAACCTCTTCACAATTGCTTTGCCAACAAAAGGGTCCAATTTTCTCCTCGAATGTAGAGTGAAATTGGCCTCCATTTCTTCTCTGGTATGCTATCTTCCAAACTGCCTCACACATCAGACATGTTACATTCCTTGCCATCACAAACCGAGAAGCATCAGACGAAATGCCTTGTGTGTCTTTAAAACACATCCTATTGTCATCCCTCACCATTAATTTTGAATGCACATCCAACGCCACCAATAATACCTTCATCAATGCTTCAAGTCCTTCAGGAATTTAAAACACATTCCTCTACTTGCTAGCATTAACTCCTTCCTGCATTAATTACAATGGACAAATTTCCTCCATAGGAATTCCACTAAAATCTTTTATTCTTATTTCCTCCACCTCTGCAAAAGATAAAGCCCATTTCAATAGGGTATATGCTTCCGTGTTCCCAATTCTCCTAACATGACTAGCCTTAAAGTCCTCAAAAAAAGCTAATTCTTCAATACTTTTCCTAATCACACCCTGCAAATGCCAAGCATCAATTCCTCCTTTTATTATTGCTTGGATTACTTGGATGAATTGTTGGCAAAAAAAATTAGGATTACTTGGATGCTTCTTCCATTCATTTTGTATCAACATATGTTTGTGAAGACACAAAAGTTAATAGCTCAATCAAGTAGAGCTTTTGTGATTTTCAAATGAAGAGTAAGGTACATTTTTATTTCTGCTACATTACATTCATGTGCATAAACAAAGTTAGAAGATTACATTACTAGATTGCACTTATGCAGATGCATATAATATAGGAAATATTGCACAATCCTTTCAAAAATGTAGTCTTTATTGATAATGTAAATATATGTTGTTCCACACAAGTCGAGGAAATGACTATTTGAATGCATATAATTGAAAAACTATACATTTATAGATACAAAAGAGAAAATGCACATAAAGAGAAAGGGGACCCGTCATTTCCTCAATGACGAATCGCGATTGCTTTATTTGGCATCATCTTCAGTCTTCCTGCATTTGAGTGAGAAGAGTGTTATTAGAGCAATGAAGGATCACCAGTCAAAATATGTGCATACATCTATAAACATATAATTTGATCATCATATGCATTCAAATAACTTGCATACCATAGATGTCCAGGAAAATAAGAAAATTATCAAGCATATATATCATATGCTCGGTTTTATCTAACATGTTTTCTCATTGTGTAGGTATAGATAAAATTAGGTTGTTTTTTTTATCTGGTTACATCATGTGGGGTGAAATGTGGCTCCCACAAGGGCTGAGACCAGCCTGCTACCCAATTGTTTCATTTGAGAAGGATAATCACAAGTAAACCATCCATGAAGCATTAAAGATCAATCTTTGTAAAGATAGTGGAGTATGTTGGTAAGGGGTAATCTCCTTATTGATAAATATGTATCATTATTAATAAGAACATTCCACTATCAACATAGCCATGATTTTGACAAAACTGATCATCAACCTGATTCCAAGATAGTTTTCATTAAAAGTCTAGTTAAAAGTAAGCAGCCCCAAGCATCATAACAATCACAAGAATTGAACATGAGGGGAAGTCATGTAGATTAAAAGCTTACACAATAGTCATCACTTACAAATATAGAGACAACATGTTTCCACATAACAAATTAAATTGAATGCATGAAAGGTACAATGATGAAGTCCATAATAGTGAATGTTGCTTAAGAGGGATTGAAGGACAACATTTTGTATCAAGGAGAACAAGGTAACCTCAAACTCTATTGTACCTGAGTATGACAATACTTGAGCTTCTAATGTTTCTAGATGGAACCTATAGTGGAAAAGTGTATTCTCCATCTAAAGGAACCATCTTCAGAGCTCTTCCCTAAAACGAGGGTTGAAAACATTAGAAGAAAAGAAATACCATAATTCTAAAGTAATAATTTGTATTAAGACAAATGTCAGAAAGTATAATTAAAAAGACAAATCCTTACAATTGCACCTCAAATTGGACCAAACAGCAACAACAAATGTGCCCTGATAAATCTTACAGATCTAAACAACTTGAAAAGACCACTTTAGAGACAGCAAAGCAATAAATAAGCATGAAAATTGACATAGAAATTGAACACTGAAGATGGATTACAAGTTATAATGTATCTGCTCCATTATATTGCTCGAAATATAAACATACATAGCATGAGTTCTTTTGATATGAATAAGTGGATTAGATATTCTAGTATCTATTCTAATGGATTGAAATGATGATGATATGATGATCAAAATCGGACCTTGGTTTCCCTATTTGTACGGGAAGCAAAAAGCTTCAGGTCCGTTCACAAAAGTTACATCGTTTCTTAACTAAAGCATAATTAACATAACATAGAAACTTAAAAAGATAGGTCCATTCCAATTGTTGCCAAACATTAAATAATGCTTGCATTTTTTGATAGGTAGAATATTTTGATGAAACACATACTAATACCCAAGATCCAACTGGGTTATTAAGATTTGGATGGGATGAACCAAACCATCCTTTAAACCATACCAGGGCAAAAAGATCAAGATTAAAGAGAACACCTGAAAGTGACTCTCACCGGCTCAAAGTACAATCCAACTTGGTTATGACATTGATAGCAATCGAAATTTTCTTGAACCGTCCATACCCGAATGTTGCATCACAGTCTATTCTTCCTACACATAAAAATGCCACATGTTAACCCCTTCTAAATAAAATTCAAAATACCATGAAATAATGAGTCCCCTATATTAGTAAGTAAGTAGGCAGTCTATAGGGCATAGTTTGATTTTATACGAGGATGCTCATGAAAGGAATCTTCAAGTGACAATGAGTGAGTTGTTTGAGATTCCAGCCGATGGTGCAATATCTAGTCTTATTAAAGGCAGTTAGCAAAGCAATAAATGTGTAAGAAAATCAAATTATACACAACAAACAATTCACAATGTTATCTTGCATAATGACTTAAGTTTGAAGACAAAAATCTCATTGTATCTTGATGAAAGTAGTGACCTTAATGGTCAATCACTGGAAACCATGATTTTAAAATATGGTATTGTGCTTATGGAGGCAGCATTTTAAGCAAGGCAGTGAGTGGTGGTTTGGAACAATGGCGGGTATGAAGGACTTTCTTTATATGCATGCTATGCAGTCTAGCTTAAGACAACATTCTTAGAAGAGATTGAAGGTGGATTAGGGAACTCAAGGGTTACCATGATAAAGATTAAAGCAAAGATTGATATCTATTTAAAAGCCACTATCATGAAGATATTAAAGATGTCAAATGCAAAACCCTAGCAGCTGGAGTAATGAACATAGTGTGAAAGAGGACAGTGTGCTAGGGAAGATTTACGAGATCTCCACATTATCTAATCACGGGAAAATACATCATTTATTTATTTATTTTAATTAAAATAAATTATTCTAAACCCTATATAGGACACATTGATACTTCAAAAGCATCTGATTTATTTTTTAAAATTAAAAGAAGTCATTTTAAACCCTATATAGGATACATTGATACTTCAAAAGCATCTGAAGGAATTTGAGATTATGCAAACATATGTCAATTAAATACCTAGATTACAAATAGTAGTGTGAATATTGTAGCCCTTATTGATCAGAGCTGGAATTGATAAACAAGAATGAATCCTATGCAGGTCCTATCACGCACATCTCCTTACCATTCTTTGTCATTCTTTCTTGAAACACTTCTCCATTTTGGTGGGCTATTCCTGAAAATAAGGTTTCAACAAAGGTTTTATTGTATGTTTATTAAAATGAAAACTCCATTCTAGCGGGCTATGCTTGAAAATAAGATTTCGACAAAATTTTTAGAGTATGTTTATTAGAGTTTTAGAGTATTTTGGCGGGCTATATTCTTGATTCCTTAAATGATTTATTCAAATGGATTGTGACTGACATGATTTTTTTCATTTAGTGTTGTAAATTGTAATGATGCCATGATTACCGTACTACCACCGTCTCTTATTATACCCTCTACGGTATGGTGGTGTTTTTCCCTTCCCTTCTATTGTTTACTGCACTACCACCTTTCTCAAGGCTTCTTGTTGCAAGGTTGCGGTGTATACCACTCTACTGCATATGTTGCTCACCTTCCCAGCGGTATAGCGGTGTATGCTTTTGATCATTACCTGAAGAGTGTCGATGAGACAATCTTCTTTGTCTTACTAATATCTCCATGT
This sequence comes from Sequoiadendron giganteum, assembly GCA_007115665.2. Classification (NCBI taxonomy): domain Eukaryota; kingdom Viridiplantae; phylum Streptophyta; class Pinopsida; order Cupressales; family Cupressaceae; genus Sequoiadendron; species Sequoiadendron giganteum. Next base: position 630,554,366 of record CM021108.1, read on the forward strand.
CTCATCGACATTAGATCTTATGTTTCTCTGATGTTGGTTGCCGATGTCATTGAGACAAGTTAATGTCTCTTGCTGAGATGCCACTGTCTCATCGATATTTTCCTTTGGTGGTATTTCTTTATATATCGGTGTAACTCTTCCATGTCGGGGAGACTCCTGATTATCATTGCAGTATGGCAGTGTTTTTCCCTTCTCTTAAGTTGTTTACTACACTATCGCCTTGCTCAAGGCTTCTTGTTGCGGGGTTGCGATGTATACCGCTCTACCACATATGTTGCTCACCCTCTCGACAGTCTAGTGGTGTATGCTTTTGATCATTACTTGAAGAGTGCTGATGAGATAATCTTATTTGTCTTACCGATATCTCAATGTCTCATCAACATCACTTCGTTATATCCAAGAGTTGTGTTTCGTTGAGCACTTGTAGATATACCTTTTCGATGTGATGTAAGTGATTCTCTTCTTGATATGCCCATATCTTGTTGACATTTCACTATTTTACATCATCGATGAGACATATAAATAAGTCTCTTTGACATAGGGGTGTCTAAACCGGCACTAAACTTGAAGCTAAACTCGAAGCTAAAGTCGGGAGCTAAAATTGGTGCTAAAATCAAAGCTAAACTCGGAGCCAATGGCGATGCTAATGGAAACACCACACTCGAAGCCAATATCTACACTAAAGGTGGCGCTAATTCCGGCATAAATTAGCACCTAATTTAGTGTCGACTAGTCCTGATCAACACAAATAAATGCCAAAAATAGCGCCATCCCAATAAATAGCACCGACGTTTTCAAAAAATTGGCAAAAAATACATTAAAACATTGGGTGGAAGCAAACAATGGAGCAAATCATAGGGATTTGTTGTAGTGTATTCACAATAATATTTTCACCACTAAAGATTTGAATAAAAGGGGATTATGTTTCTTCAATAGATGCATCTTTTGTTATAAAGATGAAGAGATTGCTAACCATCTATTTTTTCACTATGATTTTTTAAGTGTGTTTAAGAGGAGATCCTTTCCCACTTATCAATAAATTGGATCTTACCTTTGGATCTAAGAGGCTTTGTTGATTCTTGTAATTATACTTCCCCCTTCTCACATCCTGTTATCCTTGGAATTTGGAAGATCGGGTTAGAAACAACAATGTCATTTTTTGTATTACTAAACATAGCTTGCAATATAATATTAATGCTTAAGTTTTCGGTTTCTCAAAAAAATTCCTACTTACACTAAATTGAGAGTGAAACAAAACCAGGGCATCACTCAAGTTCTTACCAAAATTAATTTGAGTAAAATTATTTTGAAAAGGGAGGTGTTACAGACCCCCCAAGAATTGGATGGGTGAAATTAAACTTTGATGGGTGCTCTAAGGGAATCTCAAGAGAAGCAGTGACTTGTAGAGTGATAAGGGATGAGAAGGAGAAAATAATTGAATCATACACTAAATCTATTAGTTAAAAATTCGACAATGAAATAGAAGCTATGGCAGTTTGGTGGGGGTGAAGAGACTAAAGAGGCTTGGTTACTAATTAATAGAGTAGAAGGAGATTCTTAAATAATTATTGACCTCTTATTGAATAATCATGCTCCCTCCTAGAAGATTAGGAACTTGATCGAGAATTGTAGCTTTGATCTCCAAAGCTTTCATCAAGTGAAGGTTAAGCATCTCTATAGGTAATGTAATGGAGTTGTTGATATTGTGTATAACCTTAGCCTTCAATTCATTGATTGGAAATATTAAAATTTAAATTCAAATCTATCAGGAATTCTAAAGAATATTCTTACCCAAGAAAGATTCCAAATTATATTCTCTTAAGTTGTTTATGTCTCAATTAAAGGTATTTATGATGATTGTCATTTGGGGTGAGGTAGACATTGTACCTATAATCTGAGTCAGATTTATATGACTGATATGGATCTTTTTATGTGGAAACATCATATTTTTAGAAATCTATCAATTTTATTTGATAAATTTTATTTCTCTTTGCATAGAATGAAAAGATAAGTAATCTTGTCTTTAAGTCCCAATGTGGGTGATTTTAGATCCATATGTGATAATTATTTAATTTTTGATGTGAACCATAAGATGAATGCTTTTCACTATTTAGATAAATGGGGAAGGAGTTACATTAATGATGATAAGGATAGGTCACCCACATGGCTTGATGCCATCTTTAGAAAGAAGGACTATGAAGAAGTTATTAAGCATAAGAAAAGGCAGAAAAGACATTTTTACGAAGCTAAGAGAAAAATAATAGTTGGGATTTTAAGAGGTGGAGTGTTGTGAGAAGAGGATTGGTTAACAATTTTATCTTATCCTCTAGTGTGTATGATAAAATGGGTGGGCCCAAGCTTCAAATTGAACCCATTTAGATTATGAAGCTTTGAAGAAAAATATTGATTTGTGGGATATTTTTGAATCTGGAGGATGTACCCCATTCTTTCTCTCCATGAAATTTTTTAATGACAAGCTTACCTCTAATTTTTTCAACTCCTGGTCACACATGAATTTGGCTATTGGGGAGTCAAGTTTAAAGTCATGGAGGATCTAATTTCCAATTCCACTAACCTAGTATGTGAGGGGCTAAGAGTGGAAAAAATAAGTAAAGGTAAGTGCCATAATTTCATTCAAGATTTTATAAGAAAGGAGAACATGTTAATAAATTTTAGACATTTGGTTATAGTAGAGAAAATTTCCCTGCCTCATCGGGCCTTATTCTAATTAAGATAAATTGGGAAGGGCTTGTACCCATTACAAACCATCCATATAGACAAAAGAGAAGAGTCTCACAAGAAATGAGACATAAAAAAACCAACAATAACTAGAAAGAAATGACTAGCAAAAGAAAAATCCCAGAGTAGAAAACAAAAGTTGATAAAGGAAAGAACCCAAAACTAGCAACAAAGAAATATCAAGGCAATTTAAAACAAAATTTAGAAGAGGTCTTAGATGAGGGACATTACTGGCATGGAAATAAATTCCAATATTCATTAGATGTAACCCACTGAAAGGATTACAAAACAAAACACCAAGATTCATTTTAATCTTGTACAGGGATCATTTTCCATCAGCACAATGGGAATCTAAAGAAGGGATCACACCTATCTGATCAAGAACCTTACCATTGTGGAAACTCATTGTAGTATCCACTACTTTCCTATCATTATGAGGCAAAGGAATCTAATCATTATATGTGGATTGTAGCAACCGATAAGATTCATATTGAATTTCCTACTCTCAAACCCCAAGCTTGGAGAAAAAATTGCATTTTTAGGCTACATAGAACCAGGCTTAGCCAAAACACAAAATCTAGCATAAAGAAGGTTGGATCTAGATTTAGTGATATTATCTAAGGTGATCAATTGACCAATAGCTATAAAAATATCTTGAATAATACCTTCATCCAAAAATTCCAATGGGAGATTTGGGAGACATGCCCAAATTAGGAACATGTTAATCTCAACAATGTTAAAGCTTGTAGACTAGCTTTCTAAATGAGCCTTTCGAAAAAACCAAGGGCCTCCCTGATAAATATGAGTGTAGCCCTCCATGAGATAAAAGGAAAAAATGAAAAACCATTCATCAAGGCCATAATACGAAGACTAGAATCCATCCAAAAATTGAAATCCTAACTTCAAATAACGTCAATATTCGCTCTATAACCAAAAAATCTCCCAATAAGAGTAGATCTCAAACCATCCATAATTATATCTATCCACTCATATGGAATAGAGATGTATATATATATATATATATAGAAGGAGAAAGAGGAACCCCAACATCTATAAACTCAAACTAAATAGCCTCTTAAGGAACAACTCTAGAAGCAACAACTCCCCTAGATACAGTAAGATCAGTTTTTAGACAAGGAGACTAAGGATCCTCATAAACCCCCAAAACACTATTCTCTAGCAACCCATTGTAAAGTGGACCAAGAATAGCACGTATGGAGGTTACCTCCAAGGAAGGAGACCCAAAAAAGATCCCACCCTAGGAAATGGGGAAGGAACAAAATCATTCTCAAGCTCAACAGGAACAAGGGTTGGATCAATTAAGGGATACATCTGCAAATCAGCTAGTGGCCAAGTAGGAGAAAGCTTATGCAACAAAAAGTCTCTCTTGAGAGCTTTACTGAACCTATTATGAACCAGACAGCCATAATCCTCACCATGCAACTTAGAAACTAATTTTTTTTGGGTTGAACATTGGGTGTCCAACCAAAAATCCATAAGTGGAACATCCTCCTCGTGATCCAAGTGATCACTCCCCCCCCTAGAAAAATTAATCTCCTCACATTACTAGGTGTTCAAATGGACCTCCAAGAGAATTTATGAGTGTTTCTTCCTCATCAAAGCACCATTAAAACTATGATGAGCCCACAAATTCCTCCTCAGAAACCATGTTGTAACCAATGGGTGTTGGCAAGAAGTTGAGTCCACTTTTTGGCCATTTAGTGGAAGTGTTTTCCCTAATTTTCAGAATTTGACACATTTGACCTTAAAATTTGAAGAACTTAGAGATGGAATATTGGAAAAGGTCACTAATCATAAAATGTAGTACTTGGAGTCTAGTTTCCAAATATGTAATTTATTTCAATACCCAGATGATACAAATTGATTTTCAATGGGCATTTCTAAAAACCACTATTTAAAAGTCATTTTTTACCATACCATGCATGTGTACGTCATCCATGTTTTGACCTAAATAACCATATTTTTCTAAATTCTTTGGGAAAACATTTGTAACTCACTGAAGCACTCTTTCCATATTTTTTTGTAATTTTTTATTGAATTTTTTTTTTGGTTTTTTTTTATTGGTCATATTTGGTGTTTTGGAAAATCATCGTGTACGTCATGCATAAGATGACCTAAACTTATCATTTTTTGATTTTTTTTAAATTGAAAAGAATTGTCTGAAGTACGCTTTCGTGCAATCCATTCATAAAAAAATTATGTTAATAAAAAGTTATTTAAATACTAAAAACCTTGATAATTCAAGTTTATGGACCTATTTCATCAAAAATTAAATAAATTTTTAAAAAAAAATCCAATTGTAAAAAAATGCATATTTGGAATCTACACTATCTCATCTATAATGGGTTTTAATTTCGTCAAAAAATTATGCAAAAATTTCTTCAGACGTATGCCCAAAGTCACTATTTTCTTGTGACATTGCTAGGACCTTCAACTTGCAAGTCAAACCAGGTCCAGGACCTAGGTTCGGATCCCCGAACCTTTTCCTGAACCAAAAAATAAATCATAAACCCAACAAAAAATTTATATTTTTAAAAACGGGATCTCGTTCTAAAATGGGATCATGTTTCATAAAAAAATAAAAAATTTATGCTTTTACAAAACGGGATCCCATTTTGAAAAGTTTCCAGAAATGGAAATTTCTCAAAAATAGATAGTTTCCAAAAAACGAAAAAATTTCAAAACGGGATCCCATTTTAAAAAGTTACCAAAAATGGAAACATTCCATTTTGGAAAATTTTCAAAATGGGATCCTATTTTGATAACTTCCAAAAATGTATTTTTTCAAAAGCGGGATCGCTTTTTAAAATGAGATCCCATTTTTAAAACAGGATCCCATTTTTGAAACTTTTAAAAACGGGATCCCATTTTTTTAAAAGGGGGTCCCGCTTTTTAAAAAACGGGATCCCATTTTTTTATTTTAGGCTCGTGATCTCGAACCTAAACGGGATCTCATATTAAAAAGCGGGATCTTGTTTTTTGCAAGCCGGTTTCATTTTTTACCTAAGGCAAAAACTTCCATGTTTTGTGGACTCATCTTCTTGCTCTTATCCCAATGTTAGCTTCATTGTCTATATCAATGTCAACACTAATGCTAGAGCAAGTCACCTCACAGCAAGGGAACTCAAAGCAGAAGGAAATAACTCATAGACATAGCCACCACCATCATCTTCACCTTCTACATTTTTACCCTCCCAAAAGTGTCACCACCGCATCTCTCGTTCTTGCTCTAGCTATGGTTTCCATATCCTTCTATGCTAACTAGAGGGTGATCCCACAATAGTGGTTTACAATTTTTGGCCAAACTGGACACTGATATTATTATTTTTAACTAAATCTTCACATTCGGGCACCTATAGCAGCTAAATCGTGAGGAATTTGAAGATGATGCAAACTAGAGTCTCGTCACATTCTATCTGTAGATTCTGAAGAAAAAAAAAATCAAAATTTTTGGAATCAAATTGCACTTCTTTTTCCATCTCCCACGAAAACTGATTTTTTTCAGAAAACAACATTTCTTAAATTTGACACACATCGTATAACGCATAACGTTTTTTCCATGAAGGATAAAATTCTAATTCTTTTAAATTTAGATTTGTAACTCCGATATCTAGTGCTTCCACTTCATTAGATAGTTTTTTATTGAATATTTTTTCTTTAATCAAGTTTCGAAGTCAAACCAATTACAATTCAGACATAATGTGACCATATAATGCGTAACTTTTTTTGTATATATCAAAATTCAATTCTATTTTTTTTGTTGGATCAAGGACTTCAATATCCGGTGCACTCATATATTTTTTATAAAAAATGATAATCTGTTGTTTTTCCACATGTGCAGAACAAAGACCTTCATTTGTCAATGAAAAAACTATGTTTAATAAAACTAAAAAAACAAATACATAATAAAACCAAAACATATTAAAATTATATTCGTTGGATAGCTCATTCCAAGGACTACCATAATCATTTAAAATAAATTTTAAATGAATTTATTTGATCCCCCAAAAGGTAAATCAAAAGTGATTTTTTATCAACATTTTGATAGGTGTAAAGGAGACTCATTTATAGGTATGGTTTAAAACTAGCAAGGTTCTATCCAAGGGGGTTTGAAACCAAGGTTCTATCCAAGGGGGTTTGATCTAAGGTGGTTTGATCAAACCCTCTTCAATTGGAATCCTTAAAATAGAACTTTTTAAGGCTTAAATCATTATATTTTCTAAAAATTTGTGATTTCAGCAAAAATCAGTTCCTCTCAGAAATTGTAAACCAGCTTTGTGGGATCACCCTAGAGGGAGTGCATACCATTATTTCATTTCCCATGGGGCCTTTTTATCCTACATGTTATGAAATATTTTACTCTTGAAGATAGGTTCAACATTGTGTATGGTTATCACTTCCTCATCCTTAATCACCTCCCCCATGGGAAAAAAATTAACTTATCTTTTTACTTGGTATCCTCCTTTAAGAAATGTATATCTAATGGTTCTTATCCCTTGCTTCATCAAGGATTCATCATGGATTTGTATAGGTGTGACCTATCAGTCTCTCCCCAGAAAATACCTAACTATAAAGAGCCTAATTTGGTGTCTAGTCTTCTTGAATTCAAGAAAACAACAAAAAAACACCTTCAAAATTGATCAAAAGTAGCCCTAACACCCCTATTTTCCTTGTTCTTAACTCTACGAGTAACCCTAAAAGCCCTTAAAACATTTTTTTTGGAAAAGGAATTCCCACTCTTGACAAGGATAATTTTCCTATCAAGTAATTACTCAAAACCCCCCAAATAAAAGGAAAGCTTTGAAAGCCCTTACTTTGGAGACTAGGTCTTCTAGTAAAAATAAGAAGAGTTATTCATTTAATCCTTCTCCTCAAGGAATGGGAGTCATTTTCATTTCTAATTTAGAGGGGAAGGAAACTAATGATTAAATGGAACAAGGTAAGGAAAGGGATTTTGGGCGAAGAAGATATGCCATGTTGGCTAAGGCTAGTGTTTTTGTTGCTAAAAGAGAGAAATAAAAAAGTATGGATGTTGATAATACTGATGAGGACGTTGAATTAGACTCCAAAAATGAAATATACCATCCCCAAATTAGTGAGGGTGATGAAGAGGATGTTCTTTCTCAATAATTTTATGTTTTGATTAGAGGTAAAAAAAATGGGTTTTGAAGGGGCCTAAAACCCTTTACAACAAAAAGCAGCTGAAACAAAAGAGACCTACAACATTCTTTCTCAAGAATTTTATGTTGAGGAAGAACAAGAAGAGAAAATAAAATGACCATTAGCTAGTGGATGAAGATTTGGTTGAAGAAAATGAAGCTTCTAATGAAGAGGAGTTTGGGTTTGAAGGTGATAATAGCAAGGACAAGTAGGGCATGGATGATCTTGACAACAACAAGGAGGATGAAAACATAGATAACTAGAGGACGAAGAGGGAGTTTAACAAGATACTTCAAAATACAGAGGGGGGAAAGGATGTTAATAAAAAGGATGGTTATGAGGAGGATGGTGGTGAAGCTAGACATCAGAGAAACTACTTTGATGTTTTGAGAAATAGAATATTGGATATGGAAAAGCAATTGGAGGAAACAAACTTAAAATGGAAGGGAAAGATAATTTTAAATTTTTCCAATTAAACTGGAAATTTTTTCAGAGGTTGATCAATAGATATAATGATAAACTCATCAGGATGGATGGCATAATGAAAAAGGTTGTGATAGGTGTGGTTATAGGATAGGCTAAAATTAAGAAGAAAATAAAAAAATAAGGCAACTCTAGAAAAGGGACCTAAGCTTCAAAGGGCACCATCACCAACTTTCAGAATGTCAAACATAAATTTGTCTAGGAGGAGTCTCTTGAATCCCTAATGGAAGATTGTAACCTCATCTGCTAGTGTTGTTTTCTATTCTTCTTTGGTCTTTTGTTTCTAGCTATTGTTGTTTTATTTTTTTGTTTATGCTTTGTGAGCTAGTATTTGGGGCCTACATGCCCATGAACTTTTTTTAAAAAAAATTGTTATGTTTTAAGTTCATTTTTATTCTGAACTCTTTGGTCAAGGCCCACTCCCTTCCTTTTTAATAAAAACATTATCATTAATAATTTAATGATCATTTTTAATTTTTATTTTATACATTATTTGATTTCAAAATTACTTTAATAATATATTTTCATGTATATATTTATCTTTCTCTTCTTATGTTCTAATGAATGAAGATTGAGCAATGGGAAGTTCTTGAAAATGGTTTCTCTATCTAAGGTAGGGGATCTAATAGATCATATCTCTCTCTTGGAATATTTCATTCTCTCAAATTTGTAGGGAGGTGTGTCTTATTATTCCTAATGCATTCATGTATTTATTGGTGGTTGAATCTTTTGTACTCTTTGAGGAATACCAAAGGTAGGGGAAGGAAGAGACAATAACACCAATGTGTCTCTCTATATTTATGTGTGTATGAATATACATGAAATAATGGAAATAGGTTTTCCACCTTTTGGGAGGTGGAACACAAACTAGGTGTTTAGGGACCTAGACCTATTTCCTTCAAGTTTCATTCAAGGAAACCCTAGATATCTCAATCCAAGGATGAAGTAGGAGAGATATATCTTGAAATAAGGTTTCCTAGGGTATGATTAGAGACTAAATGAGGGTTCACCACCAAGTAGGTCTTGGAAAGACAAGAGATGAATGAATCATGCAAAGTACCATGCAAAATCTAGTTAAATGACATAGGAAATGAAACTGAAATATAGAATGAATAGAGGTGCACTTAGAGGAATGATGAGGTCAAAACAAGCTCTAAAATCCTAAAAACTTGTTGTTTAATGCCCACTGGGACTCATAAGCCAGTCTGGGTGATTTAGTCCCAGACTAGGGTTTTTGTGCCAAAACTAGAATCTGACAGTGTATGATCTGAAACAACTAAACTCTGGAAAATATGCTATACTAGGACTCATACACCACAAGTGGCGTATCAGTCCCACTTAGCCTTTTCAAAGGGTGAAGACCTGAATTTACTCTCCTATCTCTGCTCTTCCTTCCACACTTTGTTTCTAGATTTGAAACCTTGATTTGCAACTTGTAGGTGACTTTTAGTAAAGATGACACCTTGTGATGACTTGATGACTTTCTTCAACCTTGCAACCTAATATTCAAAGGATCTTCAAGCCTTAAGACACCTAGATCTGCAATTACACATGTAGAGAGAGAGAAAATTGTTGATTTGTTAGTAAATGGGGGTTTGCCTTGATCAAACCCCATTTAGGTAATCAAACCAAATGATGAGATAATGAAACAAGGACATGAAACATGAATCATATAACATGAAACATGAACAATGATACCTTGAATGATGTCTTGAGATGTAAATCAGCAATCTAGAATGAAGTGGCCATGTAAAATGTAGATCTTGATCTTGAAATATGTGTAGAACAATGCTTAATCTTGGATCTTGAATGCAAAATCACAACACTAGCTCAACAACATCTTGATGCTTGATGACCTTGATATGATGATGGATCTTGAATTTTTGCAACAAATAATAAAGAAATCTACCTTTGAATGTTTTAAAGATGCTCTTGAATGCTCTTGTGAAGTCTTGTAATCATAAACTTGTTATTAGGAATTCTCTCTTGAAAGTATTAGGTTAAAATGACTGAAATAACCTTGTATTTATACTTGTTTATGCCAAATTTCCTGAAATTACAAAACTACAAGCTAACATCAGATCTAGGAGGATAAAATCCCACTAATAATTTGAATTAAATTTGATTTTGGGCCACACGAGACTCATACACCACAAGTGGTGTATGAGTCCCAGTAGGCTTAACTATGGGAAACATTTTCAAAAATGCTTAGAATGATGTAAAATCCAGATCGAGACCCAAAAACATAGGTGGGACTCATATGCCCAGGGTGGTGTATGAGTCCCAGATAACTAAATCTGGGCCACACAACCTAAAAATATATGAATTATGATTGGATGTTGGTTTATAATTAAGGCTTGTGGATGCAAAATAAGGCCAAATAAGGTATAGATAAGCCCAATTAATTAATAAAACCATAGATTAGTGTGAAAGTGTGGTAAAACACTTTACAACACCCTAAATAAGGCATAATTAAGTTCATTTAGTTTACAAGGGTCCTAAACTTAATGTGAAGGTGCAAATAAATACACTTTACAACATTAAATTAAGGAAAAATTAGGTCTATTTAGCTTAAAAGGGCCCTAAATCCAATTTGTATGTAGAAAATGCATTACAACACTAGATCAATTAACATTAGGTCCATTTTAACACTAATCATTCCCATATCAAGTAAAGAAAAGGGTTACTTTTTATGTTACCACAATACATATATATACCATCATGTGTGTGTATGTATATATATGTATAGATCATATTTAAATATCTATAACTACTTTATGATCATATGAAAGGTTAAAATCAAAGTAAACACCTTTTTTGGTGCAATAAAATTAAATATTATTATTTTTTAAAATTATAGTGAGTTATAGGATATATAAGTTGGTTAATAAAAGACTATAATGGTGACAACAAATTAAAAAACTCAGTCTATTCATGAATTTTGAGTTTGGCCTTATCAAAGGCCATTAAATTTTTTAGTTCAAGAAGAAAACTCAACCAAATTATTCCTAATGAACCATGACTAATGATAGAAAGAAAAAGTGCAATATTGTTGTTTTAAAATTCTGAAGAGAAGAAACACCTTGGATATATTCAAAACTACCTCAAGATTAACATAATGAATTTTCCACACATATTGAATCCAAACTCTTTAATATGTACTTTGAAAGGTTTCAACCAATAAATATCATATTAAATTATAATATTAAAACATAATATAAATATTATCAAATTTGGGTACTTCTATGATAACATCAAGGAAAGAAAATCAAGTTGAAGATTACCACCCCATAAAAATATTGGAAACAAACTTGTAATTCTTCTTAAGGTTTATTAATCACTAACTCCAACATATACAACTATTTAGATAAATTCATGTGATATAATAATAACCATTATAAAGACACATTTATTATCTAGAAGGTGAAATAGCCATTTAACACAATAATTTATAATATATAAATAACAGATCATCAAATCTATTTAAAACAAATATATATATAATATAACAAATAAATTTAAATTTTAAAAAATAAGAACAATATTATCTCCTACTTTAAAAAGCATATCTAATCTAAAAAAACAAAATCTATAAACTTTTATTTATATATAAATAATAACTTTTAAAAAATTCTCCCCATATTTCTCGTGTAATCATTTCTTCATAATTAGTCATTTCTCTAAAATATCCTTTCATAACTGTTTTTATTACTATTTTGAAATATATATATATATAGCTCATTCAAATTCATAATAGTTATAAAAATAAATATTTCTCTCATAAAAATAAATAACGTCAGAAAACCCCCTCCCCCACCCAAAAAAAAAAAAACCCTAAAGAAAATCTCTAAAACAATATTAATACTTTACATAAACAAATGACATAATAACTAAAATATATATATATATATATATATATATATATATTTCTCTCATAACCATGAATGCTGTCAGAAAGCAAGAAAACCCGAGGAACAGACAACAATAAAATCTCTGAAACAATATTACTGTACGCAAACAAATGTCTAATAGCATACATTTACTTAAACAAATATATCAGTTTACTAGAAAAATGTCTTTGCTTCTGTTTAACTCAATGAGCTCCAGATCATCTTTTTGTTTTGTATTTGCAAAACCAACATTAATGTAAAACCGTATGCATACATTGACGTGAATGTTTTGTCTGAGTTGGGAAGTAGTAAAGGAAGAGAATAATTCTCGTGAGTTCTTATATCACGAGAACCATAACTACTTTTGCTCGTGACTGCAATCTTGTTTCTTCTCCTTGTTTCTTCTGTCAGCTTTTCATCATGCAACGGACGTACTGACCAAGCTCACATTCTTCATTTTATTCCAAAACTAACGACACATCTACAGCATTGGGAAGGATCAGGAATGAAAGCATTGACAACGCAGTTCAACAGTTCACGTTAAGAATCCTTTCCTTTTGCAAGTTCAATTAGATTATACAAAACAGATAAAAGAGATATGCACAGATTGAGTAAATTTTAATTATTTTCGATGATGAATTGTTGAGTGTGATAAAAAATTATTATAAATTGGAAAAATATGCACACCAATTAAAATATAATCATCAATCTTTTTTTGTCGATAGATTATTCAATATGATCTACATTTATTACTGAATGTGATCTATGTTTATTACTGAATGTGATCCAAACATCTTGATTGAAAAATATACACAAGTAAAATCAGACATTATCATAAACTATTGTAAAAATACTCATGCCAACTAAAATTTAATCTTCAAACTTCTTTTTCTCGATAGATTACTGAATATGATCTACATTTATTATTGAATATGATCTATATTTATTACCGAATATGATCCGAACATTTTGATTGAAAAATATACACAAATAAAATCAGACATTATCATTTACTACTTCATAAACTGCGAAAAAAAACTCATCCCAACTACTAACTTAGCCCCCAAAAAGATCAACGCAGGCGGGAAATGCCACAGTACAAGGGAACAATTTGCTTCCCGAATTGGAATGTAGACGACAGAAACTTTGATCCATAAATAATTTATTTTCTTTAACATTGGCGAAATACTAAGATGAAGAAAGTCACTCTGATTTCTCAGCAGCAAGGTAGAGCTTTCCACTAATTTCATTCATTTCCAGCTTTCAAGGTACAAAAACCTACATAGAAATTAACCCAATTTGTTAATAGTAAGGTCTCTGTTAATCAACACAACCTTAAAAAAAATACAGGAGTAAAAGTAATCATCGTTATTCATTTTAGCAAATGTTAATAACTCTTCCATATCTTCTGCTATCCTACTGTAGTTCTTGGTTAATATTTAGGGCCCTGAAATAGCTAGAACTGTGAATAAAAATATATATGTTTTAGAGGAGATGATGAGAATGGAAGAGTTTAATTAACAGCCTCACCTGGTTTGTTATTTGGGGGCATTCCATGCATCAGATAACGAACAAATAACATGTCGGTTGTTTATTTTTAATCTATGAAATACTATGGGCATTGGGAAATACTGTATAGTACTGCAATCGCACACCTGGGGAGCCCCTTTTGGCAGGTTACTGATCTCAACCATTAAAGGTAAAGTGCTGCTGCTTTTACGATCCAAAAAGTCTTTAGATCTTGAATCATCCTCTGTGACCTGCATAAGCCATAGACACAAATAAAAACAAGCAGAAATTTAGTTAAAGCCAGGTATTAAAACTGATCTTTTCAGTTACCTTTGTAGATCTAGGCAGTATAGCTCTTAACCTTGCATACAGTAAGTTCAAATTCCTCTCTCTTCCTCGTTTGAGAATAATCCGGCTGAGAATCCTTTTGTATAGAGAGAGTTTTATTTTTCTTTCTGCTGTAATACCTATATTCTTCATTTTGCTGATATACTGGAGTTCATCAAGTGTAGAAAAATACAAGTGAAGAGGGTGTAGATATAGAGGATGAGTGCATTGCCTATGACGGTGGCATCGTAGAGGGTCACGAGATTCTCTGTACATAAATCTCAGATACGTTTCTTTTAAAATAGCCTCCCAAGTTTCTGGTATAGTATAATTAATTAGACGGGGGAGGTTAAATGATCATTTCCCATGTCTAAGACCACCTTTTAGGTTGCATGTGATTGGTTGGTAATAAGGAAACTATCCTTTCTTATCAAAACTTCTTTTGAGGGCTATTTCACCTACAACTTTCCTTTTGGGTCTTTCAAGGCCAAACTTATTGATATAATTCGGTGAATGGATAATATATTAATGATTATCAAGATTATGGAATGATATTGATAATCTTTCTTGTTTCATAAGAAAACAAGGGGAAATGGTTATTTTGGCAATCATATCTAATCTACCATTCTTGCTATATAGAATGAGATGATCATTATTGATGTTTGGAGTTTGGACAAGCTAACTACTACTTTTTTAAGGATTGAGATACACTTTTTGTAAGGTAGGACAAGGTAGGACAACATGGATACATCTTTTTAAGAAAAAAATTTAGAAGTAACATGCTTTAAAAATTATCTTGTGATTTAGGAAAATCATTCTTTGATTCTCCCTTTTACAAGTTGCGTCAATTATGTAGAGATCATGTATAGCTTATTTGGTGAGTAGAAATTAATTTTATATAGAATTTTGTTGGAAATTAGTGTTTGATAATATTATATTTAAGAGTAATGTATAGTTTTTTTGTGAGTAGAAACCAATTTTATATAGAACTTTGTTGGAAATTAGTGTTTGATAATATTATATTTAGTAGTATACAAAGAAAGAATTTTAGAAGGATTGAATTTTGAAATATTTTAAATGAGAATAGTCACATGGATATATATAGGAATAGTATATGACAGAGGGAGCTTTGGCAGGATTTAAGTATGAGATATTTTAAATGATAATGGAGTCACATGGATATGGTTATATTTTTTGTTAGAGAAAAAAGTAGTCACCTAATTAATTATTATTAAGTCCTTATTCACCCTAGCATGCTTAAGCTTACTTAGGTCATATATTTTTTTGTTTCTTAAGTCATTTGATTAAGACACATGTCATGGTATTATTATATCCTAACCTAGATTTTCTACTAAAATTTATTTATTTTTTATCAAGGGTTATTCATTATATATAGCATTTATCGATAATTTCTTCAATAGAATTATCAAGCTTTATAGCAAATCAATTACTTTTTTCTCTTGTCTAATAGGGTTTTTTATTTGCAAATGATCTCTAGGAGAGCTATGGGGATCAATCATGAATTCCAACATGGTATTAGAGCTCTAGATCTATAATTTTGTATGGAATTTTTTGAGATATTTATCCTTGAGATTTCAAATCGTACACCTTGGAGAAAAATGAACATCACTACTACATTTAAAATGTGCAAAAACCTTAATATCAACTATCAAATTAGAGGTCAATGAGGCATTTTTTAAGAGATCCAAATTCAAAGCATAAAATTTGTGCAATCGAAGGTATTTGTACAATTGTATTGTGATGTACATCATTACTATATATGCTATAGTAGCCTACAAACCTTGCATCGAAACTTGGTGGGAATTTTTTGTGGAATTTTTTTATGTTGCAATTAATTTCAATGAAATCTAGTAGTTTTAACATTTTCTAGTAGGGTTTGGAATTAATCGACTATCATAAGAATTTACTAGTTTTAAGATTTATGGCAAAGGGGTGATCATATTAAACACCCAACCCCTAGTTTTTTACAAGAAAGGGGGGAATCTTTGGGTGCTCCTAGAAGTGTCGCAACCAAAACTCCACCCTTAAGAACTTTTGCCACTACATTAGGACACTAAGCCATCACCTATTCTCCACTAGAGGCCACTCCTCTCACATGACCACACATCTACTTCCCTTAGTTGGAGCTCCATGTAGATCACTATCATTATTCCTCCAAATATAGTAGCACTACTAGTCCACCATTGGATCACTACCCAACAACAATAATTGGGCCACCTACCCTTAATCATTTTTTCCTAAAAGGAGGTTGATTTTTTATTTTTGATAGAACTTGGGCATATCGTATCAACTTTTTAAAAGAAAATAGTTGTCAAAATTTTGGTTCCAATTACTTTTAAGTGGTTCTAGTATATATATTATCAACTATTGAAGTCAAATCATCCCTTTTGGCTTCTGAGCTCATAAAATTTCACCTAGATCTCTAATTTCTATGATTATTGTAGTTTTAGAAAGGTATTTTGAATCTCCTATTTTAAATATGTGAAGAGGGTAAATACTTGATTGATTATTATTCAAATTATAGAGGTAGATTTATACAATAGAGAAAATATACTATTATCATAGTTAATAAAACTACTAACTGAATTCCTATAACCACCTAACCAATGTAAATAATAAATATATACTAACATTTCCCCTTATTATATTATTCCTAAAAAGTACCCTTGAAACATCAAATTTCACCTTGTCAAGGGACCCCCTTAAGGATTACATAACAAAAAAATTTGATTACATAAATACAAATTCATGAGAAGATTTTTCCTTGAAGAAATAAATCTCGAATCAAGTGGAACTCCATCAAGTTTTCTTGAGAACCTTGAAAATTTGTAGCTTTGAGATGAATTCCTGAGTTATTAGACTATAATTTTCCTAAACTTTTGAATCATTGATTCTCTAATTATTCAATAAAAATCCATATTGAGCTATGATAGAGCTCCATCAAGTTGTCTGATGACCTTTGGAAGGATATAATTCTTGATCGTAATCTCATAAGCTCATTGGACAATAATCCATATCGATTTCAATGGAAAATTCCTTACTTGTCTCCAAAAAAACAAACTTCATAATATATGTATTCTTAAAATCCATCAGCATCAACAAGGAAAGAAATAAAGAAAGAAAAAAATGCTTCTCGTGCAAAGCACCATCTCAAAGCAAGAAGCTAACTTGAGATGATCGAAATTCCTCCATCCTCTAATGCCACCAGCCTCATGTGATGGCTCAAAGTACAAATATATTCTTAGTAATATCAAAAAAATCATCATCTAGTGGATCCTCATCTTCATCCTCAATACAAACTAATTTACCTTCATTTGGTTGATATTTGAGTTTTCTTTTAAGAATATCACTAGCTCGAGTTCTACAAAACAAAGTTGTGTGACCCTTTTTATTATAGTAAAAATGTTTAAATTTTGATCTTTTATTATTTCTTTGTAAGTATAATGCTTTCTCCTATTGAGAATCACCTTCTATATCTTCTGAATTTATTCTCTTTTCTTCTACTAAAAGATAAAATCATATCTTATAAATTTTGAGAAGTTAATTGACTAAGTGTAAAAATAAAATTATTATATTTTGAAGGAAAACTTTTTAACAATATAGCTCTAGAGAATTGCCATAAGCTATTGGAGCCTTGACTTTTGATAGTTGCCTAATGAGAGACCTCAAATTACTTATGTGATTTGGCATTGTGATTGTGTCTTCCCTTTTGAACTTGAATAGTTGAAGTTTTAGTGTAAACTTTGCATTAAATTATTTTTCTCCAAATAATTTATTCATATCATCCCAAATTTCTATTGATGATTATGTTGACACTTTGTGCCACCTACCCATTTCTCTAAATGTTTTGGATTCAACCCTTTCTTTTCTCTCCTTGGGTCTAGTGAGGATTTTAGACCCCAAATGGACTTTTGGACCTAAGTCCTCTTGGTCCAAGTTCATTCACATTCTCCGCTCTTACTTTTTATTTTGGTCTTTTAGGTTTTCGAACCCCAAAAGGAATTTTGGGCCTAAGTCCTCTTGGTTCAAATCCATTCTTGTTCTCCAGCACCTTCATTCCCTAGTGTGATCTTAAAACCAACTTTTGTGCATATGCTTAAATAGATCACTTAATCACTAAGAGCCTAGCCTCACTTAGGACATAATTCTAGCCATTAGTGTAGCACATTCCCTTCTAACACAAAGCATAAATGCATCGAGCAATATCTATAAGATTGGGCTATGTGGCATTATCCTATTACAACACGCTCCCTCTTTAGAGTGTATTTTCATGAGACAGGTGTATTACAAAATTACGCTAGGTGGGATGCACAAGATGTCAACATGTGTCATGATCTTTTCGTGGCATAATCTTTCTTTGGAGAATTTTTTTATAAAGTTGGTGCATAAAATAAATACGTCGAGCTAGGTGAGTAAAATGAATAGACGTCATAATGCTATTAGAGTGCAAGGCTTCTTTAAAGCGCAATTCCCATTACCGAGCATAAAGTGAGAACATGCTAAGGCATTTCTGGATAGATTTTTGATAGGTTTCGTCCCCAAATTTCAATGCTAAGCATCTTCGTAACACAATTTTGTGTTCTTGGGTGAAATCATGAAGTTGTGTCTCACTTTTGGAAAGAGAAAAATTATAGAGTGGTCGGTTTAAATTCACTTGCACACCTTTGAGCGAAGTAAAACGTTTGATCGAAGGTGCCTTTGAGTAAAAGTATGCAACTAAACACCTTCACTAGTGTAAGAGAGGGGGGCTAACCACACCAAGGCTCCAAGTCACAGAGAGCTAAGAGCAAAGGGCTGCCCTAACTTACCTCACTTTAACAAGTGTCTTGGGATGAGGATCGAGAATGAAGAGCACTATCAAGTGCTTTTGTCACTCTACAAACCTAAAAATCTAATTGGGGATAGACGAGTCAGTTTCTGGAGTTCAAACTACACCTCAAACAACTCTTTATCTGAGGATGGTAGTGAAGGTCTGGAACGAGAGTGCAGCATGTTGGCATCTCTCTAGCATGTTGACATCCGTACGGCTAGAAAATGTAAAGTACAGTAAGAAAGGCCAAAAATCTACTAAATGACCTAGCTAATTGGTTTTAATGAAAAGAACAGAATGATGAAATATGAAAAGTAAATGTGAAAATGATAACGTAAGTAGATAAAAACTAGGGTGACGAATATCAACTCATTAAAGCGCCAACTTGCCAGCAAGCTCCACGTACATGTTCACCTACACACAAGTAAGAATGGAAAATTTTTGGGGTTGTATAGGGGTTTTCCTAGTCAAACCCACACTTTGGTGTTTCCACCTCTATGGAGAACTAGAAAATTAATGGAGTAGAAATTATGATAAAGGAGATAGAAACAAATGCACTGAACACTACAAAATATGTAAAGATACTCTATCAAATCACAATGCAAAAGTAAAGTGATGCTATACCACCTCCTCCCAAAGGAACTCAAGGCCAATGAAGGGAGAATGCAAGGTAATGAAACATGGAAAAAAAGTCACCACAGCCGTAGCGATGACGAAGAGAGGTCTCGCAAGACTCCAAGTTCGCAGCTTCTATGGTAGAGCAGCATGTGCAAGGATGAAGTTGATAGAGTAACCAATTCTTGCAATGCTCAATAGATTTGTGAAGATGTTAGAGTTGTGAGAAGATGTGAAAGATGGAGAGAAAATTCTCAAGGGTGTGAAAGAGATGAAATGAGTGTGAAATGAATGCCTTTGAAGGCCAAAATGAATTATTTTCGGGTTGATTGGTTGCACAAAGGTGTTACAAACCATCCCAAATGAGGAGTGTAACGTCCCTATGGACTTAGGGGCAGGAATCTATCAGGGACGACAACATGTCATGCAAACACCCACACACTGCAATCACATCCTTGACAAAAACTTCCCCCACTGACACACAAAACATGCACCAAGTGGATGCATTTTAGATGGGTGATATGGAATTTTTCCTTCGGATTTCATTTTATAAGTTGAGGGTATGCAAAAGGGGAATTTACACAAGGAGTGCAAGTTCAATCCTATACATTTTGCCCTCACTTTAGCAAGCATGAATATCAATGAGCGTTTGGTAAAGTAGATTGAAGAGTTATAAATGTATACCTAAACTGTCGAGGAAAAGATTGTAATCTAGTGAACTCGAAAGTGTAGGGCAGGCAAAGGACTCCGCAAGTACTCTTTGTTGAGGAGGTTTGAACAAAAGTAATTTGTAGCTCTGTGGAACTATTAAGTTGCACAAAGTACACTGAAGGACCTCAGACCAATGATGGGAAAATCCTGCAAGATGTAACTACTTCACAAGCCCTCGGGTCTACAAAGAAGGCATTCCCCCAAGTACTCTCTCATGAAGGAAGCCCAGTGTAAGGGGGAATTTTTAGAGTTAGACTAGAAATCGGCTTCATAGGTGCACCTACAAAGTAACATGTTAATCCGCAGATAAAACATGTAAAAGAACAAAAATCAGCCACACAAGCAAACAAGCAAACAATCACACAGACAGCCAAGAAATTGAAAGGCTTTTAAAGGGGTCCCTCGTGAACCCTTCAAAAGAAGAGGGGTCCACTCAAGGCACACATTTTTTGAAAGTGAGAGAATATTTTTCACAATTCAATTCAACATCAAGGAATCCTTTCGAAAGATGTTCACTTCATCAAGGAATTCGAAAGGAAGAAAATTCCCCCTCATGAGGGGAAGGTCAAGGCTTTTCCTATAGGAAAATTTTCTCCCGCCTCGAAGGAAAGTTCTTCAAGTTCTTTCTTTGTGAACCCATGATGAAGGAAACACGTTTCGCTAGGGGTCCAAGTTGAGAATGTGATTTTTGAGGAAAAATAGTTTACAAAGATTTTCAAGAAAAGATTCATTAGCCACAAATATGTTTTCTGAAAATTAAAGTTGACATGGTAGCCCCCCCTTAGGGTGGTGTGTGTTGAATGAAAAGGCACATGACGTCCTAAGGAGAGAAAAATAAGAATGAAAAGTGATGTTGTGGACCATGAGAGATAGCGAGATGTCATTGTGGTGATGTTGTTGCACACACGAGGGACAACACATAGGCACCACAACATCACAACTTAAGCAAAGAAGAGAGAAAGATTAAAAAACTATAAAAACAAACAATGACATCACGAACAAAGGGCACAGGGGTGATCTAATATTTTGGGGTCGAAGCTACTCATAAATATATATATATAAGTATAGTAATAGTGTATAGATGAACTGTCATCAACCCCCTACTATATTAGACCATTTGAAGAATGCACAAGAAGACAAAGTAAAAAAAAAAATGGGTCAACATGGAAGGGAAGCCTAAATGCCCCCAACACTTTGCATCATCCCCAATTTGTCAAAAATCAATACACATAACAAAGGAAGAATGATGTCGCAAATAGAGGATTTTTTACGACACATAATCACTTTTGTATCCAAGCACCTACAAGGGTGACAAGGGTCATCTAGGAACACATAACTCAAGCACGGGGGAACACATCACAACAAACACACACCTAATCTAAAGGTAAAGAAGAGGCACCCCCCTAACACTCATTGACCAAGAGGTCATTTGCTTCCCAATCTA
The DNA here is from genome assembly GCA_007115665.2 of Sequoiadendron giganteum. Classification (NCBI taxonomy): domain Eukaryota; kingdom Viridiplantae; phylum Streptophyta; class Pinopsida; order Cupressales; family Cupressaceae; genus Sequoiadendron; species Sequoiadendron giganteum. The sequence continues at coordinate 630,576,096 of CM021108.1, forward strand.
AATGAATGTACGGAGAAGGCGGATGAGCCTGTAGTGGTGGAATATTCAGGGGAGGTGCTTATGACCCTCCCACAACAAGGGTCAAGGAAGAAGGCCTTGCAAGGTCTTCTCTGCTCTGCTCTTGTGGAGCAGTGGTCAGTGATTTCGCTAAGATTGTCAACAAGCTCAGGACCTCGTCCAAAGAGTTGAACATGCACTTCACAAAAGTGCCATGTGTTACCTCAACAAATGGGGAGGACGGTGCTTGAGATTCACTACTAGGCTCACCGAATGACTCAGGAGCAGTGACGAACTTAGGGGAAGCTAGAACTTTCTTCATCACCACGATGGTACATGCTAGTGCAAGACCACCCTCTAAATAAGGTGGGCTCCTTTTATGCCCCCTATTGCTAGAAGGGCCAACCTCCACCTTCTGCTTCATCAGAGGATGTGAACTCCCCACAGACAAGGTAAGAGGTGCAAAGGAGGAGGAGAAAATGGAAGTGGACACTACCGAGGTGTTCGACATGTCCACGAGTTTAGGGAATGGTAGGATTTCTGGAAGGCACATCAAAAGAGGTGGCTTGACCGAAGGAGCAATAAACACCTGCACCTTTTTAGGGTCAGGTGCACTCACACTCATAGTGGGGGTTGGAAGCAAGATTGAATTTGATTGAATAGAAGTAGAGGGGACGGGAGAGGAGGACACAACAAGAGGCCCTAAAATAGGGGCAATCAACTCCCCTTCCTTCCTTTGTAAAGTGACCTGCTCAGCCACTAGAGCCTTTTGCCAACACTTGCACTCACACCCAAGGCAATTTTTGCGACTCTTGGAGCTAGAGGCCGAGATTTGAGAAGGGACAAAACACTTCTACTCAACCATAGGGGTTTCCATCATATATTTCTCTAGCAGAGGGACGGACTCCTAAATGGGAGCCGGAGGAAGAGGTTCAGAGACAGTAGGGGGAGTCATCTCTAGCACCTCGGTGACGAGCCTCTTCCCATTCATTAATTTAGGAGCAGGAGCAGTGGGATATCATGAAGGCCGAGACTTAGAGGATTCCCTGTGGGGACCCTTTCTTCTACCATATTGATTGGGCCTAGGCACCGTGGGTAGACAAGAATTTTGAATGCAAGACGCTTGGGCTTTCACCAATCGGGCACTATAGGGTTCTCCCACAGATGCTGAGCAGAATCTAATGACACCACAGCAAGGCAAGAGGAAGCGTCGAGCTAGACAATGGAGGAAGAGGAACCTCAAGAGTGCTTCTCCTCTTCCCTTCTACATGCAATGGTGGCATCACTTTCAACTTTTAAACAATCCTTATGTGAGACAGCATAAGGAAATGGAGGGTACCTCACCTTAGGCATTAAATTCCCTTTCTTGTACTTCTCATAGGTTCGATACAAGATTTCCATCCTAGGCAAGAGAAGATCAATGGGTAAAAGCCAAAAGTGATCTAAAGAATAGCTATCAAGTGCAACCGATGGTTTATAGCCAGTGTCGTGGATCACATGCACTAAACCCTCGTGAATAAACTTCATAACTTTATGCACAACCAAGGGAACTACATTCATAGCCACTAACCAGGGGATGCCCAGCTTCACTTTGAAGAGTTTGAACCTCAAGATTATGTCAAAAAGCACGTTCACTGACTTAGGTCCAACAAGGACCGACAAGGTGATGCTACCAAGGGGAGGTACAGAAAGCTTGTTATGCGTATGGATGGTGCTTTCAGGTGCGTCGTACCCATATTTATGTAGGAAGTTAATTAACATAATCTCCTTGGTAATCACATTCACCTGGCATGTCGGGTAAACAAGAACACCTGTCACAGTGTTTCCGTTGATTTGTGCAAGGATGTAAAGAGGAGATGGCTCTCTATTAAAACCCATTGACAGGTCCTGTTAGGTGAAGGTTATTCCAAGAGCACTACTCATAGGTTGCATAGACGGGATAGGCAAATGCAAGAAGGAGGCCATCACATACACTAAACAACACTCTCATAGATCTCCCCAAAGTTTTGCAATTGGATAGTGACGCAACTAAGGCTTCATTCTACGATGCCTATAGAACCTTCTAACTATGCCTACTAAGGGTCGCAGGTTGGGTTGTAAGGAAAAAATCCTCACAACACTCACACCTACAATGCTCCTAGAACACTAGGAAAGGACCCATCAGCACTTCTAAATGAAACCAAAATGGTTCAGGTCGGGTTCACCAAAAATGTAAGAGAGGGGGACCAACCACACCAAGGCTCCAAGTCACAAAGAGCCAAGAGCGGAGGGCTGACCTAACTTACCTCACTTTAATGGGTGTCTTGGGATGAGGATCGAGAATGAAGAGAACTATAAATTTCTTCTATCACTCTATAGACCCAAAAAATTGATAGGGGCTAGACAAGCCAGTTTCTGGAGTTCAAACTACACCTTAGATAGCTCTTTGTCTGAGGATGGTAGCGTGGGGAAAAAGCACAAACCTATGTCACACTTTCAACCAAATAAATAGTTTAGAGCAAGATATATTCTTGGCCGAAAAATTTTTGGCCGAATAGGTTTTGGCCGAAACCATGTGGCATATACATGGCACACAAGGTTTCGGCCGAAACCTAAAAAAATAATTTCTCCATTCGAAACTTTGAATTTGACTTTCAAATTGGCTTATTATATGTGGGGTTTCTATTGGAAGGGTTTCGGCCGAAACACTTTTGATAGAAACCCTTTCAAACAAAACTATCTAGTTGGCATCCTAGTTGGCAACCAACTCAACATTTTTCAGAATTTTCTGAAACTTTCAACTTTTACTAAGTATTTCTCCAATTAGAATGATTTTTTTGAAAAAAATAAAAATACCCTTTTGTAGAGCTCATAGTGGGGAATCCAAATATATAATTTTTTTAATATTTCGATTAGTTTTAATATATTTTATTTTAAAAATAATGTAAGTAGGTTGTTAAAATTTAAAAAGAGGTTGATTAGAAATTTTTTTAAAAATAGTAAAACATATTATAATTTTTGTAAAATTATATGGGGTAGAAGAGGAGAGCGTCTTCTTCAAAAGGGTGTAATTTTTTTTTTAAAATGATTAAAAATTTTGAAAATAGTTGACGGCTCGTGAAAACTGTCAAATTCTGACAAGTTTGACTTTAAAACGTTATTACGAAAAAATATACATCAAAATTTGAAATTTTTTTCCATGCACAAGATATTGAAGTTACCTATTTGGAGAAAAAAAATTAGGGAGAAATGAAGTTTCTTTCAATTTGTTTCTTGACAACCCATGAAGTCACGTTTTTCTCAAATTTTTAGCATTCTAAAATTTGTCCTTAAATTGATAAAAACATAATGAAAAAAATAATAATAATTAAAAAATTACAAGAATAAACTTCATCAAAAGTTCTACATTTCATTAAAGTTTACACCATTTTGAAATTCAAAACATAAAGACCACTTTTATGTGGTCGAAGTTCATAATTTTTTGTGTTGTTGGTTGATTCCTTTATAAAGTGTGACACGGGTTTTTGCTTTTACCCCACAGAAATATAATGATAGCATGACGCGCAAGCATCTCTCTAGCATGCTAGCGTCCATACAGCCAAAAAATGTGAAGTACAATAAGAAAGGCCAGAAACCTACTAAATGGCCAAGCTAACTAGTTTTAATGAAAAGAAAAAAATGATGAAATGTGAAAAATAAATGCGGAAATGATAAAGTAAGTAGATAAAAACTAGGGTGACAAATATCAACTCACTAAAGCACCATTTCTTCAACAAGCTCCACATACACATTCACCTACACATAAGCAAGAAGAGAAAAAAATTGGGGTTGTATATGGGTTTTCCTTAGTCAAACCCCCATTTTGGTGTTTCTACCTCCACGGATAGTCAAAAAAGTAATGGAATATAAAGTATGATAAAGGAGATAGAAAAAATACACTGAACACTACAAAAGATGTAAAGCTACTCTATCAAATCACAATGTGAAAGTAAAGTGATGCTATACCACCTCCACCCAAAGGCACTCAAGGCCAATGAAGGGAGAATGCAAGGTAATGAAACTTGGCAAAGTCACCACAACCACAATAGTGACAAAGGGAGGTCTCATAGGAATCCAAGTTCGCGGCTTCTATGGTAAAGAAACACGTGCAAGGATGAAGTTGACGAAGTAACCAGCTGTTGTAATGCTCAATATAGTTGTGAAGATACTAGAGTTGTGAGAAGATGTGAAAGATGAAATGAAAATGCTCAAGGTTATGAAAGAGATGAAGTGAGTGTGAAATGAATTCCTTTGAAGGCTAAAATGAATCATTTTTGGGTCGGTTGGTCGCATAAAGGCATTACAAACCGTCTCCAATGAGGAGTCTAATGTCCCTACCGACTTAGGGGCAAGAATTTGTGAGGGATGGCAATGCGTCGTGCAGACATCTATGCGTTGTGCTCATGTCCCTAACAAAAATTCCCCCATCGACACACAAAACACGTGTCAAGCGGATGTATTTCATATGGGTGATGTGGAATTTCACCTTCATATTTGTTTTTCTAAGGTGAGGGTATGCAAAAGGGGAATTTACACAAGGGGTGCAAATTCACTCCTATACAACTAGAAGGTGGACCTACATTAGAAGGCAGTTTCCATAAAATAATGTTTTTTGCTATAAAATAGTGATTTTTGTATAGTGACCTTCGCTCAAAGGTGCCAAAAATGAAAAAAATGCATCTACATCAAAATCTCCTCAAAAATGTCAATTTCAAACCCTCGGTTGGACCTACAAATGAGCTTAAATTGACAAGATATTTTTCAATATCACAGCCCTCGAAACAAGCTTTCCAACAAGTATAATTTTGATATGTTTTCATTTTATCATGTATTTAATTTCTAATTTTTATTGAACATAGGTTTTTCTCCAGACATCAAGCTCTTCATTCTCCAAAGGTTGAAAAATACTAAAACATTGTGACAAAATTAAATCAAAAAATATGCATTCCCTTCGTACTGATGTTCTTGTTTCACCAAAATAAAAAAAATGGATTTCAACATATACATAACAAGTTATGTTATAGAACACACACGTATGTCCAAATTATAGATACAGTGACTTCATAAATTAATTTAAAAAAATGTGTAAACAAAAAATTATGAAAAAATATCCATTCCCTCCTTATTGATGTTGAGAATCTATATTTTAAAAATTAGAATTTTATCCTTTATAGAAAAAAGTTATGTTTTACAACACAAACGTTACTTTTGAAAATAAAATAAAATTAAAAACTAGTTATTAAAGGAGATGTTGAAAGATTCATAATTTATTTCAGAAATTATAAAAATATATATTTAGAATCTACATAGAAATTTCCACAAATCACTAGTTCGCATCATCTTGAAATTCTTAAAGGTTTAGCTGTTATAGGTCTCAAAAGATGAAGATTTAGTTAAAAATATTGATGTAGATGTCCATCTTGGGAAAAAAGTGAGACACAATATTGTGGGATCACCCTCTTAGTGCATAGATGAAATACATTGGGCAATATAAGGCCAGGAAGGTGGACAAGTGGTGTCTTCCCATTGCAATGTTGAGTTTCTTTACAACGCATTTTCATTTCTTCAGCATAGAGGAAAAATGCACTTTGCGAGCACTATATAATGGTGAAATATGGTAGTCCATGATTGCAATGCATTTCATCTTCATCGTGTGTTCTATCCTAAATCACTTTTTAAGGTTTTTTAATATTATAAGAGGGAATGCAAGTTGTTTATCTTGTATGATCTTATACAGATCGACGGCCACTTTTTAAACTTCTTAAAAGGTTATGATCTTGGTCCTCAATCTTGGATCAAATAGCCTAAATTCAAATCTATCAATAGCTCATCACACCATTCGCGACAGCGCTTAGAGTAATGAATGAGCAAAAATTTTAGCTACTAGGTGAAATGAAGAAAAAGGTAAGACCCAAGGTTTGACTCTAGAGTTTGGACACCTTTTCCTTATGTGTTTCATTAATCAAGTGAGGTAGCAGGGGTTTGATAGATTTGGAAAAGGTATAAGACTGACTTACAACTTAAAAGGTGAGTCAATTTTCCCTTGACCAAACCTGAAATGATTTTTGGAATGAAATGCAACTAAATGAGTAAGCCCTAAGGATGCAATTAACTATTCTAATGTAAATACATCAGACACAAAAAGTTACAAACAAATTTTGACTTCCAAAATAGACTATGTAGAGTACTATGCACCTGTGATATAAGTTTGGATCTGATTCTAAGGACCAAGTTGCCTTGGGTGACTATGTCCCAATAGGTGGATTCTAGATTTGATTTCGTAGTCCTCTGGTGCCAGATCAGAGCCTTCATTTTCCACTTGTCGCACTATCAGATCTTTGTCAAGTGTCAGGATAACTAAGTTTTTATATGTTTTCAAGGTGTAGGGTTTGATTATAATAATGATAAATGACCTTCAATCTCTTCCTAATCTTCTTCAGATCTAGAACCTGCACATTCAAAGAGAGAGGAAGGATTGTTCCATATAGGGGATTGCCTCAGTCAAACCCTGTGGTGTTTCCACCTTTGCAATGGTGATGTCAATGAAAATATAGTATAATGGAAAATGAATTATGAATCAACAACTACTTGCAACTCACCACTCAAAATGGTTGCCTTGAAGGATTGAAGTCATACACATCTCCTCAAGGCTTGATTATTGTTTTCTTGATTTTCTTGAAGACCTAGACAAGGGTTACATCTCACAAATAATATGATAACATAAACATGAAGAAAATCATATACACTTTTACATGATGCTTTGATATTGAATGGTTGCAATAAATATTTGAAATACTGCTCTTGATAATGCTTGATTATAAAATCTTCTACTTAGTTTTTAAATGGTGAAATGATTGTGTATTTATATGTAATTATTCTAATTTCAAGAAAACTAAATCTCGAAAACCAACATTGGAAATTTGAAATTCAAATAATAAAATGTCACCTCCAACATATTCAATTTTGGAGGCAAAATATGGTGACTAAGTCGCCCGAGGCGACTAGGTCCCACCCCTATTTTACGGGACTTAAGGTTTTAGGGAAAAAATATTAAATGAATTATTTGGTTTTCTACATCTGATTTGTGAGAAAATGTTAAAACATGGGCCATGGAATTTGTATATTTTAGGAAATTAGGTCCATGCACTTAAGGGAGTAAAACAGTGTGAAATTATCATGTGTGACAATTTGTGATGCTATATTTATCTCTCACTTTAGTGAGAGTATGAACTTACGCTCAAACTCACACTAAAGTAGAAAAATATGTCAAGAGGGATCTGATTTTCCAAATTTTAAAGAGATCTAGGATGAAAATGAATCTAGGGGGGGTGCATAATCCCCTAGGATTCAAGATCCCATGGCAAGACAACTTAAGAACAAAGGAACACACATGTATGTAATGTAGCACAATGATATACACAAACATACACAATGTCAACATGAAATAAAAAGGAAGGGTGAGAATATCATGAGCTATCAAGTTGTGTTATGCTAGGATCCACACCCAAAGGCATTCATGACTCATGGGCTAATAAATTCTAATATTTTCGAGGTGAATCACAAATTGAAGGCACCACTAGCTAGTGAAGCTCGATATTCACTAGGTGAGCCCCCATGACAAAGTAGCAAAACTAGAAACACACAGGGACTAGTGAAGTCCTATTTTCACTGGGTGTGTACCCTTGACAAAGTAGAAAGATGAGAAACACACAAGAGCAAGTGAAGTCTTATTTTCAATAGGTGTGTACCCATGTCAACCAAACCAAGAATTATACTCCTAATATTTTTAATAAGGTGCTATAAAAATGATCAAGATGTTATTACAATGCATCACTAAGTCCAATGCATGTGAACAAAGTGAAGCAAATAATGTTATTCCAATGCATCACTCAATCCAGCATGTGTGAATAAAGTGAAGCAAAAATGTTTATGTATGCCCGGGCACCTTAAAGTAATTGCTAAACACCATGTTGTGAGCAATTGCTTTGAGGTAGAAAAATTATGAATGTCATTCGATAATGGGTCACGAGAGCTTATTTGGAAAGCCATATACCAATGATATGTTTCCAAATAAAGTTATGTTATGATAAGGGTTTTCCCCCAGATGCAATGCAACATACAAAAGGTGAACGCATAAGGGTTCCATAGATTCAGGGACAGTATACATATTTTTTACCATAATAGAAATGATCTTGAAATTGACATCATTCCCCAAATACTCATGGAACAATGAACACAACGTAAGAATGACACATAGAGAGAATAAACAAACTTTTGGGTTAACATGGAAGAGACCTAAATATCTCAATGCCTTGCATCATCCCCAAAAGGAAAACAAAAGACAAAAATAAAAGACAACATTTATGACATAAAGAAGAATGGAGATACAAATTTAAAAAATCATGACAGATTCATTTCCTTTGTATCCTTGTACCAATGGAGCAACAAGGGTCCTCCAAAGAAAAATCATAAACACAAAGACACGCCAAGAAATACAACATGGAAGATCACATTATGTGCAAGAAAACACAAAAAACACATAAAACAAACATGAAGGTACCGCACATGCAAGCCAATCTAAAGCAAATCATTTGCATCCCAATCTTGCTCATCATATAGGATAGGAAAACATCTAGCCAAAGGGACTACAAGAACTTTTGTACTAGGTGCATCACCATGTTCAACATGTGGTGAATTACTCTCATCAAGAGGATCATCATGGTTGCCCCCATCTAAATCCATAGAATTCGAAAACAACAAAGATAGTTCGTTATGCACTTGTTAATCAATTTTATCATCCAAATTTATCACCATGGGAGGTTTAATGACAATGTTTGTTGAATGTTCTTGTTTCAGTTTTTATTTTGGTTAAGTCCTGTAAGGTTCATTTTCCTCTTTTGGTGAAAGTTGCAATTCATCTTGATATTTTTGTATAAGTTTTTTATTATCATATAATGTTTTATTGTTTTCTTCCTATTGGCAAGCAATAGCACAACGTCTATGCCTACACCTACAAGCAATTAAGGAGTCCTAGGGTTAGATAAATGCCTCTTTACTCCATGATTCTCACAAAATATGTTAATTTCATTGGAGGTGAACTCTCCACCTCTATTCGACCTCAAACATTTGGTTTTCATATCCATTTCATTCTCAACCATAACTTTGAATGCTTTGAACTTATCTAGGGCTTCTGATTTTCTTTGAGAAAAGTAACCCATGTCATTCTAGAATAATCATCAATCAATAATGCATGAAATACTTGTCACCTTGAAGACTTCTTACTCTTGTAGGACCAGAAAGATCTGTATGCACCAATTCCAACAATCTGGTAGAAGATTGTTCTTTGACTTTAAAGCTTCTTTTTACTTGATTTCCAACTTGGCATTCCTTGTAGACAGCATTGATAGGCTTTGTAATCTTTGGCAGATCTCTCATAGCTTGAACTAAACTTATCCTCACTAGGCTATCAAAATTGATGTGACACATTCTTCTATGCCATAGCCAACTCTCATTAATTTGATTCATGAAACAATAGCCATCAACACCTTTGAGCTTATAAACATTCTTATCTATCCTTCTAGCAGCAATTACAGTTCTGGATTCTTTTTTGATCTCATAACCATCATCCTAAAACATAAGATTGTATCCCTTGCTACACATTTTTCCAACACTCAAAAGGTTAGGTCTTAAACCCTTAACATAGTAAATAGCATTGAATTATTATGCTTTCCATCAAAACTCGTTGAACCTTTTCTACATATCTTAGCAGATGTATCATCACCAGACCTAACTAGTCCTCCTTCATATTTTTCAAGTTTAAAAACTTACTCTTTTCACCGGTCACATGATTAGAGCATCCACTTTCAATGATCCAGTAGTTCTTCTCTTGTCTAGCAAGAAAAGAAAACACCAAAGTGCCTTCAGTTTTAGCACTTGCTTCTAGATCCTTTTCCTTCATACATCTCTCATAATTAGCAAAATTAGTTTCATCTTTTAAATCCATGAACAAGCATTCACCATCCTCATCATCTCCATAATTAGATTCATCATCAGATATACTTGCATCTTATCTAACATTTCTTAATCATCTTACTTTTTTGTCCCTATATTTGCTATTCAAAGCTCTATTTGGACATCTAGAAGCATAATGACCTATCTTTCCATCATTACCCTTTTTCATTTTTCTCATAAAGTTAGCTTCTACATCGTCAAGATCCTCCTGATCTAATTCCACGGTCTTTTCTAATTTTCCATCCTTATAAGCAATCTCAACTTTTGTACTGCGTGTACCAAATTATCTCATTTCAAAATTAGTTAAATAACCATACAACTAATATTTTTTATATTGATTCAAATTTTATAATTCTTCAATAGCATAAACTTTAAGACTATAAGCTTTAGGAAGAGTTCTAAGTAACTTCTTTACCACTTCTTCTTTTAGTTCTCCACCAAGACCTTTGATACTGTTGACAACTTCATCCACCTTCTACAAGTAGCTTGTGATGTTTTCATCTTCATACATTCACAAGGTCTCAAACATGATCTTCAAATTCTACATATTAGCTTGCTTGATCTTATCATCTCCTTCATAAATGCATCTAACTTTACCCAAATTTCTCTAGCAGTTTTCAAATTCATAACTTTCACCAATTCAAAATTAGCAAGACCAATTGAAAGAGCATACCTTACTTTACCATTATTTTCATATGCCTTGATCTCATGATCAATGCTCAAACCATTTTTTCAGGAATTGCATATCCTCTTTCAACAAATCTTCAGATCTCAAATCCAAGAGAAACTAGAAAGCCTTCCATCCTTATCTTCCAAAATGCATAATCTAATCCATTAAAAAAAGGAACATATTTCTTGTGTGTCATCCTAGATCTACCTCAAGTAGTTAAACTTTCTTCCAAGGAACCTTGCTCTAATACCAATTGTTGAATGCATAATACAATTGAGAGGGGGGTGAATCATTTGTACCTTAAAACTTAAAAAACCCTCATAAACATTCAAATACACATTAATCCAATTAACCCTTAATATACTAGAATGATTTATCATGAAAGAAAATAAGAGAAATTGAAATACATTAACACCATGCATAAAGAAACACTAGATTTAAGTGGAAAACCCAAGATGGGAAAAACCACGGTGAGGGTTAGATCACAATATAAAGTAATATCAACATTGAATATAATAGGGCTCACTACCCAAAAGAAAGAAAGGCTCACTGCCAAAATCTCATTGCTAGAATAGAAAAAAAGATAGAGAAGAGTGTTACAATGATAAATCCATCTCAAATAAATATAAAAATCAACCACAGCATGACCAACACTTTTGTAGTCTTTCTGAAGAATTGTAGACACCTTCTGCTCACTACATTCAATAATCTAACACATGAAAAATCTTTGATTCACATCACTCACATCTTACTCATCTATCTTATCATCCCTCAACAACTCAACACTTATTTATATCATCTTCAACCTTGAAAACTTTCTCCAAGGTCAGCTATGCACCTCAATCATGCAAATTCAAATTAGGTCGACACCAAAACATTCCCACAGTGCAAAGAAATGAAGGTGGACCACAACACACCTTAGCTAGGACCTAAATCCACTCATACACGCCACACCACACTTCCAAAAAAATCAAAGAGACTTTTCAATTAGTGTAAACACCTAAGGTCGACCAAATTTGTGTTAACACCATTAACACTTAAGTACAGGCTTCCTCAAATCTAAAGATGAATCACGAACACCACATAACACTTGAACATGATCTATGATATTCCAAAAACACCCTTAAATCCAACAAATTCCTTCACAACTTTCACTTGGAGAATGTATACACCTAGTACACTCAAATAACTATCATACACCACAACTCAAGAAACCAACTTCAAAAGCACCAAAAATGAACAACTTCATCTAAAGAAATATACACACACTATCAGCACTCTTCTAGATCTGCAAGACCTGAAACCACTTCACAAATAAATGTGGAGCAAGAACATTTCTCCTAGACACGTCTGTAATATACAGTTCACACACTAGTGAACACACCTTCCTTTACACGATGATCCAGCCCACCAAATTTTAAATGCAACACCTCTGATCAACATATCCAAACCATGCAATTAGATCTTCAACCTAGAAGAAATGTGGATCCAAACTAGAATACTACTCTTCAACACATTGTTTTCTCTTTATACTCAATTTTCTCAAAATCACTTGGAAACCAAGAACCAAAAACACATCATCAACATCTTCAATACTTCCTCATCACCAACAATCTAATTGCAACATAGCAACTCAACCATACATTTATAAACAAAATTTTATCAAAGAAACACTAGAGGTTGACACCAATAGCTTACTAATGACAACATAATGCAACTAATCAAAGCATCAACAAAGACAACACCAACTGCACATCCTTGCAACAAACTCCTCATAAAGTTGACATCAATGAAAACACCAAAGCTTTTTGACATCAATGAAAACACCAACTGCACATGTATACTTGCAATATTTCATGCATTTAATACATAACGTTGACACTACCTTGACATCTTATTTTGTCTATAACTTTAATTATAATAATAATTTACCAATTTTGGGCCCAAATTAATAAAATGCATTTAAACCCTCATCATCCCTATAAATTCAAGCCAAAAATTACATGTCACTTTTCATAGGGCACACTAGACCAAAAAGAAAAATTTTGAATGTTTAAAATTTTGATTAGCAGGATTTTATGATTTAAAAATGACCCTAGGTCAGCCCCTACCCAAAATGATTAATTAAACTGTATATATAAACATGTTTTCCTCTCATTTTGAACATTAAGTCTAGAAAATCTATGAACGAGAGATCAATTAGAAGGAAACTATGGAAAATTATTGAGGTATCCTCTACATGCTAGCTTCACTAATCTATGGCATATGTGAGCTAACCTTCTAAAGGTCTATCAAGAAATTGAGGCATCCATCAATTAACTTGTGTGTTGCATCTCTTTAAGGGTTTTCACATCAAGGTAACATTATCATTTGTCATTTATCTATTTCAATCAAATTATTATTATTATGGCCTTTTCCCAACCTAGGACATGCCCTCTTGATCGTCATTTATCATTGTGCATGGAGGTATAAATACCAACACGAGGTTTGACTTAGGCAAGCCCCTATATAACACCACTTTTCCCCCTATTTTCATGAGTGCATGTTAGATTTGAATATTTCAGTAGGTGATAGTTTGGGAAAACATAGTGCATTTTGCAACCTTCAACTTAGAATTTTCAAATCCAACAAAAGAGGAGGATAGTCTAGGGTGCCTTGCACCCTTGTCCTTGTAAATCGGGCTCCAAATTATCATACAAGTTCCTCTCTGTGTCTCAGTCTCAAATCTAAAGCCATTTTGTTACTTTCCATTTTCATCTATGAGATAAATTACATTTTTAGATCTAGGGTTCCATGTCAAATAGGCTTGTGAAATCACACATTAAATTTATAATCCACACAACTCAAAAACAACATAAATACTAGGGGATTGGCTCTCAATTATGACATAAAGCTAATCATAAAACCCTAGATCATTTATATTTAATATCGAGTCAAGTGAAAAAGAGATAATCTTAGTTATCTTAATTGGATTTAAGATCACTTTTCCTACTCAACAAGAATATTATTTCCCACAATGGAAATTTTCTTGGAAATAGTTACTAGATAAAATTTTGAAAGCATTTAGTAGAAAAGATTATTATTCTTTTTCTCCTAGGCAATATCTGTAATTCTAAAGTATTTGAATATGATAGCCATATTTTAGATTTTATTAAAATTATTGTAAGGCCACCCAATCAATTCTCTACAATGCATCTAGGGATCTTCTAGTAGTGGGTAACAAAGTACCTTGTGGCATAGAGTTGATAAATTTTATGGTAGATTTATTTGTTAATTATAGATTGTATTTACCTCCATGGTGATAATGAACCTAGTAAGCATATAGATTTCATAATTTCCATGGTATGAATGAGTATAGTAATGAGTATCTTACTTTATATTTGTGATAAAGTAATTTTGCTAAAATTATTATAAATGAATGATATTTGATCAAGTTTTTATTAAGCTTGATGGTACTTTTAGATGATTGACATTAATTGAATATGTGGATAAATTCTAAATCATTTGGTAATGCTTATAATGTAAAATTATTCTAATGTTATAAATCGTTAATGGAAAAATAAGAAATTTTAGTGGTTATATTATCAATTGATTTAGTAAATAAATTTGACTTTCAAAACATATACATAGTGAAATCAATGTATATGTGAATAGTAAATGTCAATAAGAATTAAATAAATTTTATGATGAGAAGTGTACCCTATATGAAACATGGTTAAGGTGATTTAGTTATTTTATGATATATTGAGTATGAGTAAATTCATGTTGCTTCTTCTATGTTTACTATGTTTTACTAATTATGGTGGTTGAGTATGATCTAAGCATAGACTTGATGGAATCAAGAGGGTGGAAAAAAGCTTCATATGGTAAAGGATATATTTTAGGTTCTAACCAATGGATTGATGTAAAGGATAAGGTATAGATTCACTTGAATACTTCACCTTAATTGATTCCTATGGCTATTTTATTGACCCCACATATGATTCATGTAACATGATTTCTTGCATGCATAATGTCTCGTTGATTTCAATACCTTCATTTGTGTGCACTTTTTCAATATCATGAAACTCCATTCCTTGAGGTCATCGATTAAATATCTTGTCTATGATTATAAGTTATGCATGCATTTCATGGAGAATTCTTATTAATAGTTATATTGGATTTGTTCACTATTTAAGGTAGAGATTTAGGTAGATTAATGCATTAGAGAAATATCAATATTATATTTATCTAGTAGGTTGAAGATGAAAGATGTAGATGTTAATAGGTACATGCATTATATGAAGATCCAACATCTTTCCTCACCTTAAGGGGTGTCATGTATTAGCTATTGAATCCTCTAAAGGTTCAAAATTTAAAACCATCTTAAAACTTGGAAATTCTTCAATTATAAGCTTAAACTTATTTAGTGCTTGTATAATCTTATGAATATAGATTATCGTATTGTCAAGTTGTTGTATTGAGGTAGTTAAATTAGGTAATATAGATTATATAATTATCAAAAATTAAAGATTGGTGAATTTAAAAATTATTTGTACACTTCATTGTGTTTCTAGGTGATATTTCCTTGATATCAAACTTATTTTATTTCTTTATTGGTTTTAATATAAGGACAATATTTTCTTCAAGGTCTCTTAGTATACTCTAGTATTATTTATGTCACCTCTTTTGATATTGATAAATAATTGTTTAATTATATATTTTAATTTTTTTTCTTTTAACACAAATATGTATTATTATTTTAATAAAATAATTAAGGGAAGGTGCAAGAAGTTGCATCCACAAAATATTCAAAAAGTAGAAGTATTTTTTGTAATTTTCAAAATTTGTCACAATTTGACTGAAAATTTGAAGACCTTACACAAAATATTAACAAATTCCTATAATATGAAATATAGTATTTTGAGTCTAGTGTTCAAATATGTAATTTATTTTAATACCCAGATGATACAAATTATTTTTAATTCAGCATGTATAAAAACTGCTGTTAAAAGTTTTTTTTTGGGACCATACCATGCATGTGTATAGACACAATAATTTTACCTAAGTAAAAGTATTTTTCTAATTCCTTTTGGGGAAATATGTGTATTATACATAATATTGATGAGGATATTTTTTATTAAAAAAATTCAAATATATTTTTTATTAATTTTTTATTAGTCCTAGTTGTTGTTTTTGAAAACCCCTCATCTACGAACACCATAATTTTAGCTAATCTAATCATTTTTGGGGATTTTTTTCATTGTGTAAAGAATTGTGTAGATTGGTGACATAAATTTTTTACAAGAAAATTGAAAAAATAAAAGTTATTAAAAGTTTCAAAAACCTGGCATTTCAAGTTTATGGACTAGCGTCCACAAAATTTAATATAAAAATAGAAAAAAAAATCCAATCACAAAAAAATTACATATTTAAAAATTAGACATCATAATCTATAATGGGTTTTAATTTCATAAAAAAAAATTGGAAAAAATGTCGTTTAGTCATATTGTCATAGTTCATTTTTCTCTAGATATTTTCATGACATTGTAATTGCAAGTCCAAGGCTAAGGGGTGGATTCCCAAGCCTAAAACAAAAGCAAAGGCATGGGTTTAAAATTTTAAAATTTATGAAATGCATACCCATTCTAAAACATGTACTCGTTCTAAAATATAATGTAATTAGAATCGGGTGCCCATTTTAAAAAACAAAATGGATAGCCATTTTAGAATGGACTCCCATTTTTAAAAATTTGTCTTGAGAACTCAAACCTAAATAATTACTCATCTTTTATAAAAGAGGTACCCATTTTTATCAAGATTTTTTCCAAAAATAAAACATTCCCTATATGTCGACCCAATTTTTTTATTTTTTACCCTTAAAGTTTAAAATTTAACCAAATAAATAAACAAATTATAATGATATTAAGATTTAGAAAAATTGTCGGCCCTTCCCTAAAATCAAGCATGAGATTACTCAATCATGGAGAGTGACACATGATTTATTCTGGAATGAACTCTAGTCATGGCATTTAGAATGAAGGAAATCATTTAGTTAACAAAGAGTCTTCAGGATTGATTTTGGTTGGATGTTGAACGTGGCATCTAAATAGGGGGTAAAAGTAGTATAAAGGCATGTTCCATTGATCAAGGAGTGGAGGAAGAATTATTTATCACCATGTGGGCTTGTGTAAGGGAGATAGGAAGCAATGCAATGAGGTTTCTGGTGCTAGCAGTGGTTAGAGGATCATTTGTGGTTACAATGTTTATGTTAACTAAAGTGTTGGGCTATCAGAGTAGCGTAGAGCAAGTGAAGTTCATCACAGAGGATCTGAGTTGAATAATCCTTTTGGAGTCGTCTAAATTCAAACAGGGAGGGTGATAACCAGGTATGCAAAATTCCTTGCATAATTGCCATTACCTGAATATGTTTCCAAATGATCCTTATTTTTTTAATCTTAATCAAGCTAGATTGTGGAATGTCAATGCATAAACAATTACAGATAAAATTCATCACCATTTTTTGTAGAATATTAGTGAGTAGTAAACAAGACAAAATTTGAAGGATTTTCTTTGAATTGGCATTAAGCTGGAATTATTTTCCCAATAAGAATGATATCTACTTCATTGTTGTTATGAAATCTTGAGTCTGTAATTTTTTTCCCAACACATTATAAGACTTATTATTAAAAATTGATATCTTAAGATTTATACCATTAATCTAGCTTTGCTAGAGGCGATAACCTCATAGAAGCATGATATACCTGTTCACCTTGCTTATAAACTAAATATTCCATGAACTCATTAAATCTATGTATGTTGGTGAATAAGTCAACCGTCGGTCACGTTAAAAATTTTACCATATGCATTGCAGTTTATACAGGTCATGCTACCCCATTAATTTCACACCACAAATCAAATCTATATAACCTTCTATAAATTTAGAAGTTAGTATTATTTATATGAAATTTTGGTTGTGTCTGCGAAAAACAAGCCCCATGCCTCCTCTATCTAGAAAATTTATATATTCATTTTCTCATTCTTGTCAAATTAGATTACATGCCTTACCCACACTAATTTATATGTCTACATGAAAATATTTTTTTGGGTGTTCAAAAAGTGGCTCAGGGGAGCTTGAGAGAGCCCACTATGGTGAGGGGATTTATCATCTGGGTATCATTTTTAAATTCCATCGTGGGTATGATTTTAATGTCTAAACCCCATTGTGAGTCTACATTCATGTATATTGTTCTGATATGAGTGTTCTTTGATGGTGGATATATACCTGGCTTTGGATCTTTACATATAGTGGGTTGGTATTCAGCGAATGTTATATGGATGTGATGTGTCTAAATTTCAAATTTGATATGATTATAGTTCTAAATCTTTATTTGGGTTATTGTAAACTCTAAATTTGATATCAACCTATACTAATATAACTAGTCAATAGGAGACTCAAAGTTTGTTACTATTTTCAAATATAACATAGTTGTACCCTTACAATATGCACTTGTACCTACATCTCTAGGTCTAATATAGCATATTTTATCATAGTTATCATTTATATGATTTCTAATTCATTATTTTAATTTTGGTCAAATTTTCATTATCTAATCTGAATATGAGAATAGTTTTACATCTTCGGAAAAAATGTTATGATTTGGGTTCTTGGATTTTGTATGTATTTACTTTTATTTATAGATCTACTTTGTACCTCTTCTAAACTGAAAACTATATATCTTAGATCTGCAAATGTTGGTTTATTTTTCTTGTTTTATTTTGGTCTATTAATGCACCTTACTTCCCATGACCTACATTATGTTTAACACTACTATTACAACTTAAAGAGTGGACCCCGACTTGGTATCAAGAAAACCTGAATATTTTATTTAAACTATGTCCTTGTTTCCACACCTAGTAGGTGTTTACTAGCTTGCAGATGATTAACATCATAACCCTCAACCTACATAAGCTTATCCATTCTATATATGAAACTTTCAATCATAACAATAGAATTCTATAGCCTATACATGATAGTATTTTATATTGGAAAACCATTAGTATGTTCTTCCTTAACTTGCATACGATGAATTTAATATTTTTCATTTTTAATGATCTACTACGACCTACAAAGAAATTATCCTCCTCCTTACAATTTCTTCAAACATTGAAACTTGTATACATATGGTGTCTTTCTAGATCTATGATAAATTTTCTACCTCTTTTATTTTGCATGAAATTTTATTTTCACTTTCTTATTTATAATCTCTTGTGAGGTTATGATTGACTCAATGTAATTTGATATTATTGTAATCTAGGAATAACCCCGTGAATGAGTAATCGGGAATATTAAACAATTAATCTTACTGTTGATTTTTTACTGAGTGTAATATTGTCTCATTGTTGTAGAATATATGGAGCCTATGGGTTCTTTAGGTAGATTCATAGGAATGATTAAATTTTCATAACAACCTACCAATCTAAATAATCCTTGTCTTACTTGATTCATATATTTAAAATGTTTAATGAATGATTTTTATTAGAAGTCACTAATAGCTTAGATATCATGTTACTGGCCATTGTCATCAAATTTTATCACTATATGTTTCTTTTCCATTATCATTTCATACTACAATTAATGTTATTACAACCTTGGTCATCCTTTTAATAGTCTATGATCTATTTTTTATATTAGTTAGATATCATTCTTGGTCAAGTTATTATTATCATGATAATATAGATTCCCCAACACCAATTGAGTCTTGTAAATTAATAGCCAATTTTAAATAATCCTATATGTGTACTTGATAATAATCCTTATCTCAAAAATAAAATTTATCTTATTATAGTGTGGAATAGTGTTAATGGATTATGATTGAAATTGATGTTAAGGCATCATTTGAACTTAGCGGTTATACCCTATTGTTGATCAACAAATTATGTGATGGTTCAAGCTCAAGTTAGTGAACTAAGAAGCCTCTAATTTTGTTAAGTAGGCAATGCTATCATGGATGAGCCCTCGACGCATAATTCTAGCCCTTAGTTCTTGTCCTTCTGTAACTACTTTGAAATTATTATTGATTATTTTATCTTGATGGTGAAACTAATGGATTATCTAGTTTTGCAGGTTTCTTATGGGTACAGGTTATGGGAATCTAGTGGGTTGTTAATTACATTGTGAGATGAAGAAAAGGAAAATATGGTAAGATATGGTCATCCACACCATTTGATTTCATTAGTAAAAATTCCACATTGATATCTTATAGATAAAAAAATGAGAATCGTGCTTGTTGAAAAACTCGGTGTATTGAAAGGTTTATACACTTTAATATGTAAGATAAATGTTTCATTAGATTCTACCAGTTTCTTGTGATATATTCTATAAGAGCTGAAAATTAGCTCTATCCTAGGACCACTTGCAAAAACAATTAAAATCTTCGACAAGAGAGTATGCAAGAAATGAGCTTGCTTGATATTAAGATCTAATAAATATGATGATGAGGTATATTACAAGAGTATACAATGACCTTTCTTATATAGATAAGGTGTAATAAGTACCAACATTAAATGATTGTGTCATAATTAAATGACATGAGCCAACATTAAATGACCTAGGACTAATATTCAGTAAAAGCTAAAAAGATAAAATATTATCTAAAAAACTTAAATAAGCCTAGGACCTAAGTGGACTTAATAAATAAATAGGACCCCAAGGTAAAAGCACAAACTTGTGTCACACTTTATAAAGGAATCGACCAACAACAAAAAAAATTATGAACTTCGACCACATAAAAGTGGTTTTTATGTTTAGAATTTCAAAATGGTGTGAACTAATGAAATGTAGAACTTTTGATGAATTTTATTCTTGTAATTTTCTAAATTTTTAAAAAAAATGTTTCCATTATGTTTTTATCAATTTAAGGACAAATTTTGGAATGCTGAAAATTTCTTAAAAGAGTGACTTCATGAGCCGTCAAGAAACAAATTGAAAAAAAACTTTATTTTTCTCTAATTTGTTTTCTCCAAATAGGTAACTTCAATATCTTTTGCATGGAAAAAAACAAATTTTGATGTATATTTTTCTCGTAATAACGTTTTAAAGTCAAACATGTCATAATTTGATAGTTTTCACGAGCCGTCAACTATTTTCAATTTTTTTTAATTATTTTCAAAAAAAAATTATACCCTTTTGAAGAAGACTCTCTCCTCTACTGCCCCATTTAAGTTTTTAAAAAAATTAATATGTTTTACTATTTTTTTTTAATTTCTAACCAACCTTTTTTTTAATTTTAACAACCTACTTGCATTATTTCAAAAATAAAATATATTAAAACTAATCAAAATATTTAAAAATATATATATATGGATTCCCCACTTTGAGCTCTACAAAAGGGTATTTTTCTTTTTTGTAGAAAAATCATTCTGACTCAAGAAATACTTAGTTAAAGTTGAAAGTTTCAAAAAATTCTGAAAAATTTTGAGTTGGTTGCCAACTAGACAATTTCAGTTGAAAGGGTTTCTATCAGAAGGTTTTTGGCCGAAACACTTCCGATAGAAACCCTGCACATATAATAAGCCATTTTGAAATCCAAATTCAAAGTTTCAAAGGAAAAAAATATTTTTTTTGGTTTCGGCCAGAACCTATTCAATCAAAACCTTGTGTGCCATGTATACGCCACATGGTTTCGGCCAAACCTATTCAGCCGAAACTTTTCTGGCCAAAAATAGTTTGCTCGGAACTATTTATTTGGCTGAAAGTGTGACACGAGTTTGTGCTTTTACCCCCCACTAATTAACTAGTTAGGAAAAATACCTATTTACATCAACAACCCCCCTTAAGTACAACTTAGGGAGAAGCGATTATTATGCAAATGATGCAAGCATAGGT
The DNA here is from genome assembly GCA_007115665.2 of Sequoiadendron giganteum. Lineage (NCBI taxonomy): Eukaryota > Viridiplantae > Streptophyta > Pinopsida > Cupressales > Cupressaceae > Sequoiadendron > Sequoiadendron giganteum. The sequence goes on from CM021108.1 coordinate 630,597,659, forward strand.
CCTATCTATGAGGCCATTTTAGGTATCCATGTACAAATTAAAATACATTACAAATGGAGAAAAGGAAAAGGATAAAAACCACATGGGAAAAAAACCATGTCCAAAAGAGAGAAAAGATACAATCAAGTGATGAAAGATGAAGGACTACATGATACCCCCTAAGTACAACATCTATCACATATATACATTACAAATTCCCCCATTAGATGGAAATAAATAGACCACATACCCCCCATAATGAAGTAGCTATGCAATCAATGAAGAAAGTCTGAAGACAAGAGAATCCAATGTTGACAAACATTTTCCCCTTGGGAAGAAAGAAATTCAATGGCCGATGCTAAAGAAACCTCAGTACATGAAAAATCAATAGGGAAGAAGCCTCATGATAGATATCTTTGAAGATACATCAATTGTCTCTAAAGATGTCTCAACAAAATCAGTTGTGACCCCAATCAAGGAAGAAGAAAAAGGATATGGAAACTCAAGAGTAACCTCCAAAGAAGATGTGTCATCAAAGAGGAGAGTGAACCCCCCAAATATGTCCTCTAAATTTATAGAAGAGGAATGATGAACCATATCTGATATAACTGTCATGAAACCATCCTACAAAGGAAAATCTAGAAAATAAAATGTGTCTTGCTCATCTAAAGTCGTGGAAACCAAGTCAATACTCAAATCTGAAGAAGCAATAGATGATAGAACCTCATCAAAGAACTGACGAATAGTGAGGTTCATAAAACCACCAAAACCACCATCTAAACAACTACCCACACTTGATCTAGGAGAGTGGTCCTTAGAACATTTACTATAAGAAATAAAATGAGAAAAGGTATAGATATTTGTATCATGGTCAGCTCTACCCACTGCAACAAGTTGTCTAGTATGTAAATCATGAATAAAAATTGAATCTAGAGTGAACTCAATGGATTTACTAGTTTGTGCTATCTGATATACTGAAAGAATGTTATGCTGAATATCAAGAATTTAAATAACATCATGAAAACTACCATTGGGTACATCGACAACTCCTTTGCCAAACACATCCAAATAAATGTCATTAGCCATCAAGATCTTCATGATTGAAGTATGCTTCAAGGATGAAATCCTATGAGGTTGTCCTAATATATGATGTGAGGGCCCTGAGTTAAGAATCTAATATTTAGACTATTTAACATGTGTTACAAAAAGAGCATGACCATTCATCATAGTATCTTTTACTTTAGCGCCCCCATTAGCAATTCTTGTAGTACTTATGTATGTAGAAGATGAAGGTTGTGAAGAAGAAGAAGGTGAAGTTGTAGATTTAGAAGGAAAAGAAATTTTATGTTATTTTAAAAGTTGCCTCATTTGATATAACTATTTCTTATAGCAAGTATGTTCACCATGTCCAATTCTATTACAATAACCACACTTGGGTTTCCCCTTCTTAGTTTTATGCTCTCTAGGAGAGGTGGGTGTATCACAAGATTTTATCTTAGGTTTGGATTTCTTCTTTCCTTTACCTTTAGGTGATGATGCAATCAAAGAATGATTCTTAGAGTGTGTATCATGTTGACTAATTTTAGCTTATTCCCTAGTCAACCTATCACAAAATGTCTCAAAAGAAGGCATGACAAATGAATCACCTAATCCATCCATTGTAGCATAAAATGAAGTAGAGAAGTATGCAAATGAACCTTTCAACTTAGAAAAAATCAAGAATATGAATTCCTTATCAATTTTATCTTTACTACAACCAACCAATTGAGACCTCAATTATTTAAATTTTACCAAATAATCTTCAATGGTGTTAAAATAATCCATGGAAAGTGATGTCAATTCTACCTTTAATTGCATAGCACGAATCTCACTAACTAAACCAAATAATTCCTTGTACTTATTCCAAACTTTTCTAGGAGTAGTGCATTCCTCAATATGGAAGAACAAACTGTCAAAAACATGCATAGAAATCAAACCCATAGCCTTGTTCCTATGAGAAAATATTTCATATTCTCTAGAAAAATCAGGTTTTGCATATCGAAGGTGGACTAAAAACCCATTTACCAAAGATATTTCTTCATTCTCATGTATGATAATTATGAGGATTTAGGACTTTAAACCCTGATTCATCCATTCAAACAAGTGCCAAGAGTACAAAATAGACAAATATATGAATCAAACTGATGTGATACCTCCCAAATTTGAAATACAATTGAAAATGAAGCACCCCCACAAAAAAAAATTATCTAAGAGAAAAAAATTCCAAGTAATCAATGAATATGCCAAATTTACAGAAACTAAATAAATTATAACTAGGGATAAATCTAGAAAAACTGCATGAATGAAATGATAGAGCTCTTAAATACCTTTCAATTGCCACTAGAATCACAAAAATTGGAAAAACTAGCAAAATTCTATGAGCTCGGAGGTCCAAAAGGGAAAATACACTTTAGTTGGAAATAAAATGTACCTACAAAAAAATTTGGAAAAATGGCCTACACCATTACAAAGTACATAGAACAAGATTTCCATCAATATCTTGTTTGTAAAATTTTGATACTGTTGAACATATGTTGTCACTAATGTCAAAGGAGTTACTGATGTTGTTGAAATGTGATAGAAATAGTACTTGAATTATCATTATTAGTGCATTTTGAAAAGAAAAAATCTGGCTGCTTACTATATGCTTACAATATCATGTCTACATCTATTCATGTTGATAGAAGTAATCCAAAAATATGATCCAGAATGTTTGAGGCTAGTTGCTCAGGATAGAGAGATTTCTCTAGCAATGCATTCATGATCAATATCTCTTCATGAAGGTGTGTTTGGCTCTATGGTTTGAATGGAGAGTATTTCTACACATGTTCTATCACATTCCATATTTTTTGGAAATTATGTTTAGCGTGAAAAAAGTTTGAAGTGATAGAAGGGTCATTGTGCTTGTATATTAACCAATGAAGGTCCTAAAACTATATGGAAATGGTTAGTAGTGTGCATCAACTAGAGATAGCATGGAATGATATAATAGGTCTTGGTTAAGGTTCATGTTGAACCACATGGCATCATGTTCTTTTGGCGGCAACAAATTTGATTTAGGACCGACCTATTGCATATTTCATGTAAGTTGAATTTAGGTCCACCTTATGTCTATTGGCAATATGTTTTTCATTGATCTAAACTCAAGATTGGTTGGCATTGTTGTCAAGTTTGTGTGTTGAGGTTTGTGTAAGCGAGGGGGACCAACCATTGCAATACCCCGGGTCACGAAAGGTCGAGAGCAGTATGGTTGTCCTAACTTACCTTAGTTTGCTAGGATGTTCGGATAGACGGGATGAGAATGATGAGGACTATAAAGTCCTTTGACCACTCTGCAAACCTAGGAGTTGAAAGGAGACCGAGTGAGTCAGTTTTTCAGCATCAACTATGTGTCTCGGAAAGCTCTTTGTCAGGGGATAGAAGCGTGGTTCTAGGATGACAACGCGGCATGTTGGCATCTATACAGCCAGAAAACCACAAAGGCAAGGTCTAACCTCTAAAAAGGTAGACTAACAACCTAGTTTAAGAACTTCTAGAGGTATAAAACAAGACAATGAAATACGAGATGTAAAGATGAACATGATAAAGAAAGTAGATTACCGCCAAGGTGATGAAGATGATCTCACACAAAAATCCTTTCACCAGCTTGCTCCAAGATCTCTCCACTTGCACATAGAAAAGAGGGAAAATTTTGGGGGGATATATAGGGGTCTGCCTCAATTAGACCCCTGTTTTGGTGTTTCCACCTCCACGGATAGCCAAGATTGCAATGATGTAGAAATAAAGTGATAAAGAAGGAATACAAGCAAAGTATACAAAATACACTACAAATAGTATGTGCTTACTCAACCAAACAATACAGAAGATGAGAGGAGCTTACCACCTCCATCCAAAGTGCTCAAGGCTAGTAGAAGAGATAGATGAGAGGAACTCAAGCCTCTGTTGCAATGGATTCATCCTGTGTTTGCTCTATCGAAGTGATGGAATGGTAGATTGCTTCTATGAAGCATGAAATGTTGCTACAAAGCTTGAAGATGAATGTTCAAAGTGTGGAGAGATGGTGTAGGCTTCAACTAAAGATGAAAATGGATGAACAAATGAGGAATATGAAGGGAGAATGGAAGAAAATGGCCATATTCGGATCAGCCAGCAAAAGAAAGGCGTTACACTTTGACTTCCAATAGGAAGTGTAATGTTGTTACAGACTCCAGCCATAGGAATCTTCTAGGGACATAAGCGCACCACGCAGACATTTGTGTATTGCAGGGGAATCCCCGACATAAACGCCTCCACCGACACAAAATGGGTGCCAAGTGTGATGTGAACATTGGGCTTATGTGGAATTAAGCCTCGAGTTTGGTTTTCTAAAGTGTAAAAGGGTGAAAGGGGACCTTGCATTAGGGGTGAAAATTCGCTCCTATACATTTTTCCCCCACTTTGGCGAGCACGAATATTGATGAGTGCTTCGGTAAAGTAGAGTAGTAAGGTTAGAGATGTATACCTGTATCAACAAGGAAGCAGAGCATGGTCTGGCAAACCCGAAAGTGCAGGAAAGGACTTCATAGTTACACAAAACTATAAAGTTGAAGAATGAAAGCGCCTCACAAGCCTATGGACCTGCAAGGGAGGTATCCTTCAAGAACTCTCACATGAAGGAGACCAGGAAAGCACCTTATAGACTCGTAGACCTGCAAGGAAGGTATCCCCCAATAACTCTCACCTAAGGGAGACTTAATAAAGGGGGCTCTGTAGAGTCAAGGACGACGACATGTTTACCCACAGATAGAACACATCAAGAAGCGATCGCGTAGGCCAGTGAATGGATAGTCACAGACTATCGCCAAGTTGGAAAAATTTCAAAGGGGTCCCTTAGGAACCCTTCAAAAGGAAGAGGGTTCCACTCAAGGGATGCGTTGTTTGAAAGGTAAGGTCTAGTCGGGCTGCCCCCAAGCTAGATGCAAGCACGTGAAGTAGATCTAGTCAAGTTGCCCTCGAGCTAGATGTGATGTGAAACCTAGTCTAGTTGAGTTGGCCGCCCGAGCTAGACATCATAGAGCTCAATAGAAATAGAAACTTTCAAAGGGTTCCCTTGGGAACCTGAGGTGGAAGGAAAGGGTCCACTCAAGGGATGCGCTACTCGAAAGCTAGTGCCTTCTTTCTTGAATCAATTCATCATCAAGGAATCATTTTGAAAGATGTTCACTTCATCAAGGAATTCAAAAGGAAGGATATGCCCCCACATGAGGGGAAGATCAAAGGTGTTCTCGCTTTGAAGGAAGGTTTCCAAGTCCTTTCTTTATGAACTTGTGATGAAGGAAACATGTTTCGTTAGGGTTTCAAGTCGAGAATGAGATTCTAACAAAGAAGTGTATGGATGGGTCTTTGAGAAAATATTCGTTAGGTAGCGAATGCATTTTCTAAAGATCGAGTAATGTAGAAATGGCGTTGTCACAAATGAGAGGGATAACTCAAGCAAGGAAGAGAGAAAGATAAAGAGAAAGCAAAAAGAAAGAGAACACACACAAAGGGCACAGGGGTACCCTGATATTTTAGGGTTAGAACTACTCATAAATATATATAAGTATAACAATAGTATATAAATGAACTATCATCAACCCCCTACTATACTAGGCCATATGAGGAATGCACGAGAAGACAAAGTAAAAATAAAAAATGGGGTCAACATGGAAGGGAAGCCTAAATGCTCCCAATGCTTTGCATCGTCCCCAATTTTTTCGAAAGTCAATCACAAACATGGAAGAATGATGGTACACATAGAAGAAGGTTTACAACATAAATGCCATGCCTATATCCAAGCACCAACAAGGGTGACAAGGGTCATCCAGGCACATATAACACGATCACGGAGGAATACATCACAACACACACACATTTAATCTAAAGATCAAGAAGAGGGTCTCCCCCTAACACTGGTCAACCAAGAGGTCATCACCTGCCCACTCTAGATCATCGTAGGGGGAAGGATGACGAGACTATAATGGTGTAATGTTAAGGGGAGGAGCTTCTGATCCTCCCACACTAAAGGCTAAGGCAAAGGGACCTATGAGGTCTTTATCGCTCAACTCTTGTGGGTCTAAGGTCAACGACCTCACGAAGATCGTTGACAAGGTGGAAACTTCATCCACCGAATCAAACATACACTTGACAGGAGTGCCATGTTTCATCTTGGTGGATGGGGGAGTTTGTACCTGAGGTTCGCCGCTAGGCTCGCCGAGGGATTCGGGAGTGGTGATGAACTCAAGAGAGGCCAAGACTGGTTTTGTCACTAGGACAGAACAATTCAGCACAGGACCACCTTTTGGAGAAGATGGGATCCTCTTATGTCCTCCATTGTTGGAGGGACCATTCTCTACCTTTTTCTTCATCGGAGGAGACGAACTCCCCATAGACGAAGCAAGAAAGGTGTACGAAGAGGAAGAGAGAACTACAACATATACAACCGAAGTGTTAGTCATATCTACAAGTTTCAAAAAATGCAATACATCTAGAATGGATGTCAAAAAAGGTGGCTCCACAGAAGGAGAAATGAACACCTGCACCTCTCTAGGCACATGTACGCTCGTAGTAGAAGCTAGAAGAGATACGGAGCTAGTTTGGATAGAAGGGAGAGGGGAGGACATGGTAGGAGGTCCTGATATTGGGGTAGTCATCTCCTCTCCTTTCTTCTATAAGGCGGCTTGCTCGGCTAGAAGAGCCTTTCACCGGCACTTGCGCTCACACACAAGGCGGTTTCTACGACTTGGAATTGGAAGCCAAAGGTTGTGAAGGAATAGAAGGATCCTACTTAGCCATAGGAGTGTCTTCCATAGTTTTTTCCAGCGGAGGGATAGACTCCTAGATGGGAGAAGGAGCAGGTTCAGAAACAGCGGGGGGAGTCGACTCCAACGCCTCGAAGGAGGACCTCTTTCCATTCACCACTTTAGGGGCAAGAGCGGTAGGAGGCCGTAGAGGCTAGGACATAGAGGACTCTCCATAGGGGTTCTTTTTATCTACCATATCAGATGATCCTAGGCTCTGTGGGTGAGACAGGAAACTCAAACACAGGATTCTTGGCCTTTCGCTAGGAGGGCACCATGGGATTCTCTCGCAGATGTGAGGCAGAAGTAGATGGAACCACAATAGGGTGAGGAAGCATCGAGTTAGATAGTGGAAGAGGAAGAAGGAGGATCTCAAAATTTCTTCTCATCTTCTCTTCTACATGCCTTGGCGGCATCACTCTTAGTTTTCAGGCAAGCCCTATGTGAAACTGCATAAGGCAAAGGAGGGAATCTTACTCTCGGCCTAGCATGTCCTTTCTTATAATTTTGATATGTGTGATATAGGAGGTCCTTCCTAGGTGGGAGAGGACCCATAGGTGCAAGCCAAAAGTAATCCAAGGTATAGTTGTCACGTGCAACCGGTGATCTATAGCCGATGTCATGGATAACGTGTATCGAACCTCCATGAACGAATTTCAAACACTTGTGCACAATCGAGGGAATTGCATTCATAGCTACCAGTTAGGGGATACCTAGCTTCACTCTAAAGAGTTCAGACCTTGGGATGATGTCAAACTTAAGGTTCATAGATTTAGGTCCAATGAGGACTGATAGGGCAATACTCCCTATAGGAGGTATGAAAATTTTTTCGTGTGTATGGATAGTACTTTCAGGTGTGTCATACCCATACTTATGTAGGAATTTGATTAACATGATCTCCTCAGTTATGATATTCACTTGAGATGTTGGATCAATGAGAACACCTACTACGGTATTCCCATTTATCCTCGCAAGAATGTAAAGAGGAGATGGTTCCCTATTGAAGCCCATCGGTAGGTCCTATGAAGTGAAGGTTATACTTGTACCTCTACTCATAGTCTGCACAAAGGGAATAGGCTGATTTAAGAAAGAGGCCATCACACACACTAAACAATACTTCTACAGAGCCTCCTAAGGTTTACGGGATAAGATAGTGACCCAATTAAGGTTTTGTTGCACAACACCATCGGATCCTTCCAACTACGCATACTAGGGGTTGCAAGTTGGGTTTCAAGGAGAAAGCCTCACAACACTCACACCTACAATTCTCCTAGGATATGAGGAAAGGATCTTTCAGTATCACAAAACAGAACCAAAATGATTCAAGTCGGATTCACCTAAAATGTAAGAGAGGGGGACCCCATTATTCTTGCAAGACCATGGTTAGCAATAGAAAATTCTTATATTGGATGTCGAATAGGAGACATGAACATTTTTTCTGAAAAGAGGACCAAAAATATTGTTCTCTACCCTCCTGATCAGCCATCCCATGATAAGGATGATCTAGTAACATGTTGGTGAAGAGGTCGAGGAAGTTAATTTTGTGCCACAACTTATGATGTTCAACAGAATTCCTTTCCTGCAGTTTCAAGATGAAGATGAAGTATTGTCTAACATAATTCAAAACCATTATGAGGTAGAGGAAGCATCATCCTCTCATGTACCTAATTTTGGTGATACAGTGAAGACACTCCTGCACACTTGTCGTGCAACGCTCATCCTGCAGATGTGCTTCCTACAGCCGAAATTCCTGCAACAACAGGTATGTTTCATGCATTGCTACCACATGAACTCAAGGTACCAACCATTATTGAAGCAGATATGGTATATTTAAATACACAAGTGCAAGTGTCAAAAGGGAAATATCTGAATATCAACAATAAATTGAGTGAAGAACAGCAGATGTCATTGGCAAACTTACTAGGGGCCCAACAAAATGCATTTGCATGGGACTATCATGATATGAAGGGATTGGACCCTAAACTCACTCATAGGATATACATAAGAGATGGTTGTACACCAGTAAGGCAGCCACAAAGAAGAATTAACCTTGCATTGAGAGAAATAGTGAAAGGGGAACTACAAAAATTGCTAGATGAAGGATTTATCTACCCCATTTCAGATAGCCAATGGGTGTCCCCATTAGTGATTGTGCCAAAAAAAAGAGGAAAGTGGAAATTTTGTATTGATTACAGGGAACTTAAATCTACCACCAAAAAGGACCATTTTCTCTTACCGCTCATAGACCAAGTTTTGGACTCACTTGCAGGAAAGTAGTAATTTTCTTTTCTTGATGGATTCTGTAGCTATAACCAGATCCAAATTGCACTAGAGGACTAGGAGAAAGCCACATTTACCTATCCATGGGGAACCTATGCCTCTCAGTTCTTCTATTTGGCTTATGCAATGCACCTGCAACTTTTCAGAGGGCAGTCATTAGCATATTTTCAGACATCTCTCATGATTGTATGGAAATTTATATGGATGATTTCACTACTTATGGTGTTGATTTCAATGAAGTATTAGAAAATATTAAGAGATTCCTACAGATATTTGAAGATCACAATCTATGTTTAAATAGTGAAAAGTACTTCATGATGATGCAGGAAGGTGTAGTTCTTGGCCACTACATCTCTCACAAAGGAATTCAAGTAGATCCTACAAAGATTGAGGTGATTACCAATCTTCCTATCCCTGCAAAACAAAAAGATGTTAGGATTTTCTTAGGACATGTAGGTTATTATAGGAGGTTTATCAAAGACTTCGGAAAAATGGCAGCACCATTGTATAATATCCTAACTAAAGATGCTAAGTTCCAATGGACAGAAGACGGTGACAAGGCATTTTCAGACTTGAAAGCAGCTTTAACTCATGCTCTTGTGCTCAAGAGACCTAATTGGGAGTTTATTTTTCACATCCACACAGATGCATCAGACTATGCTATAGGAGCAGTCCTAGGATAGAAAGAAGGAGCTATTGAAAATGCGCAAAAATCTGCAAGGAGCTTAATTAAACTATATAGTGACAGAAAATAAATGTTAGCAATGATCTATGCTTTAAAAAATTTCAGACATTACATAACAGGCTACCAAATCTTTGTGCACATCAATCATGCAACCATTAGATACCTCATGAATAAACCTCTAATTTCAGGAAGGCTATCAAAATGGTTATTGTTGATGCAAGATTTTGACATAACCATTGTGGATAAACTAGGAAAGGCCAATGTTGTTGCAAATTTTCTTTCAAGGTCGACCGCATCAGAGGATGATCAAGTCATAGATGATTATTTCCCTGATGAGCACTTATTTTCCATCAGTTTGCAAACACCCTGGTATGCTGACATAGCTAATTTTCTGGTCACAGAGAGAGTCCATCCTCACTTCTCTCCAAAACAGAGGAGAGTGCTCATTGAAAAATATTTTCCTTTCTCATGGATTGTTGGATGTTTGTTCTACACTGGACCTGACCAAGTCATGAGGAGATGTGTGAGGGAAGATGAGACATATGATATTTTGCATGCATGCCACAATGAACCTTGTGGAGGACATTTTGCAACCAAGAGGACAACAATGAAGATTTTAAACACAGGATATTACTGGCCAACACTCCACAAGGATGCAAGGATATATACAAGGAAGTGTGACAAATGCCAAAGGATGGGTTAGCCAACCAAATCTGATGAAATTCCACTTTACCCCCAAGTAGTAATCACTCCATTTGATAAGTGGGGACTAGATTTTGTAGGACCCATTGATCCTCCATCAAAAGGTAAATCATATATTTTGGTTTTCGCTAATTATGTAACTAAATGGGTAGAAGTTAAGGCCATGAGACATGCAAGAGATAATAAGGTCGCGAAATTTATGTATGAAGAAATTTTCACACGATATGGGGTTTCAAGAGAGATAGTGACTGATCAAGGGAATCAATTCACTTCAACCCTTGTTACAACATTGGTCAATGAGTACAACATTAGGCACAGGAAGTCCACTCCTTATCACCCCCAGGCCAATGGCCAAGTTGAGGTGACCAACAGAGAAATTAAAGCCATTATGACCAAAACAGTGGCTATCCATAAAAAGGATTGGGCAAGCAGGCTACCAAAAGTTGTTTGGGCTTATAGAACTACCTGGAAAATAACTACAGGATTCACTCCATTTGAGTTGTTGTATGGAAAGACAGCTATGATGCCCATCGAATTTGAACATAAGACTCTTAGAACTGCAATAGAATTGGGGATGGATATATCTGAGGCACAAAGAGATAGAATCTTGTAGCTAAATGCTTTGGATGAGATGAGGAAGGAAGCTTTGCATCACACATAGGTAGTGCAGAATCAGAAAATAAAGTGGCATGATAAATTCATCAAGGATAATAAATTTTAGCCTGGAGATTGGGCACTGGTCTATGACTCAAGATATCAGGATAATGCAAGAAAATTGCATACAAGGTGGCTCGGACCATATGAGGTGGCTGAAGTATTTTCCAATGGAGTTGTTCAGCTTACTACCATTGACCTTGTCAAGTTTAAGCTGCTGGTGAATGGCCATCGCCTGAGATTGTATCACAAGCCAACTTCTAAGGAAGAGTTTTGGCAGCAATTCACTCAGCATGTTGTACTCAAACTTCCTATAGCCGAAGGAAGTGAACCTAATGACCCTTCTTCTGGATAATTAAGGTATGTAACTTTTCATAATAAATATTCCCATTTTGTGGGGGTCCACTTCTTCACCCATCCACCCATCCATTTCCACCTTTCTCTCTCTTCCATTCTGCCATCATCTCACTTCATTCCATTCCGCTCTGCTTTCATTAATTGCTCAACTGATTTCTTGAAAAGTGATCGGTACTTTCTCCATAATATTTGCAATAAATCTTACATGAATTTAGGTACATGCACATCAATTGTTATATCTTAATTATCTTTTAGTGCATTTATTTAATTGTTGTGAATTAATATGGGTGTTCGCCATAGCATGTAATTATTCCCTGCCCTTATCAAATCGACATTCCACCTCACATGTGAGGACACATGTGAAAATTTAGGTTGGGGGGGGACATTTCAATGCCATGTCCACAAGTCTATACGTACTAGTTCATGTTAGCAAAATTTAAGTTATTGAGCCAATTTGAATTCTGAGTGAAATGGCGACTTGTATGTGTGAAATGAAAATCCGTCGCCGCCATTTTCCTTAATCATAGCCTTCATTTATTACTCATTTACTGCCTTTATTTTCTCATGTCATAATCTTAAGCCAAAAAGGTAAAATTCAGACGACCCCAGCATTGAAAATTTAGCAAAGTTGCAGGAAGGAGAAGTTTGGCATTCAGACGAGGATTGCAAGAAGAAAAAATTTGCAAAGTGGTTGTTTGATTGCAAACAATGGGAGGTGGGTTAATTCAAAATGAACCCACGGTTCATGATGTATTACTACAAGATGTACCTTGCCTAGCCGAGTTTAGAAATTGTGGATGGCTAGATTATTTCTTAAAGCTAAATGGTTTTGATGAAGATTTTGTATTGGAATTCGCCCAGCCATTATTTGAAGGAAAGACCACGATAAAGGGATTGGAAGTCACAGCTATGGAGGAAATAATTGCAGAAGTTACAGGGTTGCTTACCGACAGTGAACATTAACCTGCTACAAGGGATGCCAGGTCGGCTAGGGTCGAATTTACACAGCCTAATGACCCTTCATTAAGCATGGACAAACAAGGTGCGAAGAGGACTTCTCTTCCCAAGATATGGAAGCAGGTAGCAGTTTATATTGTGAAGTATATTACCTGTGAAGTTCGCCAGTCGAATTTACATTCCATGCATTTTAAACTCCTGAACCACATGAAGCACGAAAGGAGAATGAATGTGCCCAACATGCTATACCACCTTTTTTCAATCATGGCGGCTGAGACCTAGAAAGGTAGGGACAATTATATTTCCCACCATTGTCTAATCAAATTATTAGTTAAAAAGTCTTTGCATGATGTCTGAAATTTCTTGGGAAGAATTTTTGAATATTGATCAAATTGGACCAAATCATTTGTGACCTATGGTTTTTCCTCAACCTCATAGGGTTGGTAGGAGAAGGAGCAATGTTGGGCCCACTTTTGGTGCATCAACTTCTAATGCAAGCCCTAGTGGAAACCCTCCTGCAGCCAAACAAACTATTGACATTAGTTTTTCTAAGGCAGAGCATTCCGATAAAGAGAGTTCCTCTCCTAATTCTGATGATGGTTTTACCCTAATGAGAACTAGGACACAGAAGAAGAAGGCAGAACTAAAGAAAGGAAAAGCTAAAAATAAAATGGCAGAAAAAAAAGTGCCAAGCTCTAAGAAACGGAAGGTTGACACTGTTCTTCCTGTAGCAAAAGAAAAACATGAAGGCCCTCCTAGAAAATCAAGATCAGTTGGGCCAACCTTCAATGTACCTCTAGAGGAAAGACCTAAACATGGAAAAATATCATGGGAGGATATAGAAGCTCTAATGGAGTAGGTAAATTTTGAGGAAAATGACATATTTGAGGAAGCAACAAATTCAACGCTAGTAGATCTTGTTGATATCATAGAACAAGTTGAAAACTAGGTGTGTGAGGAAAATCAGGAACTCCTATAGCAAGAGTTCCTACAGAATGAGCAAGAAGAAGAACAAGAAGCCTGGCATCTAGTACTCTACTAAGAGAAAGCACAAGTGTCAGGTAAAACGATGGTAGGAGTACATAGGCCCTCTGATTTTTTGATGAACACGGTTGTCCTGAATTTATGGAAAGAAGTGCAAAGGAGGGAAGAAGAATGGAAAGAAGAAAAATGTAGGCTAAAGAAGGAAATTGAAAAGAGAGATGAGGAGATTGAGGATAACAATGAATAAATTTTTGTTTTAAAGAAGAAGGTGGATGGCTTGACAAATTTAGTACCGCAGATATTAGAGTGCAACGCTCCTTCGAGGGTCTATGCTCTGTATTTAAAGGAGAAGCATCTTTCTTTTAAGCTAGCAAGGATTATTTCAGGTTTGAATTCTTCCATTGAGACCCCTATTGAATTTTTCAATGCTTATTGGATTGCTCCTCTTGAGATGAAGATTTTTTGTGTGAATTTTATTTACATAATTATGCTGTGATCAAAGACCATGATTGGAATCCACGTTATATGTTGAAGATTTCCAATTAAGGGCATTCATGTCCTGGATACAGAACTAAGTTAGCTGGGGTAAGCAATTCAGGGCTTATAAGCAAATTGAATACAGCATTCCCCTGCCCATTAGGGTTGAATTTAGACATCTAGGAGATATTTTCAAGGATTGGCATAGAATTCTATATCAACCAAGCTATGGTAGTAAGATCCTTCCTGGGAGAGAGGTAGTTTATAAAGAATATGAGGAGATGGAAAGAAACGCATGAGAATATGTAATGGGATACCTGTCACAGAGGTGGAACAACCTAACTGATGATTTGAAGCAAGTTGAGGCTCATTCCACGCACAACTATGTTGCAACACTTAAGAGAGTTGATAGATATATGCAGATTGGAAGAACAAAAGGAAAATTTTGGCTTGCACTGATTTTCTAGCCACCCATCCTACTGTGGCCTATGTCAAACTTCAGGTATTACAAGTATGACATAGCTAATGAGAGACAAATTTGGAGCAGGTTGGACAGATAGCAAGGGTTCTATTGGGATCCTAATTCGGACACAATAGAAACTGATGTAGGATAGCTTGCAATTGCAAATTTTAGGGCATTGACCAAACAAAAGCACAACTATTCCTTTGCTAGAGGACTAGCAAGACATTAGGTTGGCGGAGTGATGATTCTATTTTATGGTCTGATTATTGATAGAGTTGTTGTCCATTTCCTACAATTGTCATAAGACTTTGATACTTGGGAGTTGATCTTTTTATAATATTTCCTTAAAACTATAGACTTTGGATATGAACTTATTTTCATAACTTTCAAATGATATTGACATGCTATGTGAAGTGTCTGTGTTAATTTTGCATGTGATTAATGAATGTCGCTTTAAGATGATTATGGATATGCAATTGTTGTGTGTACTAATATTGTCATGCAGATATAATTAGAGGCCTATAATTCAAGAAGATTCCGCTAGTTGATCGTATGCCATATCGGTCAACAAGGTGGTCATTTAATGGAGGGAAGACTCTCGACGGCTAAAGATTCCTCATGCAAATAAAATTGTAACCGCCTTGTAATGGTCTTATTTTTTGTTGAGAAAATATAGGCATTATTGTTATACCAAATTCGCATTAAGGCAAACATGCTTGACGTATTTTGTGCATGCGTAGACGCCTCTGCTCTTTTCCATGTTTTCCCTAATGTGACATCCTCTGCGTCTGCTGGAGTTGACCACCTTGTTGGGTGTTTAAATAAGGCTCGGATGTTCCTTCTAAGCTAGTTGGTCGAAGGATGTTAATTTGATGATGTACTCGCACTCTTAAGGTTTTAGTAATATAGTCATGTTACTCAATTGTACTCATATTTTCCAATGAATGAAATGAAGTTATAATTTTGTGCATCTGAGTTTACCTTAGTTTTAGGGAAGACTCATCCAAGGGGGCCCATTTGGTGAGTATTTCATCCCGTACTTTAGTTTATTTTAGTTGTTATTTTTTGTTCAATAATTAGTTAAGAATTTGGCACTGACTGTTCCTAAAGCCACTAGAATTCCATTCTTTGAATGTTCCTTTAGCCAAAGCAGACAGAGTAGTTTCCTATTTGTTCGCTCAGATTTTCATTTATGTCATGCATTTCAGCTTGGTCTAGTTATTGGTTGATGTTCATCATTTATGTTATTTCCTTCCAAGCAATTTACTTTCAGTATTGTGTCTTTCTTAGCTGTAGGATGAATGTGGCTACTTTGGATTCCTAGTACACATACAGTGTTGACCCATTTCAAGTTTACATCCCTAGGTTGACAATTTAAATGCACTTTCATGATGATTAAGATAGTTATTCAAGTTAGATGTCCAATCTTTGAATCGCAGTTGTAAAGGCTTAGTTGTTAAATCATTATAGGAGGTCAGCATTCATGAAGGATAGGAAACTTGGGATTTTCCTATGATCTCTTATGCCACACTCAAGAGAGGTAATTAGATAATAAAGAAAGGGAAAAAAAATATGATGAAAATGATTAAGCAAAATAAAATGGTATCCAAACAAAGTAGAAAACCTACCATATAGAGTGAAATGACACATAATAACCTCTACAGTATTATTCAGGATAAGCTTGATGGAGCTTCTATCATACCCACCAGAGGAAACTTTAGCTAGTTTTTCATGCTCATCCATCTTGAAGAACATACTCATGGCCACTTTTGATGCCTTTCTGTCTCTAAAGATCTTTTTTCCATTCGTAGATAACCTAGAAATCTTCCTTAAGTTTTTTGTATTTTATGGTTAATAATGACCTTAACATTGAGGGGGAGGGGCTTGTAAGAGTCCCACCTTCTCATCATTGAATTAGAAACTCTTGGGTTGGCAAAACAGTCGAAAAGCTTATTTCCCTCCTTATAAATATGGGATATGTGGAAATCATCAAAGGAATTGAGAATAAAAATAGAGTCCTTAATTAAATTCTCAATCATCTAACTAGGACATTGAATATCTTTTAGGCAATTTATGATATTCAAAGAATCCCCCTTAATCCACACCTTCTTGAACCCTTTTGATTGGACCAATTTCAAACTATAGTGGGTTCCAGAAGCTTCAACAAAGTAGTTTTTCTGGTCTCCCAAGGGGAGCACCACAATTGAAATAAACCTACCAAAATAATCTCTCAATACTCCCCCATAAACAGCAGGCCTTGTGTTACCTTTAGTTGCTCCATTGAAATTAACTTTAACCCAATCTCTCAGAAGTACATGCTAGATAGCATTCTCCTTGGAATTCTTGGCTTTAAAGATAGGAATCGAGATATCAAAAGAAAGCTTCCAACTCTTAGCAACTTGGGGATCATAATTAGAAACAAAGACTCTTAGTCCAACCAAGTTAGCATTAGAAATCCCAGCTAATAAATTCTCCTTAATAGAGGTACAAATTTTGAAGGAAATATTATGAGAAGATAGAAAATAATCCCTAAAAATCCTATTATTCCTTTCAATCCAAATCCCCCATGAAATATGAGAAATTATCAAGGACCAAAGAAATAAAAGAGAAGTATTTTTAGTCGGAGCAACCTATTGAGACCAAGTATCACAAAACAAAGAAGGAAAGACCCAAATCAGATTCCAAAGAGGTAGAATGTGAGCCCAAATATCTTTGAAAAAGTTACAACCAATAAGAATATGGATGGAATTCTCATAACCCTCTTCACAAAGAAGTCCCCTATTAGGCATCAAAAACCTCTCTTGCATAAATTATTAATAGTGAGCACTTTATTTTGAACTAGTAACCAAAAGAAAAAATCAATTTTATGAATCAACTTAGGATTCCATAAAGATGCCCAAAAAGGAGGGGGGAGAGAAGATCTAACTATTGAAAGAAAGAAGAGGTCATAGAAAACATACCATTAGAGGAGTTCCGCACCACATGATTAGACAGAAAAGAATCAAGAATATGCACCAAAGATAAAAACTTTTAAAGATCAACTAGGCCCAGGGGGACAATAAGAATATTTTTCCATTTGTCATCAACAATATAATTGGCTACTAAGAAACCAAAATACTTAATGCATATGTCCCTAAAGGGTTTCACCCATGGAACCTCTTTAAAAGATAATTCCCAATCCACCAATCATCCCTAAAGAGAATGTTGAGACCATTACCCAAAGACCATCTAATCCCCATGGAAATAATAAATCTAGACTTCATCATAAAGTTCTAGAGATTCGAGCCAATAGGAGGATCCTGTTGAGCCGAGATAAGGTCTCTAAAACTATCAAAAGCTCTAAGGTATTCGCTAGTAAGCATCTGCGACCATTCATTATTCTCCAAAAAAAGTCTCCAAAGATATTTAGCAAGTAAAGCATAATTAGATTCCTTGATTATTTTGATCCCAAGACCACCAAGCTTCTTCAATTTTCACACTTCCTCCCAAGCCACAAGGTACAGTCTTTTCCTTTCTTCAGTCCTAGCCCATAAGAAATTTATTTGAAAACTCTTAATCTTATCCAAAAAAAATTGGGAATCTTGAAAAGGCTCATCGCATAGACTAGAAGGTTCTAAAGAGTGGCTTTAATTAATTTGACCTTGCCAGCTTGACTGAGCAGGGCACCTTTCTAGCCAGCAAGCTTAGATTAAAATTTATCAAAAATACCCTTCCAAAAGGACTTGAGAACATTATTAGAGCATAAAAGTGTACCAAGATAAGAGGATGGAAGAACACCAACATCACACTCGAGAATAAGAGAAAAAATTATTTTCCTAGGTTCAAGAGTGTTCAAGAAGAAAATGGTACGTTTGGGAAGACTAACTTTTTGGCCTGAGGTAGATTCATAGTTAAGAAAAATAGATTTCAAAAGATTAGCTTCCCACACAAAATATTCCCCTAAAATAATCGTTTCATCAATGAATTGCTTATGAGAACAAACCTTCCCACTTAAGGAGGGGACAACCCCTTCAAATCACCTTCATTGACCACTTTTTGGATGAATATGCCTAGAGCTCCAGCCATTATATTGAAGATAAAAGGATAAATAGGGTCTCCTTATCTTAATCCCCTCAAACTTTTGAGAAAACTAGAAGGAGAACTATTGATAATCATAAAATATTTTGAGGAAGAAATCAGTTGTCAAATAAGTTGTAAAAACTTACTGTGAAAACCAAAATCCTTCAAAACTTTAATCAGAAATTTCCAATTAACATGATCATAACATAAGGTCCAATTTTGAACAGCAAAAAAATAGATTTCTCGTTGATGAACAAGGAATGGATATTCTCATGAACCATGAGAATAGAATCAAGTATTTTTCACCCAGGGACAAAACCATTCTGCTACACATAAATAATCTTAGGAAGAATAGCTTGCAATCTAGAGGCCAACACTTTAAAAAAATGTAAATAGAGTTGCACAGACTAATTGGACAAAATTCACCTAAGGAGGAAGCCTTGGGCTTCTAAGGAATGAGAATAATAAAAGTAGAGGTAATCTCCTTCAAAAAAAATATGCTTCCAAAAAATTCTTTCATAGCATTAGACACATCCTCAGAAACAAAATCCCAAAAGAGTTGGAAGAAAAATATAGTAAAACCATCCGATCTAGGAGCTTTGTTACCTTCAAAAGAAAACACAACTCACTTAACTACTTCCTCTGAAGGAATGCTAACAAGCTTCCTATTTAACTCCTTTGAAATGATAGAAGGGATAGTATTTAGGAAAGAATCTTGACAATCCAAGTCCAAAGCTTGATCAACAGAAAGAAGGCTAGAGAAAAAAAATCGAGGCAGCCTACATAATGTCTTCCTCCTTATCCAAATTCAAACCATTATGAAGAATAGATTTAATATGATCAAATGCACGAAGCTTCAAAGTAGAAAGTTGGAAGAATTTAGTATTTTTGTCACCACTCTGCAATCAGATAGCCCTTGATCTTTGTTTCCAAAACTCCTCTTCTCTAGAAATAATAACTTGAAGATGAGATAAAAGAGAGTTATCTTAATCAATGATGAGGGGATTAAAATAATTAGAATGAATTAGTCGTTGTAACCCATCTAACTCTTCCTTAATCAAATCCTTTTCTTGAAATATCTGACCAAAAGAGGACTTGTTCCATCATTGAATATTAGATTTAACAAAAGAAATTTTTTTGGCCACTCTAAACATTGTAGAACTATCAACCTTGATATCCCACTATGACTACACTTTATTTCTGATATTTGGGTGATTAATCCATAATTTTTCAAACCTAAAGGGAAATTTATTTTTTCTACTGAATAAATCTTTCAAGAGGGTAATAGGAAAATGATCAGACCCCAACCTTGTGAGATCTGAGAGAAAACGAGAATAGGAAAAAAATCATTCCAAAGATAAAAGAGCACAATCAAGCTTTACCTAAATCAGAGATTCCCCACTTGTCTATTAGACCAAGCGTAACCCCTTGAAGATCTAAATCCACTAGAGCATGATCATTAATAAAGTTCATTAAATCGATTATGTTGTCAACAGGAATTTGGGAGATGCACTATTTCTCTTCATCTATAAAAGGGGTATTAAAATCCCCCATGACAAACCATATATAATTTTGAAAATAAGATTTAAAATTACTCAAACTGATCCACAACCTATTTCTCGCATTATTGTTATCAGGGGCATAAATATTGGAAAAGATACAAGAAGTATCATCTCGCAAATGAGTGAATCTAGTAGCAATATGATTAGATTCCTCAAACAGGGCCATTCCCTTAACAATCCTTGGGTTCCTAAAAGTAGCAATGCCGCCAGAGGCACCCTCAACATTGAAACTATGAAGACCACAATCCTTAAACATATAGTTTTTATCTTGTACAACTTTTCACTCAACATCTTAGTCTCTTGAATGAGAAAGATAGTAGGCCTATGATCTCTAATTAGATTGGATAGGAGATTATGCTTATGAGGGTTATTTAACCCCTAAACGTTCTAGGATAAAGTATCCATTAGGATTTATGAGGTGTGCTTTTCAAGCACATCTCAAACAAGGTTTTTTAGTTCCTTCAGCAATCTCTAACTTACTCTGTTTTCCCTATTTTGTTGAGAAGAGGGCCTACTTTATCCCCTAGGTTCCAAGACACAATCAAACTTATGTCTATTCCTATTAGTCACCCCCTAACTCGGAGATGAGGTTTTCCTTATATTTCTAGCTTTAACCAAGACAAAAGGAGGATCATCCAAAACCACTGAGGAAGAAACCAAAGAGTTTGCAGGGGATTAACCTTTTGTTGGAGCTTCTAATTAGATACCCTCTAAAAAATGACCTCATTCTAAGATTTTCGTCTATTCAGAACATGGGCTTCATTCCCTTCAGCAGGTGAAGGAACCATAATCTAAGAAGGAACAAAAAAACTTTGGGAAAGTTCTAAATGCAAGTTCCCATCAACTATAACAGCATATAGATCAACAAGGCCCTCCTTAATCTCTCTAATTGAATCTATAGGCTTAAAAACCTCCTTGGAAATAAATTCCCCAACCATCCCAACATCAAGGCGTGACAAAGAGCGCTCGCCTAAAGAAGGGGTGAGAGAAAGATTAGAAGCCTTCTCACCAATGGTGGCCTCAACATCTGAATCCACAGACAAACTATTAGCCCAATCTCTGATAGGAACTACTTTATCCTTATCCACAGATGGTCCATTTTCCCTCCATTCCTTTTGAGGAGGTTTTTGAAGCTTATTAGGACATTTCTTAGCCCAATCACTAGCCTTGCATAAAAATCAAGCAAAAGGAATGGACTCAAAATCAACAACTTGATGCCAAACCCCAAGCTTAGAGTTAATCTTAATCGATGAAGGGAGGTTTGAGGATTGCTCCACACTCACACAAATGTGAGCATACACCAAATGTTTCCTGGAAGAAGTCATTTGATCGATGAAAGAAGATAACCAAAATTATTCATAATACCACTAAAAATTTCCTCATCCCAAAATTACATGGGAAGACCAAGAAGCCTGACCGAAATCGGAGTAGCATTGAAAGAAAAATCATTGGGATTGAAACTAGGCTCCCACTTTTTCAAAACAAGAATAAATTTACCCATAATTCAAGGGCCCCCAATCAACACATCTAGCAGGTCATCTTCATAGGTAAAAGAGAAAGAAAAAAACCCTTTCACCCTAGTTGCAACATCCACCTGCCCCTTAGTCCTCCATTTCTTAAGAGTTAAAGACCAGACCATTTCAATATTTGGGCAAGAACCCAAAAACTTTTGAACTAATGACATATCCATGTAAGATACACTTTTCACAATAATACAATCTAAAACGAATATTGAAAACTCACTAGAAGGGTTAGAAAAATGACTAACCAGAGGGGAGGAATTTTTACCTTTAGGTTTGGCACCAAAAATATTAGACCATTTTAAACCTAAAGAAAAGTCTCCAAATACATTCTGACCCTTTGTAACTTTTCCAAAGACCCAGACCTCGGAGGAGGAACCAGATGACGTTTTCCCAGGTAGAATAAAAACATTGGGGGGCCCCTCAATGATAAGATAGGTACCATCCACTGATTCCACCAAAGGGTACGAACCAAAAGCCTTGGAATCCAAAATAGAGGGCCCACTTGACAAACTATCAACATGGCATCCACCATTCACTTCAACACAAGCAGCAGATCAATCACCATTAGCACACTCTTGGTTGCAAAAATTTCCTGCTTCCTGCTAATTCAAAAAAACCACTCCACCCAAAGACACCTCCATGATAAAAAAAAAAAAAAAACTTACCACAAAATATAGCAAGTTAACCACAAAGTAATTCTATAATTTGAATTTTGAAAAATGATAATAGGTAAGAAAGATCCTACTTTTGAAAGATATAGTACCATTGTTGACATTATGACACATGATGGGATGTTGGAAATAGAATGGAAACAAAGGTAAATATCAAGGATCAGGGGTTAGATATACCACAAGACTCATACTACAAGTTGAGGCATCAAGGGTTGAGCTATGGGCATGCTAAAAAAGATAGGTCTAAACTTTTGACAAATACAAAGGGGAAGTCAGGGAATGACAAAGATAATGATGGGATTGAGAAGTCCAAAACTCTAATAGAAAGAAAGGAAAGTAAATTTGGAAGGAAAGGCATACTCAAAAGAGTAAAACACAGAAAATGAGGCAAGGGGAGATACAAGATCAAACCTAATATGTAAGACTTAAATTGACTGGAAACAAAACATGACAAGTTTGTCCTACTCAAAATTGCTTATCCTCAAGTAATTCTAGTTCCAGAAGCTCCAATATTGAGGGCCTTCCTAAGTTGCATCCTCCATGGGAAGATCTTTCCACAAAATCAAACTCCTTGATACCTTTGTTTCTTAGCTTCCTCTTCCTCACATCCATGAATGTTTCAAGAATCAAAATCAGCTTTCTTTCTTCATCAATTGGAGTACTATAGGTCTACTCAGTGCTCCTTTTAGATAAGAAACAGGAAATACATTATGTATCTCACTTCCTTCCAATGGTTCCAACTCATAGGAAACTTTCATAATCCTTCTTATATCTATGTAAGGCCCATAAAATACAACTTGAGCTTTTCTAATATATTTACCATAAAGGAAGATTGCTTGTATGGTTGCAATCTCACAAAAACCATGTCTCCAACCTCAAATTTTATCTCAATCTTTTGGAGGCCTACATACTAATAGAGATTATTCACGAGTGATTTCAAGATGTTTCAGCTCTGCTCAATTAGATTACTCATTATTAGAACCATGTTTTTTGATAGGGTGAGTTTAACAAAGCTTTAAGATTCAGACCATACAAAGACATGAATGTGTCATCTTAATTAACATGTGATAAGTGGTGTTGTAATAGTTCTCTCCCATATGGACCCATTTTATCCATAAATTATGTTGATCAACAACATAATTTATTAAATAACCTTCCACCCATTTATTCATAATCTCAATTTAGCTATTTGTTTATGATTAGTAGTTAGTTTTGGATGTGATATCGGTTCCTTTCAAAATAAATATCTCTTGCTAAAAAAAACTCATGAAATTTTTGTCTCTATCACTCATGATGCTCTTGGATAGTCAATGGAGCTTCAACACTTAATTAAAGAATAAATTAGAAACCTGTGGCACATTGAAGTTTGTAAAAATAGTAAATAAATGTGCATACTTCATGAATCTATCTACAACAACATATATTGAATATTTACCTTAGACTTTACAAAATCCAATGATGAAATTCATTGAAACACTCTCCCACTTCTACTCCGGAATAGGTAGGGGTTGAAAAAATCATGTTATGAATGTTTTCTCTATTTTATTCTTTTAACAAATGATGCACTCTTTGATATGATTTAGGAAATCATCCTTGAGTCACTTCCATGTGCATATTTTGTTGATCTACTTTTAGGTCTTGAAATACCTAAGGTGGCCCACCAAGTGAGTATCATGAACTACTCTCAAAGTATTTCACTTCATCCTTGATTCTAGCACCAAGTATATTCTTCTTTTGTAGAGAATGACTCTATTATAAATTGTGTATATTTCATGCAATAGCTTATTTTCCAACACATCAACTACAAACACATTCTTAATGTATTCAGTTGTGATTTTAGCCTTCTAATCAGCAGAGATATGAGACATTGAGCAAAATTTTGATCTTTTGGATAATGCATTAGCAATAACATTTTTATTTCCTTTAATATACTCAATGAAAAATCCATATCCTTTTTCCTACCCAATTTTGTTGTCACTCATACAAATCCTTTTGATTAAGAAAATAACTCAAGCTATTATGATCAATCTTGACCACAAATTGGCCACCCACCAAGTACTACCTTAAATTGATTAATGTATGCATGTAGCCAACATTTCCTTATCATATATAGACAATAATATTTCCACCTTCATGAGTTTTTAACTCTCAAATGCAATTGGATTCTTGTTCTACATAAGCACAACTCCAATTAATTATAATGTATCACATTCCAAAAGAAAAGGAAAGGAGAAATTTGGAATAGCTAATATAGGGCATGTTCTCATTACCTCTTTCAATTAGTCAAGTGCTCACTATGCAACCTCGATCCATGTAAAAACTCCCTTCTTTGTTAGATGAATTAAGGGTATAGCTAGTTGGGAGAAACCATTAACAAAAAATTTATAGTACCTACAAAGGTCAAAGAATCCTCACAACTATGTCAAATTCTTCAGAGGAGGTTAATATTGAATAGTTTTAATCTTATCCATATCCATATGCACTTCATTTTCACTAATGATGTGCCCCAAATACAAGATACATATCATGGAGAACTCACACTTTAAATCCTTTGCAAATAAAGTCTATGCTTCTAGAATTCCTCACACTTCATTAATGTATCATAAACACTCCTCACACATTTTGTTGTAGATCAAAATGTCATCAAAGAAGAAAAGGACAAAATTTCTTAGTTTCTTGCAAAAAAAATGATTTGTGCATGACTAGAAGGTCATTATGATGTTTTTCAAACTAAATGGCATGACCCAAAACTCATAGTGCCCATAGTGATTCAAAATTTGTCTTGTGATTCCTCTCAGACTCAGATTTGGTGGTAGCTTGATCTAAGATATTTTTTTTTTAAATAGACCATTTCATGAATCTCATATATCAATTCATTGATCCTAGGGATTGGATATCAATTTTTTATAGACTTCTTGTTCGATTCTTTGTATTTGATCTACACATTTGCATTGTGTCATCTTTTTTCTTCACCAAAAATATGGAGTCAAAAGGAATTGATTTGGGTCTAATGTGCCCCATGTCTAGTAGTTCCTTTATGTATTTCTCGGTTTCCTCATTATGCCTCCTTCTATAGTTCTAGGGAGTAGTGATGACAATTTTATTGCCCTCATCTAACTCAATGACATGCTCAAAGCCTTTATACAAAGATCTCCCTAGAGGAATGTTGTTGAAGAACTTACGGTGCTTGTCCAAAATATTTTTTAGATCCACATGATATTATTTCTTACCTTATGTGGGTTTATTAGTCACCAAACACTGAGCTACACAAACTACTTGCCCATGACAAAATATTATCTCCATTTGTTTAGCAATTACAATCCTTGATGCTCTATTTTCCTAATAAGTGCAACCACTAGATATTGAGGACCATATCTATGTGACCTATGTTGAAAATAAAAAAATCATCCTTCATATCATATCTTCCCAAATTAAGGATTAGCTAATAGATTTTTCTAGTGTAGTGGATCGTGAATCCATCAACCACCATTATATTGAACCCTTCAAAATCCTCTATTTTGAGACCTTTTTTTGCCAATAGTCCCTCATCTATGAAATTATGAGTAACATTGGTGTCAATGAGCATAAGTATCCATTGACCTTGTAGAACCCCATGAATGTAAAAAGGATTGTACCTTGGGGTACCAAAGAGTATTTCAAGAATGCCTCCCAATATGTCTACTTCATCTTCTAGTTTGTCTTCTTCTCCAATCTCAAATTTGAGTTCTTATTTACTTTGTGGTTCATATTCTTCAAATCCCAGTTCATCTTCAGACCTTACCTCAATGTGATGCACCTATCATTTCTCAATACATATATGTCTAGGTTACCAAGGCTCTTTACAACTAAAGCATAGCTTTTTCCTTTTCAACTTGTTCCTTGCCTCAATGTCTAGCCTTGATGGGAAACTATTGGTCTACAATACATTTTTACGAATATGCTTCTTTGGAATGGAATTCTTGGTCTAAAACTTATTCCTCGGCATGGAAGTCTCTAGTGTTAAATCATGCTTGAATGCCACTTGTAGGGTAGGTGGTTCAAAATCTTTGACAAATCCCTTGATTGAATAGCCTATCTTCTCGTTGTGATATTTTGCACCATTACAAATAGATTTTGAAACTCTATTACATACTTCTCCACTAAACCACACTACTTGAGTTGTGTCAAATGTTTGAAGTAAACATCAAGATCTTCTAATCAAACCTCTTAATTAGTAGTTTGTAAAATTCATCGTATGAGGTTATGGAAATATGACCTTGAGTGATAAAACCATGGTACCACCACTCATGTGCAATACCCTCCAAATGCAAGGTAGCAAACTTGATTGCTTCATCTTTAATCATTAATCTAAGAGATTGGTATTGTCTAGCTTTTGTACCCAAGCATGGGTTGTACATCTAATTAATTCATCATAAGGATAAAGAGTCAACTTCCCTAGAGCTTTTTGCACGTCCCTCTAAAAGGCTTGTGGTCTATGATTAGGCCTCAAACCTTTAGGACTTCTTCATGTTCATATAATTGAGAAGTAACATATCACTTGAAATCTTCTCCAAAAGAGCTCTATACTCTAGATGACAAGCCCTAATGTCATCAAATAATGAGTTTTGGGCTTTGATTTTTGGAACCTCTACCTCCTTATTTAGAAAGTTAGGTCAAGTAGATATTGTAGGTGAAATAAGAATAATCTTTTATGTGTTTCTCAGAGTGGCATTGATATTATTAGCCCTAGAAGTACTTGTTCCACTAGCTTATTGTCTAGATGAATTCTTATTACTATTTATCTTATGAAGCGATTATGCCATCATATCAACCATTAGATCAAACTTCCTTTTGGCTTGATCATCAGGATTATTTTCTATAATCATTCCCCTTTATCTTTCTACCATACTATTATGCTATGTAATATATTTTGAAGGAAATTTCATCTGTGAACTCTCTATAAATCAGCATTGTTTCCTAATTTCCCTTAGATGATATCTAGTTGCTCTCTCATTGCACTACATAAAACTCAAACATGCAAAGCCTAACCCTAGAAACACAAGTTGCCAAGTTTACTGCTCTAATACCACTATAATCTCCTAGTCAAAATATTTATGCAAATCCAACCTTAATCCTTCTATAAACACTTATTATTTGGATAACTATATCAAATTGTAATATTCAAATAAAATCTTTAAAAACTCAAATTGAATTCAATATTTACATATAGCATTTACATCACATCTAAACAACAAATGACATAAAACTACCAATCTCCTTATTACAAATAAATAATAACGTCTGAGTCTCGAACTTATTATTTCAACAATGATCGTATTCAAATAGTTTTGTAACTTCAACAATTGCAACGTAAATAATCTCTTATATTCATACCTATAGCAATAGAAAATCAGACCAATACAATGTGGCTAGATTTGTGATCAATCAAGCACCAATGTGACCTATAAAATGAGACCGCTCTATGAAATTAATAAGGTTTTCATCTTATGATCCCCATACTCAAACACAAGTTCACATAATGGTTTCTTCAAATGGGTTTGTGTAAAGTGTAGATGATAATCCTAAAATGGACATGTTTACTCTTTTATATCCTTCACCAACAATAATAGGTTAGCCACAAAGTAATTTCGTAATTCCAAATTTGAACAATGATAATGTGTGGGAAAGTTCTTACTTTCGAAAGATATGGCACCAAAAACATACCATTATTGACATTATAGCATGTGTTGGGGAGTTGGAAAGAGAAAGAAAATAAAGGTAGAAAAATCAAGAATTGAGGGTTAGAATTACCACAAGTCTCATACTACAAGTCAAGGTGTTGAGAGTTGAGATACGTGCATAATGGTAAAGACGGGTCTAAAATTCTAACAAATACAAAAGGTAAGTGGGGGAACAACAAAGAGCATGACAAGATGGAGAAGTCTGAAACTTTGAAAAAAGAAAGGCAAGGCAGATTTGGAAGAAAATACATATACGTAGAAGGGGAAAACACACAACATATGAGACCAAAAGAGATACAAAAATAAACTTAATATGTTTAAAATTTAATTGACTAAAAATAGCACATGACACACACACAAGAAAAAGAGGAAATCAAACACTAGATGAATTGCCAGCATGGACTAAACTACTTTTATGCAAATCAAGAAGCTAACTAATATGTATACTAAAAGCACACACAAATTAAAATATATATATTTGTATGACAAAATGACACAAACTACATGTGAATCAAGAGCAAAAATATATAAGTACATCAAGTTCACCAAACGAAAGAACCTCAAAAAAAATGTGTATTGTTCAGGTCAAAAACTCAACTAAAATTAATTTTACCTGAAGCTATTTCCAACTAACCTAACACCAATTAACAACCACTAGAGTTGGGACTAACATAACAACAAATTAGACAACATGGGATAAATTGAAAGCATAGACATAGAAAGTAGACTAAGAGAAAGAAAAATGACTTAGAACGCATACACCTATAGCTCAATAGTATCATCAATTTTGGAAATAGGGCATCCCCATGAGCTAGAAAACCAACTTTTGTCAAATTTTAAGTTTAGGACCTCTACATTAAGGGTTGCAATTGATTCAATGACTTATTTTTTCTTATCAACCTAGTCTTATTTGTCAAAAAGCTCCAAAAACTTTGAGAACACTTGGAAACAGACTCCTACACAAATGTTTATATATGCACCTATAAGGGATTAGACCATAAAGTGGAATAAAATAGAAAATCAATGGATAATAGATCAAAACATATTATAAATTAAACTAACAAAGACACACATAGACACACTTTTAGTATAAGCTATAAAAAATGTACAAACCAAATTTTGGTCAAAATGAAGCCTATGACCAAGTAATTGAGTTTCCCAATGGCCTGGTAGTCAACCTAGTCCTTTTGGTAGGCCAATTGTATAATCTAGTCCAACTTGTTAGAAAGTCGCACAAATTAACATAAGGTTTATTCTCATGATTTCCAATAGTTTCTCTTATGGCACTCCTTAGGATTTTACACAGATTCTCCTATATTTGACATACAAGACAAAAGGTGTACAAAAGATACACTTCAAAATAGAATGTTTAAAGAGGAGTTTTCCTTAGTCAACCCATTTGTCAACATTCTAGCAAAACCCACATGGCAAAAAATCCTTAAAAATGTTGATATTAAGCATAGACTTATAAACACAAGGTTCGATTGCATAAATCAAATGGCAACAATGGTAAAGACCCAATAAAGGCTCGGTGGGGAGAATGATTGATAGGCCAAAAAGGCAAAATGGGCAAAATGGTGTGGAAGAAAAATTGAAGAGGGTTTATTTGTTATAGAAAATATAAGCTTAGGGAAAAATAGTGTGGGTTTACAAAGAAATTGAGAGACAAAATTGAAAGTAGATTATTAAAGAGTTTCTAAATGAGAGATGATCTAGGGGGTGGAAAAAGGAAACAAAATAGAAACCAATAAAACAAAGTTGAACTAAAAGGGAATATGACTAATGTGAAAGGGGTATGAGAGGGATTTGAGTAATGGATAAGAATTTTTAAAAATAAGATGGAGGCAAAAGCTAATGCAATATTCTCAATGGTACACAAAGGGAAAAAAGGAGAGATGGGTGATGGAAAAAGTAACAAAAATGACATTAAAGAACCACAAATGTGAAGCACAAATGAGAGTGACTAATGTAACAACGGAATTATGGGGTGTTAATAAATGGGTAAGGAAATCTAAAAGTAAAATGGCAACAAAACCTAAAGGGAGGCTATCTATGGCTCAAGGGGTGACAAAGAGGGGATGAAGAATGCAAAAAAAAAAGGAAAGTGAAGAGGAATGGATGGAAACTATAATATCATTTTTCTCCCAAAGTCAATTAAGTATTTGCATTAGATTTAAATATGGTATATATATAAGTTAACATAATTTGTAATATGTAATCTTATCAAAATAGATATGACTAACAATGTGCACTATACATGTGATTATATATCAGAATTCAAAAATAAATTATTAGCATATAAATTGAATAACACATCTATATGTTTCAATTAGATTAACATCATAATCATAATACTCTCAATATTATTTAACATCAAGGGTTTTCAATACTTATTTGAATCACAACACTTGGAAAGGTCACTCTCCACCCTGGGAAGATTTTAGTGGTATTGGCCCTCACTATGACAAACTTGTAGGCTTGTGTAAAAACACAGTCTATGCCTACTCAAATGAAAAGGTGTGCTTACTGGCACATTGCCTACTTGCATGAAAAGGTGTGCCTCCTCGAAGCATACCCACTTGTACAAATCCCTATCTAGGACAATCCCAAGTGTGCATGCACCTTGAGTCGAACACGCATGTTTGCCCCTCTCCAAAGGTCATAGCTAACCACTTTTTTCTTCCTTGAGTGATCTCCATGCCCTTTCCAAGTTTCATGTAAATGTTTTATATAAGCCTTAATGGTTGTTTTCTAAATCACACCCTTGTATAAAAGTTGTTTTTAATTAATATTTAGTAAATATAATTATTCCTCCCCTTTCAAAAGAGTTTTCATAAATATTTATCTGATAGGGTAGGGTTGGATGGAACAATCACTGTTCCATGCTTTGGGTCCTCGTTCTCAAGAACTCCTAGGTGACTCTCCCACCATTAACCTTTAGGTCCTATCTCATGTATAGATACCCCTGGTTCTACTAGCCAACCCCACTATCATTTCACTCTCCATCTACCAAGCCAATCTTGGTGCCTTGCTTCTTTTCTTTCCTTAACCCTTAATCTTCCCTAAAGGTCAATTACTCCCAATTCTCAGTTTGTTCTTTGCAGGGGTGTGGGAATGCTTCCAACAACTTCCCACCATCACAAATTGATGTTGATAACTCCACCTTGTTCCCTTTGTCAATCGCTAACTCCAAACCCTCACCTAGGGTTAAAAAAGGCTACAAGCCCTAGAGTCCCAATTAGGCCTCCTAACCCGAGAAAGATGGATGGTTCACCAAACTCTTCCAAAGAACCCCAAATCTTTTTTGTGGATTCTTGGTCCTGATACCTAACTTCAATATTTTCAAGGTCTCAACCCTTACTTGACAATACACTCTAACCACCCAGTGAAATGTTAGTTTGTTCTCCATCTAAATGGACTGGTGAAGTGTCCTCCTTCATACCAATCCTTTGCAAGGCTTCCATCTACCTTTCCACCACGTGATTTATCAGGGAAAGGTCACCCCTGCAAACCAAGTGCTTTGCACTTGCTGACTTTCCTAGCCGGGCACTGTCAAGCTCGCCTAGGAGAAGTCTTCCACAGTGTCTTCCTGATTCCTACCTACTCCTAGCTCTACCATATTTACAAACATGGATTCTAGCCCCCATCCCCAAAAGGCCGTACACCAGGTACAGTGGGAATGTGGACTAGTTCTCCATTTTTCTCAGTCTGCCAGTCAAAGCAGCAATTACAAAGAATGAACTAACTATTCAAAAATGCTTGAAAATAAAGAAATTCACTATCAACTATTCCTACACAGTGCTTGGAAAGTAATTACCCTACATCCTACACTATTCATAGTGTCTGATCAAAGCATTAACACACAAAGTTAAAGCAAAAACACAGGGAATCCAAAAAAACACAGGAAATTCACATAAGGAATCACTTTTTTTCTTGATTTTGGAATTTCTTCTCAAACTCGAATGCAACCAACCCTGCTCTGAGGTCGAGGCCCTCCATTTATAGGTCCATGGAGGTAGTTAAGCCTCCCTTTGGTCGTACATTACATTTGTCTTTTTAGCAAAGGTGCAAAATGGGCATTTTGCCACTTTTTCCAAATTCCTAGAAACTAACAAAAGTGTGTCTAAACTCAATACACTTTCCACTCCTGATAGCTCTTGACCAAGGTATTTTATTAAGTCTCTCACTCAATTCCAATGGTCAACATGACCTTTAAAGTATCAAAAACACAAAACTTCATTCTAGGCCCTCAAATTGCCTAGTGCTTCCTAGGTGCTCCTGCACCATTCTCCCCCTCTCTGCCAAACACTAAGGAAGGGAAGGAGAGATCAGTGACCTATCAATGCCATGCTTCTTGAACTGATCTTCTTGTACCCATGTAGCCTCAGATTATGGGTTGTCCTTCCACTTGATGAGGTGCTCCATGTACACTCTCTTCCTTGTAGATTTTTGTACTCTTGACTCCAAGATGCTCTATGCTTGTAGTTTGTCTTTAGTAGGTAAGGTTATGTTACTAACTTCCTTGAAGACCTCCCTACTGTTCTGATCCATATCTTGGACTGATCCCTTGTACCTAATCAAATCAGCAACATTGAAAACTGGTGAAATTCCCAAATCAGCAAGTAATTCCACCTTGTATGCATTCTTCCCATACTTGGCTAATACCTTGCATGGTCCTACTCTTTTCATTTGCAACTTGGTTGACATTCCCTTCTACAACCTTGATTTGTTAAGGTGAACCATGACAAAGTCTCCTACTGCAAATTGTAACTCTTTTCTAGATAAATCCACCTTCTCTTTCAACTTTTGAGTAGCCTCGGTGACTATCTTCTTCACCTGCTCCTGAATCTCCTTCATTGTTTGAGTGAAGTCCTCTACATGTCCACTCCTATTCTCCATAGATCCTAGATCCCTGAGCTCACATATACCCCTTGGGTGCATTCCATACACAACTTCAAAAGGACTCTTCCCTGTGGTCCGGTTCACACTATCATTATAGGCATACTCAGCCTGTGAGATTACCATATCCCAAGTCTGTCCATATTCTTTAGTTAGGCACCTTAGAAGGTTACCTAGCACCCTGTTAACCACCTTTGTTTGACCATCGGTCTGAGGATGGTAAGCTGATCCAAAAGATAGGTTGGTACCCAATCTACTCCATAGAGTCTTCCAAAAGTGACTCATGAATTTAACATCCCTATCTGAAACAATACTTAAAGGCAATCCATGGATCCTAACAATCTCCTTAAAGAAAAGGTGAGCTATATAGCTAGCATCATGAGTGGTTTTACAAGGAATAAAGTGACTCATTTTGCTGAATCTGTCCACCACTACATACACACTATCAAAACCAGTCTTGGTCTTAGGGAGTCCTACCACAAAATCCATGCTCACACACTCCCATGGTCTATTAGGAATGGGTAAGGGTTGATATAGACCTGCATTATTAGCTCCTCCCTTGGCTTTCATACACACAACACATTGATCTACATATCTCCTGACATCTCTTGCCAACTTAGGCCAATAGTAGAACCTTTGCACTAGTTCTAATGTCTTGTTGATGCCAAAATGTCCACTAAGACTACCATTATGCTTTTCCTGAATGAGGTTTTCTCTCATTGACCCTTTTGGAACACATAACTGATTCCCTTTAAACAACAATCCACTTTGTAAAGTATACTCTGAGTAATGGCTATGAAAATGATTCTCAAAGTTACAACATACCTTGTAGGCCTCTGAGAAATCTTCATCCTCCCCATAGAGATCCTTGAAGCTCTTTATTCCAATGCTCTTGATTTGTATCTCTTGGATTGTCAACAATCTTCTACTCAATGCATCTGCTACCTTATTCATTTGTCCCTCCTTGTGCTTGATGGTGAAAGTAAAAGCTTGGATGTACTCCATCCACTTCAAATGTCTATTACTCAACTTCTCTTGGGTGTTGATATAACTAAGTGCCTGATTGTCTGTAAAGACCACAAACTCCTTGGGTAGAAGGTAATGCCTCCACTTCCTAAGTGACTGAACCAAAGCATAAAGTTCTAGATCATAGGTTGAATACTTCTTCTTGGCTTCATCGAGCTTCTCACTGAAGAAAGCTATGGGCCTGCCTTCTTGACTAAGCACTCCTCCTACTGCAACTCCACTAGCATCACACTCCACAATAAACAACTTGTCAAAGCTTGGTAATAAGAGAATAGGTTGAGTTGCCACTTCTTGTTTCAGTTTCTCAAACCCTTTCTCAGCCTCTTGAGTCCACACAAACTTAGTTTTCAAACCACCCTTGATTGTCTCTAGCACTGGTGCACATATACCACTAAAATTTCTTATGAATTTCCTATAAAACTGAGCCAATCCATGGAAACTTCTTACCTCAGTCCCTGTGGTTGGTGTAGGCCAGTTTAGGATAGCTTCCACCTTGCTTGGATCCATTTTCAATGATCCTTGAGATACTATAAAACCCAGATATACAAGTTCTTGTTTGAAAAACTCACACTTCTCCAAGTTGATGGCTAACTTCTCCTCTTGCAATCTTCTAAGAACCATCTCCACATGTTTAAGGTGTTCTTCTGTTGTCTTGTTGAAGATGAGTATATCATCAAGATATACAACCACAAATATCCCTGTAAAGTCTTTGAGTACTTCATTCATGAGCCTCATGAATGTGCTAGGGGCATTAGAGAGGCCAAATGGCATAACTCTCCACTCATACAACCAATCTGTTGTCTTGAATGTTGGTTTCCACTCATCTCCATCCTTGATTATGATCTGATGGTATCCACTCTTGAGATCCAACTTGGTGAAGTACTGAGCTCCTCCAAGACAATCCATCAAGTCTTCAATTCTAGGAATGGGAAACCTATACCTGATTGTGATCCTATTTATTGCTCTAGAGTCAGTGCATAATCTCCACTTGCCTCCTTTCTTTATTGCTAAGACTACTGGTACTGCACATGGGCTGATGCTCTTCTTAATTAATCCTTGATCCAACAACTCTTGCACTTGTCTAGCCACTTCCAAATTATGATCCGGTGTAAGCTTGTAAATTGCTTTGTTAGGCAATGATGCTCCAGGTATGAAGTCAATTTGATGACTAATGGCTCTTTTAGGAGGTAAAGTTGCAGGTGTACCATCACTTACTATGTCTTTGTACTTCTCAAGCAAATTTTGGATTGCTCCGGGTATGACTGTTTTTTCAGCCTTATCTTCTTCTTTGGACTACAACAAGACTACATAACCTTCACCTCCTTTATGTAGGGTGTTAAGGAACTCTTTCCCACTACTTAGTAGAACACTTGGTGTCTTTGACTGTCCTTCATCCTCTTCTGACAGTGACTGCAACTTAAAGGTCTTCCCATCCTTCTTAAATGAAATTGTATTCTCCTTTCCATCATACATGGCACTCCTATCATATTGCCATGGTCTGCCCAGTAGTAGATGACATGCATCCATGGGTAATACATCACAAACTAGCTTATCTTTGTACCCTCCAATAGAAAACTCCATCGTTACTTGTTCATTGACAAGAACACTCTGCCCTTTGTTCAACCATGTCACCTTGTAGGGGTTAGTGTGGGGTACCTTCTCCAATTTGAGCTTCTTTACTGCCTCTTCTGAGATGATATTATCTGTTGAACCTGAATCTACAATGACCTTGCATACTTTTCCAAGTATTTTGCATCTCACTCTAAATAGAGCTCTTCTTTGTTTTGGTTCTTCCTTGACCGATTGTCTGATCAAAACTCTCCTAAACATCAGATTCTCTCCCATTTCAGATTCAATATGACTGATCTCAGGTGATTTGATGCTCATGGTGTCCTCTTGTGCATATGCCACCCTCTTCTCAGCATTTGAAGATGATGCTTTCTCCGAGCACCTATAAGCTGGATGGCCTACTTGACCACAATGGTAACACTTCATATTAGCAAAGTATGAATTGCTCCTGCCTACTCCTCTTCCTCTATTAGATCCTCCTTGAGAACCTCTACCTCTTCCATAACCTCCTCTAGAAGATGTTTCACCTACATGCTTTGTGAGTTTAGATTCACCTTGGTTTCTTTGCTCATTTCCTCTACCTTGGTAGCCACCTCTATGTCCTCTTTGATCTTTTTGATCTCTGCCTTTGCCTCTACTCTTAGAAGCCTGATCATGTTTCCTCTTGCTTCTTTCCTCAATCTTGATAGCTAATTGATAGCACTGATGCACTGTCTTAGGACTTAGAAGGGTCATCTCTTCTTGGATGTTCCACTTCAAACCGTTCAGATACCTAGCCACTTTGAGACTTTCATCTTCTGAGACATTGGACCTCATACAAAGTTTTTGAAACTCCTCAGTGTAGGTGTTCACATCCTGGTCTCTTTGCCTCAAGCTTTGCCTCTTCTTATGTAACTGAATCTCATAGTCATCTGGTATGTAAGCTTCTCTCACTTTGGCCACCATACCTTTCCAAGTTAAAATAGGCCTCTTGCCTTCCTTTTCCCTCTCTGTCTGAATGAATTTCCACCAAGTCAAGGCAGATCCTCTCAATCTAGACTTGGCCACCTTCACTCTTTGTGCTTCAGTGACTCCATCACATTCAAAATGGTTCTCCATGCCTTCTATCCAATCTATGACCAAATCAGCTTCCAATTTTCCACTAAACAGTGGTATACCTTCAAGTGCTTTCCCACTCAAAGCTTTCAATGCCTTCAAGAAAGGCTCCTCTTGCAAAACAGGGTCAGGTTCAGGGGTCTTGTCTTCCTCTGCAACCTCTTCACTCTTTGGTTCCCTGCCCTCCAATCTATCACTGACCTCTTCGGCCTTAATTTGCACATTGCTCAATGCTTCCTCAAGTTGTGCCAATCTTTCTCTCAACCTTCTATTATCTTCCTCTTGATCTTCAACCTTCTTTGCCAACTCAATGTTTGTCACCATGGTTGTGGAACCACTGGATTCAAGGTCTGACATACAACTCTTAATCCCAAATCTTTAACTTGCTCTGATACCAATTTGATAGGGTAGGGTTGGATGGAACAATCACTGTTCCATGCTTTGGGTCCTCGTTCTCAAGAACTCCTAGGTGACTCTCCCACCATTAACCTTTAGGTCCTATCTCATGTATAGATACCCCTGGTTATACTGGCCAACCCCACTATCATTTCACTCTCCATCTACCAAGCCAATCTTGGTGCCTTGCTTCTTTTCTTTCCTTAACCCTTAATCTTCCCTAAAGGTCAATTACTCCCAATTCTCAGTTTGTTCTTTGCAGGGGTGTGGGAATGCTTCCAACAACTTCCCACCATCACAAATTGATGCTGATAACTCCACCTTGTTCCCTTTGTCAATCGCTAACTCCAAACCCTCACCTAGGGTTAAAAAAGGCTACAAGCCCTAGAGTCCCAATTAGGCCTCCTAACCTGAGAAAGATGGATGGTTCACCAAACTCTTCCAAAGAACCCCAAATCTCTTTTGTGGATTCTTGGTCCTGATATCTAACACTTCAAGATTTTCAAGGTCTCAACCCTTACTTGACCGTACACAGGCCTATCCTTCAAATTAGCAAATTTAGGTCTTTTAGAGCCATTTCCTGACCACCCGGTGAACTGTTAGTTTGTTCTCCATCTAAATGGACCAGTGAAGTGTCCTCCTTCATACCAAGCCTTTGCAAGGCTTCCATCTACCTTTCCACCATGTGATTTGTCAGGGAAAGGTCACCCCTACAAACCAAGTGCTTTGCACTTGCTGATTTTCCTAGCCGGGCACTGTCAAGCTCGCCTAGGAGAAGTCTTCCACAATGTCTTCCTGACTCCTACCTACTCCTAGCTCTACCATATTTACAAACATGGAGTCTAGCCCCAATCCCCAAAAGGCCGTACACCAGGTACAGTGGGAACATGGACTAGTTCTCCATTTTTCTCAATCTGCCAGTCAAAGCAGCAATTACAAAGAATGAACTAACTATTCAAAAATGCTTGAAAATAAAGAAACTCACCATCAACTATTCCTACACAGTGCTTGGAAAGTAATTACCCTACATCCTGCACTATTCACAATGTCTGATCAAAGCATTAACACACAAAGTTAAAGCAAAAACACAGGGAATCCAAAAAAACACAGGAAATTCACATAAGGAATCACTTTTTTTCTTGATTTTGGAACTTCTTCTCAAACTTGAATGCAACCAACCCTGCTCTCAAGTCGAGGCCCTCCATTTATAGGTCCATGGAGGTAGTTAAGCCTCCCTTTGGTCGGACATTACATTTGTCTTTTTAGCAAAGGTGCAAAATGGGCATTTTGCCACTTTTTCCAAATTCCTAGAAACTAACAAAAGTGAGTGTCTAAACTCAATACACTTTCCACTCCTAATAGCTCCTGACCAAGGTATTTTATTAAGTCTCTCACTCAATTCCAATGGTCA
The DNA here is from genome assembly GCA_007115665.2 of Sequoiadendron giganteum. Lineage (NCBI taxonomy): Eukaryota > Viridiplantae > Streptophyta > Pinopsida > Cupressales > Cupressaceae > Sequoiadendron > Sequoiadendron giganteum. The sequence goes on from CM021108.1 coordinate 630,635,985, forward strand.
ACATGACCTTTAAAGTATCAAAAACACAAAACTTCATTCTAGGCCCTCAAATTGCCTAGTGCTTCCTAGGTGCTCCTACACCACATGCCCTTTCCAAGTTTCATGTAAATGTTTTATATAAGCCTTAATGGTTGTTTCCTAAATCACACCCTTGTATAAAAGTTGTTTTTAATTAATATTTAGTAAATATAATTATTCCTCCCCTTTCAAAAGAGTTATCATAAATATTCTTCATCAATCTCCATTTTAGCCATAGGATCATTTATCCTTTATTTTTTCTTTTTTAATGCTTTTAATATCTTTATTTTCACTTTGGGGAAAAAGTTTCATAATAGACACTAATAAGGCAAGGTCTATAGAGGGTGTAGGTAGAATTTAGGAAAAATGGAGGGGGTTTATTAGTAAAACCAAATAAAAACCACTCTAAGGTGGTGCAAAAATCATGAAGATGTTATATCAAAATGAAGAGACCTCTTGTAACTTTTGATATAGACATCCTAGAAACTATTGCAAGCCTATTTGTGAATGCTAATTCACTATGATAATATAGCACACACTAACATGGGGCTTGCTCATCTAGAAAATATTTCTCAACCAAAGTTCTCAAGTAAAAATGAGACAAAAGAGGCTTATTTTACTAAATGTTTAGAGGGAATTTATGAAAAAAAACTACATCGCCCTAAGCTACACTAATTAATACATAGCTTATCAAGTATTGAACTTGATTGGGAAAGAACACTAAGCTAACTAGTAATCATTTGCTACTAATAATTCATCTCTAAGCAAGAGGAAGTTCAATTTTCTATGAGAGATCATGGGTAAAGTGATCCATCTAAAGGTGGTCATCACAACTCAAGATCAGCTCAAGGATACATGTCATAAAATCAAAAAATTGATGATTTTGTAATAAACTTAGGAGATAGGATCTAACTGGTTGATTTGGTAAAAGATTAAAAAGGTATTTACAAGGAAGGGGTAAAGAAAACATGAAAAAGGTGGAAAACATCTAGGTGAAGTATAACAAAAGGGGAGAACATTTAAGTAAAATGCAACACATAGGCAAAGCATTAAGATGATATATGAAAATTAGGGCTATGTATAGGAAGAGAATAACTAGGGTCAAGACATAAGGTAATAGGCACAAAATACAGGTGTAAAATGCAAGAAAAGAAGCAGTAGAGCATACAATTTTTTATCATATACTTGTCAACAAATCTCCTATCCAGCTATTAGATTATACATTATGGGACAAGTAAAAGTGTTACATTTAGACCTAATTCTATGTTCATTCAAGATTTGTAGAGCAATGGTATTGTTGTAGTTGCAAGGGTAGATGATTGTAGTAGAATGTATTCTTTCTCATATTTTTCTCATGATGCTCCTTCTCTTGGACTTCATGCTTAGGCATCTAGTTTGGATGGTTTTCAAGACATGTAGTATAGTCATATTAACCTTCAAGTCCTTTCACTAATTGAGGTTATAGAGATGTGTTGAGATTTCACCATCATCTCCTACTACTATAGATGCCTCTTTCAAGACATATAATGATCCTTTCAAGAAGATTTATATCAATCTTCTTGTTCCACATCATTGGGGCATCTATCTACTAGACATTTCACATCTATTTATGGTGTCCCACTTTTTGGATCTAGAGGATACTATTGTAGATCTAGTTTTCCACTATGATGGGAATGATTCACATATGCATCATCTTCACCTATTTTGTCTCCTACTATACATGATTTTGGGCTGTCATCTTTTACAATTCCTTATCATATCTTGACACTACTCAACATTGACATAGGGTTAATTGCACAATTTCTAAAGGCATTCATCTTGTATTTTATTCCCTTGTATTCCCCCATGTAATGGGAAGACCACCTACATACATCAATGGGCCTATTTCTTCCCAAAGGAAACACACATTGTTTGACAATAAATCATCTTCAATACTCAATTTTAGTGCAAGAGGCTACACATTTGAGGGAGGTTGTATGGATCTTCTATGTTCACTCTTCTTAGGGACTTTTATTCCTCTGATTTCCAAGCTTTATTTCTCTTCTTAGAGGGGCTTCTTTGTGGCAAGAATCAGATGTATATAGACACCAAATATGGCTACACATTTGCCAAGACCCATCTTTCACCCAATTAAATTGCACTTAAGGAGGTGTTAATGTAAGTTTTTATTCCTTTTACATTAAGTTATTTGGTTTTTTCTTGCTTAGCCTTTTGTAGGCTCTATAGTGGTAAGTGGAAGTGGATGAGGTCTCCACTTTCTAACTCTTGAATTTCTTATAAATGCACTCACCCAACTTTTTCTCAATCACTCTCTTACTCTCTTGCATCTCCCTCGAGTGATCTAGCTAATTAATGGAAATAACATTGTTATCCTATAATCTAGTCTTCAATAGTAATGTGGCTATCACTATATTATTTATATTGGATGTTAGCATGTTTGTAACTAACCTTTTGTATGCTTTCAAGTTCATAAGTGGATGTTGTTCCAACATTTTGAAGAGTATGTGTAATTGGAATTATAGTTTGATTGTTGTTTGGCATCAAGAAATCATGTGTATTCAGAACGTTGTTTCCATTATTTGGCAGTATGATTTGTAAAACCAATCTCAAAGAATAATATTACCTGTTGATTAACTTACACCGTAAATGCTTGCCAAAGTTTACATGTTAAAAAAAACATTTAACATTCCGCATGAATGATACTCAAATATGGATAGCGGCCATTTGGACAAATGCAACAAATTACCAACTTTTACATTGCATATTAAGATATCCTATATATTATGACATTTGGTTAGCATAAAACTGGGAATAGGCTAATCTTTATTTTTACAATATAGAATGCCCTCTTTTATAGGAGGCTAACTTATGCAAAAGCGTTCGACAAAAATTCTCTCTTATAAATTGGGAACACACTGCACTCTGACAACTAAAAGTTCGAAACCGCATTGGCTACCTCACTTGTAAATGCTGCTTCTTGGATCCTTCATTTTTTTTCTGAAACGTACATCTTAAATTACATCATAATTCAATTGGCATACTTTACAAAATAAATAAATTTCTGATTATCTATTCATTTGAAAACATGTTTCTAGCTCAAAATCTAAGAAACCATTTGAATTGCCAAAAATTATAAGCAAAATAAAAGATACAAAAAACAATCTGACGTAAGTTAAAGGAATTAAACCCAATCAAAAAATGGCTGGAATTAATCAATGGGTCCTCTCCAGAAATTCTAACACAAGTAGAATCATTCTCAATGAAGTGACCAATGTAAATTTTTCCTGTGTTACATGCATCATATTCTTTTGCAATTCAAACTTGAATGGAAGAGAAAAGATCTGAGCAAAATCTCATTGCAACTGTGCATTTAACTGAGTTTGTCCTACCCCCTTTTTCTTAACCACGAAAGTTCAGCATTTTCATAACTTTTGCAAAGGCCGGATGAACAAGGGCAGGCTGTCGAAGTCTTCGTTTTGACTTTTTAGACTGCCAAATTAACAGGTAGACAGAGATGTTAAAATAAGTTTCAAAGATTTTTAATAGGATAAAATTAGCCTTCAGCATAACGAACTTTAAAGAAATGAGAAGAATCATGTCTCAACAAAACAAAAAAAACTCATACATTACAGTGTCAAGGATTTTAAAATGAATGCTAAGGAAGCGATGTGCAATCATGTTAAAATGCTACTTAAAGAACACCCAAGCTACTGTATAACAACCATTTCTGTCAGAACCTGTTTTAAGTGTAAAGTTGTAAAGAAAATAAAATCGTTGCTGCATATTAGTGATTATCATCTTTTTAACCACTAAGTCAAACTCTATGTTTCTGCTCAAAGGTAAAGAATGTGACTACCCACAACATTGGAATTGGATAATAAAATGGTATTAGAAAACAGCGTGTAATAATTAAAAGCTCCATTAAATAGTTTACTCTCTATTGCAGCCACCTACGATGAATCAAATCCATACTTACTAGCCCCTAATATGAAAACAGAAGCTGATAACATGCATCTGAAATTATTTGAGTTTGGTCACTTTGAACCTTGAAATTGAACTTGAAAACACTCCCTTGCAAACTTTCAAAGCCGCTCTTATTTTTCTGTATTTTTATCACCAACTCGAATGCTCAATTCCAGAAAAACACAGGTCTCACTGGAGAAACCCCTACAACTGATTTTATCTTTTCAGCACCACTGTACATGCTTTCTTCATAATGGAGTCTGTCATTCCTAGGTCATAAACAAGTTGGTAGTGGAGTCTCCTGGAACAGGTAAGCACCTTATTTCACCTTGCCCTCAAGAAGTTTGTGTACATACTTATCACTAGGTCCCATCCTTGTGTTTGTTGTGTTGCTAAGATCCCCTAACAAGCTGGTACTTCAACAAAATCCATTAGCCTCCTTGGGTTTCAGGTGTCTTGATCATCTCTTGTCATGAGACTCCTAAGTTCTATCCATCCATCTTAAGTATTTGCAGGATATATCATTCCTCACATTAGACCACATCAATCCATCCATCATCCTTATGGAAAAGGTACTTGAGATACTTGTTATTTCTTTGGTGCTTTTGGATCTTTGTTTATCTTTCTTTTGAGCTCCCTAATTTACCTACTCGAGGTCGCCACGATCGATTATATCATGGTATGCTTTGACTGGTGAAAATAGGGGCAAATCTTGGCTTTTTCGTTTGTTGTGTTTTCTTGGTTTGTCTCATGTAGTACCCTAATATGAAAACATTGAAATCAGATAATAAAATGGAACTAGAAAACAGCGTGTATTAATTAAACGCTCCATTAAATAGTTTACTCTCTATTGCAGGCACCTACGATGAATCAAATCCATACTTACTAGCCCCTAATATGAAAACAGAAGCTGATAACATGCATCTGAAATGATTTGAGTTGTTTGAACCTTGAAATTGAACTTGAAAACACTCCCTTGCAAACTTTCAAAGCCGCTCTTATTTTTCTGTATTTTTATCACCAACTCGAATGCTCAATTCCAGAAAAACACAGGTCTCACTGGAGAAACCCCTAAAACTGATTTTATCTTTTCAGCACCACTGTACATGCTTTCTTCATAATGGAGTCTGTCATTCCTAGGTCATAAACAAGTTGGTAATGGAGTCTCCTGCAACAGGTAAGCACCTTATTTCACCTTGCCCTCAAGAATTTTAAGCGTGCAAAAAATTGTACTTAGATTGCAAAAACAATTTTAGTAACACTTTCTGAAGAAAATCGATATTTTGTCACTTTAAGCCTTGAAGCAATAAGATTAAACTTCTCGTGGTGATTCATTGCCATTTACTGAGTGTCTAATGTTGGATTCACCATGAATTTTCTGAGTATCAAAATCAGAAACATGCCTGTTAGTGGAAAAACTGAGGCAAAAACAAAAGTTATCATATTTATCCACACATTCTCACCATAAAGTAAAAAGACCAAAATTTCACGGTGATGCATTGCCATTTAATTAGTGTGTAAATGTTTGAAGGGTTCATGATAAGGGTCTGAGAATCAAAATCAAAATCATGCCTCTTTATGCAAAAGTTGAAACAAAAACATTAGTCATCATATTTATACCAACATTTTCACCATAAAACACATCCAACCATTTGAATCCACAATCTTCTATCTCTCTTGCCATAGTGATTCTTCGCAAAGCATTAAACGCACCTAACAGCACAAGTGCTTGTCAAAGCACCACATGCAATTCTTCGAACTCTCAACCAATGGAAGAGGAACTCAATTGACAGTGCTCAACCTATTGGAAGTGCATAACTGATTTCTTCTTGCGAAAGTGACCTACTTTTGCACAAGAGACTATTCCAGAGATATATACAGATACTGAAGGGCACCTTTCTTGCTTCAGGGTTCATAATACTCAATATATTTGACTAGATGTCTTCCAATTCCAGCTTTAGTTTATAAATTTTATTTGGGTCTGGCCAAGCATTGATGACATCATTTTGTAAATATTGTCTGGGTCTGTCCAAGCATTGATGTTGCTATTTTCAAAATTTTGACCAGGTCCGTCACATTCCATAACCAAGTGCTGCAACATCCAAGGCTTTAAACTTATCTGAAACTTTTGGTGTCCGGCAGGTTTCTAAATTTTCACGCAACACAAGTTCATTATCACATTGTTTCATAAACTACCAGTCATACAGGCAAATTAAAGTTGAGTATATTGAATTTTCCAGACCCTGCAAGGAATGCTACCACTTGACCTTGCCGAGGGTTGCCACCCCCAGACATCCCAGAACCCAACTCTGATTTTCAGTTTGTGCTGCACCAGATGGAAAAGCAGCGAACTTTACCTTTATTTGGCTTGAAATAACAAAAACTCTGGCTTTTCCCCTACTCTAATAAATTTTTCGGCGCCTTCAAATTTACTGATTTTTTCCCCAATTAATTGAATTGAAATATATATATATATATATATATATAATTAAATAAATCTTTTACTTTGCCAAGTCAATAATGAGAAAGATTTTTTGCTATTATATATATACACATATATATGTGTGTGTGTAAGTTACACACACATATATATGTGTATATACATATATATATACATGTGTGTGTGTGTGTGTGTGTGTGTGTGTGTATATATATATATATATAAAGAGAGAGAGAGAGAGTATGGCTGAGTATATATATATATATATATATATATAGAGAGAGAGAGAGAGACAATAGGCTAACAGGCTAAGTATATATATAGTATGGCCAAACCCAATCATACCAAATCCAGGGAAAAAGATTGGTCAACCACCAACTTAATAATTGTTTTTCTTCAACCAGGTTTCTGACCTTTTCAAAATGCCCAGATGTCAACCACAGTCACAAATTCCTTTATTTAAGGAAATCGATGAATTCTATTATTTCACTTCTTTGATCAGAGCAAGCAGGCTTTTGGGGTGCGTTGGAGCATATTTTATATGCTCGACTATTATTTGGGATTCTAGATGCCTGGGATAGAATTAACTCATACCCATTTACATGCTCAAAGATCCAAAGCTTTTAACAGTGTAGCAACATCTTCTGGTTCAGACAATTACAACCTCAAACACCCAAGTGCTCAAAAACAACTTCACACTCCATACAATTCTATAACCTTCAGATTCTTCTGTGTAGACTATGAAATCCTACTTGTCAAGCCAAATTTGATTAACAGGTCATAGCTGGCTCATTGGGATAAAGTAATATGGTTTTAAATATGAAATTCATGTGGACAGGTTAGCCCTAGGAGAAATTAGTGTTTTTTCCTTCATAGGAGGCCTATTTAGGCAAAGCGTCGTTGTTACACACGCATTCATTCAAGTGAGGTTCTTTGGTTCTAGTGTTCTTTGATGTCTTTAGACACCGCCACTATCTCTATTTGTTGCTCGTCAATTGGTATTTTGCTTTCTTGATATGAGTAGATGATTGAGGATTTAATGGCAGATGTTTGGTGATTCTAATATGGTATTAGAACCAAGGATTTGACCCTTCGTACAAAAACCACCACACTTTGCAGGAACTGTCAAAAATTCAGAGTTAAATTGCATGACAAAGTAGCATCCTATGATATTGACGACATGGTGAGGCCGAGTTGATCTAAAAATTTTAGACCAGAGAAGACTACAAAGAAGATTGATGCAGTTTTGTCATCCAGAGTTAGGGTCTCTATTGCATGAAGAAAGGAGCTTAACAAAGTACAATCTAGACACTGAATTTTCAAGATCTGAAAGCTCCAGGGTGTCCCTCTCAGAAAATTGAGGATTGGGAAGTGGTTAGCTAACGTGACATGTGACAGAATCCAATTGGTGGAGAAATTTTTTGAAACTCAAATAGTTGAATTATTGTTTTTTGGGGGGGGGAATTTACAAATTTTCCAGATACCATAACTTGGGAAAACAGATTCAAAACTTGGACATATTTATACTGTCAAAAAGCTGTTTCCAAGATCTATTGCGTGGAGAAGAGAGAATGTCTTTGAGGATTGTAGGCAGAGGAGATTGTGCAAAGAAGAGAAGGATTAGGATTCGTTTGCACAACCCCTAAGTGGGATCAACTATCGAGCTTGGGCTTAAGAGCAGTTCACCTTGATGGCAGAAGGTCTATGGAGAGTTGCTGATGACTCTGAAGTCAAGCAAAAAGATGAAGAGAAAATTCTGGAATACATCAATCAGAAGGACAATGCTAGGGTGACAATTGTAAGGAATGTAATGATTGAGCTTTGATCTAAGTGATGGACAAAAAGTGTCCAAAGGAAGTGTGGGATACACTGGAGAATATCTTCAACGCAGCTGATGATAGGCACACATTCAAGCTTGAAAGGGAGTTAATTACACTTGATCCTACAGAGTTAGATAAGATTGAATTATCCATCAAAGATCAAAGATATTCAGCATCAATTAGGCAAATGTGGAGTGAACTATAAAAAGAAGGATGAACAGCAAGTGGACATTGTGAGTGAGTCCCAAGTCACCCTATGAATCTTCCCTCTCTTCATTTCAAACAAGGTGATGTTCAAATCTCAAGTTTCTCTTAATGATTTGTGTATAATACTAATCATGGACAAAGATAAGCCCATTCAACTTGGGCATAGTGGGAGTAAGCCACAAGCCCATATCAGCAAGACAAAAAAGGGAAGTGAGGAAGGATACCTCTTTTGGAAAAGGATGAGTTAAAGAAAAAGATAGAGAACCAAAGATTAACACCTATTCTTAAGGGAGAGGTATAGGACACAGTGTTACCCCAAGTTTCTGGGACGGGGACAGCAGGGGACAATGGAACGAGTCCCCAAGTTTCCGATTTTTCAAGCCAAATTTGGGGATGGTGGGGGGATGGCTATATAAAATATAGAAAAATTTAAAATATATAGGGAAACATTAAATATTCATATGAAAACATGGATAAAGCATGCATATATACATTATAGAAACTTAGCATATAACATTTGTGTTAAGAATTCATTGCCAATATAGTTTTTTTTTTAATTACGATATGAAAATCAAAATTAAAAAAACATGGTACACTGCTGCCCTCCCATGGTCGTCCCCTATCCCCAGGATGTTTCTGGGTTAGGGACGGGGGGATTTAGACCCGGGGACGCGTCTCCGGGTAACACTGATAAAACATGGAAGCTATGGAACATGCTTCTATTGTGGAAAATATGGACACAAATTCTATGCTTGTCATCAAAAGAAAATGATGAAAACAAAAAAAAAAACTTAAAAAAGGAACTTTGAGCAAACCCCAGGCCAAATCAATACCTGAACCATATTTTTGCAATATGGCACCTATTTTCAAGAAACCCGGTGACATAGGTGAAGAGGTGTTGGCAATGAATGCATTATCTCCTTCTTTGTTGTTTCCTTCCTCAACTTCATCTTTCTTCACCATCCAAGATATCCCAAATACTTGTACGATTGCGACTTTAACATTTGGAGACCCTGCCCATCATAAAACTAGCCATCCCATTCCTACAACCCCTACCTTAAACCGGCAAGAAAAAGATCCTAATGAGATGTCCCCATCTAAGAGGTGGATCCTCATAAGTTGACAACACAAGATAGTGTCTCCTCGACCCATCAAGGTAAGAGACTTGTACTTAGAGTTGATAACTTGATTGGCAAGGGGGATAATGAAGGTCGAAAATTTAGACCAAATTGGATAGGCACATACCTAGTCAAGGAAGATGTGGGGAATGGTGCTTTTCTTTTGTGCACAACCAAGGGCGAGGAATTCAGCAAAGCTGTCAATGCACTCCACATCAAGAAAAAATATATATAAACATAAAAAGACCAAAAAACGTCAACTGCATTGCATTCTATCCATCTCATCATGTTATACTCTATGATTGTTGTTTCCTAGTTTTTATTTCTGTCGGGCTATAGGTTGGCAATGCATTGATTGTCTTTACTAGGTCATAAGATCCCCCAATCACATTATACTACTTTCCCTTTGCATTCCCAAGTATCTAAATAAACAAATTTTTGAGCATCAAATTGATCCTTGTTCCAACCAATTCTATTATATTGTCTTTGTCTCATCAATTGGCTTGGTCTATAGTACTACCCAATAGCTAATAAGGAAATCTCCCCATTTCTCCTTAGCAAGGGTGAATTCTCCTAGAAAGCAATACATACCCATTTGGTTGCATCTAGCCCCTTAACTTACCTTATCCTTGACAATGAGCCATCATGCTTCTTCCTAGTAGTGTGGGGTTAGGTTAAGGGGTCTAGTACTCAAAAAAAAGGGCAAAAGAAAATAGAGAGAAAGTTGCATAATGTCAAAACTCTCAAGTTTAAACTTCAGTTGAAACTGCACATGTGACAGTAAAAAAAGCAAAGGAGTATTTAAGCAAAGCACATACAAGCACTAGCTAAGTGAAACAACCAAGAGTCCTATCCCTTTTAAAAAGGTCATCATTGGGAAGGATTTAGTCCTTTACCCCAAGTTTGACCTATTAGCCACATTTGGTCTATGTCTAGGAGGTACTTATAAAGCTAGCAACCTGATGTCACTTGATTCACCTACCAATCAGTTAAATTTGGATCAATTTCTTACCCTTATGAGTTTATTTCAGATCACCCATTCCACATTTCTAGGTGAATAAAGATCCAATCAGCTTTTCACCTTTTAAAGTATCTAAATCTTTGCACACTTTTAAAGTAATCACTTGAATAAGGAAATCTCCAGATCTTCTTTACAACCACATCATCTTTCATCGACTCCCCATATGTTCTCAACTTATTCACCATATCTATCACTCTTACACAATACTCATCAACTTTTTAATTATCCTTCATTCTTAAATTCTCAAAAATTCATTCTTAAAGTTTCATACTTTGTAACCCTTACCTGATCTATATTGTGACATGAACTTTCTAACGTTGTCCATGCTTCTTTGCTATCTTACGACCAACAATTATTGGATAGATACTTGGATCTATTGCACTCTAAATATAGAAAAACACACATCCTTTTTCTCCTCTTCTTTCTTTCCTGTCTTACCTTTTGCACTTAATACACTCCAAATTTGAGGTTCAACATACCCGCTTGATACAATGTCCCATACTCCTTTCCACATCAATATCCTTTTTAATTGATCTTTCCAATAATTGAAATTATCATCTTTGAACTATGGAACTGAAAATACACCATTGTTTGCTACCACTATAGCTATCAAACAAAGCTAAGATTTCTTCTCAAAGCCTCGAGATCTTGAACTTTGATGAAGGAACTTCAGATTTGAACATATCTAATGTAATTCTCACTTACATAGATAAACTCTTGTGCTGATAAAAACCTACTCTCATACCACTGTTAGTAAATTCTGTATGGCATGTTAGGATAGTTGACATTATAATTTCTATCCTAAGTTGTTTTTATGTGTCTTTACTATCATCTCCCCAATAATAATAAATATTAAATAATAATATAAATTTGAATTATTAAAAATAATATTTAAATTTATATAATTTGGCTGACCAGTTTGGAAGGCGATCCTGATCTAGTATTTATACCAGCTTGAGTCATTACAGAGATCATCTAGATATCACAAATTGGGACGTAGTCTTTGCGGCAAAGGGACGAAAACCCCTGAGTCGGCTACTAGGTGAGACGTCAACCTCACTCTGGCATTTTGTGAAATCCTTCTTTCGCATATTCCTTAGTTTGACATTATATTTGCATTCTAGGTGGGATCGGGAAAGTGAGCGATATATTGGGCAATCAGGCTGAGCCTCCAACTCTGGCCGCACTTCATCTCTTCGGTCTTTCCCGTTCAAGCCAACGGCTTACCATTGGCATCCCACATCCTAAGAATCGTGCTTCAAGGGGTCAAAGAGACATATCCATCGCATAGAAGCCACCAGCGATTGAGAGTTCATTGCGTGGAAGTTGCCAACGGAATATGCGATCATCGCGGCTATATCCGATTCGTCTAGCTAAGCGGCATCATTCCTAAAAGCTCTATGGACATCTCACGTCAGAATCAACGATATCGCCTTGAGTTTGTTGTGTTGGTCGGCATATAGATCCTCGGGGCATTCACGCATTCCTCACAAAGTAATTCACGACCACATACATTCTGCATATCACTGAGTCAACTAGAGTAATTCCCATGAGGGGCACGGGTTTGTAAGTGAAGATCTCGATTGCTATAACAACCTATGTAACCAATCCTTGTATCCATCGTGAATCATCAAATAATGATCATTTTCACGGGAGTGTTGAATACTGTTGGTCATCGTCCATCATCGAGTTTGAAGCACACGACCATCAGAGATTTGTATATGCGAATAACTCTCAAAGACTATATGTAACTAAGCAATCCCTGTTCTGATCTCAGGCAATCGATTCATAAGTCTGAGTAATCAAATTTCTTGCATTACATATCTCAAATCAGATTTTGGTTCATGATTTGCCATTTTGTGTGTGTGAAGTTGTTAATTGGTGATATCTCTGTATTTTGAATTGAAAGCATAGCATCTATTGTTTGAAATTTTATTACAAATCTCCAATTTTGTTACAGTTTTTGTGAGGGTTAGAATTGGCTCATTACATCCACGTTCTTTGGAAAATGTCTTAGAGGACATGAGAGGCAAAATATTTATTATTTATTTTCCCAGGACATTGTAATTGCATTCATAGAGGTGGACCCACTACGATGACAATTATAGAGCATCCTAAGAACATATTCCTTTTGGGCATCCACTTTTTGGGTGGGGACCACCCAAAAATGCATCTTCTTGCATGTTATTTGCATGTTACCCTAGGCTGGGCACCCAAGCTTGCATGTTTTGGGTTTGAGCCGTCGGAGAGTTATGGAGCACTCAATATTGACCAATTTTGATTAGCTATGGATTAAGCACCCATGTGAAGGCCATGTGATCACTTAATTATTTTCACCATGTTTTTGGGCTATCCACTAAGAGGGCGTGGTTTTTTCTAGGTGGTTTTACTTGTTGTTTTGGGATACTATATGCGGTATTCTTTCCCACAAACTTCTATATATTGGAGCATTGAGATGGTGGTTTCATGAGTTTGTTTGTAGGTTGTCAAAGTAACGAAGTGCTGCCGAAATTCAGAGAGGATTGTTGTATTGATGTACTTCATTGAAGATTAATACAAACATTGCATCTCTTCGGGTGTGGATTTTTTTCCCACAAGGGTTTCTCCACCTATATCTTGTGTCACTTGTGGTATCGCTGATTTGCTTTCATGTTTGCAATTGTTCATCACATGTCTTAATATTAGTAATCTTGAATACACAATTTCAGATTTGCAGCCACATGTTTAAGTTCATATTGTTGCAAATTTCACCTTGATTTCCAACATTTGGTATCAGAGTTAATTCTGTTGAGAGAGGGACGCCTTTCTCTCAAGTGTTGAAGGTTTTTTGGCTGCAATGGAAGCTTTTGCTTTGTGGATTTTGCACATTTGTGAAGAAGATTGAAACCATGGCTTCTACCTCTTGTCTAGATATTGAGAAATTCAATGGCACTAGTTACGAGATGTGGAAGTTGAAGATGGAGGATCTCCTTGAAGAGAGAGATTAGTGGTTGGCAGTTTCAAATAAAAAGAAACCATCCAGTGTGCCTGATGAAGATTGGAATAAAATGGATAAAAAGGCAGGAGAAACCATCCGGTTGTGTCTTGCAGATTTCATCCTCTTGAATGTTTCAAAAGAATCTACCGCATACAAGTTGTGGAAGAGGATAGGTGATATTTAGTATTTACCAAACTAAAAGTCTAACAAATAAATTGTATCTCAAAAGACATTTATATTCTTTGAAAATGAAGGATGGTGATTCTGTTGCAAAATATTTAAATGCTTTTAATATGGTTATAAGTCAGCTTGCATCTGTAGATGTTAAGATAGAAGAAGAAGATAAATGCATATTGTCGCTTTGTTCTTTACCCGAATCTTGGAAAAATCTAATTGTTGCCATAAGTGGTGTGGTATAGAGCCAAAGATGGATAATCTCATTGCTACACTTCTTTCAGAAGAAATAAGAAGAAAGTCCATGAATGTGGGCTCCCAAGATGCCTTGCATGTGCGAGGAAGGTCCAAAGAAAATGGTGGGCCTAAAGGGGACAAAAAGAGAGACAAGTCTAAAGGACATTCTAAAACCCCCAGGAAGAGCAGAGTAAAGTGTTGGAATTGTGATAAGAGAGGGCATGTGAAGGAGTGCAAACACAAGAAAAAGAGTTTGAATACCTCCACAGAAAATTCCTCAGAAGATGGTGATTATGATGCTTTGTTTATTTCAGCTAACACTATTAGTAATGATGATTGGCTTATTGATTTTGGTTGCTCCTACCATATGACTCCTCACAATGAGTGGCTTACTTCATATTCAGCTTATGATGGGGGGGAAGTTTTCCTTGGTGATAGCAGCAAGACGAAGATTGTTGGTAAGGGAAAGGTAAAATTGTGTTTCAATGATGGAAGGGTTAAAACCCTTGATGATATTTTACATATTCCAAGACTTGTGAGAAATTTACTTTCAGTATCCAAGTTGAATGATTTTGGAATGCTTGTGACATTTGACAAGTCTGGTTGCAAGTTGGTAAGAGGGAGTTTGATTTGCTAAAGGATCTCAGATAGGGACTTTGTTTAGGCTTAATGCCTCCACTTTTTGGAACTTTACCAATGTAACTGGCACTGAAAATGCATGTATGTTGTGGCACCATAGATTGGGTCTCATAAGTGAAAAGGGTCTTGGGACCATTTTGAATAAAAAGTTGGTTGATGGTATTTTTGATTATTCTATTGGCAAAAATGATTTTTGTGAGCATTGTGTGTTTGGTAAATAGTATAGATCATCATTTCCTAATGGAACTAATAAAGCTAAGAGATTATTAGAGATCATTCATTCGGATGTGTTTGGACCAATGGATGTTGACTCTTTTGGAAAATCTCGTTATTATGTTAATTTCATTGATGATGTCTCAAGATACACCTGGATTTATTTTATGCATGCAAAATCTGAAGTTTTCACTAAGTTTAAGGAATTTAAAGCCTTAGTTGAAAAGCAAACGGATTATAAAATAAGAGTGTTGAGATCTAACAATGGGGGTGAATATTGTTCTAGGGAATTTGATGAGTTTTGTAAGTATATAGGTATTGTTCGACAAAAGACTACTCATACACCCCAACAAAATGGGGTAACAGAAAGAATGAACCAAACCTTGATGGAAAGAGTTAGGAGCATGTTGAGTGGTGCTAAGCTTGATAGATGCTTTTGGGCAGAAGCTATAAGTACTGCATGTTATTTGATTAATAGATCTCCTTGTTCAGCTCTTGTTGATAAAACTCCTTATGAAGTGTGGATAGGTAGAAAGCCTTTTGTTTCACATTTAAGGGTCTTTGGTTGTGAGGCTTATGTTCATGTGTCTCTAGAGAAGATATCTAAATTGGACCCAAAAGCACAAAAATGCATCTTTGTTGATTATGGTGAGCATGTAAAAGGTTATAAGCTTTGGAATCCACTAACCCGTAAAATGGTTTTCTCTAGAGATGTGATTTTCAAGGAGTTTAGAGCTTACTCAGGTGAAAAACAACCAAAGGAGAAAGATAAGAAAAAAATAGTGCACTTCGAGACAAAGATAGAAAAGCAGAAAGATGCACATGTGGAAGAGCAATGGGATGGATCTGAGGATGGAGAAGAAGAAGAGGATTTAAATAGTTCAAAGGATGTGCAGGATGAGCACACAATAGAACAAGTAGAGCCCAGGTAGAGCCCATTACTTCTACCTTGAGAAGGTCCACAAGGCAACGAAATCCAGTTGACAAGTATAACCCATCAGATTACCATTGTGTATTTGCTTTGTTGAGTACTAGCAATGAACCTAGATCTTTCAGTGAGGCTCTCTTCGAAGGAAAGTGAGTCTTGGATGCAGGCCATGCAAGAGGAGATGATAGCTTTGGATAGTTGTGATACCTGGGATCTTGTTAGTTTGTTCAAAGGAAGGAAGCCCATTGGTTGCAAGTGGGTTTTTAAAAAGAAATTTGGTGCAGATGGTTGGTTAGAGCAGTACAAGGCCAGATTAGTGGCCAAGGGCTACTCCTAGAGAGAGGGAGTTGATTTCGGTGAAATTTTCTCTCCTATTGCTAAGTTAACTTCTATTAGATTCCCATTATCTATTGCTACTGCTTATAATTTTGAAATTGAGCAAATAGATGTTAAAACTACTTTCTTGCATGGAGATCTTGAGGCAATTTATATGCAATAGCTTGACAGTTTTGTTGTGAAAGGAAAAAAATCTTGGTTTGTAAGTTAAAGAGATCTTTATATGGTTTGAAACAGTCACCCAGGATGTGGTACCAGAAGTTTGATGCTTTTGCATTGAAGTTGGGTTTTGTTAGGAGTGAGGATCATTGTGTTTATATAAAGGTTATTGATGATCAAATACTAATCATTGTCTTGTGTGTTGATGATATGTTGTTTATGGGTAACAGCAAGGTGATGATTAGGGAGCTCAAGGCTCAACTTTCTGGCACGTTTGATATGATGGATTTGGGGGCTGCAAAATATATCCTTGGGATGGAGATCAATAGGGATTGAGCTCACAAAAAGCTTTGGTTAAGTCGGAGTAAATATGTTGATACAATTTTGCAAAGGTTTAGTATGCATGATTGTAAACCAATAAATATTCCATTTCAAGTTGGTACTAAGTTGAGTTTAGACATGTGTCCTAATTTTGATGATGATTTTGAAGAGATGTCTAGCGTTCCTTATGCTAGTGTCGTTGGTAGTTTGATGTATGCAATGGTTTGCACTAGACCAGATATAGCCTAAGCAATGGGAGTTTTGAGCAGGTTTATGTCTAACCTTGGTAGAGAGCATTGGAGTTTGATTAAGAGGTTGTTCAGATATTTGTGTGGTACTTTTGATTACTGTTTGGTTTATCATGGTACTAATGATGTGGTTAAGCCATTGGACATACAGGATTTTGTTGATGCAGATTGGGCAGGTGACTTGGATAGTCAAATGTCCACTAGTGGCTATGTTATTATTTTGTTTGGAGGTGCAGTGAGTTGGATGAGTAAAAGACAACCTACGGTTGCATTGTCCACCACCGAAGCAGAGTATATGTGTATAGGAGCGAATTTGCACCCCTTGTATAAATTCCCCTTTCACATACCCTCACCTTAGAAAATCAAATCCGAAGGTGAAATTCCACATCACCCATCCAGAATGCATCCACTTGGCCCGTGTTTTGTGTCGATGGGGGAATTTTCGTCAAGGACGCAAGCACGACGCGCGGACGTCCAGAATGCATCCACTTGGCCCGTGTTTTGTGTCGATGGGGGAATTTTCGTCAGGGACGCAAGCACGACGCGCAGACGTCTGCGCGCGCGCTATCGTCCCTGATAAATTCCTACGTCCAAAGTCCACAAGGATGTTACACACTCAATTGGGATTGAATTGTAACCCCTTTGTGCGACCAACGGACCCGTAAAACAGCTCCCTTTGGCCTTCAAATCCATTCATCTCACTATCACTCATCCTTTCACAACTTCTTCACATTATCAAGCATTTTCACTTCAACTCTTTCATTCACAACATTCTAACACTCCAATTTCACCACTCACCTTGAGCATTGCAGCAACTTGACACTCCATCAACTCTACATTGCACGTGTGAGGCTACCATAGAAGTTGCAAGCTTGGAGTCCTGCGAGACCTCCCTTCACCACGGTTGCGGTGGTGGTGACTTTGCCAAGTTCGTTGCTTGCATTCTCCATTCATTGGCCTTGAGAGCCTTTGGGTGGAGGTGGTAACGCTTCATTCCTCTCCTTTGTGATTTGATAGAGTAGCATCTGTCTTTTGTAGTGTTCATTGCACTTCTTTCATCTTATTTATCATACTTTTCTACTTCATTGCTTTCTGGTTGTCCGTGGAGGTGGAAACACCAAAGCGAGGGTCTGCCTAAGGCAAACCCCTATACAACCCCAACAATTTTCTTCTTCTTGCTTGTGTGTAGGTGAACGTGTGCGTGGAGCTCACTGGCGAATTGGCGTTTCAGTGAGTTGGCTTTCATCACCTTAGTCTTTATCTACTTGCTTTATTACTTACGCATTTACTTTCTATATTTTATCATTTTGTCCTTTTCGTTAAAATCATTTAGTTAGGCTATAAGTAGGTTTTTGGTAGCTTCTCTGCTATACTTTACATTTTCTAGCCGTATAGACGCAATCGCGCCAGAGAGATGCTAGCGCACCACACTATCATCCTCAAACAGAGAGTTGTCTGAGGTACAATTTGGACTCCAGAAACCAACTCGTCTAGCCCCAACCAAATTTTCGGGTTTGTAGAGTGATAGAAGCACTTGAGAGTGCTCTTCATTCTTGATCCTCACCCCAAAACATCCCTTAGAGTGAGGTAAATTAGGGCAGCCCTCCGCTCTCGGCTCTCCGTGACCTGGAGCCTTGACATGGTTGGTCCCCCTCTCTTACATTTTTGGTGAACTTGACGTGAACCATTTTGGTTTCGTTTAGCAGTGCTGAAAGGTCCTGTTGTGACCTTTTCACACATCTCCATTTTGGTCTTTTGGCTTTGGTTTTGGGTGGTTTTGCGTCTCTCTGATCTTTTGATCTTTTTGTCCTTCCGGGATGTCCTATCATTTGATCTAATTTGGAATTTTGGCGGTCTGTGAAATTAGGGTTTTCATTCTTCAGGCCAGTTTGAAGTTAAATTGAGTTGGCTAATTAACATCTAAGCTTAACATTGCTGTCAGAAGGCTTCCAGCAGGTTCCCATTGAGTTTTCATTGAAATCGGACAACTTACTATTTTTAGTAAGTGCTCAATATGGGAGCTTTTCATCAGGATTTTGGAATTCTAACTATTCCACCATGTCTAGGGTACTCCAAGGTACTTGCACATAAAATTTGAACAGATTCAGACAACTGGCTATTTTTAGCAGTTCAGCCTTCAAAGGCCATTTTCAGGATTTAAACATATGATTCTCCAATGCATGACTGGAAAATGGATCTGGGTTTTTCAAGACCTTCGCGGTGATATAACATGCAAATCAAGATGGTGACTTTCGACGATACAGCCTTCCAAGACTATTTTTAGGGTTTGCATGCAGTGATTTTCAGTGCATGTCCGGATATTCCATATGGGTTTTCCGAGAGCTTCGCAATGGTGTGACATGCAAACGGAATGAGTCAGTTTTCAGGGACTTACTATTTTTAGCCAGTGCCCGCATGTTGACCAGTTTTCTGGGTTTTTCTGGGTTTTTTGAGATCCCACGGGCACCGTGACATGCAAACTCATCTGACATCAAATAGACCGCTTTCCGGACACTTACTATAAATAGCAGTTTCACTCCGACAGCCACCCGACACTCTAGTTCAGCAAGCAGAGTAGCATGCAACAGAAACGAGGTCAAACGGAGATCATTCGAGGCACATGCAAGTCAGATTAGGGTTTCCAACTTTGATGCCTAAAAAGAGGGGTAAAAAGCCAGAATTTCGAAAAACGAAGGTATCCCACTACGATCAGCATCCTTCAGGCAATCTATTGGTGAAATTTGGGCACGATCCAAGAACTTACTATTTATAGTAAGTCGTCTACAGAACAGAGCTATAAATAGCAGGTCAGCACGAGGGGCAGGTGTGAATAGGTTCACCAAGCGATGAGGACCACGTGGTGAAAAATTCAACTCAAATGGAGCTGCAGAAGTCAAGCAATTTTAGGGTTTGCTAAAAATAGCAAATGAGCTCGAGCAACAGGTATAAACAAGGTAGCAAGGCCACGAGGAATGTATCACACCAGCTCTAGAGTCAGGACGGGTGGAAGCCATGAGGAGTCATACATCTCCGAAATTTGCTAAAAATAGAGTGGCAAGAGGTAGCTAAGGGCATTGAAAATTCTAAGTCCACAAAACTTGCAGGAGGAAGTAGAAAATGCGCCCAAGCATGAAGACTGGCATCAAAAAAAACCTAAGACATGGAAGTTTTCCTCCGCACCACCTCAAATGCGCCCATGCAAGGTGTGAAAGGATGCTAAGAAATGCTAAGTATAAAAATTTCCTTCACACTACCTCATATGCGCCCAAGGCACAAGAAAGTTCCCTCACATACATGAAAATGCGCCCAAGCATGGGGAAGACATGGCATAAGATCTCAAGGCGTTGAAAATTCCTCCACACCCCCCTAAATGTGCCTATGAGGGGGATGAAAGTTGAAAAAGTTTCTAA
This sequence comes from Sequoiadendron giganteum, assembly GCA_007115665.2. Lineage (NCBI taxonomy): Eukaryota > Viridiplantae > Streptophyta > Pinopsida > Cupressales > Cupressaceae > Sequoiadendron > Sequoiadendron giganteum. The sequence continues at coordinate 630,656,214 of CM021108.1, forward strand.
GTAAAAGAAAATTCCTCCTCCACCTCTCAAATGTGCCATGTCTTGAGCAAGGATGTTTAAAAGTTTCTAAGGCATCAAATGGAAGCTTGCATGTGGAAATGTGCCCAAGATGAAAGGAAGTGGAAAGAATAGTTTCTAAGGCATGAAATAAGAGTAACACATGCCATTTGCGCCCATCTCCAGCTAGTCAAAATGCGTCCAAGTCAAAAACAAAAGTAGCCTACCTCATTTGCGCCCAAGGTAAAAGGATGAAGCTTGGAAATTGTCTAAGTTATGAAATGAAAGTGCTACCTTCAAAATGCGACGACAAGAGGGATGAACGCGAACGACTGAGCGGTCGAACTCTGGAGACAATCTTAGAGACTATTTTACCCTCCTCCTCACGCAACAGAGTTGGCAAAGAAGAACGGTAGGAACGCGTTTCTAGACGAGAATCTTCTAGAAGAAGATAGTGGGCATTAATTGCTCGTAGTAGGGAGTGGAGAATCTTTTGTGCATTTATTGCCCCACTCCTTTCAATGGTGGTTTTTAGGGCAAAAACCCTAATTAGGGCATATGTGGCTCGATCTAAGCCCTTCATTGTAATTCAATCTAAGTCGTCTGTTGGACTGGGCCAACTATAAAAGGGGCACCCCCCCTCATTTGTAACATAAGTAGATTAGATCAAGAGATAAGAGAGATAGCTAGGAGGTAGAACTTAGAAGTAGCATAGCATAGATTGCATAGTTTAGATTGAAGAGGAAAGAAAGTTTTCCCATTTGAGGACTTTGTAAGAAGTTGTTGTGAACACTCTCATAATACAAAGATTTATCATTGCTTGGTGGTTCTATCTGTTATTGTGAGTAGCTAGCAAGGCTTTTTCGTCTCTCCGATTCATTTAGGGTCTTAAAGTAGCTTAAAGTAAAGTAGATTTTATTTCATGCAAGTAGTTGGTAGTTGTGGAATGTGGTGTTTAATTTGAGCAAGCTTCGGTTATCCATACCACTAGCGGGCTCACTGATGGTAAGTTCGCCTTGCGTGGTCAACTGGAACATTATGAACTTAACTTCAAATTGCGGCTTATGTGTTGATATGCGTCATTGTGACGATCTCTACATGGTGAATCGTAGTTTGAACATCTTTCATTATCCTTCGAAAATTGCACTGGTTCTGTGGAAGCTGTCCGAAGTGAGGCAAAGTAGAGCTTGGTTTGAAGTTTGTAAGAATTAATCTTCACGTTCCGCATTTAGAGTAGATGGTAGCATCTCTAATCCTTGCATCTTTTTACATTCAGTATTATCTGGTTAGTTTAAGAACTCGAGCATCATCGATAAATCTCCCAAAATTTGAGGATCTTTTCTTCTGAATGAGCAACTCACCTAAGTCCCCTTGGAATACCCAGCATATTCACATCAACCAACTGAGTCTATTCGCAATAAAAGGAACCTTGGAGTTGAACGCATGAACTTTCACGCAATCTTAGCATGCGGAATACTTTGATCAAGAGAGAATAGAGTGACCGTTGGACATTTTATTTTGTGTTGGTGTTGTCATAAAAAACACGTCAACAGGTCCTTTCCTCATGTCCTAGGAGCATTATAGGTGTGAGTGTTGTGAGGCATTCCACCTTACAACCCAACCTACGACCCCTAGTAAGCGTAGTTGGAAGGTTTCGTAAGCGTTGCGAAACGAAGCCTTAATTGGGTCACTGTCCAAGTTGCGAACCTTTGGGGGGCTTTGTGAGAGTATTGTTTAGTGTACACGATGACTTCCTTTTTGCATCTACCTATCCCCTTCGCACAACCTGTGAGTAGTGCTCTTGGTATAACCTTCACCTCACAGGATTTTCCGATGGGCTATAATAGGGGGCCATCTCCTCTTTATATCCCTGCGCAAATCAACGTTAACACTGTAGTAGGTGTCCTTGTTGACCTGACGTGCCAGGTGAATATTATAACTGAGGAGATCATGTTAATCAATTTTCTGCATAAAGATGGGTATGACGCACCTGAGAGCACCATTCGTACACATAACAGACTTTTGTACCCCCTCTTGGTAGCATCACCTTGTCGGTCCTGGTTGGACCTAAGTCAGTGAACATGCGCTTTGACATAATCTTGGGGTCTGAACTCTTCAAAGTGAAGTTGGGTATCCCCTGGTTAGTAGCTATGAATGCAGTTCCTTCGATTGTACATAAATGTCTGAAGTTTATTCATGAGGGTTCAGTGCATGTGATCCACGACACTGCTATAAACCACCAGTTGTGTGTGGTAGTTATTCCCTAGATTACTTTTGGTCCGCACCCGTTGATTCGCTTCCGCCTAGGACGGCCCTCTTGTATCGAACTCATGAGAAGTACAAGAAAAGGCGCTTAACACCTAAAGTAAGGTACCCTCCATCTCCCTATGTTGTCTCGCATAGGGCTTGTTTGAAAGCTGACAGCGATGCCACCATGGTGCGTAGAAGGGAAGAAGAGAAGCGTTTTCAAGGTTCTTCTTCCTCCTCTTCCAATGTCTAGCCTGACACTTCCTCTTGCCCTACCGCGGCATCATCAAATCCTACTCTGCATTTGCAAGAGAATCCAATGGTGCCCGCTCAACGAAAGCCCAAGTGTCTTGTATTCGAACTTCCCGTTCTACCCACAGTGCCTAGGTCCGTTTGATATGGTAGAAGAAAGGGTCCTCGCGGGGAATCCTCTATGTCTCGGCCTTCGCAGCCTCCTACTGCTCCTGCTCCTAAAGCAGTGAATGGGAAGAGGCCCGCAGCTGAGGCATTGGAGCCGACTCTCCCCGCTATTTCTCAACCTCTTCCTCCTGCTCCCGTTCAGGAGTTTGTCCCTCCACTAGAAACAGCTTTGATGGACACCCCTATGGCTAAGCAAGAGCCTTCTATCCCTTCCCAGCACCCGGCCTCTAGTTCAAAGATCGCAAAAACCACCTTGAGCGTGAGCGCAAGCATCAATGAAAGGCTCTGGCAGCTTTGCAGGCCACTTCGTAGAGGAAGGAGAGTTGATTGCCCCTATTTCAGGGCCTCCTGCTGTGTCCTCCTCTCTCCTCCCCTCTGCTTTCGATCAATCGAATCTAGTACTGATTTCGGCTCCTATTGTGAGCGTGAGTGCCTCGGACCCTAAAAGGGTGCAGGTGTTTATCGCTCCTTCGATCAAGCTGCCTCTTTTGATGTCCCTACCGGACATCCCGCCATTCCCAAAACTCGTGGACGTGCCGAACACTTCAATGATGTTCGTTGCAGTTTTCTCCCCCTCCTCCGCACCTCTTGCCTCGTCCGTGGGGTGTTCACATCCTTTGACAAAGCAAAAGAGGGAGGTTGGCCCTTCTAGTAAAGGAGGGCATAAAAGGAGTCCACCCTCTTCAAAGGGTGGTCCTGCACTAGCTTGTGTCGTCCTAGTGACGAAGCAAGTTTCAGCTTCCCCTGAGTTCGTCACTACTCCCGAGTCACTCAATGAGCCTAGCAATGAATCTCAAGCACCACCTCCCTCGCCCGTTGAGGTAACACATGGCACTCTCGTGAAGTGCATGTTTAACTCCTTGAACGAGGTCCCGACCTTGTAAGCGATCTTCACTAAATTGTTGACCAATGCTCCACAAGAGCCGAGCGGCGAAGACCTTGCGGGGCCTTCTTCCTTGGCCCTTGTTGCGAGAGGGTTGGAAGCGCCTCCCCTTAATATTCCACCACTACAGGCTCGTATGCCTTCCCCATACAATGATCTAGATTGGGAAGAGTACAACCTCTTCGTCGACGAGTGTTAGGGGGGGGGGGCCTCTTCTTTACCTTTAGATTAGGTGTGTTTGTTGTGATGTTTTCCCCCATGCTTGCGTTATGTGTTCCTTGATGACCCTTGTCACCCTTGTAGGTGCTTGGATACAGGCGTGATTATGTGTCGTAAACTTCCTCTATTTGTATCTTCATTCTTCCTCTGTTATGTGTTTTGATTTTTGGCAAATTGGGGACGATGCAAAGTGTTGGGGGCATTTAGGCTTCCCTTCCATGTTGACCCAATTTTTTATTTTTACTTTTTCTTCACGTGCATTCTTCACATGGTCTGATATAGTAGGGGGCTGATGACAGTTCATCTATATACTATTATTATACTTATATATATTTATGAGCAGCTCTGACCTCGAACTATCATATCACCCCTGTGCCCTTTGTTTGTGATGTCTTTGTCTTTTTTGTCATCTTTCTCTCTTCTTTGCTTGAGTTGTGATGTTGTGGTGCCTATGTGTTGTCCCTCGTGTGTGCGACAACATCACCACGATGACATCTCGCCATGTCCCACGGACCAGAACATCACTTTTTCATTCTTGTTTTTCTCTCCTTAGGTTGTTACGTGCCTCTACCATGTCAGCTTTGAATTTTAGAAAATGTATTCGCAGCCAACGAATCTTTTCTCGAAAATCTTTGCAAACTTTTCAAAAAATTGCATTCTCGACTTGGACCTCCTATCATGGGTTTGCAAAGAAAGAACTTGAAGAACTTTCCTCCGAGGAGGGAGCAACTTTTCCTGCGGGAGAAGCCTTGACCTTCCCCTCGCAAGGGGGAATTTTCTTCCTTTCAAATTCCTTGATGAAGTGAACATCTTTCGAAAGGATTCCTTGATGTTGAATCAATTTGCGAAAAGTATTCTTACATTTTCAAACAGCACGTCCCTTGAGTGGACCCCTCTTCTTTTGAAGGGTTCCCAAGGGACCCCTTTGAAAGCCTTGCCATTTGTTGACTGTCTGCATGACAGTTTGCTTCTTTGACTGCGTGGCTACTTGTTCTATCTACGGATTGACATGTTGCTTTGCAGGTGCGCCTGTGAAGCCGCTTTCCAGTCCAACTCTACGGAGTCCCCTTCCACTGGGCTTCCTTCATGAGAGAGTACTTGGGGGAATGCCTTCTTGCAAGTTTGCGGGCCTGTGAGGTGCTTACATCCTGCGGGATTTGTTCATCGTTGGTCCGAGAGCCTTCGGTTTACTTTGTGCAACTTCATAGTTCTGCGAGGCTATGGAGTCCTTGTGTTTGAAACTCCTCAGGAGAGAGTACCTGTGGAGTCATTTGCCTACCTTGCAGTCTGCTTCCTCGATGGTTCAGCTATACATCTCTATCTCTTCAATCTACTTTATCAAACGCTCATCGATATTCGCGCTCGCTAAAGTGGGGGCAAAATGTATAAGAGCGAATTTGCACCCCTTGAGTAAATTCCCCTCTCACATACCCTCACCTTGGAAAAACAAATCCAAAGGCGAAATTCCACATCACCCATCCAAAATGCATCCACTTGGAGAGTGGTTTGTGTATCAGTGGGGGAATTTTCGTCAAGGATGCGAGGACGTCTACGTAGCGCGCTGCCGTCCCTGACAGATTCCTGCGTCTAGAGTCCACAGGGACGTTACACATCCAATTGGGGTTGAATTGTAACACCTCTGTGCAACCAACCGACCCAAAAAATAGCTCCCTTTGGCCTTCAAATCCTTTCATCTCACTATCACTTCATCTTTTCACAACTTCTTCACATTCTCAAGCATTTTCACTTCAACTCTTTCATTCACAGCATTCTAGCACTCCATTTTCACCACTCAGCTTGAGCATTGCAGCAACTTGACACTCCAACTCCACATTGCACGTGTGAAGCTACCATAGAAGTTGCAAGCTTGGAGTCTTGCGAGACCTCCCTTCACCACAATTGCGGCGGTGGTGACTTTGCCAAGTTCGTTGCTTGCATTCTCCCTTCATTGGCCTTGAGAGCCTTTGGGTGGAGGCGGTAACATTTCATTTCTCTCCTTTGTGATTTGATAGAGTAGCATTTGTCTTTTGTAGTGCTCATTGCACTTCTTTCATCTTCTTTATCGTACTTTTCTACTTTGTTGCTTTCTGGCTGCCTGCAGAGGTGGAAACACCAAAGCGGGGGTTTGACTGAGGCAAACCCCTATACAGCCCCAACAATTTTCCCCTTCTTGCTTATGTGTAGGTGAACGTGTGCGTGGAGCTCGCTAGTGAACTAGCGTTTCAGTGAGTTGGTTTTCATCACCTTAGTCTTTATCTACTTGCTTTATTACTTACGCATTTACTTTCTGTATTTTATCATTCTATCATTTTTGTTAAAATCATTTAGCTAGGCTGTAAGTAGGTTTTTGGTAGCTTCTCTACTGTACTTTACGTTTTTTTGGTTGTACGAACGCCAGCGCGTCGTGCTGTCGTCCTAGACCCGCGCTGTCATCCTCGGGCAGAGAGTTGTCTAAGGTACAGTTCAGACTCCAAAAACCGGCTCATCTAGCCCCAACCAGATTTTTGAGTCTATAGAGTGATAGAAGCACTTGAGAGTGCTCTTCATTCTCAATCCTCACCTCAAAACATCCCTTAGAGTGAGGTAAGTTAGGGCAGCCCTCCGCTCTCGGCTCTTCATGACCTAGAGCCTTGACTTGGTTGGTCCCCCTCTCTTACAATATGGCTGCTACACATGCCTCTAATAAGGCGGTTTGGTTATAGAGGCTTGGTAAAGGTATTGGTTTTGATTGCAAGACAATGAGGATTGGATATGACAGTCAAAGTGCCATATGTTTAGCCAAAAATCCTATGTATCATGCTCGTACTAAGCATGTTGATGTTTAGTATCACTTTGTGCAAGAGATGGTTGAGAATGCTAAGGTCTTGATTGAAAAAGTTGACACTTTGAATAATGTTGCAGATTCTCTCACGAAGCCAGTGACCACAGATAAATTCTCTTGGTGCAGGAAGGCCATGGGCCTTGATCACTGTACTTGATTATAATTTTTTATTTGTATCTCATGGATGTAATTGCAATGTATAATGTCAAGTGGGAGAATGTTAGGATAGGTGACATTATAATTGCTAGCCTAAGTTATTTTTATGTCTCTCCACGTTCTTTAGAAAGTGACCTAGAGGACACGAGAGGCAAAATGTTTATTATTTATTTTCCTGTGACAAATTGTAATTGCATTAATAGAGGTGGACCCACTACGATGACGGTTACAGAGCATCCTGGGAGCATATTCCTTTTGGTCGTTTGTTTTCTAGGTGGGGATCACCCAAAAATGCATGCTCTTCCATGTTATCCTAGGTTGGGTGCCCAAGCTTGCATGTCCTAGGTTTGAGTTGTCGGAGCCATTGGAGAGTTATGGAGCACTCGATATTGACCAATTTTGATTGGCTATGGGTTAAGCACCCATGTGAAGGCCATGTGATCATTTAATTATTTTCACCATGTTTCTGGGTTGTCCACTAAGGGGGGCCGTGGGTTTTTCCAAGTGGTTTTACTTGTTTCAGGCTACCATATGTGGTATTCTCTCCCACAAACTTCTATATATTGGAGCATTGAGATGGTGGTTTCATGAGTATGTTTGCAGGTTGTCAAAGTAACGAAGTGCTGCTGAAATTCAGAGAGGATTGTTGTATTGAAGAATAATACAAGCATTGCATCTCTTTGGGTGTGGAGTTTTTTCCTGCAAGGGTTTCTCCACCTATATCTTGTGTCACTTGTGATTCTAAACTTGTGGTATTGCTAATTTGCTTTCATGTTTGCAATTGTTAATCACATATCTTAATATTGGTAATCTTGAATACATAATTTCAGATTTGCAACAACATATTTAAGTTCATATTGCTGCAAGTTTCACCTTGATTTCCAACATGGCACAGGGGCTGCTTAGAAATTACCACACAAAAAACTTTTGTTTATTTTGATATTGACTTCCTTGAGTCTGAATTACAATCTGAATTTTCCTCTCTGAATCTCTTAAAAACAACGGATAGAATGTGTGTAATATAGAGTTTGATCATCCAAAAAAAACCTGATAAAAAAAAATTAAACATTCTCCTAAATAAGAAGCCTCACATGCAATTCTCCAATTGGGTGTTTAAAGTTTAAACTAATATCTAAAAAAATAAATGAATAGACCACACCCTTTAAAAATTAATCCTAAACATAGAAACTGGCTTTCTTCTAAACAACATCCAATTAATAAATAAATCTGTAAATTTAGTTTCTCAAAAAATAATCTTAGACTATCGGAAAAGCAATGCCAACAAAATTTACTTTTATTGACTATGTCCAAAATTCCAAAGAATTGTAGTTGTATTTCAATAGCAACTACTATTATCTTCATCAACAACTATTTGTCATCTTCATCAACAACTATTTGTTATGTTCAGCAACAACTATATGTTATCTTCAACAACAGTTCGACTTCAACAGCATCAATAGTTCAACTTCATCAACATTTTGTTGTTTGACATCAAATTTTCCTACAGTTACTTATTCAAAAGGAAGAAATGTTGTGAAATGCAAATCCATCTATAAGACCAAATATGCGTCTGATGGAGGGATGAAGCGATTTTAAGGCCCACCTTATGGCCAAAGGAATTTCTCAAAAAGAAGGTATTGATTACATAGAGACTTCTGCTCCGATGGACAAGATGGAATTCATTAGGGTAGTACTTTCCTTGGCAAAGTGTGCTTTCCTCCATGGAGATCTCCTCCATAGAACAACCTCCCAAGTTTGGAAAGAAGGGAGAGAAGTCATGTCCCCTTTTTCTATAATATATGCAGTGAGCCAAAATGCACATTTCCTAACTCCAAAATCTCACCTAATCCAATCTTAGGTATGTATTCTTCCCCTTCATCCCCAATGTGTCTAGCTAAGATCCCGAAAATGTCTAAGGATGAAGGAATGGACAATCTTCTAAGTCTATGTAAGTTGTCTGAGTTGTAGAGTCTCCGTTTGTGGAATTACTTTCCTCCCAAGTCCACTTTCTCTTCTATCTTTGTCATGGTATTGGACTTCCCCATCCAGTCAATACCCTTCGACTGTTCCCCGCTGTCATTACCCCTTCCATTGGGACTTCAAAGTTTCCCATACTGTCATACCTCTCTCCCAACTCTACTCCTTCACAAACCCTCGTTGGACAGTTGGACTTCTCATTGACATGCCTCTCTTCTAAACCCTGATCCCCATGGCATGTGTCACAAAGTATCCCCGACAATCGAACTTCGACACTCCTGCCTCTTTTCATTGTTTGTCTCCACCTACCTCCCTAAGCGACCGAACAACCATTAATGCATAGGGTGATGAAGCATCGTCTAAAAACAAAAGAATCATTTAATAATGAGGACGTGGTTCCACGTGTCCCAAACTGTAAAGGACCCCTTGCCATTATTACTAAGGACAATTGTAGTTTGAAGGGGGCATTCCTCCATACCTCCCACGTCCATTTTTGCACACATAAGCACAATTCAAGGGGAAACAACACTCAATAGCTGTACAAGCAATTCTTGTCGCATACCAATCTCATGATGGAGGCCATTATTGCAGATTTCAATATCTTTTTGGGTGTATAATAGCCGAAAGATAGGATGGAAAGACATCTATTGAATATACACAAAACCTTGACCAAAACTTGTTGTGAGCACACATGTTCAAGCATCCAAGTCTATGGATGAAAACCTAAAGATTTGCAGGAGATTAAGGGATGAAAACCCCATAGATTTCACATTGGAGGATGAAACCCCTTCAACTAAAGCAGCAATCTCACACAAGGATCGCATTCAAGCTTTATTGGTGGTGAATCGTTAGCAGTATCAAGTTGGTTTGATTTGCAAGTTGTCTTCAGATAATGTCATATTTATGGTTTGTAGTGCAGCTGTGCAACAGATATTCCTATTATTAGGGCATATTGTTGTATTTTTTGTTGCAGTTGTTGTCCTAGCCATGTTTTGTAATGGGTTTCAATCCCATATAATGTAAATGAAGGTTCTATAGTTTTATCTTGTTGTGAATCCAATTTATATGTATGGGTATCAATGAATGCAAAGTAATGTTTACAATTTTAGTTTATTAGATCTAGGTGTACATTTAAATCTGTTGTTTATCTTATTCGTGAACCTGACCATGGAATACTAAGTATTTAATGTGACTATGCAAATGTAAAATAGGGAATTTTTTGGGTTTAATAGATTCGGACAAAACAGACTAGGGTTTGTTATTAGCATGAAATAATTAAATCTGGAGTAAAAGACGAGGTTAATAAGGCTGTTGTCTAACATTATCTCCATCTAGGGTTTCTAAGGTTCTAGGTTTTAAATATTTAAACCCAAAAAATTTATTAAAAAGAAAAGCAAAATATTTGCCTTGGTGTTTAGGATTTATAAGGACCCAATTAAATATATTCAAATATGTCCACAAATATTTGCATTAGTATTTGTCAAGGATTGAGGGCTTAAGAACTCCTTGTATGCATTAAATAGAAGATTGACAAGTTCTTCATCAACAAAGGATTTGCTAGATGTCAATCTGAAATCTGAATATAATGTGTACATCAAGACTGAGCAAGATTATGTCTTGATCACTGTGTTATATGTTGATGACCTTATTCTCACACAATCTTCATCAAGGATGATCAATGACATGGAGAAGGAACTTAAGGGAGCCTTTGAAATGATAGATATTGGATAACTACATTGTTTCCTTGGGATTCATGTGACTCCAAAATGTTAGTGTTTCTTAGATCAGATTAAACAATGAAAGCACTTAGAAATATTGCAACACATAAGACAAAGAACACAACAAGATACCCTGGGAAAACCCTCCTCTTGAGGGAGAAAAACCCAGCAAATAATTCTCTTATATATATAGGAACAAGAGCAGAAATCTGCTTACAACTTAAGCCCAACAATGGCCAATAAGTGATACAATGAAATCGCTCTTCTTCTAGATGCAAACTAATGATAAATATGATATCTTCCTTGAATCAAATCTGCTGCTATGAAAGTGCGAAAATCTGCTCTGCTCTTAATTGCGAACTTGCTTAGTGGAATGAATGATTTACAATGACAAGAAGACCTTGTATAAATACAAGAGAGGCGCCTCTTCAAGTTAGGTCGGCCCCTTTAGGAAAATACATAAATAATGATAAATACAAATTAGGGTCAGCCCATGAACAACTAGTAAATGCGAATCTATTAGGGTCGGCCCTTTGTCATTAATAAATGTTGTAGTCATGAATTAAATAGCCGAATGGCTATTCATTTAATTCATGCTCTTCTCCTTGGAATTCGTGCAAAGGAAGTGCAGCCCATAGCTGCTATAACATCAACACAAAAGAGGATGGGATCACTATATATCAACCTAAATATGCTTTGGACTTGCTCGCTAAGATCAATTGCTAGACTTAATAATGAAGAATTATTGACAAAATTATATCTCCCTAAAATCAAAAACAAAATAACAATATAAATTCAATAACATTCAAAAGACAAAATGATAGAATTGTAATATTTATATTTCTAGATGATAAAATGAAAGAAATGACTACATATATATGCTTTGGGATGCATGATCCAAGATGACAAGTGTTCTAGAAAGCCTGAGTGATCTAGAGGGCAGACTCCACATACAAGAGTTGTGGTGTCAAGTAGACTGGTGGCACCTAAGTAGCATCAATCAAAGAGTTTGAATGAGGTAGAGATGACATGTTCTCCCATCAATCAAGGAGATGATACTTGTGTTCAATTATTTCCTAATTTACATAAGTAAATAAATATTAATAACCTAACTAAATATAAGGTGCAATAAATAAATAATTACATAAACACCCCCACTTAAGTTTAACTTAAGAAAGAAAAATGAGTACCGACAAGACAAGTCATGTTAGGTACTCATATACAATCTAATAGAATCCCAAGGCATAAAGAATAGAGTGCACCCCCTTCATAAGAAAAGAAAAAAAAACCCACAAGAAAAAACTCTATCCCAAGAACGGAAGTGCAAGGACTAGATAGCCCCCCAAAGTGATAGTGTTTGCATCCCTAGAAGAGCTCAAAGGTGAACATACGTGCTCTCTGGAAAGGGTTTGGTGAAAATATCTGCAATCTATTCTGATGTAGGATAGCATTGATGAACATATATCTCGACCTACTACATAGTGTATCCCAAATGAGTGTGTTCCCTATACATAGTGTGGTATATGTTTGGCAATTTTCCAAAAATGAAGCCCATGAGGTTCTTGCATAAAGTGAAAGACCATGCCAACAACATAAGAAATAATAGGTCAAGTATGTGTGAGGTATATGAAACTCCCCAAAATTTGTATACAAGGTAGCATCAACAAGAGGATTCGAACAATAATCCTCCAATTTAACGCTTGATAGAAAGGGTGTTGGGGCGAGCTTACAATTAACCATTTGGAACCATGATAGTAGATCAAGAGAATATTTGGGTTGAGGAATACTTATCCCGAAGTCAATATGAGTAATCTCAATCCCAAGAAAGTAATGTAACAATCCCAAGTTTGTCATAGAGAATCTATATCAATCCCAAGGAAGTAATGTAACAGTCCCAATTTTGTCATAGAGAATCTATCATGTAGAACAAATTGTATGGAGCCAATCATAGATGAACTTTCGGTGACAATCAAGTCATTGGCATACAATACCAACATGAGAAGTTGTTCATCTTGTCATAGAATTTAGACAGTACAATCATAGTGACATTTGTCGAAACCAAGAGAAGAAATCCATCTTGGTATACCAAGCCCTAGGGGCTTGTTTGAGGCCATAGAGGAACTTCCAAAGTTTGAACACCAAGGAAGAATCATAAATAAACCCTTGTGGTTGTGTCATATAGAATTTGTCTTTCAAATCATCATAAAGAAATGCACTCTTTACATCCATCTAATACACAGGCCAATGGTGAGTAATGACAATGGCTAGGATGAGGCAAATGGAATTCATTTTGGCGACAAGTGCAAAGGTCCCAATATAATGTATGCCAAGTACTTATGAGAATCCTTTAGCGAAAAGTCGTGCTTTGTATTTGTCGATGCCAATTCTTTAGCAAAAGGTTGTGCTTTGTATTTGTCGATGCCTCCATTTGCTACATACTTGGTTCAAAAGATCCTTTTGGATCAAACCATTTTTTCCCTTAAGAAGTGGGACAAGATCCCAAGTGTGATTGTTGATCAAGAAGTGTATTCTTGCTCTATTGTTGAGTCCCATTCAATGATATCCTTTGCTTCCTCAAATGTTTGTGGATTGGAGGCTTGGGCTATGCATGCATGAGGAAAATCCTCATATTTTGATTTTGTCTTTCTAGTATCTAATGGATCCCCAACTAAATACCTGCTACCTGTAAAATCTAACGGGTCCAAAGTGGACAAGTAGCCAAAGTGGAAGCATGCTTGTGTGTTGGATAATCTTGACTAGAAGGTGGAGTGGGAGGATGAGGTTCCTCTATCTATGAATCAGAATCACTATCTTGATGAAAGCCTTGTATGGAGGATGAATGGGAAATGTTAATAGTAGGGGAAGGTGTTCCCTCAAACTTGACACTTCTAGCAATGGTCACATCATGAGTATCAAGATCCAAAATCCAACACCCTTTGACTCCATCAAGATAACCTATAGATATTCAAGGTTTGTTTTGTGGTTCTATTGCCTTGCATTTCTCTAAAGGTATGCGAGCCCAATCTTGATATCCAAAAACTCTTAAGTGCTTAACCGATGGTTTATGACCACCCCAAGCCTCAATTGAAGTGATGCCTTGTATGTAATCAGCACAATTTATTGCCTCAATCCAATACTATGGTGCCAATGATCAAGATTGTATCAAGCAATTAGCCATTTCTTTCAAGGACCTATTCTTCCTTTCTACTACTCCATTTTGTTGTGGGCTACATGGAACACTGTGTTGAAGATTGATCCTTTCAACAAAACAAAAGTTCTCAAATTGATGGTTGACATATTCCTTTCCATTAAAGTGCAAAGGTTTTTGATGACCTTGCCTATTTGATTCTCAATTAAGGCCTTGATGTGTTGAATTTGCCAAACACTTCATTCTTTTTGTGAAGAAAATAGACCATAGTGAAACATGAGAAATCATCAATGAAAGTGAGGAGATAACAACATTTGTTGAAGGGAAAAGTAGGAAAGGGGCCCACTAGATAATTATGTATCAAACTCAAGAATTGTAAAAGTTTTTGTTGCCTTTACTTTGTCATATTTCTCTTCAAAATATTTGCCTAAAGTACAACCATGACAAATACACCTTTGGAGAAGGAGATTTGAGGTAGTCCTGTAACCATTTATTGACTTGCCATTTGTTGCAGATAGTGATTATTCAAGTGACCAAAATGTTCATGCCATAGTTTACCCACTTCATCAATGTAAGTAAGAAGAGCCTTGGAAAGTGCATCAAGCACAAAACGTGAAAAGGTATACATGTGTACCTTATGATCTGCCTTTCCAAGAGCAACTTGGGAATCATCTACAAGATCCCTTATGGCAACTTTTTTTGGAGTAAAGTCAACTCACTTCCCTAGCCTTGTATGTGCAAGTTGGTAGATGGAGAGAAGGTTGGATGATAATGAAGGTACACATAGAAAATTGTTGAAGTGTCCTCCATTCATCTCACCTAAACCAATCCCTTTAACATCAACTACAGAATCATCACCCAAGTGAATAATAAGAGTAGGGCATGGCTTAAGTGAAGAGAAGTATTCACTTGATGCAACTATGTGGTTTGGAGCACCCGAATCAAGTATCCATGTTGTAGAAGATGACGAAGAGCCAACAACTGTGAGAGCTTTACCTTTTCCTTTCCCTATGCTAGAGGAGAAGGGAAGATTTGTTCCCACTTGAGCACTCAAGAACATTAATGTTACTCGTTTTAAGATGCTTTGTAAGAGTGTAATGTCCCCTTTTAGAAATGAGATAATAATAACAAATTAAAATATATAAAAAATAAATAAAATAAATATAAAATATAAAATTAAAGTTCAATTTAATCAAAAGTCAAGGGGCATGTGAAGAATCATGACTATTGAAGGAAAAAAGATATATAAGAGACAACAAACAAAAAGCAAGAGAAATATATGAATAATACATCTTTTATTATCTGATTATTACTCCTTTGGAGCATGAAACAATAGTTCAACAAACTGAGGAAGAAACCATTCAAGGTCTGAAATTAGAGGATGAAAACCCCCTAATTTCCATTGCTAAGTTAGTGGGCAAAAACCCCCGATTAAGGCAGATTTGGAGACAACTCAAAGACATTTTAGTGAAGATAGATCACTGCCGATTTGAGATAATTAATAGTAGATACAAAGGATAAGTTCCCTTTCTTCTTAAATATATTCTAAATATAATATATAAATTAAAATAAAATGCTAAAACAGCAGTTTCTGAAGTTGATAGCATATTTATAATTAACTATGCTGCTATAATTGTGAGTTAGATTTTATTATTTAAAGGAAAATAAAGAAAATTTAAAAAGGACCATTACAAATGGTTTCTGAGCTGTGATCCTGCCAGCCTACAGGGTAAAATGTTGGATGCATTCCAGTCACAGATCTACTTGAAAGTCTACAAGGAAGATAGAGATGAAAGGTTCTATAAAGACCCAATACAATATTTTTCAGCCTAGGTTCTTTCAAAAAGAAGAGGACATAGATTTTGTTCAAGAATTATTGATAAAAATACATAAGAACAAAGAAAGGTACAAACTTGAGGCCCCCAAAATCTTTGACCAATATCAAAGGTTGCCAAATAATTTCAAAGATAGTGTTTCCTTTGATGTACTTGAAGACACTTGGGAACCATTATCCCGACAAAAGAGGCCTATATGAATACATAAGGAAAATGGCTAAGGAGGAGATCAAGGAACAAGACCGAAAAGAAACAATTTTGATAGAAGAAACGAAGTCAAAATCAAACTCAAAATCACAAGAAGCCGGTAACCCAAGGAATGTAATGTCTACCCCTGATTTTTTTTTTGTGTTTAAAGAATAAGATGGGAATGCAGTATGTGTTTGTTTGAAGTCCCATTCAACATGATTGTGGCATGCATTGAACTCTTAGCATAGATGATATAATTTGCATCATATCATATTAAACCATTTACAAACATATTGGCTTCAACAATAACTGAAATCAAACATAAGGAAATTTGTATCAGACCTGGTGGTCACAGTCATTAAAGGTACAATTTCCAGTCATGCAATGAGCAGTAATGCATACAAACTCCTCATGGAGAGCGCCAAATGCAAGTGCCATCAAACCCCAACCTGATCTTTCATATGTCCATCATTTTTATCAACCAAAACCTCCTTTCTGAAGCTGTTTGCTGGTCGCTGTAAGTACTCAGATTTCAGTCATTGAAGATCAAAACCAGGGAAGGGCACAGTTCCCTAGAAGGGCGATCTGACTTGTAAATTCAGTTCTTCACTGAACAATGCAAATGAATACTCTAAATGGGGAACCCAGCAAAGAGGATAGGATCATTACCCAAAATGATATTCCTTACCAAACGGAGTTATGAACAGTTTTGCATTCCCAGCTACAAGCCAAAGTCTTCAAACCCATATCAAAAAACTGTAAATATCTTCATTATGTCAATGCCAAAATCCTCAACCATCAAGCCAAAACACTGAAAATCTTCAATCCAAGTGCCAACCAGCTAGGGTGGATCTTTCACCACCGAAACCAGCAACTAGAGAGCTCCAAAGGGAATAAATAGAGAAAGAGGGGGAATTTAGGGCAACACAATTTCAAACTCACCTTTTCCCTTCAAAAGCCCACGCCCCTTTCTAGCTCTCCAAAAATTACATTAAACTTAACCTTTTTGAAATTGCATGAAATTCTCTCCAAAGGGGCCTTTTGAGGAAAATATTAAGCCTTAAAAATATGAAATATAACCTTCTTTCTAGGCATCAAATGAGATAACATTATCCCCTCTTTAAAAACAACTTTACTCTACTAGGCCAAGGGGATCTCTTATAACCCACGCTCCTTCTCACTTAGTTAAAATAACAACTTTATAAACTTAAGTGGCAAATAAACAAATATTAATTCTGATCACCAAGAGAACTCGCCCCTGCCAAAAATAGAAACTCTGCACTGCACTGCTGCCAAGACCAGGTGCCCAAAATAGCACTTACTAAAAATAGTAAGTGTGTCCAAACTCCAAATTGGCCCAAACTGATATGCACTAAAACTTACTAAAAATAGTAAGTTACTAAAAATAGACATTGCTAAAAATACCAACTTTGCCCACCAAGGCCCCAAAAAAAACCCAAAAAAATCCAGACAAGTTTACTGGTAATATCAATATACTCCTCTGAATATGCAGACATAGATTTGGAAAGATAGCACCAACTACCAAATAATGAAACCCTAAAAAGGGGACATTACAAGGAAGAAGGGCCAAAACTAGAGCTACAAGAAAATGAACAAACCCATGAGCAAGAACAAGATTAACCTAAAAAGCAAGAGGAAAATAAAGAGTCTTTGATAGGAGAAGATGTTTTATTGGTTTCTATTGATGGCATGTGTCACCAAAATATCAATGAAGGGAAGACAAAAGGGGTTCCAATTGTTGAATAGGAAGAGTTTGAGTTGAAGGAACATGCACCAAATCATGCACTATTTATCAAACTTCCACACGATGAGTCATTGCTTGATTTTCAAAAGAGCATTGAGGATGAATATGCATTTGAAAAGGACATTTTGATTAGCCCAAATTTGAAGGTTTTGGATCACAAAAATGAAGGTGTTGAGGATATCTCAACAAATTCTTTATCGTAAAATGAGGAAGTAAACACATTAGAACCACAAGCTAAAACTAAGGTTTCAGTAGTTACTATCAATGGTTTTGAGTATCCAGGAATTGTTAGATCAACAATGAATGATAAGCAATTTTAGAATGTTGACACTAATTGGTAATCAAAAATGGAGGATTTAGAAGACAAGGCCAATATGAATGGTCTACACAAGAAACTAATTTCCAATTTGAGAACAAGAATAATTTTCAATTTTTCCACTGGGCTTCAAATAATCTGCTTTTTGAAATGGATGCAGAGAGGTTGTCCATTGGGATAACCCACTTTTTGAAATAAAGGCAAAGACATATCTTGGCTCAACTTTGAAAACTTGTGATGATATCAAAATAGCAGCGGAAGATGGATGGTGAAATGGTTCTTCATAAAGAACGCCCCCCTAGAAAGTTGGAAGTTGTAGGGACAAAGCAATTAGTAGAGTTGGGTATGACTCACGAAGATTTGCAAGACAATGTGAATCATCAAGCAAAATTGTTTGACAACAAGAAAAACAAAGTTGTTCAATAAGAATTAGTAACAAATAGGCATTTAACGAAATACATTGCATCATTAGAGAGATTCATAATAATTCCAAGATTGATTTGGGATGCTGATATCTCCAAGAAAGATTTAGTCAAGTGAAGAATTTTTTGGAGCATCTTAGTTTGCTATTGCTTGAGGACAAGCAATCTTGGAAGGGTGCAGTGTAATGTCCCCTCTCGGAAATGAGATAATATATATATATATATATAATATAAAATTAGTTTAATATAATCAAAAGTCAAGGTGCATGTGAAGAATTATGACTATTTAAGGAAAAAAGATATATAAGAGACACCAAACAAGAAGGAGAAATATATGAATAATACATCTTTTATTATCTGATGACATTCATACCATTAGATCTTGGAAGCCCTGTGATCAAGTCTATGGAGACCTCTTCCCAACGTTGGCTAGGAATAATTAAGGGTTGCAAGAGACCAAGTGTCTTAATTGTCTCCCCTTTATTTCATTGACAAACCAAACATTGTGCCACAAATTTTTGAACATCCCCTTTTAGCCCTTCCCAAAAGAAGTCCTTCTTGACCCGATGATATGTCTACAAAAATCCTAAATGACCACCCACTAGAGACTCATGTAGCTCTATGAGAATCTTTTGTTTGAGAGGGGAATTCTTGCAAAGATACAATCGCTCTTTATACCACAAAGTATCTCCCTTCCAACAAAATTTATCTAAACTACTAGGGTCACTCTATAATTGTTGAATGAGATTACTAGTAGCCACATCATTTTTCCACTCTCCTTTGGCTTCTTCTACCCAATCTTCTTGTAATATTGAAAGGGCACACAATAAAGCTTCATCCTTCTTCGATAGTGCATCTGCCACAACATTTTCCTTCCCTTTCTTATATACAATCTCAAAATCATATCCCAACATCTTAGTAACCCATTTTTGTTGTTCTTTTGAAGACAATCTTTGTTCCAAAAAATATTTTAGGCTATCATGATCTGTCTCAACCTTGAAGTGTCTACCCATTAGATAAGGCCTCCATTGTTTTACTGCATGAAGAATAGCTAGCATTTCCTTCTCATAAATAGGTTTGAGTTGATTCTTCCCCTTTAATTGACGACTCTCAAAAGCAATGGGCCGACCCTCCTGCATGAGAACTGCACCTATACCATTTCCAAAAGCATCACATCCACAATAAAATCCTTTGTGAAATCAAGAGTGGCAAGTACTGGAGTTGTACACATAGCCTCCTTTAACATTTCAAATGCTGAATTAGCAAATTCATTCCAATGAAAAGAATCCTTCTTCAATAAAGTTGTGAGGGGTGCTGCTATACGACCATAATTCTTCACAAATCTACGATAGTATCCAGTCAATCCCAAGAAACCCCTCAATTTCTTAATGGTTTTGGGAATAGGCCATTCCATGATAGCCTTAATTTTGTTAGGATCCACCTTTACTCCTTCATGTGAAACTATGTGTCCCAAGTACTCCACCTCATTAAGACCAAAAGCACACTTGGATGGCTTAGCATAGAGTTGATGCTCTTCGAGAACTTGTAATACTTGATCTAAATGTTGCAAGTGATCTTCCCATGTCTTGCTATAAATCAATCTCATCAAAAAACACTAATACAAACTTACTTAAGAACGTTTTAAAGATGGAAGGAGCATTAGTAAGACCAAACGGCATCAACAAAAACTCATAATGACCCTCATGAGTCATAAATGTTGTCTCACAAATATCTTCTTCCTTAATTCGAATTTGGTGATAACCGGATCTAAGATCTAACTTTGTAAAATACATAACTCCATTCAATTCATCTAGCAAATCATCAATGACTGGAATAAGAAACTTATCTTTGATGGTGTACATGTTGAGCACTCTATAGTCCAGACACATGCGCCAAGTATCATCCTTCTTCTGCACCATCACTACTGGCGAGGAGTAAGCACTTTGGCTATGTCTGATAATTCTTGCCTCTAACATCTCCTCAACAATATTTTCTATCTCACTTTTTTGTATATGTGGATACCGTTGAGGCCCAATGTTGGGGGGTTGGCTCCCTGGAACTAGTTGTATGGCATGATCATGATCCCTCTTAGGAGGAAGTCCTTTAGGCATATCTCCAAAAACTACTGAGTGATGCTCAATTATTGCTTGTAAATTTGGATGGGTAGGAGCATTAAATTGAGACTTCTAATGAACATAACTAGGCCACAAATCCATCAACTCCTTTCTTAAGCAACTTCAGCATTTGATGAGAGCTAACTATTTGTGGGGACTTTGCCTTCAACCCTCTTAGCTCTATTGTCTTTCCTTCTGATTGGAACCTCATAAACAATTCTTGGAAGTTCATCTCAATTGTTCCCAAGGTAGTAAGCCATTGTACTCCCAAAACAATATTTGTTGCACCCATGGAGATAGCATACATTGGGCTATTGAGGTGATAATCTCCCATGGATAATTTAATGCTATGACACTTTCTAGAACAACTGATGGTACCACCATCTGCAATCAAGACCTGAAATTCTAGTGCTGGATAAATAAAACAATTTAGACGAGTAACCAACTTTTTGTTGATGAAATTGTGAGTACTACCCGAGTCGATCAACACTGTTACTTTCTACTTCTTTAAGAACCCAACTACCTTGAGAGTTTGTATGGCACTAAAACCAGAGAGTGCATGACAAGAAATGATTGGTTGGGAATCATGTGATTCATTATCTAAATCCCCATCCCCCTCTAATATTGGTTCCTCCTCTTCCTCCTCACTTGGTCCTTCAATATAAAACTATTTCTTTTCACTACATCTATGCCTTCGACTATATTTACTGTCCTCAATTTGTTGTGGAGTCAACCTAGTAGGTTGTGGTAGTGAATGTGTAGGGGATCTCTTTTCATTGAAATTTATATTCCCTTGTCTCTTACTAGCCAAAAACTTCTCCTCCACTTGTCTTGCCATTACTATTGCTTGCGATAAGGATTGTGGTTGGAATAATCGTACTTCATATTTTATGTGATCCTTTAAACCGCCTAGAAATAGTTCCTTCATATTGTCTTTTGTTACATCCTCTACTCTTAGAGAAAGGGTTTGAAATTGATGAATATAATCCTTGACCATGCCTATTTGCTTTAATTTAGTGAGTTGGCAGAAGTAGCTATCCATAAAGTTATCTCCATAATGGGTAGCGAGTTCCTCTTGAAAAATTGACCATGTGGCCACACAACCCTTTTTCTCTTCTCATCACATAACCAAGATACCAAATAAATTGATCTGATTCTAGGTATAATGATGCCATAGCAACCTTTGTTGACTAGGAACATGATGAATATCAAACAACTGCTCCATTTGGCATAGCCAATTGGTTGGATCCTTCTTGAAATCAAATTCAAGTCCAAGGAATTCATGTCCAACAAAAGCATTATCTTCCACCTTGCGAGGTGAATCTTCTTCCTTCCACCTCATACCCCGAATAAGTAATTTCAATTCACCCATTTCTTTTGTAATCTTCTTCTCTAAAGATGAAATATCACCATTTACTTTGTTTATTTCATCCTTAGGGTTAAAATCATCATTTTCTACCCCCTCATTCTCTAAAGATTTCCCCAGTGTGGTAGCATTCTTTTTGCCTCTTGTTGCAGGCCCCGTCATGATGGTAGAAAATAATTTTGCAATAAATCACACAAATGAAACTTAATTTCTCTAAAAAATTTAACATAACTTACTAGGGCTAAGATACCACTTACCCAGAAAAAACTCCAAAAAAATAGCAGATTTGCAGCCTTGAGAGCGAATTTGTTGGAAACCCTAATTTTGCAATAACTCACTTATTTACGCTTCAATTTCTCCAAATTTCGGACTGTAGGCTCCTCTACTATGTCTTCAAAAACCAAATAAAAATCAGGCTCCAATCTGAGATATATACAGATTCCAAATAAATTGTGTAAAAATCCTAATTCTGCAATAATTCGCTCAATTCAGCTCCAATTCCTCTAAAATCTGGACTGTAGCTTCTTTAATATGGTCTTCAAAAACCCTTTCAAAATTTTTAAAAAATCGCCAAATCTGAAAGATGTGCACCTTCCAAAATGACCTCCAATATTAAGAAAGCCCCTTGCCTCTACGGTGCCAAGATCATGCTATGATACCACTTGTAATGAAATAACTTGCACAATAGAAGGATATGATAGAAAATATGCTGAGAATACTTGATAATAACTAAGAATAACAAGCCACTTCGAGGGGGAAAACCTCCAAATATCTCCAATGAGAACACAATTCACAATATGATGATGAAATAAGACTCACAACCTCCTATATATACCTATTTATGCCTAGGATACCACCCAGGCCGACTTAGATAACCCTATATAAGCCCTAGGCCGACCTAATCAACTAAATAACAATACAATAATGATAATATGACTTAATTAGGAGTTAAGACTTAAGATAGCCACAAGCCGACTATTCATAACCCGATGTACTATAATATTAAGGGCATAGCAATCGCTGCATAGACTTGTATTAATAATTTGCCTTCAACATATATTATTTTATGTCTTATATTAATATGTTAATATATTTTTATAGTATATATATATATAATATTTATAACATTATATTATAATAATTATAATAATATTAAATTGTTAACATTTATAATTATATATTTTTAATATTTATTTTATTTATTTATTTGTATTTCATGGCTTTAGTGTTGCAATCTCGGGGACATGACAATGGATAAAGAAAATCAATACTCACCAAAAAGATGCTATACAGCACATCAGGAAGATGAAGAAGAAAAACCTAAATTTGATATACAAGTAAATCAAGGAAAAAGAGAAATTATGCTAAATAATGAATCAAAAGAAAAGTATTACAACCAACCATTAAAAATAAGAAAGGAAAATGTAGCTACCATAGGTGATCCAAAACTAGCAAAGATTGGAGACTATTGAGATGACAAGGTAGGTAGCCGAAATATTATTTGACTATGAGGACCTTTTTCCTTTGACATTTACTGATTTGAAAGGCATCAAAGAGGAAGAAAGGGTGATGAGAATCCAATTAAAAGAAGGGACAAAACTGTAGAAGAAAAGACCCTATAGGCTGAACCCAAATATGAAGGAAGAAAGTCAAAGTAGAACTAGATAAAATGCTAGCTTCTGGAATCATCAAACTAGTAGAAGATGAGGAATGGATCAGTCCTATGGTCGTACAAAATGAGAAAACAAGGAGAAACTGTGTGGAATTTAGGTAACTTTATAAAGCATGCATACATGACCTTTTTCCCACACCCTTCACAGAAATTATATTGGAGTTAGAAGCAAGGAGAGAAATCTATTCCTTTACAAATGGACTCTCTGGATACAACCAAGTCAAGATAAAAGAATAAGACTAGCCTAAGACCACTTTAGATGGATGCCCATATATATACCTATACCCTAACCTGATGGACGGTTCGGTTCAACAGGTGCAGGTTCAAACTCAACTCGATAGATTTCAGATCGATCTGATAGCTCAGTTCGGAGCACCCCTACTCTATATAGCTAGAGGGCCCGACCGGTCCCCGGGCGGCTTGTCGTCTA
This sequence comes from Sequoiadendron giganteum, assembly GCA_007115665.2. Classification (NCBI taxonomy): domain Eukaryota; kingdom Viridiplantae; phylum Streptophyta; class Pinopsida; order Cupressales; family Cupressaceae; genus Sequoiadendron; species Sequoiadendron giganteum. The sequence continues at coordinate 630,679,909 of CM021108.1, forward strand.
TCTGCCCGGCCCCTATCCATGCCAGCCCAACCGAGGCTGACTGTGACTATTCAGTCCCCATCCCCATCTATCTATCTAGTCCTCCCACCCATCCCGAGGGCCCTCAAGCCGATTGGCCGAGGGGGAGGGCAGCTAGGCTCTCGTCTAGTCGGGCCCAGAGTGATTCCAGTCTGCTTTCTCACGGCTACTAGAATGGATGATGTGTGATGGATGCCAATCTGATCCATCTGGGACCCCCTATCCAAACCTCTATATGGGGTGGGGGTGTTCTGCCCCACCCAGCTCTTTCTAATGATCCTATATAGGGGTTGTTTCTAGACGGGTGGGCGCTATTCTGTATAGGGGGTGGGGTTTCCTGCTTCTATATAGGGATGGGTGGGCACTATATAGATTAGATTAGATTAGAGATGGGTGGGGGCATCCTTTATTATCTGTAAATGGGTGGGCACTAGGAGGATAAGAAATGAGTGGGCACTAGATAGAGTGGCACTCGACTGATGGTAAGCACTTTCTAGATAGAGTGGCACTCGACTGACTGATTATGGCACTTGACCGAGGGCACTGAGGGCCCTATATTGCGAACTGGCACCATTTCGACGATGGCCAAGATTCTCTTCTGTACGTAACATGATGAGTCTAACTAGAATTATCTACCCATCCCCCCAGAGGCTCCGCCACCGACCAGCCCTGCTTCGGGACCCGCTATAGTAGTTGCCAATATGGTCGGCTGCCAAAGGCAGGCCTTAGCCACCAACCATATTGGCCTTTGGATGGGAGGGAATTTGTCGTTGGCGTGTGTGGGGATGGAACTAGCCTATAGAATAGTAGGGGCCTCCCACCCATAGTTCCGTAGCACCAGCCACCAAGCGAGGATCATTTATGTACACGGTAATGCCTTTTGAGCTAAAGAATGCTTTGGCAATCTTTAGCCACATGATGGTGAATATGTTCAAGGATTTTATGCATAATTTCCTAGAGGTATATTTAGATGACTGGACAATTTATGGGTTGGTAAAAAACCATGTACAAACACTCCACATAAAGTTGGATAGATGCAAAAGTTTACAAATCTCCTTGAACTTAAAGAAATGTGTCTTTCCGATACCCTTTGGAACACTACTAGACCATTTAATTTGTATGGAGGGGTTAATGGTAGATCCTCTAAAAGTTGCACTCATCATGACTCTACCACCGCCAAAGACAACATCTGAAGTAAAAACTTTTCTAGGATATACAGGGTATCACCGCAAATTCATTAAAGGGTATACAGCAATCGCAACCCCCCTGGAGGAATTATTAAGGAAGAAATCAAACAAACCAATTGAATGGACAGAACAATGCCAACAGTCATTTGACACACTTAAGAAAAAAACTGCAGAGGCACCCATTCTTATTTTCCTAGATTGGACACCTTTGTTTCATGTCCACGTGGATGCATCTGAAATAGCTATAGGGGCAATTTTAGCACAACCCAAAGGAAACAAAGACCACTCTACAGCCTTTGCAAGTAGGAAACCCTCACAAGCCAAGAAAAACTATACAACCATAGAAAGAGAGGCCCTAGCAATGGTGTATGCATTGCAAAAGTCTAGACATACTTATTATCTTCGCCATTTACATTTTATACATATCATGACCCATTAAAATATCTCTTAAACAAGCTAGAAATCCAAGGGAAAAATATGCAAATGGTTGCTACTATTTCAAGAATTCAATTTTAACATCAAGGTCAAACCAAGGCTCTAACTACCTCTCTAGAATTGAGATTGAAGAACTAGATGACCAATAAGAAGACCTCCTTGGTGCAGACCTATTTAGAATAACTGTGGTACCACAAGAACTCCACGTTGTGGGAATTTTACTATCTAGAGGAGAACTTCCACTAGATATGTCATCGCAAGAGAAGCAAACACTTTTGCAAAAATCTCTACCCTATACATTGATTGAAGGAGAGTTGCATAAAATAAGGTAGTCTATGAGCATAAAAGAGAAGATATACTTAGGGAAGCACATGAAGGAATATCCAGTGGGCATAAGGGAAACCGCCGCAAAGAAAGTGAAACTAGCAAGACTTTCGTGGCCAACCCTTCACAAGGATGCAGAACAATATGCTAAGCAATGTGACATATGTTAGAGGGTAGGAAAACCCACTGCAAGAGATGAAATGCCCCTACGGCCTATTTTGCACAAACACCATTTGAAAAGTGGACTATAGACTTTATAGGGCCAATAGACCCACCAAAAAAGCAATCAAAACCCAAATTCATTATAACAAAAGTAGAATATTTGACCAAATGGGCCAAAGCAAAACCAACACAAGATTGCACCACAAAAATTGCCATAAAGTTTATAAATGAAAATATCATTACAAGATTTGGATGTCCAATCAATATCACTAGTGATCAAGGAAAACACTTCGTAAACAAGGTGATTGTGAAACTTTAAGTAGTTTCATGATAATACATAATAAAAGTACTCCTTACCACCCTCAAGAAAATGGCACAACTGAGGCCCTCAATAAGATCATAGGCATCACTTTGACAAAAATGTGCTATAGTAACATAGCTGATTGGGACATTAGATACCAGTGTTACTATGGACATACAAAACTACTTATAAGAGGTCTACCAAGTTCACCCCTTCCAGGTAGTATATGGATTAGATGCAACTTCGCCCCTAAACTTCATAATCCCAAATTTCCACACCACACTCACCTTATGGATGGGGAAGACTCCTTAAAACAGAGATTAGAAGAATTGGAGAAATTAGATGGGAACAAATTATTGGTCGTATATCATCAGAATGCAAAATAGAATAGACAAAATGCTTGTCATGTCAAAAATTTGAGATGTAAATCCTTCTACAAAAACAATATGGTGTTACTCTATGTCAATAAGTTCAAGAAACAAGGAAAATCAAAGGTTAGATGGTTGGGCCCCTACTACACCAACGATAGATTAGACTCTAGAGTAGTCAAACTAAGAAGACCAGATGGTGAAGTCTTACAATGTAGTGCAAAATTGAAATATTACCACCAATCCATGGGATTAAAGGGAAAATAAACTATATACTATTTGTATTATATGTATTATATTTGTACTATACATGTATTATATAAAGTAACCCGCCAAAACAAGTCATAGAAAGCTAATGGCTAGAAAAGCGCAAGATGGAAAATGGCTACCACAATTAATGCATATCCCACCATTAGCTGCCTATAAACTCACATAGCCTCTCATTACTCCTCACTTGTGTTTTTTTACTTTCGTTAACACTTTTCTCTCCACGTAGCTAAGCAAAACCCTAGCTTCAACTTCTCATCCACACCCTATGAAAATGGTCACACCAATCCTCATAGACATTTCCCAGAAACCCAAACCTAAATATAAGAAATTTCCCTACAAGGCAATGGAAGTGGACACTGACGGAGTTTTCTCGAAAGTGTCAGCAAACGTCATCTAAACCAAAGATGTGCATAAATACATTTACACACAATTCACGAATATTAGCCACACAAGGTTTGAAACGCTCTAACAAACCCTCCTCCAACCAAGAGGAATTGACTATTTACCAGTGAACCCCAGGGACACGTCCCCCCCCTGGGCCCTAGCGTCTCCGAGACGGGGACGTCCCGGAGACGTGGGGACGGCGTCTCCCCGTCTCCGGAGGCGCCACCAGATTGCTCCCCCGCTGCTGGAGACGCCGAAACAAACACTTTTTAAATGAAAAAAACACTTTTTTTTATTAGTTTTTTTGTTCTATTCGAACCCTAAGGGCATGTGGGCCCCATCTAAACTCTTCTATGCTATCAAAAGCCCCTTCTAACTTCATTTTTATCCACATTTGCATTTCTACTTGTCTGCTACAGCAAGAAGAAGAAGACTGAAGAGCTGAGGAAACAGTGATTGGAGGAGTGAAAGGAGTGATTGCAAGTGGAATAGGAGTGTCAAGGAGCAAGAAGAAGAAGAGGAGGAAGATTCTTCAGCTTGTTGAAGAGATTTTTCAAGCAAAAGGTAAGGTTTTGAACTGATTTTTTCTTTTATTTTATGATTTTCAATGTTCATTGTTTTAGTTTTTTGAATTTTCTCATTTTCATTTCTAAATTATAAGTTCTTAGTTCTTGTTGTTTCATTTGCTTGTTTCATTTCTAATTCTTGTTGTTTCATTTAAACATTTTCTAAATTAGTTAAGATTTTGTTTTGAAATTTAAAATTTAAAATATAGAGTTTTATTTTTTTAATTTTAAAGTAGGGCATAGGCTGAAACTATGTGTTTATTGATTTTTTTTTTCATTTTGCGAAATGCAGTGTCAAAATGAGCTCCCACAGTCATGAAATGAGTGAGGATGAGATGGAATTGGAAACTCATTCTCATGATGCAAGCCATTCAGAATATGAACCCGAGCATGAGGATGAGCACAATGAGGGGGGTGAACATGGGTCAAATCAAGAAAGACAAACTAGTTACATAGCTAGTGCAGCAGTTGCTACAGATTGCCCCTCAGCTTTTGGCAGAGTGGGCTAGGGGTCCTTATGATCCCAAATCTCCTCTCAAACAGTTTGCAACAAGAATAACAGCCCCAACATCATGTGGTGGTACGAGAAAATGGAAATGCAACATTTGTGGTGATGATTGGTTTGGGAGCATCACCAGAGTTAATGCTCACTTCCTCTTTTGGCCAGGAAAAGGTGTGGGAGCATGTGCTTTTTTGAAGGAAGCTAAAAATATGAAATACAGAATTGAGTTCAACAAGCTTTGGGGTGTTCCAGATGACGCGACAATTCCTATGCCTACTACCTTGTCTGCTAGGCAAAATATTCAGACTATACAGCAGATTCAGGAGCAGCATATGCAGAGGCAGCCACATATTAGAGCAGGAACATTGTCAGGGGCAGCCTCAGGACCTTCATCCACCTATAGTGTTATGCCTGAATCGCAACAGGGCAAGGGGAAACGCAAGATGCAAAATCAGCCTAACCCCATAGCTGATTTATTTAATGTGCACCAGAAGGATCAGATAGATGATTCCATTGGCAAGTTCTTTTTTGCCAATAGAATCCCATTTCATGTAGCTCGATCTCCTTATTATAAGGAGATGATGTCGATGGTGGCGAAGGGAGAACCATCATATGTGCCACCAGGTGAGCACAAATTGAGGACAACGATCTTGGATAACAACTATACCAAGATCAGTTCATTGATGGAGACAATGAGGGCATGTTGGGAGGATTCTGGATGCAGCATTGTTATGGATGGGTGGACGGATATTAGGCATCGTCCACTCATCAATGTCATAGTTACATGTTCAGAGGGCCCATTCTTTCTCAGGGCAGTTGATTGTTCAGGGCATCGAAAAGATGCTGATTTTCAGTTTGAGATCCTTCGGGCAGCTATTGAGGAGATTGGGCCACAAAATGTGGTCCAAGTAGTGACAGATGCAGCACATGTGTGCAGAGCTGCAGGGAGGCTTATCGAGACAACATACAGACATATTTGGTGGACTCCATGTTGTGTGCATGCCATGAACAATGCACTCATGGACATGGGGAAGATTGAGTGGATTAGAGGAGTGGTCAACAATGCTAGAGATGTGCAGATGTATATCTGCAACCACCACATTTCACATGCCATCTTCAGGAGCTTCGCGAAGAAGGAGTTCTTGAAACCAGTTGAGACCCGATATGCATCCTATTTCATTCTTATGGAGAGAATGCTTGAGTTGCAAGAGCCACTGCAAGTCATGGTTATGACGCAAGAATGGAATCGATGGGATGGGGCCAAGACAGAGCAAGGGAAGAGGGTGAAGGAGATAGTGAAGAGTGATGGATTTTGGAATGATGCAAAATATATTGTTGCCATCATTGATCCAGTTGTCCAAGTCATCAGATATGGGGATGGGGATGCACCTAACCTTGGAGAGGTGTATGAGTGCATTGATTCGATGCTTGGCCAGATGAAGGCAGTTGTGCGAGAGAAGGACCCCACTCTAACATTCTACAATGTTTACATTCAGCCTATTATTCAGCGCAGATGGGATAGCCGAAACACTCCCTTGCACATGGCTTCTTATTCATTGAATCCAAAGTGGTACATGCCTAGGCCTGGTAGAGTTACACCGATTCAGGATGATGAGGTGAAGGAAGGGTTCTTCAAGTGCATTGATAGAATGTATGATGCTGAAGATGCTGGCAACATTCGCACTGAGTGGACAAAATTTGCTACTCTTAGGGGTTACAAGGCTGTGGCAAAGGCGGATATAAGAACTATGGCACAGGAGGATCCGATTTTGTGGTGGACTTGTCATGGACCGAAATCACTGACTAAAACACTAGCCATTCGTTTGTTGTCTCAAGTTTCTAGTTCTTCAGCTTCTGAGAGGAACTGGTCTACTTATAGCTTCATCCACTCTCTTAAGAGGAACAGACTTACCTCTAGGAGAGCAGAGAAGCTAGTGGCTATACATAGTGCCTTGCGTATCACTGACCGCAGGACACGTGTGTACAAGAAGAGCCCAGCAACACGATGGGATGTAGAGCCAAAGGAGCCATCACAGATTGATGAGGATGAGGATGTTGCAGGTTTAGGGCTGGTTGGTGTTCCTTTGGCAGATCTTGACCTTGGGGAGTCCAGTGGTTCCAGTGATGAGGAGTTTGCCGACCTCCCGAGGGATGATTACATTGATTAGAGGCCTCCGCCTGCTTCACTACATTTTGGCATTTTGACTTTGTAGTTTGTACTTGTTTTGATATTCATATCATGCTACTCATTGTAATCATCTTTATGATATAAATTATAATAGAAATCTTCCATTTGCTGATTCGACAATTGTTACATTGTAGTATTGCGTATTCTACTTTCAAATTTGAAAACTTCAATGTTCAATGGTTCATTTAGTAGTTCATTGTTAAATTTTAATGTTCAAGTATATTGTTATACATCTTTTCATAACTAGCATTTTAAGTACCATATGTATAGTATATAGTATATACAGCCGCCGCCCCCCCGCCGCCATCCCCCCGCCATCCCCAAATCGAGGCCCCTTTGTCCCCCCGTCCCGGAAACTTGTCCCCTCGTCCCGACGTCCCCCCGTCCCCGACGCCGGTGTAACATAGCTATTTACCACTGTATCAACAAATTGGCAAGCAAAGATTGGACATGTGGAAGGATTTTCCAAATTTCATGAAAGAAGGATGGATCAAAATAGCCTTGAGCGGAATCCACAACGAGTATTTATACCTGGACAAACCTTACCACATCACAAAGGAAGCAATTCAAGCTGTCACAGGACTAACGACATGAGGGGAGATCCCACCGAAAAAGGCCATAAAAAATGATTAGGTCACCCACCTAATCAGAGCTACGTACGATGGGCAAAGTTTGGATATCACAAAAATAATAAATCTAGTTGTGCAGTATGCCACAATGGGTATTGCATGTAAAGTATATTATACAAACCGAGAGGATTCTGCTACGGCAACCTCCATACATGTCACGCACCAAATGGTGGTGTAAGGGAAGGAGATAGATTTGTGTAAGGTCTTGCGAGAACAACTATTGAAGAATATCCAACGCAGAAAGAATACCCATTACCAATTTAGGTATGGAATTCTCATTATATACTTGGCCTTCTATTTTATGAATGCATTACTAGCATTTGCGGGAAAAATCTAGGACACAAGCAAGCCAGTGGCCGCACAAATACAAGAACGTGTAAAATACTTCCCAGATGCCACATTCTCCACCATAATCTACTAAGGTTTCTTCAAATCCCTACAGCAACAAATGCAGAGCAGAGAACGACTATCCTATGATATGGTGAGAAAATACATTAATGATATTGTATTCTTGGTTGATAAAATATTACACTATAATGGAGGCTATTGAACCTAGGATATCTTGGATTCCACAACTTCCCTATGAAATTAGCGACAAATTAATAGGTTCATATTCAACAAATTTACTAAAACATCCCAAGGATCCCAAAGCAAAAAAGTTTACAACATACTGAGAATACATGGACATCTTGGCCAAGAAGAAATCTGAAAAACACAAGGAGAAGAACAAGGATAAGATAAAGTAAAAATGGGGTATACCCAAAGCTAATCCAAAAGAACATAGCACATCCACTCCGTGAAGGCCTGAAAGATTACAAGTTTTCTCACTGAGCCAAGAGTCTGCCCAATCCGAAGAACAAGAAAACAAAAAGGAAGAGGTAGGGTAAAAAGAAAATTACCCACCACACCAACACAAAGTGAAACATCTATAGAAGACGCAACAAAGCCACTCTTGCAAATGAGTGCAGATATGAGACTAAAGAGGCAAAAACAACAAGGAAGTAGAAAGGAGAGACAGTCTTCCGCAAAAGAGGAAAAAGAACAAGTAGAAGGGAAAGCAGATGAGAAACAAGCCAAGGTCATAATGGATGCTAATATCCTCTATAGCGGCCTATTTGCAAAAGGAGTATTGCAAAAAACAGCCCAAATGTATAGAGATGGGGACTACAAACAAAGCAATCATTGAAGAAGCAATAATCAAATACATAGTGGCCTCCACAAATACACTAGAGGGTATGATAGAGCAGTTTCCATAGGAGCTAGCCTCAACCCTCAAAAAAAAGAGGAAGAAAGCAATACAAGAGGAAGAACAATTAAGGGAACAGACTTTTGTAGAGATCGCTCCCTTAGCCACCCTAGAATAAATACAAGCTACGGAGCTCCACTCAAAGCAAAGCGTGGATAAATTAATGATACAGAACCCCCAAATCACTCAACAACTTAAAGAAGAAGCATTAGAGGCCACTAAAAAGGCACTTGTGGTGGTTATGGAAGAAGGAAAAGAGGCTCAACTAACCCAATAGGCACACACCAAGGGAACCCAACCCAAGAAGACACCAACCAATAAGTAGACCAAGGCTCACCACATACATCTCCTCCATCGTCAAATAGGCCATCCTCTTGAACTACAACATCACCAATGCAGTCCATCAAGGACTTTCTACAACAACAAAGGCAAATCCAATCCATCGCCACTCCACACTTACTTCAATTGCCCTTGCAAGGATTGCAAGTGGATATTTCAAGCATCTCACCCATTCAAAAATTTCAACTTGGTGATATCTTCCATCAAATAGCATGAGAAGACATTCTGAAACAGTATGTGGAGAACACAGAGCAGTTGAAGGGAGTTATAAGTGATATCCAAAATAGATTGCCACAATTACCCAGGGATACATCACAGCCTATTATTCAATGATTATACTATTAGGTATATATTGTAAGGGACATATCCCAAATAGTATGTATATAGATGAAAAGATGTAAGTAAGAGAAACAGCATAAGGGAATGAAATAGAAATGAAAGAACAAGGAACATTCTGAGATCAGACAATATTGTATTAGATGATTTGAACATAATATACAGAGATATTATAAATGAATATTTAATTTGAATTTTGAACTATGATCAAGATTTATGCTTATGGTCCTAATTAAGCACCACATTGTGTTAGTTTGTATTATACAATCTCTGATCATTCTGCTATTGCTGTCATTGGAGTATAAATACAACCCTTAAGAATTCCTTGGGCTCAGAACTTCAGTCTGTGACCCATTTTTCTTGCCAACATTAAGTGATTTTGTTTTCTTGAGCTCTCTAAAACATGGTTTCTATTGAACTTAAAAGAAAAAATTCCAAGTTGTTTTTTCTATCAAACAATGTTTAGCCAAGGTTCACATGCAGGTATAGCTAGAAGTGACCAAACACTGTATGAATGAGTGCTGGCTTAATAATCCTATTTTTCCACACAAACAATCCGCATTGCATTAATAATAAATTCTAGAACATTTGCCTCTTATTTCTACAACTCTTCACTTTATTCAGTTAAATCCTACAATAAACTGTTTATGTTCAAGTTCCTCACATCTTTGATCTGTGTATAAATCTAAACAAAATAGTGTGCTTTGCTTGGTCAAGGAACTTGTTCTATTGCAGATTTTATTTCTCCAAAGGATTCGGTTTTTATATAAATTGTTTACTAAATGAAAATAACTGCTTTTTGTCCCAAGAAGTTGCAGTGCAGTAGTAATGGGGCACACTCATGATAATATGACTCAAGCTAAAATCCTCCCCATAATAAGACAGCCCACAACCCCAGTGGCAGTACCCCTCTCTGCAGTAAAGTGGCCCACAACCCTAGTGGCAATAACCCCTTGCTGCAACAGGTAGCCCATATCCCCAGTGTCAATACCCCACCCCTGCAATAATGTATAGCCCATAATCCCAGAAGCAATGCCCCCTCACTACAATAAAAAATGTTCCTAGCTCCAGCAGCAACACCCCCTCACTACAATAAGGCAGCCCATAATTCCACTAGCAAGAAAGGCAGGGTCACACGGTGGGGGCCATCACACCTCAAGGCAATAACCCCTTACTGCAATAGGCAGCCCATATCCCCAGTGTCCTTTCTCCACCCCTGCAATAATGTAGAGCCCATAACCCCAGCAGCAACGTCTCCTCACTATAATGAAAAAATTCATAGCTCTGGCAGCAATGCCCCCTCACTCGAATAAAAAATTTCGTAGCTCCAGCACCAATGCCCCCTCACTAGAATCAAAAAATGTTGTAGCTCCAGCAGCAACACCGCTTCAGTACAATAAGGCAGCCCATAGTTCCATTAGCAAAAAGGGTAAGGTCACACGGTGGGAGCCATCACACCTATTCTTATGGTGCACGATGTACAGATGGACCCAAGGAAGATAAAAATTCTTGCAAGTGCAAAATTTAATATCTTTACCTAAAAAATTTCATCTGCTATTTTTTAAGAAGAACTTCAGCAGCTGTAGCAATGGGAGCAACAATTTTTGAGAAACTGCTGGAATTTTGAGTAACGTTTTTGAACATATGGCAATTTACTTGTGGTCTGCCTTTGCTGACAACATTTTTGAAAATATTTTTATGAAATTTGCGGCAAAGCCAAAGATTTTATTCTAAGAGAATGAAGAACTGCAAAATATTATATAGATACAAGGATTAGCCTAGGTTTAAAAGCCCGGCATTCTACCGTAATCCATACTTTAATATTAAGAACGTTTACGAAGCATAGCCCAGTGTTAAGAATGTATCCAATGCACACCTCATTCTTAAGAATTTATGCAAAACACGACCCCGATCTTAAGAATGCGTCTCAAGCTTTCACTTTCAAGTTCATAAAGGTAACCACCGATTTGCCAAACAAAAAGAGGAACAAAACCAGATTGTTTTGCTATATCTAATCATACAAAACGGATAAAAGATAGCCTTAAATTTTAAGTCTAGCCTTAACTGAAAAAGAAACTGTTGCAGAAATAATGCAAATTTTCTAGGGGAACAAAAAAACCTACCTTTGAATGTGCATTGTGCCTTTTTCCCACTCTCCAACGCCGTATTTGGCCATCAGCGAGAGTCCTAAACCTGGATTTATATGACCTGCCAAATGATAATAAAACCCCTGTAAGAAACCCTGACTTCTCCTACCCACATAAACCATAGAAAATAAAGAACAAAGAAAGTCTCAAAACAGTAAAAAATTTACTACTGACGAATAGCTCTTCATCTTAGTCTTCTTTAACTTGGAAGGTGCAACGCGCAGATTCTTCGGCTGCTTCTTCTTAGAGGCAAATGATTGTTTCTGGATCAACTGCAAAATTTTATTCAGAAGCATTGAATTTTTTTAATTGACTGCCTTAAAACTTAAAAAGTCAATTTTGTGTTGTAAGACTGTAAGGAGTTAAAATGGGTTACCATGATAGAGTGAGGGAGTGGAATTATAGGCATTTGTGGTTGCCATTGAAAAGCTTGTGATCTGAAAAATGGTATGCCATCGAATGACCTCTGAAATGTGCAAATGAGATTCTTGTGAGGGATGAAAAGACTCAAAGAATGAGAAGATGGATGTGAAATAGTTTTAGATGAAAGCCTTTCGAATAAGATTAAACCTGCAGATCGCAGGCGACACGGTCCTTGCATAGCTACTCTCAGCGTCAAGCCAGTTACGAAGAGAAGCAAACATTTGATGCTTTATATTAACATAAATTTTGCAAATTATATGACGATATTATTTTGGTTTCTAAATGCATACAAAAAGCTACCTTTGGTGGTTGTTTTTTTTAGTTATTCTCTATGAATAAAGATTGTTTTTGGATTTGTTGTGTATATTTTTTAATCGATAATTCAGAATAATGATCTATTTTGTGAAGAGAAAAGTGAGTGTGTTTTGAAACGTTGATCAAAAAACATACACAACAAATCCAAAAGCAATCTTTATTAAAAATAGATTATGGAAAACTTATACCAGCTATATTCTATATGGTTTATGTAGATTAATTTATAAATTTTATATTAAATTTTGTTTTGATTTTTTTGTTGGGGTGGATTAAGTTTTACTAATATGGTTTTTGTTTTATTTTTTATAATTATTACTCTAAAGGGTAGAGGGGATTGTCCTAAAAATAGCATAAAAATTTGTGTCTAAGGTATACGATAAAGTAATCTTCCTAAATTCTTTTACAAATATTTATTTTTCATAGTAGTTGTACATTTTGCTTACTAGTAGTATGAGAATTATAGGTTAATTGTTTATTATGTTGGTTGTATCCCCTTATAGGAGTCTTTAATTACTTAGGTCGAGTATATTTTGGAATCTCGTGACATCAAACTTACTATAGTTCATAACCTTACTAAGGTTTTTTAATTTCTTAGACCCTTACAAGAATGCGTGTTTTTGAACCACTCCAATTATTAGTTCATGGGAAACACCCTTTTGGTGTTATCTAACTGGACCTATAATTTTAATTCTAAGAAAGATTTAGTCAAGGTCCTCATCTAGGTCAAGCTTCCAAGTCTCCTCATGTCTCTATAGGCTTTGTAGTGAATTCCTTAGTATATGTGGTTGAGCTTCTTTTTATCTTGTTTGAATGTTGCTCTAGTGGCTTGCAACTTTAGAGGATTGAATTTTCCTTTGATTTTTGTATTTTTGTCATGTGGGAAAGGCTATTAAAGTAAATGCCAAAGTCTTAATGTCTATGTTCTATATAATTGTGTTAATCAATCTAATCATATGATGAATGGAGTTCCTATATGAAGCAATTCAATCATTTGGTGTCAAGCCCCACCATTGGTCTATAGAATTCAATAGGCTTATTCTTATTTGTGTTATCATTTACTAGCAATAGGGACCACCTTTGGCCTAATTATTTGATTTTGGTTGTGTGACCCCTTGATAAGTGTCAAATGGTGTGATCTTGGGACTTTAAGTGAAAAAGTATAAACTAGTCAATGAGAAGCAATGTGAGCCATCTAATCTTGTCATGATGGATTCCATCTAACAATTTGAGAGATGCAATATATTTCTTGATGTTCCTTAGTAGTGATAATTAGCAACAACTCAATTTTGGTGCTCATGACCTCTTCTCAACATTTTAAGTAGTTTTCTTTTGCAAGGTATACATCAAGCGGGAGTATTGGATATCTATATTTCAAATTTTAATCCGAAATTACCATGTTGCATTCATGATTGTCTACCTCTCTCTTTGCATTATATGCAACTTGGTAATTTACCTACCAAGGGATGGCCTACACAATGCTAGAAGGTAAAATTCATTGAGTTGGCTTCTTTGGAGTGAAATAACTTGCACAAGAGAAGAATTTAATAGGAAATAGGTTTCAAATATTGGACAAAACTTAAGAACAATAAATCGCATCAAGGGGGAATCCTCCAAAATTATTCAATAAGAATTGAATTCATAGTATGATGCTAATAAAATAAACACAACCTCTTATATATACCATATTGATACCACGGATGCCACCTAAGCTAACAAATAAATGATCATATAACTTAATTAAGTTTCATGTTAGGCATGAATTGGATACACATGTTCCTATATTTGTTATAGGTTAATGATGTAGAATGTTCCTCTTCTCACAAGTGTTGTCCTCAATGCTAATCAATTATGGATGCTTTTGAAAAAAACCATCTTCCCACATGGCATCTTTGACAAGTAGATTATCCCACTTAATGAGGTACTCAGTGATTGTCTTAGTCCTTAACTTTTTTTTTATTCATAATTCTTAGGTGGAGCTAAGCACTTTTGGCTGGAGCTATGAACCAGGTCTTATTCTTTAACTTATTTGTGCATATATAAAGAATTAACTTATGATTCAAGATTATTATTCCCTCTTTTTCTAGCTTAGGTAACTCTATATATGAAGGGTTTTCTTGACTAATAACCTTCTTTACTCATGAGACATGAAAATTTGATTGTGCTTTAGTTGTTGGGGGTAACTTGAGCTTGTATGCTATATTGCCCATCCTCTAAAAAATCGATATTGACCATAATATTCAAGAGAGAGCTTGTTATTATTATTTTGTTGTTTTAGGGACATTTTCTTATATGGTTGTAGCCTCAAGAAAACCCAATCTCCCACTTCAAAACTCATTTCATTATGGTGTTGATTAGCTTGTTATTTCATTTGGTTTTGTTTTATGGTCAAATTATGCTCGAGACATGAAAGTGCATGTTGTTGATGATTAATGTGATCTTCCATAACCTAAAATATTAGTGTAAAATATAATAATGATGTGATGGATGGAGGATGGTACCATATAATGCCATAAATAGTAAAATTTTGAGGTATTATGAAGAGAAGTGTTATACCACCATTATTCTAGTTGTAGATGTAGAGCTTCACTCTTTGTATGCCCTATTTAGGCCAAGAATAGTTTTAAAAGGTACTAATTCTTTTGAGCTAAGCTTCCTAAATTTTGTTATATAACATTCTTTTATTTTTGAGATTTTAGTATTTCTTTGGCTTCTTCAGAAATGGCTATGACTTGGAAGGCTTTCATGTTTTCGTAGGAGTTTGTTTTCATTAAGGAAAACCAAATATTATATTGGTTGTTGATGCTTGATCAAATCAATGTTTTGTGAAATATATTAGAAATTTTCAAATTAATAGGACTAAAATATTACATTATTGGGTGAAGTTTCTATCTCGACAAATAGCAGGTCCCACCTCACAAGAAAATAAATCAAGATTGAAGATCATCTTGAAGTCATTGATTTAACGTGTATGAAGGAACCACGTGGTAACATTTCACAACATATAAATGATGTTAGATTGACAAATTTATATTATTCTGCCATTGGTTGGAATGATATGGGTTGGAATCAATAATAGGCCCCAACAATTTTTGTGAAGCTCAATAAAAATAGGGTGGTTGACATCACAGATGTTATATGGTGCTATCACACAATGTTTTGAAGTTGTCAGTTTAGTAGGTTTTGAGAATTGAACTATTAGTTAGAAGACACTAATTCATCAAGATTGGGTGGACCTCTCTTTCAAGTTAATTAAATGAGAGTCAAAATAAAGTGAAATTAATTATCATCCTTTCAATCAATAGTACATGCAACATATAAATGTTGTCAATTTGACAACCTTATATTGTTGCACCATTGATGGTAGAATCCAAGTCAAATTTTAAAGTGGAGTTTCTATAGAAATAAATGATTGTGCTTCCCAATACCAATTGGTGAAACCACACTCTCCAATAAAATGACAAACACTTGTTTTCTTAAGTTGTTCACCATAATCTCTTTGAGATATAGCATGCTTGGACTTATTTGAATTATTGGATTGCCAAAGTTTTTAACCATTTGATATTTTGACTTTGGTTTAAGAAGGTATCTTCAAGAAATATGAACGTGTTGATGATTCTTCCACACTCTCTAGAGCCAAGTCTATAATTTTGGTTCATTAGAGTAAAACCAAGTCATGCAACTCTAATTCAAGAGCACATAATGATGATTTTTTTTATTTTTTATATGCATATAAATAAGAGCAATGCTCTAGTTGGAGGTATTGGACTCACAAGGTGAGGAGAATTTTATAATTTAAATATCATTGTAAAACTCAAAATTTAAGGCAACATTTGAAATCAATGTGTGAAGGCATGTGAACCATTTAATGTGATTGTGCTTCCAGCCTTTTACGTATTTTTCCAAATGAAATCATTGTATTTCTATGCTTATTTTTTTATCATATTATAATCTCTCTCCCCAAATATTTACCTTATTTTATATACTTGGTCTATTTGTTTAAGATTCAATATTTTGTTTGTTGATTAACAACCATGCATGTGCATGCCATTTATCATAGAAGAAAATCATGAATATTTTAAAAAATTGTTAAATCATTATGAAAAATTATCAATATTGATTGAAACCTTATTGCTTGATGCATCGCCTTTATTTATTTTTATCTTTCCCTTTTCTCTCACATGTCGCATAAATCAAAGATTCAACTTCTAAAATCTTAGAGATCATATCATAGGTTTGATCTACATCTATAGGATTTCACATGTTGGTACAAATAAACATCTAAAGTGAAAATCTTAATATCAACAATTTTTGCATGTCTAATGGGACATGATATTTTTTATGAGTAATTTATAAAGTCACTATTTACTCCCTTTTTATGAGAAAGCTTATCACTATATCATTTTTTATTGATCAACCTTATCTCCTAGTTCCACCTTTGGTTATTCCTACAAGGATAAGGCTTGCTAATATAAATCCACCATCACCTTTGCCAAAGAACCCACTCAATATTTTTTTTGTATCAATAATAGTTTAAATGCTAAAAATACATCAAGATAATAGTTAGTTATGTCATATTCCATTTAATAGCTATACATTGTAAAGCCATTAACAAATTAGAGGTTGCCTATATAGTTTGTCTTACAAGAGCATAGATCTTAAACTATCAGTAGTGGATAGATTTATGAGACTAGTTGGAGACTTTACAAAAAAGTTACAAAAAAATATATATGCATAGGCTATACACAATGTCTGTCATTATGGTGTATATATAGTTGTTGATCATGTAGTGTTCCCCATGTTCCTACTCTCGCTGCAGGAATCTATGTTATCCTAGTTGGAAAGTGTTTCAATTGCCTCTAGTTCCTCATTTGAGAAGACCTCCTCAATTTTCTAGCTTTCATTTGTTTGCAATGTAGGAGCCATGTTCATCAAATTCTTCTCTTTTGCAGATGATGCCAAATTGATGTAAAAACTTTTTGTCAGGACTTGCTGTCAAAGTTAACTTTCAAAGTTTTATTAATATACTAAATAGGAGGGTTGGCTCTAATTAGTTCTTTTTAGATAGTTTTTTTTAACTTCATTGAGAGGGGTAGAGCCTTGCCACACATATTCAAATGGATAGGGATCCCGATCATTAGAGTTGGAATTTAGACTAATATCCCTATAAGCTTCTTTGATAACAAAATAGGTTCTAGCATTGGAATGGGGGTGGTCAAAGTCCTCTTCTAGTTGATCCCAACTTACTAATGTCTCGCCTCTTAGAATGATACTAAAGGTTTTGATACCATCTTGGTGCCATTTTTTTGTAGAACAACCCCATAGTAGGGCCAAGGCCTTCTCATTATGCTCTAAGTTACACTAGATATATCTATTGGGTGGAAGATTTTGGTTGTAAACAACAAAAAGAGGACATTTGATGTTCCCCCTAACCAACTCCCAGGCTTTCCAAATGCTCTTGAAGGCCATTGAACCTCCAAGAACTATTTGATGCTTGGTAATAAGGAGATCACTAAAAGGAAGGGATTTCCAAGATTTAGCCATTTTAGGCACTACCTCTTTGATATTGTTTCTGACAAGAACTTTCCATGGTTCATCCCCATCAAGGGATTTGATTATCCATTTGGCAGCTAGTGCAATGCCATGCTTCTTTAATTCCTTCAAACCAAGCCCTCCATTGGCCTTCTCCAAACAACACCAATCACACTTGACAGAGTGCATCTTCCTTTTACCTTTCCCATTGAACCATAGAAAGTATCTATTCTTCTTTTGAATTTCATAAACTTGATAATTTTTGAAGAACCAAACATAGGCAAAGTATATAATATAGTCAAAGACATTATCTTCTGGAAGATCTGAATCTTGCCAATAATAAGAGGTGTTATTTATTCCAACCATCAATCTTTTTGTCCACTTGGGATTTGATCCATAGCCATATCTCCTTTAGGTTGGGGCACACAAAAAATGGGATCCCAAGATACCTCACATGTTTCTTGGGTCCACCCCATTGGAAGTCAAACTTGTGTAACCACTCAAGTGGAGCTTTAGACCAGCCTAGCATAATGGACTTCAACCTGGATACTTTAGCACCTGAGGCTAGACAAAAGAGGTTAAGTTTATCTAATAGATTAACCAATTTATCTTCCTACAAATCCATAAAAATGGTGGTGTCATCAGCAAATTGGATGTTAAGGAGTTCATTTTTATATGGTAGTATTAGGACTTTGGCTCTAGGGGAGTTACAAGCATCTCTTAACAAATAGTGTAGGGCATCAGAAGCAATGAAAAATAAGGTCGGGGCCAGGGGTAACCTCATCTAATTGACCTCTCCAATCTGAAGACCTTAGAGAGTGAACCATTAACATCAATCCAAGTAGCAACATCACTTAAAAGTGTGTGAACTATGGTATAAAAATCTTGTGGGAAACTAAAGGCCCCTAATGTCATTTTGAGCAAAGACCACTCCACCCTGTCATATGCTTTTTTAAAGTCAAGCAAAATCATAGCTACATTCTGGTTAGAATGCCTAGCCCAATCCATAGCCCCCCAACTCATAATCAAGTTCTCAAGGATATATCTTCCTTTGATGAACCTTGTTTGGGTATTGTTAATAAAATTTGGGAGTATATTGGTTAGCCTTAGAGCCAATATCTTTGCTAGTATTTTGTATGAAAAATTTAGTAAGGTGATTGGACTCTAATTTTTTTTATCATTGTCTTATCCCCTTCTTTTGGTAGTAATTTGATGAGCCCCATGTTTATACTTTCCCCCAGTGAACCTTTTCTAAGTGCTTCCATGTAGACTTGGTGCAAGTCATCACAGATCCAATCACTAAAGGTCTTGTAGAATTCAACTGATAATCCATCAATTCCAGGAGACTTATCATCATTCATTGAGGCTATGGCTTTCCTAATCTCATCTTTGGTTATATTACCTGAGAGAATTGTGGCATCATCTTTGGAGATCTGAGATGGTATTAAGTTCTTGATAAGGGCTCTAGCTTGGATGCATTCTTCCCTATAACCCTCTGATTGAAACAAGTCTTTGTAAAATAGGAATAACTAATGCAAGATGTCCTCTTGGTTTGTTAGGGTAGTTCCATTATGACAAATCTGCTCAATTTTCTCTTTTATCCCTTTCTCCTTAATATATCTAAAGAAGAAGTTGGAACCTTTGTCCTAATTGCTCAACCAATTAAGTTTGGCTTTGACCTTCAGTCCTTGAATTTTATTTGCCTATAATTTTCTCAATGAATGTTTGGCTTTATTAAGTTCTTCATAGCACCTATCATTTGTAGGTTCTTTTTGAATCATGCTTTCAACACTAAGAAAATTGTCTTGGAGAAGGTTTTCCTCTCTTCTCTTGTCCAAGGCTCTCTTTTTGTCAATGGTCTAAAATAGAATTTTCCATCCTTTTACATTATATTTCCACCTATCAATTGGGTTTAAAGGTCTTTGAGAAGCCATTTATTGACTTTTTTTAAGGTGGTTATAGCATCCACACAATCCTTAACTTTAATAGATTTGTATTGAGAATGAAGTTCTCCCTTATTTAGGGGCTTCCCTCTTCCCTCCATTTACCCCAATGTAGGATTTGATTGGGTGGTGATTTGAGAGGGCATATGGGTACACCATCACTTTGTTCCCATCACTAAGGGGTTCAAAACTGAAGAAGTCTTTGTTGGAGTAAAGTGTGTCCAACCTACAATAAATTCTTCTCCCACCCTTCTAAGAATTGCACTAGTTGAACTAGATAGCATTTATTTCACTCTTCAAACCTTTTAGGGGGTCAACAAGGTTAATTTTGGCTTTCATTCTCAACCAATAGTGTTTTTCATTACCTTTCTAGTCCATACTAAGACCACTTTTTATCCCCATTCTCTTCAACCATGTTGAAGTTACCCCCTATTAACCAAGGAACATCTGACAAGCAACTTAACCACTTCCAAAGTTTAATCATGCTTAGGTATTCATTTAGAGTATAGACTGAACAAGCACCAAACTTGGTATCACCTTTTTCAAATGTTGCCCATATGGCCCTATTGCAAGGGGAAACCCAAAAATTGGAAAGATGTTGGCTCCATTTATTGGCCATAAGAATCGCAGTACCCCCTTTACCTTTCTCATGTTGAGTGGCAATGTGGGAGGAATCACCCCAAATTAAATTTCATGTTAGGCTCAAGGGTGAACCCCATGATTTTAACTTCTTGGAGAAGGGAAAAATCCTTATTCTTTTCCAAGTTTAGGAATCTTCTCGATATATACTTTATGTCAAGGGACTTTAATCCCCTTACATTCTAGGAAGTACAATTAAGAATCATCATTAACAATTTCAATGGTAGGCTCTTTAGCATTCGTAGATAGATCAAAATATTTAGGAGACTTATCTTCACCCTCTATCCTTTTGGCCATAGGGATGGGAAGGAATACACTTGTCTTTTTCCTTTTTCCTTTTAAGATACCAATCTTGATTTTACTAAGGTTAATGGAACTACCTTTCTTTTTGCCTCTCTTCTTGGGTTCCTTGGGGGGACCAACACTAGTCTCTTGTTTTTTCTTAGTAGGGATTTCCTAAGAGTTTTCCTTAGCACTTTTACCATCCCTAAAGCTATCGGGAGAGGAATTAGATTCATTGGGACTGGCTATAGAGTTCTTGACCTTTGTTCCAAGTGTCTTCTTATTACTAGGAGCCCTAAAAGGTCATACAAGGTAAATGGTGAGTTAAAGGATTTTTCAAGCCATTTTCACTCTCTACCTTATCCACATACCATTTGCTAATCATCTCAGTGAGAAAGTCCAAAATTTCTTTCAGAGGTTGTGACTTAATGTCATCACCTCTAGGGGTCTTAGGATCATCTGAATGGGTTACGACTTCCCCTCTCTTGGAAGTAATTTTGCTGATGATTGCTTCTTTTTTATTTTCCAAGTTTTTAACCTTAGGGCCTATGTTAGAATGGCTTCCTTCAACAAGTTGGGTGATTTTCTTATTACCCATTACCCCCTCATCATAGTCCATTGATAGGGTGGAGGGAATTTTCAACATATTAGCCCCTAATTGCAAGAGACTTCCTTTTCTACCTTGCCACTAACTTGGGGGTTAACGTGATGAGAATTTTTTCCACCCTAACCACAAGATTCCAAGCAATTACTCGACAAGGAGTCATTAAAAATTCCCTTCCCATTTTTAAATGGAGACTCACAAGTAAATTCAAAGACACTAGAATTTTCTAAAAATTTAACTTCATTAAAGAAGAATTCAACTTTTTTTTTCTTTTTTTTCCTTTTTATTTAGACCAATGCTTTTTTTCTTATTTTATCCATAACAAGCTATTGAGCATTTTTTTTCTTAGTGGTCGGAGCCACCTTAAGAGGAGTAGGACTTGGAGCACAGGGAATCACGAGAAGGCCTAGGTCTCTTGAGGGAGATGACAAAGGAGTGGGGATGTCAACAAGTTGGCTAACCACAGAGGGGCACACTTCGGCCTAGGAAATGTTATATAATGGAACGAGAGCAAGAGTAGAAGACAAGGGCTTGACAGGCGGTTGAGTCAAAGAGGGGGGCAGGATAATGCCCCTCACCTTTTCCCAAATCAACTTCTAATACTACAACATTGGGGATGATGACATTGTCCACCTCTAGCTTATCAACAAGTGGAAGTTTTATAGAGTTGGGTGGGGGTTGGGGTTTGCTCACAACCCTCTTAATAATAGGGAAGTTATTTCAAATATGCCCATATCTTCTACACAAATAACATGAAAACCCACCCAAGAACTCAATAGGTAAGAGGTGCAATGAATCATCCAGAACGATGCCAATGTTACTTGGAAATTCCACACTTGGGTTGAGAGAGATAAGAGCACGGGCATTCATATCAAGAAGTGAACTCTTTGGCTTATAAAAACTTATGACATTTCCAAATGATGCAAGGAATGAACCAAAGGTCATGAGGAACATCTTTTACAAGCATCCATCTAGGAGAGGATAATTCCAAGATTTCATTATAATTAGCACCATGAGACCATGCTAGCACCCTAAAAATTATTTTCCCTATGCTCCAATAGGGATTCCTGAAGATCTTCTCTTGCATTTCATGATTTAAAATAAATAAATAACCCTTGTTGAATCATTTGATAGAGCGAGATTTGAATATTGAGTTCTTATTCCACACACTACTAAACCAATTATCCAAAAAAATCACGCAAGCAAATTTTCCAAATCTACTATAGCCAAAAAAATTGTAAAATTTGATAATCTAATTCTTTCTTTATAAATAGTATTTTGCATTTCATCATTAGGAGAAATTACAATAGTGTCGAGAGGGAACTTACCTTTCGTTCCTCCATTAGTTTGGTAGACACCTTTGTCCGCACTTGAAACAAAAACATTTTTTTCATTAATAGAGAAAGCGAGGGATTCTTATTGACATCACAAAAGGATTTGGGTGGAAAATTGTTATTAATTGCACCCTCTTCCTTGGGGATGTTGTCACGAGAGGTTGGGGGATTGTACCTCCTCCATCAATTCACACATGCACGACGAGATTGGAAGACTAAGGGAACACAAAAAATCTAGAGCCACACAAGCAAAAATACAAGTAGCTAGAAATGAAAAAAAGGCAAGAAATGGAACGCATTAAATGGTAGTACAAAGGGCAATACAAATTAAACCTCTGTAGGGGAGGGAAGCTCCTCCCCCACCACTCCTATTGATGAAACCCTAACTACCACCGACTTGTAGACCACTTCCCCAATATCCCTCATTATATCATATACTTCAATTTGGAATCCTCCACTCAAGATTTTATTATTTTTAGGTTTTTAGGTTTTGGAAACTCTTTTTCTATTTCAATCTTATTAGGATCCACCTTACCTCCTTTATGTGATGTCAAATCTTAAGTATTCCACTTCTTTCAACAAAATGAAACATTTGGAGTTTCTACATAATAGGTTTTATTATCTTCCAAGACCTATAATATCTTCTCTACATGTTACAAATATTATTCACATGTTTTATCATAGATGAGAATGCCATCAAAGAATCTCAACACAAATTTCTAAAGAAATTGATGGAACATAAATTCATAATGCTTTGTAAAGTTTATGGAGCATTAGTGAGATCAAATGACATAACTAAGAATTCATAATGACCCTCATATGTTATAAAGGAAATCTTAGTACATCTTCCTCCCTTGGTTGAATTTGAAGATACACTTGACTACAAATTCCACATGGAGTAAAAAATAGTACCATTTAATTCATCTAATATTCATTAATAACAAGAATATGTTTAAACTTGTATTTGAAAGTGAGTTCATTGAGCTCCCTATAATATGGGCACATTATTTGTGACTCATCCTTCTTTTTAACCATAACAACTATGTTAGTGCAATATTTTAATCACCTTGGATATATATGATCCTAAGTGTGATATTGGATGAGCTTATTAAGTTTACTTATGTAACTTATTTTTTCTTAGGTATGATAGGATAATAAGTTGCTCATTATTCTTATGTTGTGGGATTCTAATTTCTTATCTTCTTGTATTTGAAAACTTAGATATTTGGATCTTATTTTTTAGTTTTTTACCTCATCCTCATCCAAATTGTAACTCTTTCCTTAATAACACATTGAAGAAGCTATCATGAGCTTTTGTGCTTCTCTCTTATGAAACTAACTCTTTTATGCTATTTTGATATCATTAAATGATTTATATTTAATATTTTTAATAAATTCTATGACTTGCACTAGTTTCTAGGTTAACATTTATTTTGCATATTTTAACAAAGTAGAGATGTATAGGCACTTTTACTAGGACTTTTTGTAGTTTTGTAGTTTTGTTTGAATAAAAAAAATTATTTGAAAGTGTTTGAATGTTTTAAATGCCTCAAACCATCAAAAAAATGTCATCCCACAAGTGCGACTCGCTATTGTGGGTTTACCCACAAACAATACCTAAATCTAACATTTCTATGACCAAATTTTTATTTTTGACTTTTATTCATGTATGGATAGTGATAAATTCTAATGTTAGGAGAAATAATTTGTAGTATTAATTCAATAGCATGATCATGGCATTTGATTGAGGTAGACCTTTGGGTTATTGAAAAAATGTTGATGGTTTTAATGATCTCTTAAAGCTCTAGTGGATCTTGAGTCTCCACATCTTATACTTCTAAATAGAGTAGTTGTGTCACTATGCTACAAGATGCTTTCTTAAGTAATTTATCTATCCTATGGGAGCTAATAATTTAGATTGGTGGTGATTTCATTCATACAAATTTTTATTTTTATATATTTGTATTGAATTCTATGAACACATCCTAAAAATTAAGGGGCATTGTTCCCAATTGTAAAGCCATTGCACATCCAAATTATATCTACTCTCTCAATTGGGATAAAAAAATCTAAATCTAGTTCGTCGTTTCCTATTGATATTTTTATATGATAGAATTTAGCACCTCAAGAGATTTGTTTCCCATCAACTATCATGACCTAAAAATTATAAATTGGATATATAGAGCAATTGAGCTTATTAGCCACTTTTCTATTAATGAAGTTGTGTGTACTACATGTATCAACCAACATTGTCACCTTTAACTTTTTTATAAACCAATGGCTTTACTTGTTTTTGGTTTTTTTATCCCATAAAATTTATGTAGGGAGACAATACAGCTTTCTTCCTCAAAATTCACATGCTTAAGTTCCACATTTGGTTCTTTTGTAGCTATTTCTCCTTTTCCTTCAAGCTCATTCTAAATAATAATTAGTTTTTCTCACTATTAGCAAACTTATGACCTTTAGGACATTTTATTTTATAGTGCCAACATAGACCTTTTTATCTTTTACCCACCTCTTATTGAGGAAATAACTTAGTAATTTGTCTAGGGTTACAAAAATTGGCCATATTTTTCAATTTAATTAGTAATATTTCTATCTCTCCATCTTGTGGTTTGACCTCACATGGATCTTCTCATAGAAAAGTTTTATTACTCAATATGAAATACCTATTGCATAAATTTCCTACCTATGTAAGGTTCAATAAATATATATCATGCTTAAGTTGATTACTAAGTCTATTGATGTAGAATTGTAGCCTTTGAAAAGGAATAGTACTTTTAGTAAATATTTCCAATCTAATATATATCAGTGTTATATTAAGATACACATACTATGTATTTAAAATTTATGAATATGGTGAAATAACATCCCTTATATGTACTCAAAATTGGGTTGTTAAGTCATTCATAAATTCTTTCCAACTAACCACCTACCCTTTCTTGTCACTCATCATCCACAAATACCATTGATAAGGATCATATTCTAATTGTAGCTAGGCTATATGTTAACCATAATGATATATTATGAAGCTTAATAAATTATTCCATGAGACTTACCAATGAAGGTACATCCATGCCATCAAACCTATGGATGTCTATTTTGGGTAGATTCAATTTCAATCTATGAAAAGACTACTACATCCCTTGATTTTCTGTATTGGCATTTTACATGCCTAGGTGATTTAGTTGGAATTTCAATTAAGAAAATATATATTTTTTAAATCTATATCTAAACCCTCATTTAAAGATGATGCAACTATGCAAAAACAAATTATTAGATTATAAAAATTCACTATTGTTTTACATGTTGGTAGAAATTTTCTCCTAACTTTAGATGATAGAAAAATAAAGATATCCATTGGAATTGTAGAAAAGCTCTCTAATCCAAAATATGGCATGGTGTAATGTCCCCTTCTCAACAGTGATT
>CM021108.1:630705908-630757403 GCA_007115665.2 Sequoiadendron giganteum
CATCAATTTTATCGTCAGATTCAAGTGAATATTCCAAACTAGAAGAGGATATTCTTTTTTGACGGCCCAACGCACGTCAAATTTAAACCCTTAAAATGTTGATGTCGGCATTGCGTCATCGATGACATCAGCATTCTTTTGAAAAAAAATTCCCCCCTCACGGATGGACTTTTCATTTTTGTAGTCCGACTTTAGAAGGTCATATCTTGCTCATTTTGGCTCCTTTTTTCAAGCAATTTTTTTTTTTATTTTGGCTAATTTTTCATGCTCTTCACAGTGGTGCAATCAAATTTTGGTTTTGGTGTCTAGTTTTTTCAGAATTTTTAGATTCTCACAGGTGTTGTTGCTTCGTCTTCATTTTAGGAACTTCGGGAGCTCATATCTTGCTCCTACGATAACATTTTTTAGTGCAATTTTTTTGAAAGTGCATAATTTTTCATGTACATCTCAATGGTATGATCAGATTGATCTTATTTTGTACCAAAAATTGTACTTGAACCCGTGGCCTATTTTTGGGCATTTGCATGTACCAAGATCAAAGTCCACTTCGTTATTTTGGGGGTTTCATGATTGAGTGATTTGGGGGGTTAATCTTATAGTGGTTGATTGCATTCTTTTGCTTGGTTTGTGTTCTTGCAATGGGGAAATCTTAAATTGAACTCCTAACTCCACATAATTATGCTACATGGAGAAAATCAATATGGAACTATCTCATGATGAAAGGTCTAATAGGTCATCTAAAGGACACCATTCAAAAACCTACTGATGCTAAAGAATTGGCAAAATGGGAGATTGATTGTGAGAAAACACTTGGATGCATATGTTCATTAGTCTCATTTGATTTGCAATTTCATATTGAATCATGCAAAACACCTAAAGAGGCTTGGGAGACTTTTGAAAAATTGTATGGTAAAACAGATAAGATTAGGGGATATCAGATTGATAATGATTTGATGAATCTTGATCCTAATTTTTTTTACCACATCCAAGACTACATCTCCAAAATCAAACAACTAAGAACACAACTGAAAGAATGTAGCATTGATAAAGAAGATTTACAATTGATTTTGAATGTGTTATCCAAGCTTGGTCTTGAGTCTTCAGTATTTGTTTATGGCTTTCATACCCATCGAATTTTTATGGGAGCATCATATGTTGATCCTAAGTTTGATGACTTTGCAAATCTCCTCATCTAAGAGGAAGCTAAGTTAATGAACATGGGTCTAATCAAATCTTCCCAATCACATGCATTGGTGGCTAGTGAGTCAAAGGTACAAAAAGAATCAGGGAATCTTGATAAGAAGCAAAAGAAGAAAAAGAACAAGCCACATAAAGAATCAAAATCTTCAAAAAGAGAATCATCTAAGAAGGAGAGGCATTTTTGTGCATATTGTAAGAAGGATGGACATGAAGAACACTATCGTTATAAGAAGGATATTGATGAGCTGAACAATCTTCTCAAAAGGAATCACATTGATTTTCCTTCTAGAATATCTAAATCACCTCCTTCTTCAAAACAATCTAAAAAGGACAAAGGTCAATTATCTACATCAAAATATAAAGGACATTCTCTTTGTGCTCTTTCAGGTCCAGGATCAGGGAGATGACTTCTAGATTTAGGATCATCTCATCATATGGCATCTTCACAGTCTATATTCTCTTCTTTTCAACCTTGTACTATGTCTCCTATCTTGATGGGAAACAATACATACATGAGTGTAATTGGGAAGGGATCTATTAGTTTTGGGGATAACACTTTCCAGGATGTTTTGTGTGTTCCTCGTTTGATGAACAATCTTCTTTCCATATATCAGATTACACATGGTGGAGATGGGAGAACTATGGAGTTCACACCTAATTCAGTCAACATTCAAGACTTGGAGAGTAGAGAGATCATTGCTACTAGGGTGGTTGATCATTCATCTCGGTTGTATACCTTTGCAGATTTTTCTCCTGATGGTGACATTATTCCTTCGATTATTGATCATATGAACCATGATTCAGAGGAGACATTTGGATTCTTGAACTTGGGAGTTCTCACATTAGATCCAGTTCTTGAGTCATGCATTCTATCTCCTCCACCTACTGTTGTATTTGATGATGCTTGTGATTCCACAGTTTTGGTTCCTTGTGATTCAGTGCAGCAGGATATACATTGTCTTCCAGGTATGGCTACTTTAGATGGCTTCTTGATAGGTATTTCAGACTTGTTTGTGGAGTCTCATATTGCAGATTTGAGGGACATCATCGATGATATTCATCTTCTCTTTAATGAAGATGATCCTTCTTCAGTTGTTGTGAGGGAACACTCTAACCCTCTTGTTCATTCTCTACATGATCATTCTTTGCAGTTTGGCATGAGTGTGGATACTTTTGGACAACATTTGGAGGAGGCTTCTTTATCTTTAGAGGGGATATCACTGTCTTTGGATTGTGCTCTACATTCATCTCTACTAGATGTTGGATTGTCCTCTTCAATAGTGTGGCCTAGAATGCCTGTTTGGAGTGTGTCAGCTTTCAACATCGACATGGAGACACTTGAGCATGCTTCAAAGACATCATCATCCATCATACATATTCCTGATATCCCACATACATCCATGGTTTTGTTTCTTACTAAGGGGAGGAATGTTGCTCGACACTTTTGGATCATCTTCAACATTCAATGTCGAGCTTCTACCATCATTGCAGGAGATTGAACATTGAGGGGGGCTGCCTTGTCTCTCTTCTTCTTCTCTTTTATGGGGGGTCTTTTTCCTCACATGGGGTTTTACCTTCTCAGTCATCATTGAGAGCATTTCTATTTTATATTTTATCTCTCTTTTGGGGAGGATTTTTGTCCCACTGGGTTTTCTCCTTTTCTCCGTTTGTGAGAAATTTCATTGCATATGTACATGGGTACCTAACATGGCCTAGTAGTCGGGACCCATCTTTGTGTCATTCGCATAATAATCTACTACTCCCTAAGTTGCACTTAAAGGAGGGTGTTGGTGTAAATAAAGTCTTGTACCTAGTTAATTCATTACTAGGGGACTTATTTACACATGTTAAGTTTACTTAGGTCATAGGAAGGAACCTTTCTAGAAGGTGTTAGTTGTCATTAGTTGTTATCCTATCTTTTGACAACTACTACATGTGACCTAGGTAAGTGTGATTAGTTGTCTCATGTCATATTATTAAGACACTTGTCATAATCCTATGAAATATTGCATCTCACCTTGGCTTTATAACCAAGGGGGCTCTCTCATTGTAAAACAATCATCATATCATTGAATCATATTGATAAGAATACAATTTATTCTTGTCACATTCTATTCTCTTTTTTTGTGCTTTCCATTTGGTCTCAAGATCTTGGCAGCCATAGCCAATTCTAACAAAATTTAATAGCCGCCAAAATTGATTTAAAGTTGAAAATTAAGCCAAATATAATATTGTTGATGGATCCACTCAACTTGTGGGCAGTGTTGCCCAGTTGGCGCCACCACCACCAAAAAACCGCCCAAGGGCTACCTATTTTGCACCTAATACCAGAATTGGACAACTTTTTTCTAGGGGGAATAACTTTTGCCCAAGGTGCCCACTTTTCAACTTCTTATACTTGTTGGAAATGTGGTTTTGAGAACTAAATTATGGTATCAGTGATTTTTCTAGATTTTGTTGTTTTGGTAGTGATTTTCTTGCTAGAAGTTGGATGTTCCTTTCGAGCTTGGAGAGGTCATATCTTGTGCACACAAAGTTGGATTTTGGATTTCTTATAGTTGACAGAAAGCTTGTTCAGATAACTACACAGTGGATCAAGTTTGGAGATATTTTGGCATGATTTATTTGTTGTTATTTCTATCTAATTTGTTTATGGATTCTTTTGACTATGGTGATTTTGTGAGCTTATGGCTATTTGGATCTTGGTGATTTGATATTGGAGTCATTGTATACTTATATGTACATCTTTGATTACTCTCATTTGATATGGTTATCAATATATGATATGGTTATCAATATATTGTTGGATTTGTATGTTGCATTATTGTATCTACAAGTTGTGCAATGTTATAGGTTGTCTATGCTTATAAGTTGCATTTATGACTTGAATATGGGTGTATGTGCCCATAAATATTTCAATTTTGTTACAAATTTAGTTTGGTGGCTTGGTTTTATCACTTTTTTTGCTAGTTTGGTTGTCATGTTGAGGAGGAGATATGGAATTACCAAGTGCAATCATGAGGTGGAACCAATGTAGTTGACTATGTGATGCAAACATGTGTGACACACATGGATTGTGTTGGTAGTATATTTGATGGTGATCATGGTGTCATGGATGTTCCTTGTGCTTCAGGGATTTTGGCATGACATGATTATTTATGCAAGTGCTTTATTGATGGTGGTGTATCTTCTTGGCTTGAGGATCATGGTTATGGTTGATCTTAATTGAGGAGGTTGTTATCATGATGTCATGGATAACTTGTTTACACAATTCAGTGGGAGCTTATGAAAATGATCATTTAGTGGTGTTGTAACTTCTTGGTTTGGAGATCATGGTTTGTACTCTTCCCTTTGGGAGCTTGGTGTTGAGTTCTTTGATCATGTTGGGGTCATGGAGAATCTTCATTTAGAGGATGGTTATCATGTTGTCATGGAGAGCTCGGTATCACAGTTTAGTGGGAGCTTGTTGCAATGATGTGGATTCATCATTTGATGGTGGATAATTTTAAAATAGTTGTTGGTGTCATGGATGGAATCTTGGATTTGGTTTCTTCTATGTAGCAAGGGTTCTTTAACATCTTTGGTTTCATTGATAGAAGGTGATTATATTCATGTGGTATGGAGATGTTGACATCTTGGTTATCCGTGGAGGACTCTTTAGTCTTTGGTTGAGGTGTCATGATTTTTATTTTGACATGTGATCCTTGTTTGATAGGATTGTTGTGTATTATGTCATGATGTATTGATTACTAGTTTAGAGTGTTGGCATGATATAGGTGCATGATATGTTCATTGGAGCATATGATCTTCCCTTGAGGAGATGAGAGATCGTGATGTCATGATTATGTTCTTGATTCAGTTGTTGGGAATTTGACAAGTTGATCTTGGTTGGTTCTCTTGGTATTGGGTACATTGATCATTTGATTGGGAGCTTCATTATGGTGCTATATTGTATTTGGAGTTTGGCATGGATTGATCAGTTATAGGTACTCATGGATACTTGGAGATATAGGTGAGGCTAGGAGATCTCTTGTGATTACATATATTTGTTGAGATGGTTACTCATTGATGAGGTTTCAACTAGAAGTATGAGGAGCCTACACCTTGGTTGGACATGAGTTCAACATGGACCTATGAGAAGATTGTTCTTAGATGATTCATGATGACTTGGATATCTTGGAGGATCTTTCTCATTCCCCACTCTTGGTCTACTCAACGGTTTATCATCTAAGAGGTATTACCCATTGTTACTTTCAGATGCATTATGTTTTATGATTTTCTTCTCATGCATATGAATCTTGAGTTATGGTTTGTTAGTTCTGGAGGGTTCATTTGAGGGATGTTAGCATGCTTATCTTCTTATGTATTATGAGATTATTCATTTATGTTGAGCTTAGGAGATGTTATTGGGACTATTCCCTTGGTTTGGGAATATATTTGGTTTGATCTTCCTTTGGTTTGAGATGCATAAATCTTGGTTATGGTTATATGTGGATAGTGATATGATCTTTGGGTTTTTATGGAGGATATTATACTTATCACAACTTAGCATTTAGAGGTGTGTATAGAAGGACATTTGGATTGCACATTCTCTCTTTGGTCTTGATCTACTTCTTGGATATTTGTATTCACATGACATTGGATTTGAGATCTTATGTGGAGCTATGGTGATCACTATGTTTGTGGTCATGTGTTGTTCATTATTCTTTGTAGACGACATGGAGGTTCCTTTATCTCTTTCCTTTATTGGGTGTGGAGAACATGGGAGAGTCGTGGAGACTTGTGGTGAGAGATGGATTACAATATATTGGTTTGCAGGATTTGCATATCTTTGTGGATGTTCCTTGGTACTACATGATGGTTACACGTTCTATGTGTTTCTATTGGTGGATCCTTGGATGCCTTGATAATTTTTCAGATTTGACATTGCCTATGCAGTGGGAGTTCCTAGATGTGTATATTGATTTTATGATGGGTTTGGCACTTGGAGCTTGTGATTGCATGTTATGGGTTGTATATGTTGATGGCATGAGTTTCACTTGTTATGATTTGTATACCTTTAAGCTATAGATATTTGGATGTATTAGCATTTGTTGTGGGTGATATTTCCAGTTATGGTGATTATATCTTGAATTGTTTTGATACATACTTGTTACCTTTGGATTTAGTGATTGTGTATTAGGATATCAGTTGGAGATAGGACTTATGCTTCTTTGTGGAAGTTAGTATGGCATCTCTTTATATTTTTTCTTATCTTTATGTGTTAGCATGATGGAGGATGAGAGAATTCATTCTTGAGATGGTGATCACCTTGATTCATTTTGTAGGTATCTTGATGGAGCACATGGAGCACTTTGATTCCTTGATGGTATATGTGGCTAAAGGGTTTGTTCCTTTGTTCATGTTTGAGTTTACTTGTTTACCCCTTATGCAATGTATACAACAAGTGGGAGAATGTTAGGAAAATGTGTGTTGTCCACCTTGCATAATGTTTTAATATAATGTGTATTTATTATGTGGTGCACCTAGGGAATCTAGGGATATGTGCATCACATGGGTCTAGCATTCTTGGGGCCACTTTATGTGTTGTATGTAACATTGGATTAAATATTTAGTATGGGGTTTCACATGGGAATAATATTTAATATTAGAAAAACTTACTACTAATATTAAATGAGGGATTAATGGTTTTGTAAGCTTGTGGTATTAGTCACATGGTTTTATACAATACCACTTGGGGTTTTGTGGGAGCATATTTCTATAAAAGAAAACACATGGGTAGTTGTCTATGGTTGGGTAGTTGGCTAGTTGAGGTTAGATCTTGTTAGAATTTGTAAGGGTTTAAGCATGGCATGGGATGTGTGGTTATATGCCTGTTCATATGGAGTGCTTGTAGAGGACTTGATGTTTCAAAGTGTTCATTGAGACTCTAAAGAAGTATTATAATGTTTATTTCTGAATAATACATGAGTGATGGATACTTTTGGAGGTTGGGTTTTTCCCTCTCGAGGGTTTTCCTAGGGTATATCTTATGTCATCTTTGATGGTATGATGTCTATTCTTTTGTATATGGATTTTGAATACTTGTTTGCATAGATTTATCTATTTGGGTTATGTGGAAATTATTGTGGGTGGATACATATTTCTTTTCATCTAAAAGGCCCAAAAATCCCAAGATTGATTATCAATTCATCAAAATCAGACAACTTTGAATGGGGCCATCAGAGAAAAATTTCCCCTCCTCACCCATATGTACGATTGTATGATCATTGTAATTTGTTAGGGTATGGTAAAAAAACAAAAAAATTAATCAGTATTTTAGAAAAAAATGAATTTAAAATAAAAAATGGAGTGTACTTGCAATCTGCAGATTACAGGCACTCCATAGTACCAGAAAGGCTCGTGTGGGCACCACATGGTGTGAAACCCACATCCACCACCTACACAAATTAACAAGTTTCTGGATTTAAAAAAATTGGTGATTGAGATTGCAAGCATTCTTTTTTTGAGAAGATTTCAATGAAACATTTTCACAGTGTCGAATGGAATATTCCATCCTCGAAATGAATATTTTGGTGGATTGGTTAGATGTGCAATAACCATACAACTATCAAAATTAAGCTCATGGTTTAAGTGAATATTTTAGGTATATTCCCTATTGATGTTAGTAGGGCCTTTATAATTCCCCCCCCCCCCCCCTCTTTTATGGAGTTTTAATTTTTACACTTGATTTTCAAATGCTCATAACTCGGGCTTAGGACCTCCTTTTTGTTAGAAGTTTTTTTTAATTTGGGGAAGAGTTTGTGCTCTTCATAGTGTTGTAGATGATTTTGATTTTGGTGTTTGTATTTTTTGTAAATCATAGTTCTCATAGGTGTTGTTGAGTCATTCTCATTTTGGGAACTTCTGAGGCTCCATTCTTACTCCTATAGTAACATTTTCTAGTGCAATTTTTTTGAAAGTACATAATTTTTCATGTACTTTTTAATAGTGTGATCATATTGATCTCATTTATAAAAAAATATACTTTGATTATGTGTCCAAATTTGGCATTTGAACATACCAATATCAAGAGCTCTTCTCTATTTTAGACAAATGACATATGTAATCACATTAATCATAAACTTCCAAGCTTATATATATATATATTTGGGCAAGTTCTTTGATTTAGTGAATTTTGAGAGATTATTCTTATGGTTGTGGTTGTATTCCTCTTTATTTGTGTTCTTTCCTTCTTGTTTCATTATTGAGAAAATTTTAATTCCACTTCTAGCACCTTTCAACTATCCTAAATGGAAATATGATATGAACAAATTATTAAGATTTAAGAGGTTGTATAGCATAGTTCATAGGATTGATAATGAACCAAAAGATGATGGAGCTAAAAATAATAAGTGGTTGAATGGTTTTAAAGAATCCATTGGCTATTTGTGCTTCTATGTCTCTCTTGAGTTGTTGTTTCACATTGAGCACTTGGATACACCCATTGCTATGTGGAGTACATTGTCAAAAATATTTGGTAAAATAGATTAAATTTAAGGATATTTGTTGGGGAATGAATTAATAAGTCTCAATCCATGTAATTCTGACAACATACAAGACTTCATCACCAAATTCAAGTAACTAAGAACATAATTAAAGGATTGTAAAATTGAAAAATCAGATACACGATTGGTGTTTAGTGTTTGTGTCTACTTTCAATGCTACAAAAGATTCTTTTGGGAGTGATTTTAAGATGCCTTCTTTTGAGGATTTTTCTATTCAACTCACTAGGGAGCAATATAAGCTTATTCAAATGGGTTATTTGAAGTCTTCAAAATCCCACACCTTGATTAGAAAGGATGAAAAGTATTCAAGTGGCAAATAAAAGAAAAATAACAAGCCTAAGAACACATAATCCACATCTAATTCCACAAAGGATCATAAAAATTCCTCTTCTAAGGGGGAATATCTAAGAATGAGAAGTATACATGTGCATATTGCAAGAAGGATGGACATGAAGAACATTATTTTTATAATAAGGGCCTTGAGGAATTGAAACATCTTATTGTGAAAAAAAAACGTTTACCTTCTTGAGTGTCTACTTTAGATTCTTCTTCCAAACATATAGAATTTGATAAGGAAAAAAGTCATACTATTGGGACAAGTAAGATCAAAGGACAAGCTCTTTGTGCTTCTATAGATTATGGATCAAGGAGATGACTTCTAAATTTAGGATCTTCTCATTATATGAAATCTTTGCAGTCTATGTTCTCTTCTTTTGAGCCTTATGTCATGCCACCTATTTTGATGGGAAATCATACTTATGTGAATGTAAATTGAGAGGGGATCTATTGATATTAGGAATGAAACCTTCAATTATTTCTTGTGTGTACTTCATTTGAAAAACAATATCCTTTTTATCTATCAAATCAATCATGGTGGAGCAAGGAGGACTATGGAATTCACTCTTAATTTAGTTCTCATCAGATACTTGGAGATTAGAGAGGGCATTGCTACTAGGATGATTGATCATGCATCTCAACTATACAATTTTCAGACTTTGTTCCTAATGACGAATTTGATCCTTCAAATGATGATCACACTTCTAGTGTGGATTATGATTTTGAGGAGAATTTTGGTTACTTAAACTTGTGTGTTCTAACAAGTGATCTAGTTCTTGAGCCATGCATTCCATCTCCTAAATCTACTATTGTAATTGATGATGCTTGTGTTGCTATAGATATGGCTTCTCGTGATCTAGTGCAATAAGATTTTCAATGTCTTCAACATATGGTGACTTGGGATGACTTCTTGATAGGTATTTCATTCTTGTTTGTGGAGTCTCATATTACAAATTTGGGAGACACCATTGATTGCATTCATCTTATCTTTGATGGAGATTATCCTTCTTAAATTGTTGTGAGGAAACACTCTAACCCTCTTGTTCATTCTCTACATGATAATTGTTCACAGTTTGACATGAGTGTGGATAATTTTGATCAACATTCGGAGGAGGCTTCTTTATCTTCAAAGGAGATATCTTATTTGAGAAAAGGTGTCTCAAAATTACTAGTTAAGCCTCTCTGAAATCAGGAAAACACTTAGCCACGTCAAAGTCAAGTCTACACTATAGTACCATGGAGGTCTAATCTAGGGCTAGTAGGTTGGTGGTAAATGTTCACTCAATTGCTTCCTGCCACCCTACAATAGCTGATTCATGAGCTTGCAGTATTGCGAGGAACGGTCACTACCTGCCACCCCACAATAAATCATTCATGGGCTTGCGATATCATGTGGTATGACAATAACTGGTAGAGTCGTGAAGAATTAGTGCAACCCCATGACGGTTTAAGAATGACTCGGTGGGATTGCGGTTATGACTGTTCGATTGGTTTGGAAGTTGAAACGACAGTTTTCCTGTAACGCTTGAGAAGTATGTATGCAATGTCATAATGCGTTGGAATAAAAAAAAGAGAAGATCAGAGTGAATGTAATGAAATGTTGTTGGATTCATTATGTGGATTAACACCTAAAAGAGCATAGCTTTGTAACTTGTATGTAATATTTATTTTACTATAATACAAGAGATCTCTGCTTTGGTGTGTGGTTTTTTCCTGAAAGGGTTTTCCCATGTAAATCCTATGTTGATTTTTTATTGTCTATTCTTGTTTTTAATATGTACATCTTAATTGAACTGTAATTGTAAAGATTTAAACACTTTTTTTTCTTCTCTCTCTTGAAGATTACCATTAGGAAGGCGTATTCCACACTCTGATTTCCTTTCATTTGGTATCAAAGCTTGGCTAGCTTTGTTATCCTTGTGGGTTAGAAGGGTTTTTTGTGTTGATCCAGTTTTAGTGGGAATTTTGTAGAGAAATCCAGTTATAATCTTATTGCAGATTTAAGATGGCAAGCACATCCGAAAGAATAAAAATAGAAAAATTCAATGGCGGTAATTTTGAGTTGTGGAAACTCAAGATAGAAGATTTTCTCATAGATTGAGAGTTGTGGGATGTGGTATCCATTAAAAAACCATTATCAACCTCATAGACTGATTAGGATGCAATGGACCGAAAAGCCCAGGGTCCGATTAGATTATGCTTGGCCGATTCTGTTCTCTTGAACATCCATGAAGAGAAGACCACAAAACTTCTCAAGAAAAATCTTGGTGATATTTATGAAGGGAAATCCTTGGTAAATAATTTATTCTTGAGAAATAATTTATAATCTTTGAAGATGGAGGAAGGAGCATCTTTTGTAGATCATCTGAATGTGTTTAACATGATTGTTGCTCAGTTAGGGTTTGTTGGTGTGAAGATAGATGACAAAGATTGTTGCATGCTCTTGTGTTCTTTGCCTAACACATGGGATCACTTGGTAATGGCTATTGGGATTACAATAACCACTTTCAATATGGAAGATGTGGCTGCTTCACTATTGTCAGAAGAAATGTGAAGGAAGTCTTCTGAGATGGCCAAGGAGGCCCTTGTTGTTTGAGGCAGATCAAAGGAGAGAGGCAAGAATAAGGACGAGAAGTCTAGATCCAAGTTAGAGGGGAGATTAAAGTCTCTTGGTAAGAAGTCTAAGGTGAAATGCTAGAAATTTGGGAAATCTAGATATATTCAGAAAGACTGCAAAGAAGAGAAAACAAAGAAAAAGAAAAAACAATAATTCTTCTAATAATGAATCTTCCCAGGATGATGTAGATGCATTCATAACAACCTTGGCAACACATGAAACATAATATGCGTGGTTAATTGACTTAGGTGCATCTTTTCACATGACCTCTCATAGGGGCTGGTTTTCAAAATACGAAGAGTATGATGGTGGAAAGGTGTATCTGGGTGATGATTCTCACCTGGAAATTATTGGCCATGGAAGAGTCAAGATTTAGTTTCCTAATGGAAGGATAAAGGGAATCGATGGTGTGATGCATATCCTTGGTTTGACATAAAATTTACTCTTTGTAAGTAAGTTGAATGATTTGGGTGTGCAGGTATCTTTATTGAATGGTAGTTGTAAGATGACCAGAGGTTCTATGGTGCTTGATAAGGGTGCATGAATTGGCACTCTATATAAGTTGGATTCTTGTAGAGTTCAGTGCAATAGTACTTATGTGAAGTCTAGGAAAAGGGCTTCTTCATCTGATCAAGCAGAGGAGGAAATTATTCCTAAGGGTGCCAATTCTTTAGAGGTGAAGCTCCCAACGGAGAAGACAATGTTGTGGCACTAGAGACTTGGAAACATTGGTGAAAAAGGTTTAAAAGCCTTGAAGAATAAAAGCCTGGTTGATGGGCTTGATGATTGTAATCTTGAGTTTGATTTTTGTGAACATTGTATATATGGAAAAAACCACCATGTTTCTTTTTATTCCATTTCTTATAAATCTTTTGGAATTCTAGATTATATTCATGCTGATGTGTTTGGTCTAGTTAATGTTCCTTCATTATCAAAATTTGTGTATTTTGTCTCATTCATAGATGATTATTCGAGAAGGACATTTGTGTATTTTCTCAGAAGTAAAACTAAAGTTTTTAGTTGATTTAAGGAGTTTAAAACCTTGGTAGAAAATTAGACTAATAGAAAAATAAAGTGTTCAAGGATAGATAATGGTGGTGAGTTTTGTTCTACAAATTTCGACAAGTTTTGTAAGGACCATGGGATTAAGAGACATAAAACAACTCCCTACACTCCACAACAAAATGGAGTTGTGGAGAGAATGAATAGAATGTTGATGGAGAGGGCAAGGAGTACGTTGAGTGGTATTGGTATTGAATAGAGGTTCTGGGTTGAGGATGTAGCCATTGCACGTTATCTAATTAATAGATCTTCTACTTTGACGCTCATTGATAAGACACCTATGGAAGTGTGTTCTGGTAAGAAGCCCTCATTGAGACATATTAGAGTCTTTAGTTGTGAGGCATATGCTTATGTGCCTAGTGAAAAAAAATCTAAATTGGAGAACATGGTAGTGAAGTGTATCTTCATCAGTTATGGCATCTGTGTGAATGGGTACAAGCTTTGGAACCCAGTTACAGAGAAAGTGCTCTATAGTAGAAGTGTGACCTTCCGTGAGCTGAAACCTTCCATAATTGATCTACAACCAAAGATGAAAGAATAAATAATGGAGATAGTTGAAGTTCCTCTTACACCCAATAAAGATGAACTACGTACTCCTGGTGGACCTATCAATGAGGAGAGCTCAAGTAGCTCTAAAAGTTCTGAATAGGAAGAAGAACCTTAGTGGTGCAGGAGCACCATGGAATTCCATGCCTCCATGAGGCCTTTTTGTCAAATTTTGTCTTAATTGGTGTTTGAACCATGTAATAAGGTCGAAAGACCATATTAAACTTGTTTGTACTGGTTTGGAGTCTTAGAGTGTCATTTGGCAAATTATGTAAAAGTTGTCAATTCTTGCAAAATTGTCATATTGAAAAGTTGCAAAAATGCAAGAATGGGAATATGAAGAGTCAAGATCATGTAGAAGTTGATTAGTTAGTTGATGGCAGTTGGAATAATTTTTAAAAGGCATAAAAGGGCCTTGTGCATCGTTGTAAAGGTTTGTGTGGGTTTGGAAGATGAAATGAATCCAAAATAATACTATTTTCTCACAAAATTCCAACATTTTCTGTTGTTTTAGGCCATTGTACAGCCCTATACGGACAAGAGCTCACTTCTAACCAATTTTATGTGGTAGATATATGAATATTTTTTCTGTTTCATTTTGTCTCATGTAATTTGGTTGAGTTTCAAGCAAGTTATTGCAGATTTTCTGGAAGTGGTTTAAAAACCCTTCTTTTGAGGGTTTGAACACAAGAAAATGGCATTAAACCCATTCCACCTAGTGAAACCTATTAAAAATTGGTGGAATGGGATAAAATAGGGTATATTATATGTTGTGAAGTTTTTAGGAGTACGAGGTGAGGGATTGTGCAAATATGATGATGCCCTAGGTGATTTTTCATGAGTTTTAGGCTCAAATTGATGGCTAGGTGTTAGAGTTTGATGAAAGAATTATGGGAATTGGTTTGTGATGGTTTGGTGATCATGTTCAGGTAATATTTGATATTTTTTAGGTTTTGTATTGGATTCTAGACCCCTATAATATAGAGATTCAATAAACCCCTTTGTGAATAAGCTTGGAAAGGATAGGTAGAATAGTGAATTCATGGAACAACAAATTTGTGAGGAGTTGGGATGATAAAAATTGCATAGGGAGAAATTATATGAGGTTTTAGAACCCATGGAGTGGTTAAGGGAAGTTTTGTTTTTGATTTCCACATACTTGCTTTGTAAAAGTGGCCTAATTAGGCCTTAATGACAACGTAACAATCCATTTTTGAGCCTTATGTTACAATGTAAGACATACTAAATTTTTGATATGTTTTAAAATGTTAAAAAGGGTATCCAAATATGTATTTATAGTTCTATAATGAGGTCTTCTCTTGAAGTTATGAGTAACAGTCCTATTTTGGAGTGCTACAAGGATGCAAGGTAGCTTATGAAGGAAGAACCCCTAGTTGGAGACCCCCGACTCCTTGAGTGGTTATATTGTTTTGGTTATGGTATTATAAAATTTTATAAATTGGTTCAAGTGTGGGATTGAAGGTTTTGGACCCATAGTGCATGGTTGGTGCTTGTAGCCTTATAGTTCAATGTTGTTGATTTGGGACAATCAAGTAAGAAACCTTAAAACTTGAAACATATATGTAATCATTGTTGTGAAATATGCCTTCATTATGTTGAGTTTAACCCCACCTCTGAATCAATTGGTATCAGAGCTATAAGACTCTGGGAAAAGAAGGTTGTGTGTTTATGTGTTGTCTTTTTGCAGGTTGAAGAGAGAACCTGGATGCTAAGAGACTATGTAGTGAAGAAGTGAGGAAACCTAGGTGAGGTGTCACAAAGACAAGAGAAGCAAGGTGAAAGATACTTTCTTGGAAAAGAGAGAAGAATGGATGTGTTGAAGAGGTACTTGTAGGCTGAGTTCACAAAAGAAGAAACAAGAAAGAAAAAGAGAGGGAAAAGAGATGAAGAAGGAAAAAGAGAAGGAAAAACAAATGGAAATTGACCAAGAGATAAAAGAACTGAGGAAAGATCTGGAAAAAATAAAAGAGATGCGAGAAATAATGGAAGAGAGATGGAAGATTGAGATGCAACAGTTGCAAAGTTGGCACTTATTAGTTAAGAGGAAGGTTACATGGCCTATAGAAAGATTATTCAGAGGAGACAGTAAAACTAGATGTGAAGGAACCTTTGTTGATAAAGGAAGATGATGAAAAAATCAAGCAAGTTAAGGTGATGATGGTAGAAGAAGAAGAGAACATGGTGGTTGCAACCATTTCAGAATTTGAAGCCACTAAGACAACAAACATGAAGAATCAGATTTTGGAGTGAAATGATATTGAGTTGGTGTCAAGATTTGATTTGTTTAAGGTCAAGGATGAATTGATTTTGGAGGGTCAAGGTTGGTATAAAAGGTATGTTGATATGGTGTTTTCTTCAATATTTTAAAAAGAGGATAGTAGTCATTCAAATTTTTTCATAGCAGAGGTTAGGGAACCTGATAAAGTAGTAGTTATATGGGTAGAATATCAGATGGGAAAGGTGAAAAACAAAGGTGAACATATCATAGTTACATTTCAAGGGAACACGGATAAGGAAGGAATCCTCATATTTATTATTGAAATTGCAAGGAAGGATAAACCTAAGTTTAAAATGAAGTAGACTATGGAAGAGAAGCAAGGTGATATGACATTACATGATATCTATTGAGAAGAAGGAAAGCAACTACATGTTGGAAATGACAAATGCAAGCACTAAAATGATGTGGAAGTTGCAGACTTACCTTTTGATTTGTACTTTTCACACTTGATTATGGTTGCAAGTTATGATGGAGAGTCATTTTTTCATACAAGAATATATTATTGCAGGTTCTCACTCAAGGGACTTGACTTCTTTTTCCACGGGGAGTATGGTGCAGGAGCACCATGGAATTTCATGCCTCCATGAGGCCTTTTTGTCAAATTTTGTCTTAATTGGTGTTTGAACCATGTAATAATGTCAAAAGACCATATTAAACTTGTTTGTACTAGTTTGGAGTCTTAGAGTGTCATTTGGAAAATTATGTAAAAGTTGTCAATTCTTGCAAAATTATCATATTGAAAAGTTGCAAAAATACAAGAATGGGAATATGAAGAGTCAAGATCATGTAGAAGTTGATTAGTTAGTTTATGGCTGTTGGAATAAGTTTTAATATGAATAAAAATGCCTTGTACATCGTATTAAAGGTTTGTGTGGGTTTTGAAGATGAAATGAATCCAAAATAACATCGTTTTATTGCAAAATTCCAACATTTTTTGTTGTTTCAGGCCATTGTACGACCCTGTACAAATAAGAGCTCACTTCTAAATTTTTTTCTGTAGTATATATCTGAATATTCTTTCTATTTCATTTGGTCTCATGTAATTTGGTTGAGGTTCAAGCGAGTTATTGCAGATTTTCTAGAAGTGGTTTAGAAACCCTTGTTTTGAGGGTTTGAACACAAGAAAGTGGCATAAAACCCATTCCACCTAGTGAAAACTGTTAAAACTTTGTGGAATGGAATTAAATAGGGTATATTCTATGATGTGAATTTTATAGGAGCAGGGGTGAGGGCTTGTGCAAATATGATGATGCCCTAGGTGTTTTTTCATGGGTTTTAGGCTTAAATTGATGGCTAGGGTTTAGAGTTTGACGAAAGACTTATGGGAATTGGTTTGTGAGGGTTAGGTGAGAATGTTCAGGTCATATATGATATGTTTGAGGTGTTTTATTGGATTCTAGACCCTTGGAATATAGAGATTCAAAAAACCCCTTGTGAATAAGCTTGGAAAGGATAGGTAGAATAGTGAATTTGTGGAACAACAAATTTGTGAGGATTTGGGATGATAAAAAATGCATATGGAGACCTTATATGAGATTTTAGAACCCATGGAGTGGTTAAGGGAAGTTTAGGTTTTGATTTCCACATACTTGGTTTGTAAACGTGGCCTAATTAGGTCTTAAGGACAACATAATAGTCCATTTTGAGCCTTATATTACAAAGTAAGTCATACTAAATTTTTGATATGTTTTAAAATGTCCAAAAGGGTATCCAAATATGTCTTTATAGTTATATAATGAGGTCTGATATTGAAGTTATGAGTAACAATCCTGTTTTGGAGTGCTACAAGGATGCAAGGTAGCTTTTGAAGGAAGAACCCCTAGTTGGAGACCCCTGACTCCTTGAGTAGTTATATTGTGTTTGTTAGGGTATTATCACCTTGTATAAAGTGGGTCAAGTGTTGGATTGAAGGTTTTGAACCCATAGTGCACGGTTGGTGCTTGTAGGCTTATAGTTCAATGTTGTTGATTTGGGATAGTCAAGTACGAAACCTTGAAACTTGAAACATAGATGTAATCATTGTTGTGAAATATGCCTTCATTATGTTTATTTGAACCCCAACTTTGCATCACTTAGCCTCATCTTTTGAGGAGGTCTACATGTGCTAAGCGACAACCTAAAAGGTTTGGATATTCTATGTTAGATTCCAACTGTGCCTATGATTTGATTGCTAACACTGATGAGCCTAAGATTGTTAGAGAGTCTATGGGTATGTATGATGAAGATCCTTGGTTAGAATCCATGAATGAAGAAATGGAATCATTGAAGAAGAATGATACATGGGATCTAGTACCTTTACCTGAAGGATGAAAGCCTGCTGGATGTAAATAGGTGTTCAAGAAGAATATTGGTCTTGATGGATCTGGTACCTTATGCAAGTGCAGTTGGTAGTTTAATGTATGCAATGGTATGTATTAGGATAGACATTTCCCAAATAGTGGGAGTTCTTAGTCGATTTATGGCTAATCTAGGACATACACATTGGGATGATGTGAAAAGAGTTTTCAAATATTTAAAGGGTACTTCTGAGTATGCCTTATGTTATCATGGTTACTCTACTAGATCTTAGAATTTAGTAAGCTTTTGCGGACATGTGGATTCGGATTGAGTGGGGGACATTGACAGCAGAAAATCCACCAATGGATATGTTTTCACATTGTTTGGTGGTGCAATAAGTTGGATGACCAAGTGACAAGTTGTAGTCACTTTGTCCACTATTGAAGCAAAGTACATGATAGCAACTCATGCTTGTAAAGAAGCCATTTGGCTTAGAAGACTATGTTCGAATGTTGGTTTTGATGCAGGACAAATCACTATTTGTTGTGACAACCAAAGTGTCATATATTTGGTGAAGAATCCAACTTTCCATGCCAGAACAAAACACATTGACATGCAGTACCATTTTGTTCGTGATATGGTGGAGGATGGAAAGATTAACTTGGAAAAAGTTGATACTTTGGTGAATATTGCTGATGCATTGACAAAGCCAGTGAGCAAAGAGAAGTTTAGATGGTGTACCAACTCAATGGGCCTTGAGGCCTAGGGTGATATAGTGATTTCAAGCATTGATTGGGAGTTAGTAAGTTCTTCATCAAGTGGGAGAATGTTAAGAAAAGGTGTCCCAAACTTACTGGTTAAGGCTCTCTAAAATCAGGAAAACACTTAGTCATGTCAAAGTCTTCTACACCATAGTATTGTGAAGGTCTAATCTAGGGCTAGCAGGTTGGCGATAAATTTTCACTCAATTTCTTTTCGCCACCCCACAACAGTTGATTCATGAGCTTGAGATATTGCGGGGAACAATCACTACCCACCACCCCGCAACAAGTCGTTCATGGGCTTGAAGTAGATTAGTATAGATCCTCTATCCCATGATAGTCTATGTGGAGGCGTGCAATAGTGTGGGAGGAGTTCTGACCTGTGACCCCATGATAGTT
This sequence comes from Sequoiadendron giganteum, assembly GCA_007115665.2. Taxonomy (NCBI): domain Eukaryota; kingdom Viridiplantae; phylum Streptophyta; class Pinopsida; order Cupressales; family Cupressaceae; genus Sequoiadendron; species Sequoiadendron giganteum. The sequence continues at coordinate 630,724,953 of CM021108.1, forward strand.
AGATGAGGGGTCCGCAATATAGTAGTAGTTTGCGGTATAGTGGTAACCCACGACCCCATGATGGTCAGGGGAGATGACTACGCTGGAGTGGTATCATGCGGTATGATGGTAACTGGTAGAGTGGTGAAGAATTGGTGCAACCCCATGAAAATTCACAAATGACTCAACGAGATTACAGTTATGACTGTTCAATTGGTTTGGAAGTTGGAATGATGGTTTTCCTATAACGCATGAGAAGTATGTATGCAATGTCAAACCGCATTGGAATAAAAAAAGAGAATATCAAAGTGAATGTAATGAAATGTTATCAGATTCATTTTGTGGATTAACACCTAAAAGAGCATAGATCTGTAACTTGTATGTAATATTTATTTTACTATAATACTAGAGATCTCTGCTTTAGTGTGTGAGTTTTTTCTTGAAAGGGTTTTCCCACTTATATCTTGTGTTGATGTTTTATTGTCTATTCCTATTTTTAATATGCATATTAAATGAACTGTAATTGCAAAGATTTAAATGCTTTATTTGCTTCTCTCTCTTGAAGATTAGCATTAGGAAGGCATATTCCACACTCTTCTTTCCTTTCAATATTTGTCTTTGGATTGTGTTCTAAAATTGTTTCCACTAGATTATGGATTGTCCCTTTCACCAGTATGACCTAGAACACCTATTTCTAGAGTGTGTCAGATTTCAACATCAACATGGAGAAACTTGAGAATTCTTCAAAGACATCATATATCATTCTTCTCCCCTCATTTTCCTTTCAAGAATCAAAATGCATCTTGCATATATTCTTGGTTTTGTTTCTTCTTAAGGGGAGGAATGTTGTTTGACGGTCTTGGATCGTCTTCAACATTAATTATCAAGAATCTACCATCATTGTAGGAGACGCTACATTGAGGGGGGATTGCATAGTCTCTATTATTCTTCTCTCTCATGTGAGGGGGGGGGGGGCTCTTTTTCCTTGCATGGGATTTTTTCCTTCTCATTCTTTATTTAGAGCATTTGGTAATTTCATCTCTCTTTACCTGGGAGGATTTTTGTCCCACTAGGTTTCTTCCTTTTCTTTGTTTGTGATTGTATTTGTACATTGGTACCTAACATGGCCTCGTAGCTGAGACCCATCTTCATTTTTACATCATTTGCATAGTAATATACTCCCTAAGTTGAACTTAAGGGGGGATGTTGGCATGAATAAGTTTTCTTACCTAACTAGTTCACCTAGTAGGTACTATTCACATGTTAAGTTTACTTAGGTATTATGAAATTTTCTAGAAGTCTTAGGTGTCATGTGATCTTATCTTATCTTATCATGTCATTTAATAATTTTTTCCTTGGTCATTTAATATTTGATGAGTTATTTATTTCATGACATAGGATTAATACACTTGTCATGATCTTGTCTAACCTTATATCTCACCTTGGCTATATAACCAAGGGTCTCTCATACATTGTATATCACTTATTTTTACATTGTATTTAGGAATACAATTTATTCTTGTCACATTGATCTTCTCTCTTTGTGCTTTCCATTTGGCCCCTAGATCTCGGATGACTATCTCCATAGCCAACTCTTACAAATAAGTTCTTTATTGTTTAGTAAATTGGTCACTTTATTGACATTCTATAAGAACCCTAGAGTTAGGGGTTAATATAGAAAATAACACAAACACAACTCAGGTTTTTAAATTACTATAATCCTAACTAGCAAGGTAAATTATTCAATAATGGTTTCCGTAGTGTAGAAAAATTTATCCCTTTTACATTTTCACCCTTAATATGAATTAATGTTAATTTGGACTTAATTGTGCCTTATTTTGGTGTTGTAAAGTGTACCTCTTTACACTTTCACACTTGTTTAGGACTCCTTTAATTAATTGAGCTTAATTTTCTTTAATTGTCCCCTTAATTCATTTACCAAGCCTATTTAATTGCATTTTCTGAAGAGGAAACCTGACATTCATTAATTCCTTAACATAACACTTCTCATTGAGCAATGCGTGTCCTAGGGTCAGGGACCTAGGAACCATTCACCCATGGGAAAATAGGTCCTCCCTTAGACCTAGGACCTAAATTTAAATTATGTTTTTGGTGGTATTTTAACATATTTAAATGTATATTCAGATATCAGCTTGTGATATTTCAATTTCAAGAAATTAAGGATACATATCTATAAATATAAGGTTATTTCACTATGTTTCACCTAAAATATTTTAATGAGATCAAATTAGACAAGAGAAATTCAAGGCATTCAAGAGTAGACTTATTGAAGACTTATTACAACAATCAAGATCCAATTGTCATGTCAAAGTTCTCTTACATCATGCATGTTTTTGGAGCTAATATGATGATGTAGGTTTCGTGATCCATTCAAGTGTTCAAAGCATCATTTCAAGTCAAGATTCAAGGTTCAAGATCCACATCCATTGAAGCCATTTCATGCAAGTTTCAGATTTACATTCCAAGGTTTATTCAAGGGTTTGGTGAGTTGTGACATTGAGTTGTTCATTCACCATTCCTTTCATGCTATTTTATTTCATTTCAAGGTTTGATTACCAAAATGTGGTTTGACCAAGGAAAAACCCCATTCACCTAAAATAAAACATTTTCCCCTCTTGATTTGTGTTTGTAAATTTAGGTGGAAGAAATATTGAAGATCTCTCGAAGAGAAAATTTGAAGTTGTCATAAAAGTTGTCATCTCACAAAAACTCACTTGTAAAATTTATTTCCGGCTTCTCAAACTTGAAACCTGGATAAATTAGAAGATTCAAATCTATAGTAAAGCCTCCCAAAATTTGCAGACAAACCCTAACTTAGGACCCATTCACCCTTGTTTGAATGAGTCCCAAATCAACTTTAGAAATTGACTTTTGGTGACTGGTACACATGCTTCTGGCTCTCTTTGATCTGCATTTTTTTCTAGTTCTATTAGTATTGAGCTTAATCTAGCTATTCCAAGTGTTGAATTGTATTTTGGTTTTGATTTTCTATTTTTAGTTTTTCTCCCCAAACTGTTGTTTAACTATGACCCCCATCCTTGCAAAATAAGGAAATTTGTAGATTCACACTTTGAATTGATTCACCTAAGGGTTGATAATCATTTTATTGTGTGGATCTCATTTCCTAATGAATTGAGGAATAATAGGTCCATCATACCCCACATTTGATACATTCATCCCTCAACCTATTTTTATTTCTTTTCAGTTTCTTTAAGAAACTAATAAATTTTCCTTCTAATTGAATAAGATAGTAGTCATGGATAAATTTTCAACTATTTATTAGTAGTAGCAAGCTCTAACATCAACTAAATTCCATTATGTTTATTTACAAACTCATAAAAGTTGAAATGACCTTACTTTTGTTTAACATTAAAACCTTTATAATAAATTTTAACTATACTCAAGTAGGTCAAAATGAGCTTACATTAGTTTTCTAGAGAGACCCTATAGCTACATGCAACAATACTTAGGTAAAAATAACCCTAAAATAATTTATACAAACATTATCATTCATGACTATTATATAATTGTAATATCATAAAATTTCACCCTATGCAATTTTAGATTACATAACCCTCCCTTTAGCTTAACAAAGGACGATAATTTAAATCCCCTTTTCCTTAACTTCAAATTTGTCTTGGACACCCTTTGTTTTCATACTTCAAGTGAATTTTTGTCAAGGATGCTTCCGTAACTTGTAGACATATACATGTCGAACGAATGTCCTAACAAGATTCATGATTATGTGGTCGTTGGGAGCTTACCTTCAAAGTGTAACACCTCTATGGGCTGTAGACATGCAAAAAATGCCTTCTTGCATGCCTTTTCTCACTCAAACTCACTTTCTCTCATTCATTCAACTCATTCTTGCAATATTTCACACTCAAGCTCTCATTCTCTCCTACATCATTGTTCTTGCAGGTTCTATTACTCCTGGCTTCTACATCAATGTCATGGCTTCTACATTGGAATATTGGTTCTCTCTTGTCTTGTCTAGAGTGTTGCATGCTCTCCTTTGACATCAAAAGCTTTCTAAAGGGAGGGTAATTACACTCTCTTTGCATTATTGTATTTATTTTAGTAGCATATTGTCTTTTAACTTGTCTATTGTTTTGTCTATCCATTTATTTATCTATTTTATCTCTATTTGCCTATATGGTTGTCTGTGGAGGTGGAAAAACCAAAACGGAGGTTGACTAAGGCAAGCCCCAAAACAATCCCAACATTTTTCCTTTTTCCTAAGTGTACAAGTTGTTGATTTGGAGCATTGCAGGAGGATTCATATTGTTGGACCTCTTGTGAGTTTGTTCTTCTCTTTTCCTTGTCATTTTATTTCATTTCACTTTATCTATGCATGTTAGCCATTTTATGTTACTCCGTATGAGACCACAATGTGTTGTGGAGATGCCCATGCACTGCATTATCATACTTGAAATCCAACTAGATTGATCTTGAGACCTTTGAAGTCTTCTCTTCCAATTCATGAAGTCTTTATTCCAAAATCTATCTTAAAACATAAAATATAACCAAAACCCCTTTGTCCTTCTACCTTTGTCATTTGAGCTTTTCCTTTGAGGTAGTTGAGGACCATTTTATCCCTATAGAATCTTCTTTGTCCTAGAGACTCGGGAGTAGCAAATATCCTCCTCTACATTTTGGTGAGCTCAAAATGAACCTATTCTTGCCTTTGTCTTTTTGTTGAAAATTGTCTTCTCTCTTGTTAGTACATGTAGTGGATAAAGTGTTGTGACACCCTTTTATGGGTTTCACAACCCAGTCCACTATCTCTAAGCATGTAGTCCGAAGGATTTATCGACATTTAGATATGGGTTCTAGAAGATAGTTTAGTCCTCCTTGCCAGGGTCTTGACTTTGAGGAGTTCAATACAAGATTGTCATTTAGTTTTGAGCCTCATTTTGAGTCCGATCCTCTACTATATACTAGACCAATCTCTCCTTCTAACTCTTCCTCTCCCATAGCCAAGGAAGCTACTCTCAAGTTTCCTGTTGAGTAGATTCACTCATTGGGAGTAAGACTTGAATAGTTTGAAGACCTTTTAGCAAAAGAAAAATCATATTCTCAAGCTTCTCCTCTTCTTCACGGTCTGATAAATTTTCTTATTTCAAATTGTAGAGGTTTGGATTTGCTTCAAGAGATTTCCAATATAATAGAAACCCATGTCCCTTCATATACTTATGTCTTGGGAAATCCTCAAGATGTTCAATCGGAAATCACTGGTCACCAGTTGCATGTTCTGATGCCAGGAGTGTTTGTCCATATGGTTGACATGGGTCCTTTAGTTACCTCCATTGTTACTTCTGATAACACCAACACCATACCCTAGGATATTCTTGCAATTAAAGTGAACCACGTCCCTTTGGGATTTATAGCCTCTACATATGGAACCCGAATCCCCACTACCTTTGGCGCTTCAACTAGTTAGGCCTTGTCAACCAATCCCATCCTTAATACTCTGTTACAAAACATGGGGTGGATGCAATCACAATTGGCCAACTTGACTAGCTCCGCCTCTTAGTCTACCTTGTAGCCGTATTATCATCATAGTCATCTAGCCCTCACTATATTTGAATGCTCCTATACCTCAAGGGATATAAATTCCTAAATTTGATAAATACAATGGTAGGGGAGATCCAAAAACACATATCTTGTACTTCACTACCATGTGTACTAATTTTCTTTATCAAGATGCTTTGTTAGCAAAGCTATTCCCGCGGTCCCTCAAGGATGCTACGTTGGAATGAAATTGCTCACTTCCAGATCATTCCATCTTTTCTTTTGATCCACTGATAAATCAGTTTCTGTAACAATTCCAAGAAAATATTGGATTGAAGATCACCTTCACCGATCTTGTTTGATGCAAGTAGGGGGCTCATGAAAAAGTTACTAATTTTCTTAACTGTTATCAAGCTCTATTTTCCTAAATCTCCTATGCCCTCTCATATTCTAATGTACAAAGTGTGTTCATTGAAAACTTGTTGCTAGCATTGTGAGCTCATCTTGATGAAATACCCTCCCTTTTCTCATCTATGTGTTGCAATACATGAATATAATAGATGGTGGCTCAGTATGGGGTCCCCTCCTCGTCCTCCCATTTAGATAAACGATTGGTTGTGTTTATCTCTGGAGAATCAAAAAAGAATAAAGAAATAAAAAACATGGTATCTATTCCTACTGACAAGAATTCTATAGGATGTAACATAATATTTGCAAGTTATTTGAGTCCTACATGAATGCTCTTCAAAAATTGTTAAAAGATGGTGTAATTTCCCTTCCAGAGATAAGACCGATGTTTGAGTGCTATCTTAACTAGTATGACACTTAAATTTTGTCAAAACCATCGATTTTTCGGTCATGATACCGAGTGATGCATGTGTCTTAGGCATGTAATCCAGGACCACATCGATAACGGTACCATCTGACTTGATGGTAACAAAAAAATTCTAATAAATCTATAGCCAAGCCTAACAACCAACTATAGATATATATAGATCCTTTTCCTTCCCACTCTGCTAATTTGATCATGACTGCTTCTTCTTCAACAATGATCCCACAATAATGAGTTCCACTTTTTGGCCAAGATAGACATTTATATCAACATTTTTAACCGAATCTTCACCTTTTGAGACCTATAGCAACTAAACCGTTAAGAATTTGAAGATGATACAAACTAGTGATTTGTGTCAATTTATGTGTAGATTCTAAATATATATATATTTGAAATAAACCATGAATCTTTCAACAACTCCTTTAATAACTAGTTTTAAATAGTAAACAACATTTTCAAAAAGTAACGTTTATGTCATCCAACATAACCTTTTTTCTAGAAAGGATAAAATTCTAATTTTTAAATTATAGGTTCTTAACATCAATATCTAGGGCATGGATATTTTTTTAAATTTTTTGTTACACATTTTTTTAATTAAATTTCAAAGTCAATGTAACTATAATTTGGACATAGGTGAATTCTATCCAACATAACTTGTGTATATGTCGAAATTCAATTTTCTTTTTTTGGTAAAACATGAACATCAATACCTAGGGAAAAGGTATTTTTTGATTTTTTTTTACAATGGTTTATTATTTTTCCACCTCTGAAAAATGATGAATTTGATGTTTAGTAAAAACTAAAAAATTAAATACATGATAAAATGAAAATGTATCAAAACTATACTTGTTGGAAAGCTCATTTTGAGGGCTACGATCTTGAAAAATATAATTTCTAAATGACTTTATTTAATCCCTCAAAAGGTAGAGAAAAAGTGTTTTTTTGCTAGCATTTTGATAGGTGCAAAGGAGACTCCATTGTGGGTATGATTTAATACTATAAGGGTTCTATCCAAGGGGGTTTAATCTAAGGGGGTCTTATCTAACCCTCTTAAATTAAAACCCTTTAGATGGAATCTCTCAAGGCTTAAATAATTAGATTTTCTAAAATAAGTGATTTCAGGCAAAAATCAGGATGTCCCAAGTTTGGAACCCATTATTGTGGGATGACCCTCAGCTATTGATCCTAGTCCATTTGAGTATATGAACATGGTTTCATTCACTTATGTTCCTCCTTTAGGTCATGTGGATAAAACACTTGACATAACATTCACACCACGTGACTTTCCTATTGATAAGGAACCTTCTTTGTTGTACATACCAACTTGAGTCAATGATAATGTGGTGACTAGTGTTATGGTTGATCCTACGATTCAGGTCAATTCCATCACAAAGGAGACCATTTTCATAAATAATTTACACAAGGAGAAATATGATGAGTCACAAACCACACTTTGTACCCATGATGGTCTTTTTGTCTTGTTTATTAGCTCTATCTCTTTATTGATCCTTGTTGGACCTAAGTCTCTTGAAGTCCCATTTATTGTGATACCCGAATCTGACCGATTCAAGGTTAGACTAGGCATTCTATGGCTATTCTCCATGAATGTGGTCACCTCGATTATCCACAAATGTTTGAAGTTTCCTCATGATGACATAGTGTATACTATCCAGGATAGTGGATACAAACCACTTATGTTGTGTGGGGGATTTTCCCTTAATAATTTTTTGCCTGCTCTAGTTGGACCTTTACTGCCTAGAGGGGACTTTCTCTATAAGGCCTACTTTACGTATAAGACTGGGTGTTCGGTCTTTGATGTTGTCTTTTTGCCTTCTTCTCATGCTATTTCCATGAAGGCTTTTATGTGTGCACAACAAAATGCCTTGTCCCTCAAACCTTCCTCTTCAAAGGCTAAGGACAAGCAGGCTCTTGACCTCAGGCCTTCTCCTTCTCCTTCCTCTATGACTTCACAATCCTCGGTGGTGTCCTCAGTTCCTTCTACTATGCACTGGAACAAGAAAAATAAAGGTGCCCATGTTGTGGAGGTCTAAACCATAGGTGTTTCCAACTTATTCTCTTATCCATGGTACCTCAACCTACCTATATGGCAAGGGGAAGCATTCATGTGAAATTGTTCTTACTTCTCGGCCTCCTATTCCCTCATATGCCTCTAAGACAGATAAGAGAAAGGGATTTGTCGTCGAGACCCCTGTGTCTGTCTTTGTTCCTCCTCCTGTTCCTCCTCAGGAGTCTACTCTTCCACCAAAAATGACTGTGAAGATCATTCCTCTGGTGGAACAAGACCCTCAGGAGTCTACTCTCCTACTGACAAAAGTTGTGGAGACTACTCCTCAGGTAGAACAAGATCCTGTAGAGTCTTCTCAATTCACACCTTTTGGTGCCCATAACTGTCACATCCAACTTGCACATGAGCATAAGCATTGTCGATGAGCCTTGGCTCAGGAGCATGAGGCCTCGCAGAAGATCGAGGGGGACTCCATTGTTTCTACCTCTATGTCTACTTTTTCTTTTGTCTCTGCTCTTGTCTCCACTTCTACTTTTATTTTTTCTTTTGTTCCCATCTCCTCTATCTTGCTTTTGGCTTCCTCAATGGATCTCGATGATCCTCACCCCAAAAGGGTGCAAGTGTTTATTGCAGCTTCTATGTAGCCTCATCTAATTACCTCTTTAATAGGTCTTCCTCCTTTCCCTAAGACCATTGACATGCCTCACACAAAGGTTGTTTCTACTGTAGCTTCTTCTCCTTCTTCTTCTTCCGCTTCTATTGCGAGGATTTTACATCCTCCACTTAAATGCAGTTAGAGCACAACCTTGTGCCAAATGATGGTTGCAAAAGGTATTCTTCACCTTCTTCATCCTATTCTGCTTTGGCTTGTACCATTCTCGTGACGGGTATGTCGCCTCCTTTGTTACACCTTGTTTCTCAATTATACCTTTATGAGTAAATATGATATTAAATGCAAAATCATGACTTTGATATATTACATCCCATTGTGTGTTTACCAATTACTGCTACTTTTATGAGTTAAAATGTTTTAATGCATGATTATGTTTTATATATTTTGATGGAAAATGTGATGAATGAATATGTGTTGCAATATGATTACTTTAATTCTTGGACAGTGCAAATGAATTGGCTAACTAACTTTATGATGCACTAACTTGGATGCAGGAAGAATCGATACCTCCAATGAGGAGAGGGAGAGTATCACCCAAGAGAGGAGCTTGGTATGGTAACCCCTAATGTGCCTATTTAAGCTATCACACATTCACAACCTAGTGAAGTTCAGTTAAGTCAAGTTAGTTTAGGATTCGATAAGTAAACCATTAGTCATAATGTTTGGGGGAAGATTGAAATTTTGAGTTAATGCCTTTGATTTTTTTGGTTGTTTTTTGGTTTGAGTCATCATGATTAAATCTTCGTATATGAGCATATGTTTTACTTCATGTATTAAATGAATAAGTCTATACATGAAATGTATATATGTATATGTATATGTATACATATGGTAACTCATGTATATGAGTATAAGCACGCATAGGTAGAAATACCTACGTATACTCATACGTGAATATTTCATATATATAGGTAATCGAGTAGATATATGTGTGTGTGTGTATGTATATATAAATATATACACTTTATGCATATAATCTTATCAATATATACACTTTATGCATATAATCTTATCAATATATGTTTTATAAGATGATTAAAATAATAATAATAATAAATATATATATATATGTATGTATATATGCACGTATTCAATAGTTTATACATTCATATTAAAATACATATATATAAATATATGTTTGGAAATCAAATGATATATATAAATACGAGTGTTATATTATGAATGATATGATAAGATATAATCACATATATAATGCGCAGTGAATAAAGTTCAAACCAATTGCTACACATATGCCATGCAATGTGGTGAACCTAATGTAAGCCATGTAAAATACATAACCATGTGCATAGATAGAAACTTAAATGTAGCGCATAAGTATTAGAAGAGAAGACCCAGTTACCGCCCCCCATTGAATAACTGCCACCTCGATGCTCACTCCACCCCCCAATTTTTTTTTAACTTTGATCCATTACAAAACTTTATTTGAACAAATAAAAAACTACAACAACACCAATGGCTGCTCATAACACAATGAGTAACTCACCAATCATAATAGATAGCTAAACATGCTTTTGCAATTATAACAAAAGTCAACTTGCACATAAAAAAGCTCATTTACAATTTAATTTAAAATATTTATTGTTACAAATACCCCCACTTGCAAAATTTTATCCCTCATTACATTTTATATTTACAACTACACATGCACACTTAATGGTGCTTCACATGACATAATCACAATCTCCTATTAACTCTATGGGATTTGAAATGCACAGTCTTCCACACACTCCCTGACAGATATATGTATTTACTTCATTTCCTGTAGGTACCTGCACAATTAAATACAGGTGTAAGGCTCCCCAAATAAACATCAAATCCAAATATAATGCATAATTCACTCATATCATCTCTAAAAACCTACGTAATTGGTGTGATCCTAATAAAAATGTCAAGTCCTAATATGAGATGCTAAAATAATGCAATAAAAGGAGATAACATAATAAAAGGGTACCTCAATGATTAGCCTAAGGCAAGATAAGCATAAAAACAAGATGACAATTAATTGAAATTGGTCATACTTTTATGTTGCTCCTTCCTTGGTTGGCCCTTTGATTCTTGAAGAGTTGTGTGCTCCTTGGATGACAAGCTATGTTGAGTGTGCAAAATGATATGCAAGATGGATGAGGGTATGATGATTATGAGATGAGAGCTCAAATGGAAAATTGGCAAGAGTTTGGTAGCAAAAGACTTGATCCCCAAAATGAAAGAAATGAGGGGGTATCTATAAGATAATTGGAATTCTCTAGAGAATTCAACGATTGAGATTGATCCAACAAGATCAAGATGAAGGGCTATGGTGAGTTGAGGACTCACAAGCCCTCACATCTTGACATGTGGAATGTGAGATGTCTTAGAGTGGAATGAGGTGAAAATGAGGTGGAAGAGAAGTACATGAGGTGGAAAAGAAGTACATGAGGTGGATGAAAGACAAGTACCTTTGAGGTACTTTGGGGCATGAGAAGATTTCCTCAAAAAGGAACTTTTTGTCTCCAAATGAGGATGAAAGAAACATTTGAGGGATTTTAGAATTCCTCAAAAATCTCCTTGGGAAAAGGGGAAGTGGTTGGAAGAATAAATTAAAAATTTGCATTCATTGGAGAGTTTATTGGGTAAAAGAAGGTCTCCAAAAAGATAGAGATTTGTCACATGTGGGTGATGTGACAAGTCCAAGGTTCTAGAAGTCCTTGGCACATGTAAAGTGACAAGTCAAGCCTTCTAGAATCTTGCATGGGGATGGGGAAGACCTTGGAAAGACAAAAGTGAATTAAAAATTCACATGGGGAAGAGAGAAACCTTGGACAAATAAATGTGAATTAAAAATTCACATGGGAAAGAGAGTCTAGGCTAAAAATGGTAAGTGGGAAGGTTGACCAAAAAAGGTAAGCTAAATGTGCTTAATGATTCTGATCAAGGTTGTGCAAACACACGATTAAGATAATTAATGAGAGATTAGAGGCAAGTGGGAGATTATGGAGGATGTGACACTTAATCAAGATTAAGTGATGCACATCCTAATCACAGATTAATTAATTTAATCTGGATTAAAAGAGGGTTATGGAGAATGTGACAAGGAGAGAGAAAAAAGGGAATTATAAATTGATTTTAATCCAAATGGGTTAAAAGACTAAATTAAATAATTTGTCATATTTATTTAATTTAGAGAAGAAAAGGGATAAAGTAAAGTATTTAATTACATACTTTAGGAACCTTAGGCAGAAAATGAAATAATGATTAAATAAATTATTTAATCACTATTAATGAAATAGATGAATAGAGTAGATGATTTTTATCATATGGAAGTGATCAAATTTGGATGTCTACAACTGGCATCTACAAATTTATTTTTTCAAACAAATTCAAATTTCAAACTCAACAACCAAATTGAATGCATTCAATTGCCACATTCAAATTCCTAAATAAGAGGGGGAAAGCAACCAATTTCATTTGTTATCTGCGACAACTTATTCTCTACATCCTCTGCACAGGCTGTGACAACTTATTCTCTGCATCCTCTACATATTCCTTTGCAGTTTCAGGTTGGTACTTTATACACATTTTACTTATAGTTATTTTCATGAACTTTACATTTAACATTTATATTTATGCAATGTCTTCTTACTTTCATGAACCGTGCATTTAACATTTATATTTATGCACTGTCTTTTTAATTTACTTTATAAGTAAATGAAGGTCTTTTTTGTTGTCTTTACAAGATCTGCAAAATAAATTCTCTTAAGTTTTGCAACAATTCTTTTATATCATTTACTACGTTTCCTTTGGCTGTCCAATACAACAGACTAGCATTTGAATACATTTCCTTTGGTTGTCCAATACAACAAACTAGCATTTGTTTATATTTTTATACATTCCATTACACATACAACAGGCTAGCATACATATATTTGTCATTTTACATTATGTGTCTCTTGTTCATTCAACAAATCGATATATATGTGTGTATCCTTTGCCTATCTTTTGGGAATGCAAACAATGGCACTGGTTAATCATTTTCTTCTGCATCTTATTGAATTTGTAAAAGAATGTGTACAATGTTATTTATATATATACCTGTAAAACACACATTAAGCAGTGTGTTTCAAATTGTAAATGAATCTGTGCAATGTTTATACATTCATTTACAAATTATGTGTCTGTTGTCTCTTGTTCATTGAGCAGATTGATATATATGTCTGTTTCCTTTAACTATCATTTGGAAATGCAAACAATAGTACTGGTTAATCATTTTCTTCTGCATCTTTCATGACCTGTGAAGGGTTTATTCGATGATTGAAAAATTATTACTGCTTGTTTATGAAATAAATCATTCCTCTTACACGCATTCTCGCTGTGTGCTATTTTATTTTGTTGGCTCATGGTGCTATTTTTTTCTCCCACATTTCATGTATGGATGTATGTATGTTTGTATGCATGCACATACATATATACATACATACATACATATTATATATATATGTATACATATATGTATGTATGTATGCACATACATACATACATATATATGTATACATATATGTCTGTATGTATGTATATATAAAGTTGTTTGTCCATGGTGTGAGGTAACAACAAACATCATTCTCCTTTCAAAGTGTATGTATGTATGTATGCACATACATACATACATACATATATATATATATGTATGCATGTATATATATATATATATGCTGGTGTTTTACGCAGGGTTCTTTCTGGGGTTAAATGATTTCCTCTCCCTGTTTTACCGCATACTCACGGCCTCGTAAAGATCATTGGATCATGATTTTTTCTGCATAAATGAAAAGGAAATTTCGTGTGTTTGAGCACATGTCTGCAAACAATGATTAATGGTTTGCATCGACCTTTTTATAAAAAACCCATGTGAATACGAGCATAAATCAACAAACCCATTTAATATACACCATTTTTTGTGAAAACCCTTGCTTTGTTTTTCCAAATACGAGTTTTTTTGGGGTTAAATGATTAAATACGACCTGCTAAACTCAACTGTCTCATGATATTCTCTCCATAAATGATGAGGAATTTCCTGGGTTTGACCAGATGTCTGCAAATTAATCTCATGAAACCCTTGCCTGGAATATTCCATATCTATCTGAAAACACACTTATGTATTCCTACAAGTGAGGAATTATTATTATGAAACCCTTGGTTAATTTCTTGTGCACATTTCTGAAAACCCAAGTGTGTAATCGATCTACCTCTGTTAAAATTAATATCCTATTGTTGTTCAATACAACACTTCTTTCATTTTCTGTATAATGTACTTTGAACATTGATGGAAAAGAATGGGGTACCCACCAAAAAAAAATTAGTCGTATGCTAAATTCAGACCCCAAATGATGTATATATGTGTGTATGTATGTGCACACATATATATATATGTCTGTATCATGTATGTGCATACATACATGCATACATATATTTATGTATGTCTGTATGTATGTACATACATACATAAATACATACATATATATATTTATGAATGTATGTATGTTTGTATGTATGTATGCACATACATACATACATACATATATACATACATAAATATATATATCAATGTATGTATATATTTATGAATGTATGTATGTATGTATGCACATACATATATATATATACCTTCCATATCCATGAGAACCTTCCAGAGAGAGCATACGGTAAAATGATGGAAAATAATGGGGTACCCACCAAAAAAAACATTAGTCATATGCTTAAATCGGATTCCAAATGAAGATTAATTAGGGTGTAATGTGTTTGGTGTTTGTTGCTAAAGTAAGGAGATTAATATGTAGGAGTGATTTTTAATAAGCACAAAAATGATTTTTTAAGGTGCTAACGTGAATTAGACCCATTGACTTTTGAGTGGATTTGAATGATATAATAGTTTTATTTAAATGTTAATAGTGACACATTTAGCACTGTTTTCTATTTTGCACTGTATATCAGTAATTTTCTTTGTAATTATATCTATCTAATTATATGTACAGGATCACAGTTTTCTGACTCTTTATGGCTTACAATGTACAGGATCACTGACAATCATGGCACCAGGGCAGAAGATGAAAAGATCGACTGTGAGGCGTGTGATTAGAGTACCTCGTGGAGTGACATTCAATGTTCCAGATGTTGTTGATGAAGAGCCAATAGTGAACATCAACGAGAAAGTTATTTCTGAAAATGCACAATAGACCAATGAAAATGATGGTTTTGAACCTGTTGTTCATATACTGAGGTAGAAATGGAACCGCCACCTGCTGACCATGTGACAACCCCAGATCTGTGCATGAAAACTTGGTCTATAGATGACGTGGAAAAAGCCATTGCAGATGTTGAGGACAATCGAATGTCAATCAGAGGTTCAACGATCAAATGGGGAATCTCGCCTAGCAGTTTGCAGGTATGGCTCAATGGTGTGACATCCACAAAAAGAAGGGGGCCTCGAACAATCCTAATTGACGAAGAAGAAGCTGAAATTGTGCAGTGGTGTAAAGATATGGCTAATATTGGCCATGGCCTTCAAGTGTCACAACTTAAGTCAATGATGGCCCGAATGGTTGGAGCAAGGCCTAACCCATTCACAAATGGGATACCAGGGAGGTCATGGTGGGTTGGCTTTCGTCAAAGGCATCTCGATCTAAAAATTCAAACACCCGAAGGAGTGGACACAGATCGAGCTATAATGCTACGCCCATAAATAGTTTCTTCATTCTATGATAACTTGGAGGAGTTGTACAACAAACATAATTATGGGCCCAACAAAATATGAAACTGCGATGAAACAGGTGTGCAGGCTGGTAGAAATTGTGCAATGAGAGTTATTGCAAAAATAGGGACGAAATGTGTTCCGCAATTAATTGCTAAAAGCAGAGAATGGATCACTGTTCTAGCTTGTGTTAGTGCAACAGGTCAATCTATACCCGATTACTATTTGTTCAAGTCCAAAAGGAACATTAGAAACTTTATTGTTAACTGTGAGCCAAGGGCATGCATGGCAATCCAAGAGCATGCTTGGATGACCAAAGAATTATTTGTGGAATGGTTAAAACACTTTGCAAGAAATGTCCCAAGAGGGGTGTCACCAACCAATAGACAACTTCTCATCTTTGATGGTCATGGCAGCCATGTTACATTCAAAATGATTGAAGAAATAAAGACTATGGGAATAGATCTGCTCACACTTCCAGCACATTGCAGCCACAAATTGTAGTCCCTTGATGTTAGTGTGTCCTAACCATTTAAGAACTACAAACAACAAAGGAGTATATGGCTCTCTGAAAATCCTCAACTTGACATTGGAAGGGTAGAGTTGGTAACACTTGCCAGCAAAGCTTTTGCACAAGCTTTGACTTCTAATAACATTGCAAGTGGTTTTAGAAGAACAAGAATTTGTCCATTAGATAGACATGCACTTGAATTCGATATGGGGCCAAGCCAAACTTTCGTGGTTGAAGAGGAAGGAACCATATTAGGAGAAAAAATAGAGGGTGATACAACTGATGATGAGGCATAGTTCATGGCATCGAAAACATGTTTGAGGATAGCAGGTTGGAATGAGGATTAGATTGGATAGTTTGTGGACACCTTTTCTGCAAGCATACCCCCCAATCCAACAAATGAAGAAGGATATTGCCCAAAAAACATTGAGGCAACAAAAATTGAACAAGAACCAGCAGTTCATTCATATAATCAGGTAGTTGAAAATGAAGAGAGTCTCAATCTGCCATCTGAATTTCAAGATGCAGCTTTGAACCTAGGGGTACATCTCAATTTCAGTCAAGTGGATGAAGGGTTGTCCATGCCATCACCACCATATGTTGATCCTGAAGATGTCATCCATTACTTCACAACTGAGAGAAATTGGGAGGTTGAAAATGATGATGAAGATGGACTTGAAGGTAATGACTCAAGTGACGAAGAGGCTGACTATGTGCCATGCATAGAAGTCAATGATCAGCAACCAGCAGGTAGGAGAAGCATTTTTTTGCAACTCCCAATGAAAAGGGTGCACCAATCATCTAATACAAGTCACAATTTGGTCCTATGGGGTCCTATGCCTTAGTAGATAGTCTCAAATTTTGACATCAGATGATTTCTTCAATTTGTTGAATGACCAAGAGGCACAAAAATGAAGAAACAAAGAATTGCAGTTGTAGACATCCAAATTTGATCACTTCCATATGATCAAAATCGTCTACTCTATTCATCTATTTCATTAATAGTGATTAAATAATTTATTTAATCATTATTTCATTTTTTGCCTAAGATTCCTAAAGTAGGTAATTAAATAAATTAAATACTTTACCTTATCCCTTTTTTCTCTAAATTAAATAAATATGACAAATTATTTAATTTAGTCTTTTAACCCATTTGGATTAAAACCAAATTTTAATTCCTCTTTTTCTCTCTCCTTGTCACATTCTCCATAACCCTCTTTCAATCCAGATTAAATTAATTAATCTGTGATTAGGATGTGCACCGCTTAATCTTGATTAAGTGTAACATCCCCCATAATCTGCCACTTGCTTCTAATCTCTCATTAATTATCATTATCTTGTGTTTGCACAACCTTAATCAAAGTCATTAGCCACATTTGGCTTACCTTTTATGGTCAACCTTTCCATTTGCCTTTCTTGGCATTGACTCTCTTCCTCATATGAATTTTTAATTCACATTTATTCACCCAAGGCTCCTCTCTTCCCCATGTGAATTTTTAATTCACTTTTATATTTCCAAAGTCTTCCTCATCTCCATGCAAAGTTCTAGAAGGCTTGACTTGTCACATCACCCACATGTGACAAATCTCCAATTTTTTGGAGACCCTCTCTTATCCACTAGATTCTTCCAATCATTGTGAATTTTTAATTCACTTTTATTCTTCCAAGGAATCTTCTCATCCCCCAAGGTACTTGTCCTTCTTCCACCTCATGTACTTCTCTTCCACCTCATTTCCACATAATTGCACCCTAGGACATCTCACATTCCACATGTCAAAATGTGAGGGCTTGTGAGTCCTCAACTCACCATAGCCCTTCATCTTGATCTTGTTGGATCAATCTCAACCGTTGAATTCTCTAGAGAATTCCAATTGTCCTATAAATACCCCATAATTTCTCTTATTTTAGGGATCAAGTCTTTTGCTACCAAACTATTGCCAAATTGTCATTTGCAACATTTTAGCTTTGCCCATAGCATTTCTCATCAATCCATCTTGCATCTTGCATCCATTTAAATCCATTTCCATCGAAGAAGCACACAAGACATCCAAAGATCAAGGGCCAACCAAGGAAGGAGCAACATGAAGGTATAATCAACAATCAATCTATTTTATCTTGCTTTCATGTTCACTATTTCTTAGGCTAATCATTGAGGTGCTCTTTTCTTATGTTATTTCCTTTTATTGTATCATTTTAGCATCTCACATTAGGACTTGACATTTTAATAAGATCACAATAGCAAAGGAAAATGGAGAAAATGGTTGAAAAGAAGACAGAAAGAGAAGCAATCCTCGCATAGAGGGAGGCAAACAGATTGGAGCGTGCTGCAAAAATAAAATAAAATTGTAGAGGAGAAGTTGAGGCACTAACATCAAAAGGAGCTTCAAAGGGAGCAAGCAAAGATTGCTCGACAGTTGAAGGAAAACGAAAAGCAGACAGAAAGAGCAGAAAGAAACAAAAGTAAGAGTACTCCTACAACTCCTCTTCCAAGTCAACATCCAATTTTAAGGGACATGGTTAACATTTTGGCTCTAGCCTTTGCTGTTCTTAGCAACATACAAAATGGGTCTTTTGAAGGCTACTCTCCACAATTACAACTCACTCTAGAGGAAAATCATGCATTGCTTGCTTGTATTGCAAGTGCCATACAGAACAATTCACAGTCCTTAACATCTTCTCCAGTTGATGCGGAGTCAGTTGACCCCCAAGGACACACCACTTCTTAATCAGATATGTGGATGTTTGATTAGGATTTTTTGTTGTCAAATTTTTGACCTCGAAGTGTGCTAGAGTATTTTTTTGTAAAACTAAATGCTAGTCTATTGTATTGGACAACCAAAGGATAGTAGTCTATTGTATTGGATAGCCAAAGGATACTACTATCTAATTTTGTAGAACTGAATGGTAGTTTGTAGTCAACTTATATACTTTGATGTCTGCGAGTGTCTTTTTTCTAAGACTGAAGACTCCTTGTCTTCTTTCCAACTTTGT
This sequence comes from Sequoiadendron giganteum, assembly GCA_007115665.2. Lineage (NCBI taxonomy): Eukaryota > Viridiplantae > Streptophyta > Pinopsida > Cupressales > Cupressaceae > Sequoiadendron > Sequoiadendron giganteum. Next base: position 630,744,239 of record CM021108.1, read on the forward strand.
CTTAATCATGTTTAAAGTTAATGATCTATGCTTTTGTGATTCAAAATCAATTTTGTGTTGGTTGTATTCATCAATCATTTTGTTGGATATGTGTTTGTTGTATTCATCTAACTAACATTGTTGGAAATATAAATGTACATTAAGAAATGTATGTAAATGAAGTTCAAAAAATTATGTACATATATAAATATATATATATATATATACTATGTATGTATATACATAGTTGTTTGTGTGTGTATATATATATCTATACATGTATATGTACCATATCCATAAATTGTAACTGTAAGTATAAGTGGAAATAAATCTAATTGTAAATTGTAAGTGTAAGTTTACAATGAATAAGAAAAATGAACATCATATATATACATGCATACATTTATGTAAATATATATATATATAAATAAGTAAACTCTTGAAAGACTTGACCTAAAATGTCATTTTCTAGTTTGACATGCTCTTTACAACCTTCCTAGTTGTGTATACATGCATACATATATATATGTATGTATGTATATGTATGTATGTATGTACATACATACATATATGTACGTATGTATACACAACTAAGTATATGCATACATATATCTATACATCTATATGCAGCATATCAAAAAATTAATCTATTTAAAATTATAAAATTTTCAAAACCTACACTTGGAAATCATTCTAATTGTAAATTTTAAATGTAAGTTTACAATGGATATGAAAAATGAGCATTATAAATGAGCACTATGTCTACCGGGTCACAGCCAAAGTAAAGTCCTGAAAGACTTTACCTGAAATGTAATCTTGCAATTTGACATGCTCTTTAAAACCTCCTAGCCATTTTACATGCCTGCCAGAACAAACAAACATGGACAATAGTTATTGAAATAAATAAAAAAAATACTAGTTAGTGAACAATATAGAAAAACAATTGAAATATAGAGCCATTTGAACAAAAAATCCTTAATTATTTGGTGTGTTGACAAACACATGTACCAAACTGCCCACCCTAAACATTGTTGCACCACCTCTCCTTGTTCTCTCGTGTCTGCAAGAAAATATTTACAACCACGGGTAGTCACAATCAAGGCTAGTAACATACAAACATCATACAACATTTGAAATAATGCATGTACAACAACACATAATTAATCAAGTTCAACATATTAAAAGATCCAAATGGAATAGATAAATATATGTAAAAACATATAAATGTTAATAGAATTGTATACCAAGATTTATTCAACTTATATTCATTGTTTCTCATCAACCTTGGATATATGAGGAATATGAAAAGGATGCCATTCAATGGTCTGCAGTATGGAGAGGATATTACTAGGGGAGATTAATTGTGAATGCCGTTGGTTGCTGTCCCTCTTATTTAGAAATTTGAATTCGACAATTGAATGCATTCAATTTGTTTGTTGTGTTTCAAATTTGAATTTGTTATAGCATTTGAATTTGTAGCTGCCACTTACATAGGTTTTTAGAGATGATATGACTAAATTTTGCATTATATTTAGATTTGATGTTTATTTGGGGAGCCTTATATATCTATGATTTTTTGCATGTTCGTATGCATGCATACAGTCATACAAACATAAGCATACATATAAACATTCATAGAAACACAAGCATATATGCAAGTATTCATATAAACATATACATACATATACATTGTAAAAAATCTCTGATATATATTGCTAAATTTAAAAAAAAACACCTAAATGTGTCACTATTAACATTTAAATAAAACTATTATATCATTCAAATCCGCTCAAAAGTCAATGGGTCTAATTCACGTTGGCACCTTAAAAAATTATTTTCGTACCCATTAAAAATCACTCCTACATATTAATCTCCTTACTTTAACACCAGACACCAAACACATTACACCCCAATTAATCTTCATTTGGAGTCCAATTTAAGCATATGACTAACGTTTTTTTTGGTGAGTACCCCATTATTTTCCATCATTTTACCGTGTGCTCTCTCTGGAAGGTTCTCATGGCGATGGAAGGTATATATATATTTATGTGCATACATACATTCAAATATATATTTATGTATGTATGTACATACAAACATACATATATATATGTATGCACACACACACACACACACATATATGCACATACACACACATATATATGTATGTATGTGCATACATAGATACTGTATGAATACACATACATACAAACATATATATATATATATGTATGTATATATATGTGTGTATGTATGTATGTACATACATACATACATTCATTGAGAAAACAATGGTACTGGTTAATCATTTTCTTTTGCATTTTATTGAATTTGTAAAAGAATGTGTACAATGTGCACACACACACACACACATATGTATGTATGCATGTATGCATACATACATACATACATACACATACATACATATATATGTATGTAGATACATACATACATACATACACTTTGAAAGGAGGATGATTTTTGTTGTTACCTTGCAGCATGGACATACAACTTTATACATACATACATACATGCAATATGGGAGAAAAAAATAGCACCATGACCCAAAAAATAAAATAGCATGCGACGAGAATGCGTGTAAGAGGAATGATTTATTTCATAAACAAGTAGTAATAATTTTTCAATCATTGAATAAACCCTTCGCGGGTCATGAAAGATGTAGAAAAAAATGATTAACCAGTACCATTATTTGCATTTTCAAATGATAGTAAAGGAAACAAACATATATATCAATTTGCTCAATGAACAATAGACAACAAACACATAATTTGTAAATGAATGTATAAAACATTGCACAGATTCATTTACAATTTGAAACACACTGCTTAATGTGTGTTTTACGGGTATATATATATAAATAATGTATTGTACACATTTTTTTACAAATTCAATAAGATGCAGAAGAAAATGATTAACCAATAACATTGTTTGCATTCCCAAAGGATAGGCAAATGATACACACATATATCGATTTGCTGAAAATGACAAATATATGTATGCTGGCCTGCTGCATGTGCAATAGAAAGTATAAAAATATAAACCAATGCTAGTCTGTTGTATTGGACAGCCAAAGGAAACATATTCAAATGCTAGTCTCTTGTATTGGACAACCAAAGGAAACGTAGAAAATGATATAAAAGAATTGCTGCAAAACTTAGGAGAATTCGGTTTGTAGATCTTGTAAAGACAACAAAAAAGACCTTCATTTACTTATAAAGTAAAGTAAAAAGACAGTGCATAAATATAAATGTTAAATGCACAACTCATGAAAATAACTATAAGTAGAATGTGCAAAGCACATTGTATAGTAAATGAAAGAAGTTGTGCTATATTCAACAACAATAGGATATTAATTTTAACAAAAGTAGATTGTTTACACACTTGGGTTTTCAGAAATGTGCACAAGAAATTAACCAAAGGTTTCATAATAGTAAATTCTCACTCGCAGGAATACAAAGTGTGTTTGCAGACATGTGGTCAAAACCCACGAAATTCCTCATCAATTCTTGAGACAATATCATGAGACAGTCGACTTTACCAGGTCATATTTAATCATTTAACCCCAAGAAAACCCGTATTTGGAAAAACAAAGCAAGGGTTTTCATAAAAATGGTGTATACTAAATGGGTTTTTTATAAAAAGGTCGATGCAAACCATTAATCATTTTTTGCAGACATGTGCTCAAACCCATAAAATTCCCCTATCATTTTTGTAGACTAAATCATGATACAATCGACTTTACCAGGTCATATTTAATCATTTAATCCCAAGAAAATCTGTATTTGGAAAAACAATGCAAGGGTTTTCACAAGAATGGTGTATACTAGATGGGTTTGCCAATTTATGCTCGTATTCACATGGGTTTTTTATAAAAAGGTCGATGCAGACCATTAATCATTTTTTGTAGACATGTGGTCAAAACCCACGAAATTCCTCACCATTTCTGGAGACAATATCATGATACAGTCGACTTTACCAGGTCGTATTTAATCATTTAACCCCAAGAAAACCTGTATTTAAAAAAACAATGCAAGGATTTTCACAAAAATGGTGTATATTAAATGGGTTTGCTGATTTATGCTCGTATTCACATGGGTTTTTTTATAAAAAGGTCAATGTAGACCATTAATCATTTTTTGCAGACATGTGGTCAAACCCACAAAATTCCCCTATCATTTTTGCAGACAAAATCATGATACAATGGACTTTATGAGGTTGTGACTACGCGGTAAAACAAGGAGAGGAAATCATTTAACCCCAGAAAAACCCATGTGTAAAACACCAGCATCATGACCCAACAAAATCAAATAGCACACGGTGGAAATGCATGTAAGAGGAATAATTTATTTCATAAACAAGCAGTAATAATTTTTCAATCATCGCATAAACCCTTCACGGGTCATGAAAGATGCAAAAGAAAATGATTAACCAGTACCATTGTTTGCATTTTCAAAGGAAAATGATGTTTGATGTTACCTATGCAAGAGCCGTGGAGACCAGACGACGTTCGCTTCCATCGCCGTGGAGACCAGTCGACGGTCGCTTCCATCGCCGTGAGAACCTTCCAGAGAGCGCACGCAGTAAAATGATGGTGCCCACCAAAAATTACATTAGTCATATGTTTACATCGGACCCCAAATGAAGATTAATTGGGGTGTAATGTGTTTGATGTCCGGTGCTAAAGTAAGGAGATTAATATGTAGGAGTGATTTTTAATGGGCACAAAAAATGATTTTTTAAGGTGCCAATGTGAATTAGACCCATTGACTTTTGAGCGGATTTGAATGATATAATAGTTTTATTTAAATGTTAATAGTGACACATTTAGGTGTTTTTTAATTTTTTTTTTGGTGGTTATAGCTAGCGGGTACTGGGATGTTAGGTGGCGGGGAGCGGACGACACCTCTAAAAGGTGTTTTTTTAACTTCCACGTGCATATCCAACGCTCCCGCACTCTACCGAATTGCCTAGAAGCCAAAACTTTAGTTATAAGCTCTTAACTCGTGAGCGGAAAAAACCCATAATTTTTTTTTTTTCCGATTCGACATACGGTTTAGATTCTATGGTTGCGTGAAATTAGCCCTAGCGGATACTGGGTCTTCTCCCCTAACAACAGTGAAAGGAACAAAAAAGTGCGTGAAAATGTCTAAAAAGATAAACGATTGACATTTGTTACATCGTAATGCAGTGCCATCTAAATTGTTTGACGTCAAAATGGATTGAAAAATGTGGAGATGCCTTCGACGTAAATATACCAATACATTAAAACATGATTTAATATAATAACTTTAGTTTACCAAACTTTTCACCCTTAAAACTCTTCCTAAGTGGAGCATATAGGTAGTACTCTAAAAGAGGGGCCTACCAAATTTGAAGTACGAATGAAATTATCGATGCCAACAAAATTATAGTTCCGTTCCGTGTCAACCGCCACATCATTTCAAATGCGAAATTAGTTCCAAAGTTGCTTTCGACTTTCCACGTAATCCTGGGAATGAAAGACTGGAAAGCGAGAGTCGCTCCTTGGAATGCATGGCGGCGAGCAGACCGGACCCCACGGATAATTTTCTTTAGAAAGGAGCTTAGAAATCGTGAAATTTATAAGAAACGTGACGCGGTTTAAATCAATCAACTGTCGATCCTTTGAAAAAATGAGGAAAACGATTATAACACGTACTTTAAAACAGGAAAAGCAACAGAGCATTCAATCATTCATTCCTGCAAGAGAAACCTCTGGCTCACCTCATCGGAAGGAAAGGTATGAGCTATATTCGGAGCCTCATAATTCTGTCCCTGCTACTTTTCGCTGAAGGTTGGCGGGTCAGCCAGACTTCTGAAATCGGGGGTCCAGCAGATCACTAACAAGACACAGAGTGTGGTGGGTCACGCATTCCATCCCCCTTCGATCTACTTGAAAAACCAGAGCTTTTCATTCAGCACCACCTTCGTCTTTACCATCCGGCCGGAGTATCCACAACTGGGAGGCCATGGTTTCGCCTTCGTCGTATCCCCGTTCCCCGACCTGCCCGGCGCCTTCCCCAAAGAATACTTAGGCTTCCTCGACGCGTCCTCCATAGGCAACAACTCCAACCATTTATTTGCTGTAGAATTTGACACGGTGGAGATCTCTGCGTTCAAGGAATCAAACGGCAACCACGTTGGAATCGACTTCAATTCGCTCGTCCCCACTGCTTCCGCACAGCCTGACCTGGACCTCAAAAGCGGGAAAAACATCCAGGCCTGGATAGACGTGTGCCCCGCCGTGTCGAGTCACAGAGTCCGCATTTTCCTTGCTCTTGTTGGCTCCACAAAGCCCAGGAGCCCTGTTTTGTCCGCCGCCATTGATCTGAGAGGCGTACTGGAACACAATGTGTACATGGGGTTCGCTGCGTCCACTGGGCTCTTGTCCAGTGCTCACTCAATTCTGGGCTGGAGTTTCACTACAAATGTCACTGCTGCCGAGTTAGAAATGCCGTATTTTGGAACCGGGGAAAGAGGAGCTACGCGAGTGGTTCTTATTGTTTCGTCTGTGGGTTTTGCAACGCTGGTTTGTGTGGTGATATTGGTCTTGTTCACGAGGAGGAGGCTGTTGCGGTTGGATGAATGAGACGAGTGCCGTCCCAGGAAGTTTACATACGCTGAGCTCAAGGATGCTACTAGAAATTTCAAGGAGCTGCTGGGCTCCGGGGATTTCAGCAAAGTGTACAGGTAATTTGCTTCATACTACACAAAATTCCACTCCTCTTTTTGCTATTGATTCTCCTTGATGTTGATGTAAGGGAAGGATTTCAAGGATATAATTCTCTTTTCCCATTTAAGACATCGACAGCCATATATTTCCAAGAAAAAAAAACTGTACATGTTTGAATAATGTTTCTGCAATATAACTGTGAATTTTATGGAATCATACTCCATAATAGCATATAAATTAAATATACTGTCTTTTATTTATTGGTCAAAATTAAATTACAAAGTAAAAAATTAACAATCCAAAATTAAATTAAAATAGGTTTGTTTATAAAGTATTAAGAAGATAAAATTTTGAAGTATTTTTGAATTTGATTGTATGAATTTGTTTACATTAACATTTCAAATCTCACTCCATGAACTATCTTCAGAATGAAGAAAGTCAGACAACATAAGAAGAACAATGTAGAAACACTTCTTCAATGTGAAATTTTATGTGTGATATTTTTTGAATTTGAATGTATTAATTTTTTAACATCAACATTTCCAAACATATTTTATGATCCATTATCAAAATAGAAAAAAAATCTTTATTTTTTTTACCTTTTAGAATTAGATAATGTGAGATTTTTCTATGATATGTACTTAATAAATTGGTCCAATGTTACTTTAGGGGCATGTTAAATGACAAACACGAGTTGACAGTGAAGCCACAGGACTCAAGGCAAGGATTTCGAGAATTGACATCAGAGATTTTGACCATAGACGGCTCCGCTACTGCAACCTGATGAGGCTGCACAACTATTGTTGCCACCAGAGGAAGACTTTAGGCAAATTCACTGCCAACAATTCACTGCCCAACAATTCATCGCCATGACAAATTCATCTCGTGGAAAATTCACCACCAACAATTCACCGCTGTGGATAATTCATCGCATTAACATTTTTTTATATATATTCCCAAGACCTTGAGATTTTTTAAGAATAATTTCAACCGCATTAATAATAGAGATGACTGATATTGTTGTATAATTGATTTACTAGAATAAAATAAAATATATTGAAGAATATTTTCATTTTTATTATCATAAATCAAATTTTCTAATTGTATATGCAATGAATTATCCACCACGATGAATTGTTGGTAGTGAATTTTCCATGATATGAATTGTTGGATGGTGAATTTTCCTAAAACCCCCAAAAAAAACAAAACGCCTATATGCCCAATGCTACCCTCGACAAGAAGCTCTTCTATGAGGGTGGCCTAAGTTGGGAGCAGAGATACACTATATTGAAGGGTGTGGTGACAACATTGCTTTATCTCCACAAGGAATGAGAACAATAGGTTATCCATAGGGAAATCAATGCAAGCAATGTTCTCTTAGACGAAAAGCTCACTGCATGCCTGGGGGACTTCGACGTGGCTCGCCTATCGACATAAACGGTCTTCGAACAACAAAAGTTGTGGGTACGTTGGACTACATTGCATCAGAGCTCATGCACACGGGAAAGCCCACCTCAAGCTCTGACGTGTACAGTTATGGCTCCTTGTTATTGTAGAGTATGTGTGGGCGGTGGCCAGTGGAGCCACAACACTACGAGGAAAAGATGGTTTTGGTGGAGTGGGTGTGGAGTTTTCAGGTGTATGGGGGGGTGTTGTTGGCTGCATAACCGAGATTGTTATGTGCTAGTGGGTACAATGCTTAATTCTGTGGCAAAAGAGATGGAATTGGTGTTGAAGTTGGGGTTCTTGTGCTTGCGTGTCTTTCCTGAGCGATGACCTTGCATACGCTAGGTGGAAGCGGATTTGCCTCTATGTAATCACCCAATAACTATGCACGAAGCCACCCAGAAGATTGTAGAATCACCCAAATACTAATGCATCTGCCCAAATAGTCACGTATTTGTCTCTATTGACCTTTCTATGGAACCGCTCATAAGGTTTCGTATTTGCCCACAAGAATGCTAAATCACCCAGAAGTTTGTGAAATCGCCTGTGTTAGTGCACTAGAACAGTTTATGGGGTCGCCCAAAATATTGCAGAATCACCCAATAATCTATGGAATCATCTTTGTACGAGTGGGGGAGAGCTGACTATGGAGCTGCCCAAAAGACTGTAGAATCGCCTATTTGTGTCTCATCCTTCTTTTTAATCATAACAACTATGTTAGTGAAATATTTTAATCACCTTGGATATGTTTGATCCTTAAGTGTGATATTTTAATAGCTTATTAAGTTTACTTAAGTAACTTATTTTTACTTAGGTATGACAAGATAATAAGTTGCCCATTCTCTTTCTATTATGAGATTTTAATTTTCCTTATTTTCTTGGATTTGAAAACTTAGATAGTTGGATCTTATTTCTTAGTTTTTGTTTTACCTCATCCTCATCCTAATGGGTTTGGAATCTTGGAGGCTACATATTATAACTCTTTCCTTAATAATACATTGAAGAAGCTATCGTGATCTTTTGTACTTCTCTCTTATGAAACTAACTCTTTTATGCTATTTTGACTTCATTATCATATATAAATTTAATAGTTTTCTAAATTCTATCACTTGCATTAGTTTCTGAGTTAACATTTATTTTTCATATTTTAACAAAGTAGAGATGTAGAAGCACTTTTACTCTAGGAATTTGTATAGTTTTATAAATTCTATCACTTGCACTAGTTTTGTTTGAAGAAAAACCTTTGTTCAAAAGTGTTCAAATGTTTTAAATGCCCCAAACCATAAAAAAAGTGATGTCCCACAAGTAGGACTCACTATTGTGGGTTCACACACAAACAATACCTAAATCCAACATTTCCTTGACCAATTTTTGATTTTTGACTTTTGTTCATTTATGGATAGTGATTTAAATTCTAATGTTAGGAGAAATAATTTGTAGTATTAATTCAATGGCATGATCATGGTCTTTGATTGAGGTAGACCTTTGGGTTATTGAAAAAATGAACTAATCCAGTGTTAATGATCTCTTGAAGATCTAGTGGATCTTAATTCTCCACATCTTATAGTTCTAAATAGAGTAGTTGTGTCACTATGCTACAAGATTATTTCTTAAGTAATTTATTTAGATTGGTGGTAATTTGATCCCTACAAATTTATATTTTTATCTATTTGTGTTGAAATCTATGAACAAGTCCTAAAAATTAAAGGACATTGTTCCAAATTGTTAAAGCCATTACACATCCAAATTATTTCCACTTTATCAATTAGGATAGAAAAAATCTAAATATAGTTCATAGTCTCCTATTGATATTTTTATATGAAATAATTTAGCATCACTAGATAGTTGTTTCCCATCAACTATCATGACCTAAAAATCAGATATTGGATACGTGCAGAGTAATTGAGCGTATTAGCCACTTATCTATCAATGAAGTTGTGTGTACTACATGTATCAACCAAAATTGTCACCTTTCAAATTTTATATAACTAGTGAATTTAAATGTTTGTGGTGTTCTTATCCCATTCAATTAATGTAGGGAGAAAATAGGGCTTTCTTCCTCAAAATTCACATGCTTAAGTGAACCATATTTGGTTCTTTTTTAGCTACTTCTCTCTTTTATTCAAGCTTGAATTCTAAATAATCATTAGTTTTTCTCACTGTTATCACACTTATTTGACCTTTAGGCCATTTTATCTTATAGTGCCAACATAGAATTTTTTATCTTTTCCCCACCTCTTATTGAGGAGAGAGCTTAGTAATTTTTCTTGGGTTACAGAATTTGCCACATTTTTCAACATAATTAGTAACATTTATATCTCTCCATCTTGTGGTTTGACCTCACATGGATCTTTTGATAGAAAAGTTTCATTACTCAATATGTAATACATGTTGCATAAATTTCCTACTTGTGTTAGGTTCCATAAACATATATCATTATTAGATTGATTACTAAGTCTATTGATGTAGAATTGTAGCCTTTAACAAGGTGTCACATTTTGAGTACATATTTCCAATCTAATATATCATTGTTATATTAGGCTACATATCCTATTTGTTTCAAATTTATGAATAGGGTCAAATAGCATCCCTTGTATGTACTCATAGCGGCTTGTTAAGTCATTTATAAATTCTTTCCAACTAAACACCTACCCTTTCTTGTCACTCATCATCCATTGATACCATTGATAAGGTTCATATTCTAAATGTAGTTAGGCTATATGTTAACCATCAATTTTAAATTATGAAGCTTAAAAAATCATTCCATGAGACTTGCCAATAAACGTACATTCATGCCATCAAACTTATGGATGCCTATTTTGGGTAGATTCAATTTTAGTCCATGAAAAAACCACCGTATCCCTTGATTTTCTTTGTTGGAATTATACATGCCTAGGAGATTTAGTTGGAATTTCAATTAAGACAATAAAATTTTGTTTAAATCTATCCAAACCCCCATTTAATGATGTTACATATATGATTTTTTTTTAATTAGATTATAAAAATTTATCATTATTTCACATCTTGGTAGAAATTTTCTCCTAACTTTAGATGATAGACAATAAAGAGATTCATTGAAATTGTAGAAAAGCTCTCTAATCCAAAATATGGCATGGCTTATGATGTGTTTGTTTTTAGAACTTGAGGTTTTTTATCTGTCATGGAATGGAAGTATCTGATGTGAACTGTAACAATAAAAAAAAAACACGAGTTATTTAACTAAAACTAATGTTCCTCCTTTGATCACTAAATTATGTAATGAACCCTCTCTCCAATCAAAAGCTATTAAGAACTAACATTACCTAATTTTCCACAAGGTTTTTTAAAATATAAGAAAATTTAAAAAACCCAAAATTGTGCCCTACAGAGAAAACTAATGAAAAATGATAAAATCAAAATAGCTTACCAAAATATAATCGTAGAAATCCATTTATTTTATTATAGCTTCCTTACATATATTACTCCATTCTTTGAAAATTTATGAAAAAAATGTAATTGTTTGTACTTGTTATGGTGAAAACAATTTTTTTGACCCAAATCCCTACTTTCATACCACTTGTTAGGATATTTCTTAGGAATAAATGCAAAAAAAAAAAATATCAGACCACTTCAAGGGTTAACCTCCAAAACTAAAATATAATAATACAAATTCAATCTTACAACTAATGATGGTTTGGGAGAGCCTCTTTCTTCCTTATGCATAGACATAATTGGGTAGACACATCCCTTCATCTTTATTAAGTCATCTTAAGGAAATAAGTAGATCTAATAAATGAAAATATTACTTGGTTAAGTTGATGCAAGAGCATCTAAGGTGTAAGAGCAATCTTGCATAAGCCAAAACACGTATTTTATTAAAATTTCTATTTGGTTTGACAAATACCCATGAAGCTCATTTTCTTTTAAAAGTCTTGAAGAGTGGTTTAAAACTATCAAATTCTCAAAAAGGGTAAATTTAGTAGGGCCTATATTTTTAGTAAGTTTGTACATGAACACGTAAGGGCTTGAAATTTTCCTCAAAGATTTGAAATTGAATTTTATACATTGTGGGTGAGTTTCGAGTCAAGATCAGGTTTGTGTGAGAAGATATTAAAGATTTTCATTTTAAAATTTCTAAAAAAATTCCTTAAAATTGGGGTTTGAGGCTTCAAACGATGTTTTGGGGCTCTGAAAATTGGGAGAACTGGATAAATAAATTTTAAATACATAGAGCACTCTGATCACTCCAGTTTAAAAAAGATGAGTTAAACGGATGCTCGAATCAAAAGTTATGGCTCTAAAAAATTGGGCTATTTTTGGGTGGGAGTTACAAATTTCAAAATTTTGCTTGAAGGCGCCAACGGGCTATTTATATCATTTTTTGTACATTTTTGGGTAGTGGAATGATGGTGGGAAGGTGGTAAGTCATGAAAAAGGTGAGAGAGTAGGTTTGAAGGTGGATTTGAAGAGATAGAAGATAGAAGACTCCAAAATCCAAGGAAAAAGAAGCTGCAATTTGTTGCAACCCATGAGAATTTCATCATCTATTTTGTTTTTTGATTTCTATAATGTAATATGTGTTTAATTCAATAAAGAATATTCATATTTTCATGTGAGAAATCTATGTAGTTTTGTATTGTGTGATTTTCCCCTTCATCATATGTATGCCACATGTGTTTAACTTTAGTATATTAAGGAAGATGAAATATTAGGGGCATAACAAAGTCACATGCACTAGGGTGAGTGTGATTAGAATTGAATGGTTGTTATTTTGAATGAATATATGTACTCTAATTGTTATGTAATAAAAGAGATTGAATGTGTGATTTTAGATGATAGATCAATTCTTGAAATGCCTTTTTATACATAAACATAACACCAAATTGTAAAAGGTTTGTGCAAAGTCACTCCTTAAGACCAAAAGTCTAAGATGAAGCTATTCAACTAAATATTTGATTTGATTTTTTTACATGTAAATAGATGAAGATCATGATTGTGAGGATGACATTGCATGCACACACATGACTTGGGTCAAACAACTTGATCAAA
>CM021108.1:630757503-630844726 GCA_007115665.2 Sequoiadendron giganteum
AAACCCAATTGACATACAAAACTGAATACAAACTAAACCAAATATGCAGATCCAACGATATATTAAAATATATCATTTATAATTATTAGATGATAAGCTCTTTATTGTGGGCTTTGTCCACTAGAATTGTCTCATGCCGAAATATTTTACGTTGGAAAATAAACTCCAAACAATTTAGAATTTTGACTCCCAATTTATCGTGAACTATGATTGTTTCATCCTTATCGCTACTGGGCCATCTAATCTAATTTAATCGCTTTGGTCTTATCCTTATCTTAGTAGCACCCCCATTTCAAATCGGATTGTGAATAGATTGAAGCAACAATTAGAAGATTGGTTTTACATTGTTTGATTTTTTAAAAAATTCTGCTTTGGTAGGGTTTCGTAATATATTTCTTGCAACCTCTCTTCATTTTTTCTCATCAACATTGTTGAAATCTTGAGGTAAGTCCAATGCCATGGTTTCAATGAGTTTTTTTTGGGGGGAATCCATAAATCTATCTCTTGGGTGTAGGGTTTAGTGTAGAAAAATAAAGCTTCTTACTATGACGTTGTATTCTCTCCTGCAAATTACAAAGAAACTAAACTAATTTCAGAACCAATGGTCACTTGACTATACAAGCTTGCTTTGTTTGTGAGATGCAAAGAAAATTAACAAAAAAGGTTGGGACCAGTCATGACATTTAGCCATCCATAAAATTTCTTATACAATTTCACCCTATTTTGCACCACTGATGGCCTCCTTCCCCTACATTCTCCACCATTGATATATCTAGGTTAGGCTCCTACTTGTCTTCCCATTGAATTTTACATTGGTTGTTATACAATGTTTGAAAATAGCGACATGCCTACCATAATCGAGGTCATTTTTTGCTTTACAACTGTGTTGCTTGGCCTCTATATTAAAAAATTTGAATGTTTAATTCTTGTCATGTTTCAAAACCCCTTCCTCCACTAATAAACATTGCATAGGTTGTTTCATGTCTGCGATAAATGACATACTAAATCAACATAAGAATACCCACCTCATTTGGCCAACTCTCCAACCTCTGATTCTTGTAACTCATCATTCTACAAATTAAAACAATTCACATGTAGAAATACAAGCTGACATACCTATAATAAAATAAACAATCAGATTCATTTCCTCCAAATCATTAAAATAAGACAGACAATCAATCAGGATAATCATGCATTTTGTACATTCACCACCAAAATTTTATCAATTTGATTAGGTGGATCCCATGTGGATACAAAGTCCTTTCTAGGATTTTTAGAAGAAATTCTATGCAAAAACTGAAATGCTCTTATTTCATACTTGTTCTAATATTTAGAATTATATATTTAGTTGTGCATCATTGTTGTGCCAAACGTAGCTGCCTTAAGGTTTTCAAATCCACTATAAAACTACTTCCCCCTAACACATGAATTATATAGATTATAGAAGCCAAAACAATACAATCCAAGGGAATTATTTATATTGCTAATGCCTCATGTTTAGAGTGATTGATGATTTGAATTTCTTAGTGTGTCAAGTCTCTATGTAGCAGTAAGTTTTAATATTGAAAAATGCATTTCATAGGCATCATTTGATTGGATGATTCATGTCATCTATAAAAGGTTAACTTTGTAGTAACTGATTGTTGAGCTTCAATAATATAGTTGATTTCTCATTGAAAATTTTGATGTATCACTTTGATATAAATTGATTATACAAATATGTCTAAGGTAACAAAAAGACCTCACCATGCAAGTGGATTTACAAGATGTTGACCCCATTATCTTCTGATTAGTTATTTCCTTGATAATCAGGTAGAGCTACCATAAGCAGCGTCCTAGTTGTGTGAGGATTTTCGAATGATCTTCAATATATCTCTATTGGTTGCATGATAGTCTATTCCAACAAATTTATTTTATCATTACCAACATTGATAAGAGGCTAACTTACAATCTTTAAATAACCAGTGGTTAGATATTGGTTTTCTGTGATGAGTTATAGGTAGTACTAGCATGTAGAAAAGTTTAAATAGGAGATTACTCCAGGACATCCTCAGAAGGGGTTCAAAGTTCAACTCATTGAATGCATGTGCAAAATTTTGAACAAATGAAAGTTTTTCTTCTTTCCTAGGCTATTGGGAGTTCATAAATCAAAATGTAACTTGTGGTGTGATTGTCCCAATAGAATAACGTGACGTTATAAGTGAATCACACAAAATTCCAATGAATCCCATCTCTATCATTAATGCCACAACTTGAGATTAGCTTCAAAGTGTGGTGTTATGCTTCAATAATGTAACATCATGCTCAACTCACAAATATGACAAAAAGGACACTAAAAAAAGTATATACTTTCATTCTGAACATGCCAACTCCCTCTCATCATTTTTGCATATTTGGGGAAAAAGATGGTGATTTAAGTTCCAACCCACTAGCGTGCCATGATTCTTTACAATGGTTAAGCCTGCCTTTAGGATCCATTACTCAGTGTTGAATAAGATTTATCTCTTTATACCAAGCAATTTTTTAAAAATTATTATTGCCTTAGAAGGCAAGAAAATTGTTGACCATCATCTCGATGACTATTTATACTTTAAGAAACATATTTAATCTAACCTGATCATCTTAATAGAATGGTGTTATATAATTTGGAAACATGTCTTCGTACAAAAATTTTAATATCCATTTAAGCTCAAATTGGTTTACCATAAAAAGAGTAAGAATTCTTGACAATTTTTTGTTGTTCACCATTAATTTAATACTATTTTCTATAGATTTATGATTCCTCACAAAACAATGGAATGTTCTCTATATTTTAACTTACTAGTATTCACAAATATTTTTTCCATTTTCCATCATTTTAAAAATTTTATTATATAAATCTATTTGAATTCATTTGCACCAAATCTAGATAGCTTCAAAATAAACTTCCCACCATAAAAAAATTAAATTCTTTTTCTTTCCATGTTCTCTTTGAAAAAGTATGGAAATAGTATAAAAAAAATTCAACCATCATGAACCTCATATCATTTATCTAGTTTGTGTCCAAATATACAAAGTTACCAGAAATTGGAATCTGCCAGAGGATGGACACTCTGCATGGCAGGAGAAACTCATAACAATAATTTAGCATGAAGATGGATTTCTTCCAAAGCTATAGAATAATTCTATAAAAGGATGCCAAAAGATATCTTTGGCACTACAAAAGAAAACACTCTTTTTTTGCTATGCCTTGAATGGCTAATGACTAGTGTTTGGAAGCAAATAAATCACAAAATGAAATAAAAGCCAAAATATTTTATCCAAAATACCCAAGAACTTCAAAGAGTATGACATAATATCACTTATCCATTTATAATACATGAGTTAAAGTGGTTACTTCCTTGAATCTATTCCTTGCTGCAGACTATATTATAAATATGTAGCGTACTGAGTTACTCATTCCTACCTTTCTAACACAAAAAGGTACAAGTTGCCAACAAGTCATTGCTATTGAAAGTTTAGGTTCTTTCCTCTATATTCAACAAAGTAAATAGAAACTCTTTAGATTCACTTGCTAACACATAGTTCATAGAGATTGCTTTAAATGTCTCCACAACCACCCTCAACAAATCTCTAAGTTCAACCGTAAATTGGATCAAGGAAAAAGTTCTACATAACCAATTGCAACAACGACTCCTAATATAACAATAGGAGGAAGAATTACAAACGATGCAATGGTTGTGAAAAATGGTATATCATTCCTTTTGGCCACTTTGTCCAAATAGTCCAGTCTCTTGATATTTCATTTTTGGGATATTGTTAATGAGTTAAAATTGGGAGGTTTGAAATGTACAGATTACTTGCTTTTGGGGTATTAGAATGTAGATTTTGTGTGCAACTAATGATCAATTCAGAAGGCTGGGAAGTTGTAGAAAAGGAGTATAATTTAGTTAACTTACGAAAAATGTGCAGAAAGGATTCTTAACAAGCCTTTGAAAGGTCATTTGAATAATTTTTTTTTTTTTTCCGAAAGGGTACAAAGTATTCATGTTTAATATTTACAAATACTCTTTATTTTACTTTAGGTTAAAGAGGACTAGGGATTTTTTAATTACCAACATTCTAGATTGAGAGTGCTCTCATATGTCAGTCGTTCCAAGAGATCCAATTGAGACTGCACTGATGATCCTATCTAGAGAGTGAAAAAAGATAACACTATGAGTGGATGAATATGTCTCCAAACCAAAAAAAAAAGAAATTTTTTAAAGGAAGTCCTGAAGCTTGTAAAGGAAAGGAGACAAAATAAATCATGAAATAAGACCATCTGTAAAATGTTCGAGCAGATCTAAAAAAATCAAGCAAGCATAATGGGCTCTAGGAAAATTTATCGTCGACAATTCACCGATGGAAAATTCATTGTCAACAATTCACTGCCAAGGAAAATTCACTGTCAAGTAAAATTCACCGTCAGCAATTCACTATGGAAAAAAATTAATCACATTAATATTTTTAATATATATTTCAAAAACTTTGATTTTATTAAAAATATTAATGCAGTTAATTTTCCGTCGTGGTAAATTGTTGGTGGTGAATTTTACTAGATGATCATTGGTGAATTTTCTATGGCGATGAATTGCTACAATGAATTTTTTGTTGGTGAATTGTTGGCGGTGAATTTGTTGTATAGTAGCATAATGTTATTGCTATACAAATCAATTTTAAGAACGCAAGTTGAAGTTGCCATGACAATATAGACATAATAATTATTAAACCTATGAATTGAATGTAATGTGGACCTCCATGATAAGGTCCCATAGAAATAGTTGCTTTGTAAAATACAAATATATTCACTAGCAAAACCAATACTTAGTTGCGATTGAGGAATTTGATGCCGAAAAGCAGACTGCTTTACATTGAATTTTTATTTCTGCTACAAGAATGGGCTTTCAAGAGCATTAATTTAGAGTACTGCATTTGTAATTAGATCAATTTTTTTTTAAGGGATTTAAAAGGAGAACATCTCTCTCACTTTTGCAGTTGTGCTTTTTCTCATGTTCAAGAGAGGATTAAAAAATTCAAATAGAATTGCCACATATTTTGACACTTGGTTTTAAATTAAGTTAATTCACAAAGATTAATGTGCATAAAAACCTAATAAATTTTCAACTCAAACTGCACTAAGACCAAATGAGCTTTTTGAAGTGTTGTACGTACATCAACTACAAGGAACAGGAGGAAGGAAGAATCTTGGGAAGTGTTTATTGAAAATCTGTTTAGTAAAATTCACAATTCAATTTTGTTTGGGGTTCCATGAAACAGCAACTTGGATTATAATAATTATTTTATTGTTAGAAGTGGCATTCAAACATTTCTTCTGTTTAGTTTATCTACATGGAGAATCCTCCTCTCCACCCAAAGCTTCCAAATCAACAATTCCATGCCATTCAATACTACAATGAATTAATCTTCATAGGTGCTCACAGTTTCATCATCCTCTAACATACAATGCACCTGTGGTCTATGCAACTATACTTCTTCGGTAGTAAGTTAAAGCCTGTTTAACGAATGTATAAACATGGAGTCAATTTCTCTAACTGGACTAGTATGTACTTAATGTTAAAACTTGGAACACCAATGTTCTTATCTTCAATATATGTTAAATGTTGTAATAAATACTTGATTTTTCCACAAGGTTGCTAGGCTTGCACATCAATAGTGGATGTAGGCAATCGTTTGGAGTAAGAGCATATTATCAAAGCTTTGCATTATGAGCTTCATGTGGTAACATGCAACAAAATGGTAAAATTCATATCTTTTTAATTCAATTTAACCAATCAAAATTAAAGCAAATGATCAAACAAAGAAAATATACAAAGCAATGTTGGAATATTTAATTAATCCCAAGTCAGCACCCCACGTAAGCTTATATGTAGCCTTCCAACATTTACTTTGGTTGATAAATTTGAATTTTGAATTGGAGCGCTTACAACAACACAACATTTACCTTCAACAAATAATGTGATAGATTAAAAAAAAATAAACACAAGAATTAAGGGAGTAAAAGCATAAAGTGTCTTTGTTAAATTTTATAAAATATTAGAAAAAAGAAAAAGTAATAACATTCCCATTTCAAATATATTTATCTTAAATAAATTGTCTTTTTTTAGAAAAATGCCATCCAATATTTCATGAAAGGGTTATTTTATGTTGAAGACAACAAACCTTCTCCTAAGAAGATAGAGCTAGCGTTTATTAATTTATATTCCACACTATATAAAAATAATAATTCTGATTTTATTTAAAACTTCGTGACAAATAATAAGAAAAAACTAAGACAAAGAGAATGTAGATTGATAAAAGTTTTTTACAAAGTTCTAAGAGATTGTTATTTGTTTAATGACAGATAATCTATCTAATAAATGGTAAAAACCTCCAAAATCTTGTTTATCAAGTAAAAATTAGATAGATATTGATTTTCCAGCTAGATGAAAGCATTCTATTTCCATTTACAATATCTTTTGTTACTTTGATGCCAACATCCATTCTTCATTTGCATTTTACTTAATTTCTTTAACCAACTAAATTTATCTAACTTTATTTTTTTCTTTATTTAATTTTGATCATTAATTGTTTAATCTAATCACATATAACTAGAATTGTAGCACATGCACAAACACGTACTCACTAACTCAATCACATTATTTTACATAAACTTATGACCGGTTACATATTTAACTCTTTATTATTATCATAATAATATCATAATATCATCATAATCATATTAGATATTTATTGTAGTCACTAACTCAAATCACTTTATTTTCCATAAACTTATGATCAATTGGATATTTATCTCTTTAAATGTGATTTGTATTAAATATCAAAATATTCAAAGTTGTAAAAGCTTCAACATTCAACTATAATTGGATTTTTATCGAACTATCACATCCAAAGTGGAGATGTGTGGATGAAATCTATACCTACTAACAACAAATAAAAGTAAAAAAAAAAACTAACAAAAAGTATGTAACATGCTTTAAACAAGAGAAACTAAAAAAATATATTATAATTTGACTAACACAAATATAAAAAATAATCAGCATAATCATTACACCACCTTCTGATGCAATTGCTAGTATCAATACATTAAAACATTACTTAATAGAATAAATTTACTTTACTAAACTTTTCCTAAGTGGGGCCTACCAAAATTGAAATACCAAATAAATTATCGATGCCAACAAAATTATAGTTCCCCTCCGTGTCAGCCGCCACATCATTTCAAATGCGAAGTTAGTTCCAAAGTCACTTTCGACTTTCCACGTCATCCCGTGAATGGAAAGGCTGAGAAGCGAGAGCCGCTCCTTGGAATGCGTGGCGGCGAGCAGACCGGATCCCATGGATAATTTTCTTTAGAAATCGTGAAATTTATAAGAAACGTGATGCGGTTCAAACCAATCGACTGTAGATCCTTTGAAAAAATGAGGAAAACGATTATCACACGTACTTTAAATCAGGCCCCAAGGAAACGGCAAAACAACAGAGCATTAAATCTCTCATTCCTGCGAGAAAAGCCCTGGTTCACCTCATCGGAAGGAAAGGTATGAGCTTTATTCGGAGCCTCATAATTCTGTCCCTGCTACTTTTCGCTGAAGGCAGTGCGTTCGTCTACAATGGCTTCCGCAACAGCACGTTGAAGCTGGGCGGATCAGCCAGAATTCTGAAATCGGGGGAACTGCAGATCACGAACAAGACGCAGATTGTGATGGGTCATGCATTCCATCCCTCCCCGATCTACTTGAAAAACCACAACTTTTCATTCAGCACCACATTCGTCTTTTCCATCAGGCCGCAGTATCCAGAAATTGGCGGCCATGGTTTCGCCTTCGTCGTAACCCCGTTCCCCGACCTGCCCGGCGCCTTCCCTAGAGAATATTTGGGCCTCCTCAACGCCTCCTCCAAAGGCAACAAGTCCAATCATTTATTTGCTGTAGAATTCGACACGGTGGAGAACTCTGAGTTGAAGGACTTAAATGGCAACCACGTTGGAATCGACGTCAATTCGCTCGTCTCCACTGCTTCCGCAGAGCCTGGACTGGACCTCATAAGCGGGGAAAACATCCAGGCCTGGATAGATGTGCGCCCCGCCGGGTTGAGTCACAGAGTCCGCGTTTTCGTTGCGCTCGCTGGCTCTACAAAGCCCAGGCGCCCTCTTTTGTCCGCCGCCGTTGATCTGAGAGGCGTACTGGAAGACAATGTGTACGTGGGGTTCGCTGCGTCCACAGGGCTCATGTCCAGTGCTCACTCAATTCTGGGCTGGAGTTTCACTACAAATGGCACTGCGGCCGAGTTAGAGTTGCCGTATTTTGGAACCCGTGAAAGAGGAGCTATGCGAGTGGTTCTTATTGTTTCGTCTGTGGGTTTTGCAACGCTGGTTTGTTTTGTGATATTGGTCTTGTTGATGAGGAGGAGGCTGTCGCGGTTGGATGAATGGGCCGAGTGCCGCCCCAGGAAGTTTACATACGCTGAGCTCAAGGATGCTACCAGGAATTTCAAGGACCTGCTGGGCTCCGGGGGTTTCGGCAAAGTGTACAGGTAATTGCTTCATATTACACAAAATTCCATTACTCGTTTTGCTATTGATTCTCCTGAAGGGAAGAATTTCAAGAATATAATTGTCTTTTCCCATTTAAGTCATCGACAGCCATATATTTCCAAGAAAAAAACAATTGTACATGTTTAAATAGTGTTTCTGGAATATAACTGAACATTATGGAATCATATTCCAGAATTCATCACCATTAATTAAATTGAGCATAGACTTGTTTATAAAGTAGTAAGAGACAAAATTTTGAAGTACTTTTTAATTTAATTGTATGAATTTGTTTACATTAACATTTCGAATCTCATTTTTCTATGATATGTATCTAATAAATTCGTGCAATATGACATCAGGGGCGTGCTAAACGATGGGCAAGAGGTTGCAGTGAAGCGGGTGTCGCAGGACTCAAGGCAGGGATACCGGGAATTCATAGCGGAGATTTTGACCATTGGGCGGCTCCGCCACCGCAACCTGATGAGGCTGCACGGCTACTGCCGCCACCAGAGGAAAGCAGAGCTCCTGTTGGTATACGACTATATGCCCAATGCTAGCCTCGACAAGAAGCTCTTCTATGAGGGCGGCCTAAGTTGGGAGCAGAGATACGCCATATTGAAGGGTGTGGCGGCAGCATTGCTTTATCTCCACGAGGAGTGGGAGCAGCAGGTCATCCACAGGGACGTCAAGGCGAGCAACGTTCTCTTGGACGGAAAGCTCAACGCCCGCCTAGGGGACTTCGGCCTGGCTCGCCTCTACGATCATGGCAAAAACCCTCAAACAACAAAAGCCGTGGGTACGCTGGGCTACGTTGCACCGGAGCTCATGCGCACGGGAAAGCCCACCTCAAGCTCTGATGTGTACAGTTATGGTTGCTTGTTATTAGAGACTGTGTGCGGGCGGCGGCCAGTGGAGCCGCAGCGCTGCGAGGAAGAGATGGTTTTGGTGGAGTGGGTGTGGAGTTTTCAGGTGCGTGGTGAGGTGTTGTTGGCTGCAGAC
This sequence comes from Sequoiadendron giganteum, assembly GCA_007115665.2. Lineage (NCBI taxonomy): Eukaryota > Viridiplantae > Streptophyta > Pinopsida > Cupressales > Cupressaceae > Sequoiadendron > Sequoiadendron giganteum. The sequence continues at coordinate 630,767,078 of CM021108.1, forward strand.
CCGAGATTGTTATATGGCAGTGGGCACAACGCTAGTTCTGTGGCGGAAGAGATGGAATTGGTGTTGAAGTTGGGGTTGCTGTGCTTGCATGTCTTGCCTGAGCGGCGACCTTGCATGCGACAAGTGGTGCAGATTTTGAACAAGGAGGCGTCACTTCCTCCCTTGCCGCCTCAGATGCCTACGATTGAGCATCGTCCGCCTCCAGTTATTTTTACTTACAATTTCGTAAAACGTGTAGATTTGTAGTCACTCCAGTCGGTTAAAGAGATCAAAGCTGTTCATCCCTTCCGTTTTAGTCAGGGAAAAGCAGCCTTCTCCAACCATTTGAAGTTCGTGATCAACACTGGTCTTGAATGGTTGGTTTGTATAATGGAAAGGAGAGAGAAAGACCTCTGGTTTTCCTCTTGTACAGATTCATTGTAAGCTCGAATGTTGTACAGGAACTTGCTATGTGAATTTCGACAGACTTGTAATTAACATGATAAACGCTAAGCGAGTCGACACGTAAGGTTTCTCTCTCCTTATGGGGGAAATCATTAATAGTTCATCATTAAACTGGTTAGTTTTTTCAAACATTGAATTTTAGTCAATGGGTTCTTGGTCTACTAGTGAAGTTGAAAGGTTCGGAATAAGCCCACTAAGGATCAAGTCATGCTAAGTGCAAAGCTCCGACGCCTAAAAAGGGATGAGGTCGGGATCGTACCCCAGACGGATTTTGGTGGAATGGATACCCCTCAGACCTTGACTGCTAAGCTAAAGGGGACCCCCTCAAAGTATCTCCAAAAAAAATAAAAAACAAAACAAACAAAAAAAAACAACATTGAATTTTAAAATAATATTGGTTTAAATGTAGGTGTAATAATAAGATTTTTTTCTATAATATGTGTTGTGAAAGTTTGTGTCACTATCTTTTTGTAATTTTTATTATATTATAGCTTATTATGTTATATTTTCATTTTGATTTAATGTTTTGGGTCTTGTCTATTGTCTTTTATATTATTTTTATTTATGATTGCGATGTTTGTATATGGCAGGGGTATCTTTTTTATGTCACTTGTCTTTTTTTATAATTATAAGACATTTTTCACATAATATTTTTTATATTTATATTTGTATGTGTTATTATCTAAATTTTTGGCTTTTATCACTTTTTCATTGTCGTGAACATTGATGAAAATATCAATGATATCTAATTACCTTTCCCTTACGTATGCTTTCTTGATTATGTCTTGTTATCTTATCTCAGGCTTGTCACACAAGGTTATCTGATGTTACATGATTCTTAAACTTATATAATCATATCTTTTACATGTGACTTTTTCTCGTCTTTTACAATTATTTGTGTCATTCACATGCGATTGGTTGAAAGGAGCAATATAATATCACTAATGTTCTCCCTAGAGATTATAGTGGCAAAAAATTATGGGAGAAGATTGGGGCTCTCCATCAAACCAAGTCCTTGGCAAATTTAAGTTCTTCTTATGAAAGACGATGTATTTTTTGACAATTATCAATGGTGATTTAGTGATTGCGCCTTTGAAATATTGCAATATCACAATTAGTTAGTTAACATATGTTGGTGTTAAGAAGAATAAAAAATATTAGTACATAACCTGATAGTATTTGTTTATAAATTGTGGGGCAACCTTGTGATGGCAATTAGTAACACTGTACCTCCAAATTGAAACTTGAGGAGGTGACAGAGCCTTATTGTCTAAAGAGATGAGGTAGAAATCTATAGAGTTTACCATAGATTCTTTGATAATTAGAATTCATTGAAAGGAAAACAAAAAAAAAGAAAGGAGGCAAAAGATACAAGTGAAAGGGAAGATCTAAGTTTCATACAAAATCTATGGTCAAATGTTAAAACTTGAAAGAATTGGACAAAATGAGTTTTCTTTCATATGGTTTTTTCATGGGTATGATTGTGTATACAAATGAATGCAAAAAACAATGTTACCTAAGGATGTATCCAAATAGCCTAACACTAGTTAACAACTACTAGTGTTGGGACTAATGTAATTGACTGGTCATTGGACAAATATACAAAATTTGTACAATCAAGACTTTGAAATATGTAAATGAAAAATTTAAATAATTATGATAAATGAATATTGGTGAACAAGAAGGTTAGGATGTACATGTTAGACAAATTGGTCCAATAAAAAAGTGTTCAAAATATTTTCCTCATGTTACCTATGAAAATTGGAGGCCTTAGGATCAAAAGGACAAAGCTACTCACGTGAGACTACACCAAGATATTTTGGATTGAATATCAATTCCAATTGACCAATGAAAGTCGAGCAATCACATGCCCCTACAAGTCATCTAAACATAAAATATACAAAGAAAAAGGGATTACATGAAAATGGATATGACCAACATTATATTAGACCATGAAATGAGATGTACATATAGGAGAGAGGGGAGGAACTACCACCCAAAATAGTGGAGAATAATAGGTAGTGAACTCCCACTAACTAAGACTAGTGATGAGTTAACTTCATCAATACTAGCAAGAGGTGATGAACTAACTCGAGCACTAACTAGAACACCTAAGTAGGCTTAATGCCATGTGGAATTATCTATGTGCAATAAGGTAATATCTACACTAACACCCCCCTTAATTATAGCTTAAGTGGGCACAAAATAAACTAGGTCTTGACAACTAGGCTTGATAAGTAACCCAAGTACGATGCAATCTCTCATAAAGTGGAGAAATGGAGAAACGCTAGTGGGAAAAAGTACCTCCCCAAAAGAGAGAAAAGAAGGTGAAGAGGACTAGAAGGCCCCCTGAAGATGATTTCATTGCTAAAGTAGACCTCACCCCAAGAAGAACTCGTAGATGAATGAATTTTCTCTCAATAAAAGGCTTGGTGAAAATATCAACAACTTTCTTTGAAGACTACAAAAAAATCAAGTCAATCATTTGACCATGAATAAGCTCCTGAATAGAATGCATTTATGCGTTTGGTCTACTAGTACTAGATTGGATTCTTGCAAATCTAGATGGTGCTTAAGTTGTCACAATAAATGATTATGAGCTACCTAAATAGAATACCAAACTAGGTGAAGATGCCTTGAATCCAAATGGCCTTAGTAGTTGCATTGATAGCTCCCCTATACTCTACCTCTATGAAGGATAAAGTAATATCATTTATTTTCTAGACCAATTGATAGGACAAGAACTTAGTGAGAAATTTTAACCGAATGTGAAATTGTGATTTTGAGTGTCGCTAGCCCAATCTAAATTTGTGTACCCAATCAATTCAACCTCTATGCCAAATTTATAATGAATCAAAAATTTAAGAGTACCTTAAAGGTAGTGAAGGATCCTCTTAGATTATTTCTAGTGCACCTCATGAGGCTCTTACATGAATCTCGAAACCATGCCTATTGCATATGAAACATCAGGCCTAGTGTGGGTCAAATGGATGAGACTACCAACAAGTTGTCAATATAAGGTATCATCAATTAGTGGTGTAATATAGTCAACCTCAAGCTTGAACCTAGATAGAAAGGGAGTTAGAGATGACTTACAATAAGTCATGTGAAAATAAACATGTAGAGCAAGAGTATATTTGAGGTATGCAAGAGTGATCCCTAATTCAGATTGTGAAATATCAATACCAAGGAAGTAGTACAATCAACCCAAGTTTGTCATGTAAATTTTTTCTTATAGAGCTAACTTCATTATTGTAATAGTGGATGAAGAACCCCGATGATTAAAATATTTTCAATATAAAGTATCAATATCAATAGTAAGTCATCCCATCATAAGAGATATTCATTAGGATCTAAATGACATTGAGTGAAACCTGAAGCTAGGAGTAAGGAATTCATCTTGGCATACCAATATTGAAGGTCCTATTTGATTCCATAGACAGATTTCCTAAGTCTACAAACTAAGGACGAATCCTGAATGAACCTTGGTGGTACTGGTTATTCCATGTAGATTTCTTCCTCAAGGTCTCCATGAAGAAAATCATGCTTCACATCCATCTGATGCACATGCCAACCATGTATTTTGATAATAACAAGAGTAAGTAAACTAAAGTCATCTTGGCCACGAGTGTAAATGTATCTATGCAGTCAATACCAAAAACTTGTGAAAAATACTTGGCAACAAAATGTACCTTGTACTTGCCAATCAACCCATCAACAACAAACCTAGTTTGATATATTCACCTATATCAAAAAATATTCCTTTCCTTAGGAAGTGGATTCAAGTCCCAAGTGTGATTTATGATTAAGGAATCATATTCCTCATGCCTATCACTATCCCAGTCAAGTATGTTTGATGTCTCTCAAAATGAACTTGTGGATCAAAGGTTGAGGAAAAGAAAACATGTGGCTCACTTTGATAATTTGATTGAGTATGTCTATCATATGTTAGATTTCATACCCAAGTACCTACACCCTTAAGTGTTTGTCTCACCCAAAGAGGATGAGAAGTGGGTGAGTCAGGTGTTGAAACAATATCCTCCAAAACATGGACCTAGAAGTGGATGAAGATGACTCCCCATCACTATCATCACTATCATGATTGGAACAAGAATTATTTTTCCTTACGAATCTAGGTACCATGGATGGTCTGATTCATTAGAAGAATCATCGAATCCAAGTGAATCTGAAGTAGATGGAAAAATTTCAAGTATAGAGTCAATATGATTATCTTAATGAATAACTCATGTGTGGAGTAGGTGATAACCTTTTACACCATCTAGATAGCCTACAATGATGTAGGTTTAGTTTGAGGTTCCAGTTCCTTGTGATTCTACTTCATCCTTTCCATTCTATTCAGGTAAATGCTACCTTCTCCAACCATTTCAAGTTCATTATCAACACTGATCTTAAATGGTTGGCTTGTATAATAGAAAAGAGAGAGTAAAACCTTTGGTTTTCCTCTTGTACAGATTCATTGTAAGTTCAAATGTTGTACATGTTTGCTATTTGAATTTTGACAAACTTGTAATTAACATTGAAAGCACTCAGTGAATCCACACCTAAGGTTTCTCTCTCCTTATGGTGGAAATCTTTAATGATTCATGACTAAAGTCATTAAATTCTTGACAATGTTTTAAAATTATATTATATCTTATTAATATACGTAGTTTAAACATAGGTGTAATAATAATATTTTTTCTATGATATGTGTTGTGAAAATTTGGGTAACATATTTTTTATTATATTATAGTTTATTATATTGTCATTTTGATTTAATGTCTTGGGTCTTGCCTATTGTCTTTTAAATTATTTTTATTTATGATTGTGATGTTTGTATATGCCCGAGGGGTATGTTTTTATGTCACATGTCTTTTTTTGATGATAATTATAAGACATTTTTTACATAACATTTTTTTTATGTTTATATTCTTACGTGTTATTATATAAAATTTTAGCTTTTATCACTTTTTCATTGTCCTTAACATTGATGAAAATATCAATGGCACTTTATTACCTTTCTCTTACACATGCTTTCTTGGTTATGTCTTGTTATCTTATCTCATTCTTTTCACACAAGGTTATCTATGATGTTACATGATTCTTAAACATATATGATCATATCTTTTTATATGTGACTTTTTCTTGTCTCTTACAATTATTTGTGTCATTCACATGCGATTGATTGAAAGGAGCAATATAATATCACTAATGTTCTCCCTCGAGAGTATAATGTCTAATAATTATGGGAGAAGATTGGGGCTCTACATCAAACCAAATCCTTGGTCAATTTAAGTTCTTATGAAAGATGATGTATTCTTTGAGAATTATCAATAGTGATTTAGTGACTGCGCCTGTAAAATATTGCAATATCATGATTATTTAGTTAACATATGTTGGTGTTAAGAAGAATAAAAAATATTACTGTGTAACCTCATGCTATTTTTAAATAAATTATGGGGAAACATTGTGATGGGAATTAGTAACACTACCTCTAAATTGAAACTTGAGGAGGTGGTAGAGCCTTATTGTCTAAAGAGACGAGGTAGAAATCTATAGAGTCTACCATAAATGCTTTGATAATTAGAAGTCATTGAAAAATAGGAAGAAAAAAGAAGAGATGAAAAGATACAAGTGAAAGGGAAGATCCAAGTCTACATTTGAACCTGAAAAGAGAAAACACAAGAATATCCACAAAGGCTAATGGGCTCTCCACCCAACCATAGGGTTGTATCTTCAACCCACCCTCGAGCTAGGGGTCACATTTAACTCTTCCAAGATACAAACAACACTTCTCACATAGATACCTCAAAAAATAAACACCACATAACATTCACACTACTAACCTTTGCACATCATTCGCATATTATTAATCCTTCACCGTATACACATAAATGGTTATTTATGAAAAAACTAAGACAAGGTGGGTACACATACCCAAAAATAATCCCACATGCAACTTACAAAAAAATTATACCAAGGATTCACTATTTATTTCACATAAATTTCAAAAACATTGAAAAACATTCCAAGCATACTTTTACATATCAAAACAAAGATCTAGCAAAGGGCTTAGACCCTACCATAAGATTTGCAATCCAAGTTGATGAAAACTCACCAAGCCCTCTCTTCCATCTTTCCCTCCTCTATCCTTCTTCTCATCCTTTATCCAACTAGAATTTTCCTCTACTAAATGAAAGCTTATAGAAACTCAAGAAAAATACAAAAGAAAAAACCCCTTCTCCACTCAAGGAGAGAGAATAAATAAAAGGGAAAAAGAACTACCTTCCCTTAACCACCTAAAATACCCAACGAATTGTAATTTTTGCCACTTTTTAAAAGTGACTAATTAAAGTGGATTCTAAACTCAAAAAAGGTATTTTATAAGGTAAAATAACCCCTACCTACAAGTCTAACACCTAGGGAAATTTTTAGACTTCAAAAATTAAATTTTAACCACATAAAGAACCATATAATCATAAAAGAGATTAAAAAAATACAAGATAACTTAAAATATATTAAAATCAACTCTCCCATGTACACATGACCACATAAAACATAAAACAATGTTTCACAACAACAGATTACATGACCTTATTTTTCCTACGAGGCAAGGTTGGTATTTCACAATAACTAGACAATAGAAGTAGCTATGTGACCCCAACCATCATCGACAAAATTCCCTTCTCACTCAAGAAAAGTGTCAGTGCATCATATGAAATGATTATAACCGAAGTAACTTTTCTAAAACAATAATCAATTAGAAAATCAAATCTAATAATCATCACAAGTAAACATTAACATATATAATTATCATCTCCACAATATCTACTCACATAACCACCTAGTGAAATCAAGAAATAATTCCATTTAAAAAATCATACAACCCATCATCTAGATAATAAAGAAAAACATAAGATTATAAGAAAAGCATTTGTACATAGGAAAACAACTATCATCCTTAAAGATCCTATAACACACAAAAATAACTAATATGAGTCATGATAACATCAAGGAACAAAATATAACACATGATAACTCCTACATAATGTCCAATCATAGAAGTATATGACACATCAAACTTGAAAACATTATATCATCAAGAACACATGGAGTAGACTGGATCACAGAAAGGTTGGACCTCACACAACTTCTATATAGCTTTCTCACTATATAGTTCAGAATGTGACACACCAAAGAATACAATTTGAAGTACACTATTTTCTCACCACCTTTTATTGCCATCAAGCCTTTGTGGATTTCATCTGCAATGAAAGTGGCATATTTAAAACTTTTTTTCAAGTCTCTGTGTTGGATATTAACTACCATCATCATTAGGTGAATTGGCATTTGTTCCTTACAATCCACATCTAATACCTGATAGAGGGTGTAGTTGATGTAAAAGCATTTGGGTGCATGGGCAATCCTGCACACCCAAAAAATTGTTTCTCTTTTCCTTTGTTTTTTTCTTTGGTTGTGTTGTGCGGGCATAATTTAAATTATCTTTAATTCATTTTCCTCTCAGCCCCTCAAAGTTGGAGTCATTTTAATTAAATTTGAATTTGGTTCAAAATGGGAAATGAAGGTGCTGGAATTTTTTTATTATTTAATTTTGGGAATTTATCAAACCCCACACCCAGCCCATTCTTGGCATATTGTAACTCCACAATACATTTAAAATTTGGCAATATGGAAGAATCTGGGCGCCTGGGGTAGGAGGTAATGGAGTGAGCTAATGGAGGTGAAAGTTGGGAAAAATGTAATTAATACACTAAGAAAACTTAATGAGAGGAATATGCCCATGCCCAAGAGGAAAAGAGAGGTTTGAATGCAACTTGGAAGTAGAAGAAAAGGAAACACCCAGCCTGGAGGAGAGTTTCAACAGGTGGAAGTAAGAAATATATAAAAAAGGTTGTAAAGAAAAATTGCATGTGAAGACAAGGGGATGTCCAGGAGAGCAATAGAAGGATTTTGGTGATGTTTTTTGCTATTTTAATTGATTAGAGTTTTCTTGTTACAAATTTTTTATGTTGAGGACAATTAACATGCTTGCAAATGATTTTTGTGCATTGTTTGGTTCAATAGAATCATGTTACTAGCTCTTAGAGAATGTAATAGATGAAATTATCTTGTTGTTTGAATTCCTTGTCATTATTAGTGTTGGAGAGATTGAATTGATTGTGAAGCTTAAGTAACTTATTGCAGATTTTGAGTCATAATCAAGCATTTTTCTAAGTTGCATGTATGAAGTTGTGAGAGTGAGAATGCAGGTTTGAATTTCCTTTGCATCAAATGGTATAGTTGGGGGTTGTTTGAATTTATCTTACATTAGATCATATTGGAGCCAAAAGATCTTGAGGGTGCAGAGTATGCACCAGAACTTGCAGGTGAAGAGTGAAGTGGTGAAGCTGCAAGAGAGAGTTGTGAGAAAGTTTTTTTGTTGTAGGTATGAAAGAGGGTTTGTGACTACTATCCTCCAACAAAGATAAAGCTGGACCTAGAAGGTGTAGAGTTCCTCCACTAAGAGAGAGTAGGTAGAGGAAGCATCTTCCCAAATTTATGTTGGTAGAGGATAGTAGTGTGACTGTGGAAAGTGTTTGATAAATTTTCTTTGACGAAGAAGACAAGATGGGTCATGAGAAGTCTTGTGAGGATTTTACTATGGAAGAGTGAAAAGAAAAGAGGTTTACAAAATGGATTATTGGAGAATTAAAGAAGATTGAGGCTATATTGGATGTGATAGAGATGGAGCAGAGAAGAGAACTTGACTTGAGGAGACTAAAAGAAAGTGTGAAATGGGTAAAAAGAAATTTGAAAAGAAGAACATCCTCTTGAAAGAGGACATTGAAGAGGAGGAAAAATAGAGGTTTGGAAAAGAGGACAATGAAAATATGAACATGATAAAGTGTAGCGTTGTAGTCCTATTATGGAATGGGCACAGACAGAAAGAAATGTGGGAGCATCCCACACAGTTGCAGTTGAAAGAAAAAAAGAAAAGAACAAAGGAATACAAAAAGAATGGAGGAAGAAAGAGGATAAAACAATCACTATGGACCATAAAATTAATAGAAATTTTGATGATTGTGTTTTATCTAGAGATGTTTTGTTTGTAGGATTTGACAAAGACAAAGAAAGTGGTAAAAAAAGGACACTTCAACAAAAAAAGAGGTATCATTTAAATATGTTAACAAAGATTTACATGCAAGAGAAGTAAATGAAATTATAGAAGATGTAGTAGAATGCCATGCATATGGTGCTAAAGAAAAAGAAAAATAAAAAGTTGGGGCAATGGTAGAGAAGCAATAAAACATACATGATAGAATTGTTGTAGTGAGTAACAATGAACTTACAGAGGTAAAAAGAAGTGAAGTTGTAGCAAATCTTTGTCCATTGAAGGACATGGAAACATTGAAAAGTTTGGGGCAACAGTTTGAAGAAGGAAACATAAAAATGAAGACAAATGAGAAAATTGGAGTAGCAACAAATGAAGAAGAAGATAACTCACTAATCCAAATTGCAACAATTGAAAAGGAGTGGATAGCATTGATAACAAGTTATGCAGTTGAAAAGAGGTAAAGTTATAATTTTTTGAGTTATTTGATGATAAAAATGAAATTGATTCACATGAGAATAAAATGGTTAATATGAAAGGATACGAGAATACTAAAATGGATGTTACACTAGTAGGGAAAGAGGAGAAAATAAGGGTATTTGATGATTTTGCAAAATTTATTGATGTTGATGTTGAGGTTGATTTGTACTTTGATGAAATGGTGAAAGAAAGTGAGATGGGAGATATGGTTAGGCACAAAAATAACAGGTTAAAGGTTGAAGTACAAAGATGTATGATGATTTTTGTTGACATATAGGAAGAAAAAGATGAAGGAGAAACATTTGAGAGCATGATGTGCAAATGGGATTTATTAATTCCCATGAATTTGTTAGTTTTGATTTGTATGTAGGTGTTGAGGATGATCAAGTGGAATGGGAATATGAAACATGGTGTAACTAAATGAATTTCATGAGGGGAAGAAAGAGAGGAAGGATGAAAGATGGAAGAGATAGGAAATTTCTAGGGTCAAGAAAAAGAAAAATCAAGAAGACAAGACAAAAAGATGGATGAAGAGAAAACACATGACTTTCAAATGTTCATGAGTTCCAACTCATAGAATATTTCACTTGCCTTAGGTGTTTGATGCAGGAGCATTCGAGTGCATGGGAAATCCTGCACACCCAAAAATATTTTTCTCTTTTCCTTTGATTTTTGTTTTGGTTGTGTTGTGCAGACATGAATTTTCTCTTTAATTCATTTTCCTTTCAACCCTGAAACTTGGAGTCATTTTAATTAAATTTGAATTTGGTTCAAAATGGGAAATGGAGGTGTTGGAATTTGTTTTTTAATTTAATTTTGGGAATTTCTCAAATCCCACACCCAAGCAAGTGGAGGCCATTCTTGGCATATTGTAACTCCACATTGCATTTAGAATTTGGCATAAAATTGAATGTGGAAGAATTTGGGCACTTGGTGTACGAGGTAATGGAGTGAGCTAGTGGAGGTGAAAATTGGGAAAATTGCAATTAATCCACTAGGAAAACTTAATGAGAGGAATATTCCCATGCCCAAGAGGAAAAAAGAGGTTTGAATGCAGCTTGGAAGTAGAAGAAAAGGAAATACCCAACCTAGAGGAGAGTTTCAGTAGGTGGAAGTAAAAAAAATCAAAAAAGATGTGAAAAAACTTGCTTGTGAAGACACAAGGGGATGTCTAGGAAAGCAATAGGAGGATTTTGGTGATGTTTTTTTTTTGTTTTAATTGATTAGAGTTGTCTTGTTACATGTTTTTGATATTGAGGATAATTAACATGCCTGTAAATGATTTTTATGCATTATTTGGTTCAATAGACTGCTATTACTAGTTCTTAGAGAATGTAATAGATGAAATCAACTTCTTGTTTAAATTCCTTTTCATTATTAGTGTTAGAGAGCTTGAATTGAATATGAAGCTTAAGTAACTTATTGCAGCCATACACTAAGGGTTTACGGTTTTAGCTTGAATGATATTTTATTTTTAGGAAATACACTAAAACCCAAGAAAATAAACCACTGTCAACAATGCCAAGGATTTCAATTTTTTTTAACTAATTATTTCCCTTATTAGCCTTAGAGTAGTGGTTGTTGGATATTGTTGATATGTGGTTGTCATTGATTTCAACAATATTGCCATTAATATCTTTAAGGCTATTTATGTCGAGGATATTGAGAAAATTGTAATAGAATAAGTTGCGCATTATCGGTGATGCAGTGAAGTTCAGTATGTTGGCTAGCTCAGTATATTGATGATAAGAAGTTGTGGATTAAAGGGTTTGTTGGAAAGTATATCTAGTTTATCCACATGAAGTTTCAGAGGTTCAAATGAATATTTGATTAAGTTATGAGTATTTGTGTTTTGACAGTTGTTCTGTTGCTTTAGTTGGTGTTCCTAAAAGAAGATGATGTGATTCTAGTAATTTGAGTTGTTGTGGATGCTTCTATGGTGATTCATGATGCTTGTGGACGTTTCTAGATTATGCTCTATCTATGTTGTTGGTCTGTATTGGTTGTTGTGCTCGCGATTGGTGGTTTTCTTCTCTGAGTTCATATTTTTCATGATCATGGCTGACTGGGTGATTGTAGTGTGTTGCAGATCTTCGAGACATAATTGCTTAAGGTGTTTCGTGTTCGAGACATGTTGTTTTGGGTCCTTACTATGTCTTGGCCAACATTGTTTGGTCCGCATTGATAAATTGTTTATTGATTTGGGCTGACAGTTTGTACACATTTTATTTATTTGTTGGGCCGACATGTAGTTGATGTTATCCTTAGTTTCAGATATATATGATCGATTGTTTATACCATTTCAGTGTAGTATGATGTGCGCATAATGTTATAATCTTTCGAAGGTAGAAGTAAAGTGTGAAGAAGAGTGAGTAGAAGAAAGTGTTTATGTGCTTAATCGGAACTGTAATAAGGCATTAGAAGATGCTATTTTCTCAGTTCAAATCTTCCAGATGCCATCCAAATGTGACTGTAAGACAGCGAGTCTTCCTTTGGGCAGTAAATCTTTTATATTTGAGTAGTGAGCTCTAGGCAGTGTGCCTAAATGCATGTGCATTCCCCATTTATAATACTTTTAACAAAGTATAATCTTGTGGACTAATCTCCATTGTGGTTTTTCCCCTAACAGGGTTTCCACGTAAAAATCTTGGTGTTATGTGTGTTTTTGATGTGGTGATGGTTTATGCTTTCATGTTTATTTATTAGATCTAAGAATAAGTTTAATAAGTATAATTTCTGAGACAACTGATTCACCCCCCCTCTTAGTTGTCTACCCTTGTGTTGCCAATAATTGGTATTAGAGCAGGTTCCTTTGGAGAAGCTTTACCGCTCGAGGTGATATGGGATGGCGACATATAAGAAGGATAGTTCGAGATTTGATGGAACAAATTATTCTCTATGGAAGATTTGAATGGAGTGTCATTTGAGATGCATTGGTGAACCTTACTGGACAATTTCAAAGAATAGGTATATATCATCCCACATAATGGTCCTTCTACTGCATGTGAGATTAAGGAAGCCGAGTATAATATCAGGGTTAAGGAAGCATTGTTGAATGCTTTGACTGATTCCAAGATGAAAAATGTAATGGAGCTGAAGACTGCTTATGAGATTTGGAAAAAGTTGGAATCTTTGTATGAAGGTGATACCCATGTGAAGATTGCTAAGCTGCAAAGCCCAAAAGGGAAATATGAAACGTTGAGAATGGGTGAAGATGAGAACATCACTTCTTTTATGTAGAGAGTGAATGAACTTGTGTGTAGTATCAGATGTGCTACTGGAACATTGGAAGAATCAGAGATTGTTGCTAAAGTGCTCAGATCCTTTCCTGCTACATACAAACACAAAGCTGTTGCTATTGAGGAGATCCAGACCGTGACAAATGTAACCAAAGACATGTTGATTGGTAAGCTTGCTGCTTTTGAGTTAAGTGATTTTGGTGAATCTCTTCCTAAGACATAATCTACATTCAAAGCTACTATCTCCAGAAAAGATAAGTAGAGATATGATCCGGGAGAAAGTTCTTCTAGAAAAATGTCCAAGTATGAGCAGGAAATGAGAGAGATTGAAGAAGAAGAGAGAAAACTAGATGAGCTTGAAGCACTTCTTGTCAAAAGGGTAGCCAAAGGAGAAGGTAAGTATAAAGGGAAATTTCCTCTTAAATGTTTTTCTTGTAATAAGATAGGTCATTTTGCCTCAAGGTGTCTGAAAAGAGTTCCTAAGCCAAGATCTAACAAGCCTAGATTCCAAAGAAAGTGTTATTATGCTGCTGATGAAGGTGTGATAGATGATGAATCTGATAAAGGGAATTTAAGTGAGGATGAATGGGTATTTATTGCTATCAAGGAAAATGATCCAGTACCTACTGAATCTACTAGCTGCACAAATGTGGAGAAAGCTCTAGCTGCCAGAGTTGAAGAAAAAACTGAATGGGTGATTGACAGTGGATTCTCTCATCACATGACATGTGATTAAAGTAAATTTGTGAGCTTGGAAAAGTATGATGGTGGTGTTGAAAGATTCGGTGATGACAAAGCTGGTGTAATCCGTGGCAGAGGATCCATTTATTTTGATGCTAAGCATAATATTGATGATGTCATATATGTGGAAGGATTGAAGCATAATCTCTTAAGTGTTGGACAGATGATTGACAAGGGATACAATCTTCAATTCAAGAATAGAAAGTGTAGAATATTGGGGAGTTCCAAAAATGTGATTGCATCTAGTACAAAAAAAAAGGTAATATCTTTCACCTAAGTGCTACTAGTAAAAGTTGTCTAATTGCTCAAGTTGATGAAAGTTGGTTGTGGCATAGGAGATTGTGTCATGTAAACTTCAACAATATTATCAAGATAAGTTCTACTTAGGAAGTGAGAGATCTTCCTAAGTTGATAAAACCTACTAACACTATATGCAAGGAATGCCAGTTAGGGAAGAAAACTAGAGTTTCATTCTAAAGCAAACAACATTGTTCAAATGAAGTGTTGGAGCTTGTGCATATTGACTTGTGTGGTCCTTCTAGAGTCAGAAGTTTACAAGGAGACAGGTATTTCATGTTACTTATTGATGATTATTCTAGATTGATGTGGGTTATTTTCTTAAGGGAAAAATACGAAGTTATAGAGAAATTCAAGATTTTTAAGGCTATGGTTGAAATAGAGACAAGTCTGAAGATTAAATGTCTGAGTTCAGATAGAGGTGATGAATTCACTTCCGGTGAGTTTAATTCTTTCTATGAAGAGCATGGGATAAAGAGACAATTGTATGCCCCGTGGACCCCTCAGCAAAATGGAGTTGTGGAAAGGAAGAACAAGACAATTCAAGAAGCTGCTAGGACTATGATGCTGGAAGGAAATGTTACACATATCTACTGGAGAGAAGCTATGAGTACTATCGTTTACACTCTCAACCGGGTACATGTTAAAGGCGATATCGGTAAGAATCCTTATGAGCTATGGTTTGGTCATAAGCCTACTGTTAGATACTTCAAAATCTTTGGGAGTAAATGCTATATCAAAAGAGATGAAGATATAGGAAAGTTTGATGCTAGAAGTAATGAAGGAATATTTCTTGGTTATTCTAATAAAAGTAAAGCCTACCGGTGCTACAATAAGAGATTGAGGAGAGTAATTGAAAGTGCTAATGTCAAGGTTGATGAAGACACAGTTAGACCATCCAGAACCTGCGAATATGATTCAGACGATCAAAATGACAGTTTAGATAAAGGAAAGAAAGTTCAGACTCCAAATCAAGTTCAAATCATTCCGGTGAATCAAGAAAATCAAGAGGAAGAAACTAGTGAAAATGCAGAAGTAAGATCACAAGAGCCTGAACTTCAAGAGCATAAGACTCCAAGGTATGTAAGGTTAAATCATTCAGAAGATCAAATTATAGGTGATAAGAACAAAGGTGTTCAAAAAAGGAGAAGAATTGCAGAAGAATATTGTTTGATCTCAAAGGTTGAGCCTAATAGTGTCAATGAAGCATGCAAAGATGAACATTGGGTGGAAGCAATGAAAGAACAAGTACTACAAATTGAGAAGAATGATACATGGATTCTTGTTCCTAGACCTAAGGACAAAAATGTAATCGAAACTAAATGGGTTTTTCAAAGCAAACTGAATGAGAAAGGTGAAGTTGTTAGAAACAAAGCAAGACTGGTGTGTAAAGGATATTCTCAGATGGAAGGAATTGAATTTGAAGAAACCTTTGCTCCTGTTGCTAGGATTGAAGCTGTGAGACTATTTCTTGCTTATGCTGCTTACAAAAACTTCAAGGTTTATTAGATGGATGTCAAGTCAACATTTCTAAATGGTGAACTGGATGAAGAAGTGTATATTGAGCAACCTGATGGATTTCAATTGATTGATTAGGGAGATATGGTTTTTCGGTTGAAGAAAGCATTGTATGGACTTAAGCAAGCCCCAAGAGCATGGTATGCCAAATTGGACAAGTACTTGTTGAAGCTTGGATTTAATAAAGGTATTGCTGATAGTAATTTGTATTTTAAGATTGATCATGATAAAGATTTGATTGTTGAAGTCTTTGTTGATGATATCATTTTTGGAGGAGATAATAGTTTGTGCATGAATTTGCTACTGAGATGCAGAGTAAGTTTTAGATGTCTATGATTGGAGAAATGGAATTATTTTTGGGATTGCAAATTACTCAGCTAGATAGAGGGATCTTTATATCTCAGTCCAAGTATGTGAAAGAATTGCTAAAGAAGTTTGGTATGGAATATTCAAAGCCAATTGGTACACCTATGGTGACCAGATGTAAGTTGATAGAAGATGATGATTCTCCTAAAAAAAATAGACTAGATACAAATCCATGATTGGTGGATTGCTCTATTCAACTCAAACTAGACTTGATATCATGAATGTCGTATGCATTGTTGCAAGATTTCAAGCTGATCCTAAGGAATCTCATGTGACAACTGTGAAGAGGATTTTTAGGTACTTGAAGGAGATAGTTGATTTTGGCCTATGGTATCCTAAAGAAGATGACCTTACTTTGAGTGCTTTTATTGATGTTGATTGGGCAGGAGATGTGAATGACATAAATAGTACTAGTGGTGGTGCATTTTTATTGGGAAAGAACCTGATTTCATGGTTAAGTAAGAAGCAAAATGCCATTTCTTTATCTACTACAAAGGCACAATACATTGTTGCCGCTAACAATTATACTCAAGTATTGTGGATGAAGCAGAGGTTGAAAGATATCAAAGTTGTGTATGATGAACCTATTGCTATATTTTGTGATAATTCAAGTGCAATTAACATTTCTAAGAATCTGGTGCTGCATTCAAAAACCAAGCATATATCTATCAAGTTTCACTTTTTGAGAGAGAAGGTGAATCAAAAGGAAGTCAGATTGGAGTATGTGCCCATTAAGGAATAGATTGCAGATATCTTTACCAAGCCCTTGCCTAAGGATACTTTTGAGTATCTCAGAGGGAAGCTAGGTGTGATTACCCCTCCTAATCATAATTAAGATGCAATAACTTGCATCAGTCTGTGCATTTCATAGTCATATCTTGTGATCTAGATTGATGTTGTGGTGGATGCTACTCAGGGGGAGTAGTCAGATGTTCAGAAATGTGGTTAAGATCTTGTGTGGAGAAATATAATGTGTAACTTTGTCATTGATTTCAAAGGGGGAGAAGAGTCTTGTGAAAAACTATGAAAGAGTTATGGAGAAAAGAGTCAAAATCTAAGGGGGAGAAAGTGCTAAGAGAAAGTATCTTTTATGGTGTTTTTCACATCATGTGTTACCATCAATTGCAAAGGGGGAGATTGTTGGATATTGCTGATATGTGGTTGCCATTGATGTCAACACTATTGCCATTAATTTATTTAAGGTTGTATATGTTGAGGATATTGAGAAAATTGTAATAGAATAAGTTGCATGTTGTCGGTGATGCAGTGAAGTTCAATATGTTGGCTAGCTTAGTATATTGATGATAAGAAGTTGCGGATTAAAGGTCTTTTTGGTAAGTATGTCTAGTTTATCCACATGAAGTTTTAGAGGTTCACATGAAGATTTGATTAAGTTATGAGTATCTGTGGTTCTGACAGTTGTTTTGTTGCTTTAGTTGGTGTTCTTGAAAGAAGATGATGTGATTATAGTAATTTGAGTTGTTGCAGATGCTTTTGTGGTGATTCATGATGCTTGTAGATGTTTCTAGATCGTGCTCTATCTATGTTGTTGGTTCGCATTGATTGTTGTGCTCGCGATTGGTGATTTTCTTTTGCGAGTTCATGTTTTTCATGATCATGGCCGACAGGGTGATTGCAACGTGTTGCGGATCTTCGAGACATAATTGCTTAAGGTGTTTCATATTCGAGACATGTTGTTTTGGGTCCTTACTATCTCTTGGCCGATATTGTTTGGTTCGCATTGATAAATTATTTATTGATTTGGGCTGATAGTTTGTACACATTTTATATTTTGTTTGGCCGACATGTAGTTGATGTTATCCTTAGTTGCGGATATATATGATCGATTGTTTAAACCATTTGAGTGTAGTATGATTTGCGCATAATGTTCTAATCTTTCAAAGGTAGAAGTAAAGTGTGAAGAAGAGTGAGCAGAAGAAAGTGTTTATGTGCTTAACTAGAACTGTGATAAGGCATTAGAAGATGCTATTTTCTCAGTTCAAATCTTTCAGATGTAATCTAAATGTGACTGTAAGATAGTGAGTCTTCCTTTGGGTAGTAAGCCTTTTGTATTTGAGTAGTGAGCTCTAGGAAGTGTGCTTGAACGCATGTGCATTCCCCATTTATAATACTTTTAATAGAGTATAATCTTCTAGACTGATCTCCACCATGGTTTTTCCCTTAACAGGGTTTCCATGTAAAAATCTTGGTGTTATGTGTGTTTTTGATGTGGTGATGGTTTGTGCTTTCATGTTTATTTATCAGATCTGAGAATAAGTTTAATAAGTATAATTTCTAAGACAACTAATTTACCCCCCTCTCTCAGTTGTTTTCCCTTGTGTTGCCAACAATGGTGAGAGGATACACCTCTATGGGATCTTCTCATTGTCATCTTTATTAAATTTATGATACATCTAATTACCAATGATCTGTAAAACCTTTCAAAGAATGAATAATTAGTAATATGAATGGATTTATTACATCTGTTATTATTGTATCATAAATGTTTACATTCAAGAAGGGAATATTATAGGCTTACAAAATCATATATCTAGAAATCACTTTCACTCCCATTAATTGTTGTGAAAAACTAGGCATATTCTCAATATGATCTTGAAGCCTTCCCCGCAAATGTTTACATTCAAGAAGGGAATCTTATAGGCTTAAAAAATCATATATCTAGAAATCACTTTCACACCCATTAATTGTTGTGAAAAACTAGGCATATTCTTAATATGATCTTGAAGCCTTCCCCATGCCACCAGTAGCATTTGGCAAAGATTTATTTGTATAATTTTTTCTCTATAGACAACCTTGTGTCCCTAATCACTACATGCACACCATATTCTTTAGCAACTACAAAAATCCAAATACAATGGTATGGCCATCTTCCACATAAAATGATATTCTTTCCATATGATCCATGTATCAAATTCAACATCTTTCATTAGATTTTCTAGTCTCTAAGTAGAATTACAGGTACTAAGGCCATCTCCAACTATTTTTCCACACCATATTCTAGAGTAATTCCATTGTGGTTATCAAACTCTTCATTACAAGTGTCCAAATTATGTTTCAATAAGGCCTATAAAGTGTGTGATGGTTTAAAGGATGCATAGTTAAAAGGGTGGAATTATTTTGCACCCTGCAAAAACCTTTAGTAGCACCATATAGTGCATGTATAGAAACAAGCAATTTAAAGGAAGTGTTATCAACAATAGATGATTTTTTCTCTAATGGTCAAATTTAGCCCCTTGCATATATAACCTCACCTTTAAAATCTCATTATGGTTAGACATAGTAAACTCCATGGCCCTTGACTTGGGCTCCTCTTAACCACCTAATGTCCACACCACCAGTGGCCCAAGTAGAAGTTTACTTTATATTCCTAGTTGTGTTCTTTTAACCACTTGGTCATCATTCAAAAATTGCCAATAAACTGTATTGATTCCTAGCCACATTTTTCTCATTGGCAAGTCACATTTTATTAACCACTAAGACCTTCAAAGAGCTTGTAAAGGGGACAATTTTTTAATTTTCTCATAAATTACAATCCAAGAGTCAATTTTTTGAGTTCTAATAGTTGAGGGTAATCTATTTCTATCAAGAACATTGTGTGAAATAAATTTTTTAAAAAATATTATTTTAACTAGTTTTTTGACCTTTGAAGTGACTCTTTGCATACAAAATTTGACGGGGCATAACTTTCATCCCAATTATTTAAATTTTATATATTTTTTAAATTATCATTTTTTTTAAGACTATCTACACATGAAAATTTAAGATTTGTACAACAAGTTTTAACAAAATTTGTAAAAATATGCATGTGTTATAAATGGAATATTTTGGCATCTAGTCTTAACAAACTTATTATTTTTCATGCTAATCTTTTTGAGGGGGTTAAAATTAATTATAATCAAATTAGGGGGGTTTTCCTATGTATTTCTCTATAAAATATACCTAATCCTAGCTCCATTTAAATTTTATAAATGGAATAAAATAATAAAGATAAAACTCAAGAAACTACGATTACATCAAGTCACCATGGTTTGTAACCTAAACCTACAATAGTAACTAAAAAGTGTAAATAGTTATAATCAAACTGATGAGGTTTATGGAACAATGTGTATGTCTATTTCTCTTGATCTTATCTTTGACATTGAATAAACTACAACACCTAATTTGATGTATAGACATCATTAGAAAATATATTTGTAAAACAAGACGTAATGAGAGGACATCAATTGGAGAATGAAATAATAAGTCTTAATCCACAAGAATTTAACACAATAAAATAATTCTTAACTAAAATGAATTTTCTAAGGTTCCAACTCAAACAATTTGGAATATAAAAGAAAAATGAACAATTGGTCCTAAGTGTCTTATCAAAGTTAGGTGTAACTATTTAGTTTTTGTTTCTTCTTTTCATGCAACCAAGAATGCTCTTGTTGCACACTTCACTATGCCTTACTTCTAATTTTTTATTTTCTCTCACAATAGGACAAGACAAAATAATTCAAATGGGTATAATGAAGTCTTTAAAGCTTCAAGCTCTTGTTGTAGTAGAATAAAAGGCTCTAAAGTCTAAGATAAAAAAACATAATAATCAAGCTAAGACAACAAAATTAGAAATCCATCAAAAAAAGGAATAATTTTAAGGAAAGTCCCACATATGCTAATTGTAAGAAACAAGGGCACAAAGAATTCCAATACTATAAAAATGAATTTGATGAATTGAGCACCTTTTTTGAACAATAGAATCATATCCAATTACCTAGATCTAGGATATGCGGTTCTTCCTCTTCTCTATCTATATCATCCATAAATTCAAACAAATATAATGCTTGGGCGCACTGCCTAGAGCTCATTGCTCAAAGGTAGGCTCACTGCCTTACAAGGAAAATCATATTAAATCCATTTGAGAGTTTGAACTGAGAAAATTAGCATCTACAAATGCCTGATTATAGTTCCAGATTAAGCACAATAATATATCTAATGCCTTACAGACTGATTATGTATTTCTGCTCTGCTCTGCTCATACTCACAATATAGATCTTCTATGCACAAGTGAAACTGCACTTTATCGCTCCTTTGCTCTTCTCTAACTCACAATTTAGATATTAACTCAACTCATACATCATCCAAAATGATATGGACAAATTTATATATATATCTGCAACATAGGATTTATTTACACTTTGTTGGCTTCAATAGAGCATAAAAATAATTACAACTGTCGGCTCAAATTATGAGGAATATGCAATGCATACCCTTGATGGTTAGCCACAACTTGGCTAGGACCCAAAAAAAGATATACAAACATAGAAATACTTAACTAATTATTTCTCATACATTTGTGACTTAATACATTCATGAAGTCGACCTTAATACAAGAAAAACTGAGAACAAGTCAACCAAATCTTCTAACTTCCACATAGACATATACGAACTGCTACGCTTCAGTAGAAACAAAGATAGTATACCAAAAAATATTCCCTAGGATGCACAATACAAAATAATAACCTGAAATCTTCTTTCAGATCGATGAACACTGTGCTACCGGATACTCTGTTCTTCCTTGACAATCTTCAATCTTCTTGTCGGTATGGACGAATGATAGTGTGTGGATTTGATCATTGGTTAGGGTTGCCATCAATGACAACACTAAGAGATACACGTAGTGTGTCTTGCCAACAATCTCCCCCTTTGGCATTGATGGCAACACTTAGTGAAAAATGACTAAGTGTCAGACTAGTACCAAGATAGACTACACTGCTACCCAAAATTCCAAAAATGTAGTTCTCCCCCTGAGATGATTGAACATTATTCACTCCACTTCTTCTCCCCCTTTGAAATCAGTGGCAAAGGTAGGGGTCGCATGCTAAAAACGGATCAATTCATCAAGAATGTTATGCAAAAACTGTTACTATAACTTACATGAGCTGAAAGATGTTTGCAAAGTCTTTCATCAACTGAATCAAATTTGTGTCCCAAATTATTTTGAGACTTTCCAGAATTCTAATATGACCATAGATCAAATAAGATTGTGTCTCCGCAGACTCTAGGTTGGCTGGATCATCATCTCCTATAGATTCTTCTCCTTCTTTTAGAGCACTTGTCAATATGTCAAGTTTTGGACAAATTATGCTTTTGAGCTCATAGGTTCTGGCAAGAATTTTATCATTTTCATGCTTCAAACCTTTTATGTTATTGAGCAAGGGAATTACTTCGCCTTCTACTTTCCCAACACCACCGAATAGTGGATCAAATGCTTTAGAAGTAGCACTTAACTTGTTTTCCAAATCTTTAATCTTCTTTTCATTTGCTTCTGTGAACTTTGAAAAAGATAGACATGCTTTGTATATCTTAGCTCCTTCTCTACACATTCTTTATACATGTGGTTAAAAGGATTTTGTCTTGGACAATCATCTTTTTCATTCCATTGAACCTTTTAGCATCAAATTCATTATGCACTTTTACCATGGCTGACTTTTCTAATGAATCAAAGTGAGTGTCAATTGAGTTGATAAGCCTTTTTAGTTCACAGGAGGATGAACTAGTCAGATATTTTACATAGGATGATATTATCTTCTCCAGTACTCTGGATGCCAAATTTAGTAGTTCACTATCCTCAATGTGTGATTTTAGTAGCTCTTCTCTGGCCTGTGCTTGAGCAATTGTAGCTACTTTCATTTTCTAGATTGGGCTTAATGTAGATAGGTCAATAGGACCTTCAATCAGTTTTGGATCTAGTTCTTCCTTTTGTTCAACCAAAAATTTCTTTACTGCCTTAGCAGTGTCTTTTGTTTCAATCGGGACTGCTTTTATGTTATCTTTCTTTTCCTCAACTATTGCTTCCTTAGTTGAAGGTTTTGATTTGACTTCAGAGATCTTTACCTTTTCAACTGATACATTCTCAGGTGCCTCAACATCCATAGGGATTTCAGTGTTAGCAGTAACATCAATATTTCCTTCTTCTTCTTCTTTCACCGGATCAGATGAGACATCATCAACATGTGTTTCCTCAGTCATAATTTCAATTCTCTCATTCAACAGTGTTTCCCTCAGAATTTTCTATGTTTCTTTTGTGACTTCCTCGGTCGGACCAATCATAAGCTTATTAACCCTTGTTTTGATTTTGAATTTCTTTTGGGCCTTGTCAAGAGTATCTTCATCTCATCCACAGACATCGCTGGACATAGTTCAACAAGAATCCTTTCTCTCATTTGTTCCTCTTTGGTTCTAGCACTCAACCTTCTTGATTCCATAATGTCATACAAACTCTTTGGCAAACTATGCATAATCTCAATCAAAACTTTATTAAAAACATTCATATGTTTTATCATTGCTTCTTCAAGAATTTTTTTGCTAGATTCATCAAAAGATTTGTACCATTTGCAAAGTGGTTTTAGATTTTCATCCTTAACCAAATCTTTTTCAACTGCTTCTACTGCCATACCTGGTTTGTCAGTCTTTGCTTTCTTCTTTGCCTAGTCGCCTTCACTGGAAGGATTTCCTTTTGTGATTGTTGGTGCCTTGGTGCCTTGATGCCTGATCTCTTTTACTTCTTCATCAAACTCTGTTTTCTCATCATCAGAAACAACCATATACACTCTCCTGCTCTTTTTCTTTCCTTCCTTTCTGGATCCCTTAGACTCAATTTTTATAGGGGTAGGCTTTGTTGCAGGAGTTGAATGAGATACAGAGCTTCAAGTGGTTCTAGTTTAGGTAGATGGTGTTGCCAGACCAGCTAATTGAGATTTTGTTGCCTCCTTAGCGGCTTGCCTTGCTGCTTTATCTTTTGCCCTTTTCCGTTTGACTTCTTTTAGCAATTTTGCAGATACTCCCATACTCTTTGCAAGAACTTCAACTTATTTTCTGACTCTTTTAGTAACTACAAAATTTCTTAGTTCACTGTGCACCTGTTTGTCCTTCTTTGCATATGTTCCAAACCTTTCTTCTACCGGATCCACTGGTTTACTCAATATGTGTTGAGCGTACATATCCAGAACTTTCCCATCGACTTTGTATCCTATGGGCATGATCCAGATTGTCTTGGGATCAACTGCCTCCATCATACATTGATCAATACTCACCATGAAGAAAATAGAGTCCTTGTATTTCTCCACAATAGAGGTGGGAATTATTTCCCTTGCTTGCATCATAGACTGAAAGCCTTTGAAGTATCTCCAGATAGCTGCATTTCTTGTTTTCATGTCTCTAGAATCATATAACAGATCTCTGATCTGTTCAACTACCGATTTGTCCTTTTGCCACTGAACTTTTCCAACTCTCGAAATTTCACCCATGAAGTAACCGAACAAACACAAAAGTAGGGTACCATATTTGAAAGAGTTCTTCTTTTCTTTCTTTATCTTTCCCAGATTTTTCGTTAACTGAATTCTCAGCAATTCACAAAGGTCGTAGTCTGCATTTTCCTTTACCATTTGGTAAGCAACATAGATTGTTGTGTCGAACATTGAGTTATCTCGGCTAGAGTGGTAGATCTTGTATCTAATGACCATGGATGCAAATTTGACATCTATATCGACAATGTTGTCAATAGTCATTGCTCTCCTATCATATGTTGATCCCATGGCATCAATGACTATTTGTTTTTTCATAGACTTGAGAATAGGTAATCCACCAGACGAATTTAGACTGGTTACAACACAAATAACTTCCTTGTAATTTTGAATGGAATAGTTAGCCACATAAATTCATCATGCACTCGGCTCAAAACATAACAAACCCATTCCAACTCTAGAAACACAAGAAATTTAACCATCTGAGTGAATTTCTTCATTTCCAAGATTTTATGTTCCAACTTTACACATAAGTCTTCACCAATGATATGATAATTGTATAAATTCATGAGTTGAGAACTTCCTAGCTCTTCAATATTTGCATGAATATAAACCCTAATGTCCTCTGTGTGTAAAACTCCATGTGGAACAGACGAAAAAGATCCTAGATAATTGGTCTCAAAGGATGCCACTTGAATTTAGGTTGAGGTCAATCCTTAACTTCGACTACCAGAGGAGTATTCATTTTCCCAAATCACAATTTTGCAAAGTTTTCAAAAAAATACCTTTTTCATCGGATCACAATTTGAATGTTGAAACACTTCCGACGCTTGAATCTCATCTCAAATCGCCAATGTTCACCTATGAGCTCTCCAAACTTCTTTTCTTCCAAACACAAAGTGAAAAGTGAAGTATGAAAATAACCTTTTATCGTTTACACACCTAACTCTTTTATCGCAATAAATGCTTTAGCTCTAATACATTTGGTTACTCTGTATCTGTACATAGTGACGGATATAACATTTTTAGACCTCCAATATAGCATACTATTTCCTCCAATGAGTTCAGCAAAATTCGTTGAGCATCTATGTATCTGTTGAACACATCCACATCTAGTGTCACTTGCCAGTTAGGGGTTTATATTATTTTCTTTGACTTCTCCCCCTAGCAAGGGCTCGAGACTAATTCCCAGAGGAATTACCAGAGTCAAGTTCTGGTGCTACCACATTTTCTTCAACCACAACAAAAGGATCTTTCTTCATGCATTTCTTTTGCATCTACTTTCTGACTGTAGCTGTAGTGAGTTTGCCTTTTCCTTTGATATCCTTCTGCATGTTTTTCCTTTGTTTCACTAGACCTTTTTTGTCCCAGCAATGTGTTGCAATATGACCAAATTTTTTGTAGTTGTAGCACACAATATTTCTCTTTCCAGACAGTTATTCCACTTATTTACTCTTGATCTGCACTGGTTAGAAGTATGGCCAAGTCTATTGCATGTATATCATCTGATGTTTCTATGAAATTGATTCATCATATTTCTGCATTCATTTGACTTATGACCAATCTTGTGACACTTAAAACATTGACCTGAGAATGATGGACCACTTTGATTCATTTTACTTTGACATTGAGCGGCCATATGCCCAAATTTATTACAACTGAAACAATATCCATTAAACCTTTGAGCATTAGGTTGCCTTACCGGATTTGTTCACTTGGTTTCCTTGTCTGAATCTTCTTTGCTCGGATCTAGAACTTTCTCCTTCTTTATATCCAAGACCTCGCTTGTCACCATGAGTCCTTTGACTGCTAATTAGTTCATCAAGCATGGAAGAACTAGCTTTGAAATTCTCTTTATAATCATTAGTAGTAGCAAGTTTATTTTTGAGATCATCCAACTGCCTTTCAAGTGCCTCTTCACTATTTTTAGATTGTTCCAATTCATCATCCAATCGGCTACACACTTCAGATTTTTCTTTCAGGGACTATGCTAGGTTCTCTTCATTTTTCTTTCTATCTTCAATCTCCTTGGTCATCTTCATCATGATGGATTCCATCTCATGCTTTAAGATTGTATTGTCTTTGGTAAGCTTTTCACATTCCTCTGTCTTTTCTTTTAGGGCTTGACCGAGTTCTTCTTCTTTAATGCTCTTACTAGCATTTTGCTTGATTTGATCATAGAATTCCTTTCTCTTTTCTCTAGACTTGTTGATTGTGTCTTTCAGAGATTCAATGAATTTCTTAGCATCTAAAAGATTTGCTTGCAATTTTTGAACTTAAGCCTTTGACTGATCAAGATCATCCAGGGCCACCAAAAATTGTTGTTGAAGACTTCTTGAATCCATTAGAACACCTTTCAAGATCTCCCCAAGTGGTTAGACTTCCTTCATAGGAACTAGCTCTGATACCAATTGTTGGAAACAAGCTACACCGAGAGGGGGGGTGAATCAGTGTTGTGCAAAAATAAACTTCATTAACCTTTATCAAAGCATTAGTAACATTCAACCATAGTGCATAAACAAGATAATACACAACACCATAACACCAAGATTTTTACGTGGAAACCTTGTTAAGGGAAAAACCATGGTGGATGGCCAATCCACAATTATGATCTGAGTATACTCAAATGAATATTACAAAATGGGAATGCACTTGCATTCAGGCGCACTACCTAGAGCTCGCTGCTCAAAGGGTAGGCTCACTGCCTTACAAGAAAAATCAAATTAAATCCATTTGAGAGTTTGAACTGAGAAAATTAGCATACGCAAATGTCTAATTATAGTTTTGGATTAAGCACAATAATAGATCTGTTGCCTTACAGTTTGATTTTGTATTTCTGCTCTGCTCTACTCATACTCACAATACAGATCTTCTATGTGCAAGTGAAACTACACTTTATCGCTCCTCTACTATGCTCTAGCTCACAATTTGGATATTAACTCAACTCATACATCATCCAAGATGATACAGATAAATTTATATATATATTTGCAACATAGGATTTATTTACACTTTGTCAGCTTCAATAGAGCATAAAAATAATTACAATTGTCGGCTCAAATTATGAGGAATATTCAATGCATACCCTTAATGGTTGGCCACAACTTGGGTAGGATTCAAACAAAGATATAAAAACATAGAAATACTTAACTAATTAGTTCTCATACATCCGTGACTTAATACATTCATGAAGTCAGCTTTAATACAAGAAAAACTAAGAACATGTCAACCGAATCTTCTAACTTCCACATGGACTGATACGAGCCGCTATGCTTCAGTAGAAACAAAGATTGTATACCAACAAATATTCCCTAAGATGTGCAATACAAAATAATAACTTGAAATCTTCTCTCAGATCGATGAACATTGTGCTACCGGATACTCTGTTCTTTCTTGACAATCTTCAATCTTCCTGTCAATATGGACAAATGATAGTGTGTGGATCTGATCATTGGTTAGGGTTGCCATCAATGACAAAACCAAGTGATACACATAGTGTCTCTTGCCAACATAGCATCCTCTCTAGTGTGTGTATCCTAAGCATCCTCATACCCATAATCATAAATAGATCTATATATGTATCAAAGGTGAGGTGACCATCAAAACCTAGGAGCCTCACCCTCATCATCTTGTAAAAAATGTTTGCTATGTTATAATAAGGTTTGTGAGAGAATATATATATTGTAAGGTCTCCACCTTTACACTCTCCTTTGAACAATAGAAGGGATCATCACATGCTAAATTTCCAATCTCACTAGAGGGATTAGTGCCTAGTCCTATGCATGATGCTCCCCCTCTCTATCTTGTGCAAAACCTTTTCCTCTACCCTAAAAATTCCACATATCAAAATAATTTGAAATCTCGTTAAGGACAAAATCATAATAGAGTTTCCTTAATAAATATTGTGGAACCTCATTATTGTTGCACGAGGATGGTAAAAAACCATCCACCACCTATCCCAAAAACTATTCATTATTCCTTGGTGTTGGAATTAATAAATGGGGAATCTCTTGCAATTTATGTGTATTGGTGCATTGGTTCTTGAATCAACAAACAATGCACACAAATTAGATTTATAATTTTATTCTCTTTCACTTATTTATATGACAATTTATAGAATGAATTTTACCTATGATTGGATCGTATTTTTATTTAGCCTTGAGTAATAGAATATATTATATGAGCAATAATAGATTCCAAAGAAGTGCCAAGGGATGTCGAATTTGAATTAGTTGCATTAGAATTTTTTATCTATCAACTAATGCTTGGAGTTCCTTTTTGTTTGTTTGTTTTAGTTTGACCTAATAAGGTTCCCTGTGTCTCACGAGGATGGTGGGGAGTGAACAAAGGAGTTTGAAGAGGATTAGGTTGGGCTAAATCTCTTCAGTAGGATCTGCATTGTGCACATAGTTTGGTGAATTAGGGTTTGAGGGTGTTGAAGAATTTTTAATTTTAAATTATAAAATTGAACCAAAATAATTTCAAAAAATATGTTTTAATGTAAGTTACTAAAAACATAGAAATCTTACCTCCTTGACCTTGCAAATGTCATGCCAATATCATGTTAGGTTGAATCCACTTGAATGAATTGCAAACATGCTCATGATATTCCTCTATCACATTTGGGTGTTCGTAAGAAATGAGCTTAGGTTGAAATGAGACCGGGTGGTGCTACCACAATAGTGGTTTACAATTTCTAAGAGATTCTGATTTTTGCTCAGATCACATATTTTTAGAAAATATAATGATTTAAGCCTTGAAAATTTCCATTTTAAGGATTCCAATTGAAGAGGGTTTGATCAAACCACCTTAAGATCAAACCCCTTGGATAGAACCTCGCTAGTTTTAAACCATACCTATAAATGAGTCTCCTTTACACCTATCAAAATGCTGATAAAAAATCAGTTTTGATTTACAAGTTTGGGGGATCAAATGAATTCATTTAGAATTTATTTCAAATGATTATGGTAGTCCTTAGAATGAGCTATCCAATGAATATAATTTTAATATGTTTTGGTTTAATTATGTATTTATTTTTTTAGTTTTATTAAACATAGGTTTTTCATCGAAAATGAAGGTCTATGTTCTGCACATGTGGAAAAATAGCAGATTATAAAAAAAAATTGAAAAATATGAATGCACCAGATATTGAAGTCTTTGATCCAACAATTTTGTTTTTGAATTTTGATATATATATACAAAAAAAGTTATGCATTATATGGTCGCGCTTGTCTGAATTGTAATTGGTTTGACTTCGAAACTTGATTAAAGAAAAAATATTCAATAAAAAATTATCTAACCAAGTGGAAGCACTAGATATCGGAGTTACAAATCTAAATTTGAAAGAAATAGAATTTTATCCTTAATGGAAAAAAAAATTATGCATTATATGGTGTGCATCACTTTTTTAAAATATTATTTTCTAAAAAAAACTAGTTTTCGTGAGAGATGGAAAAGAAGTGGAATCTGATTCCAAAAATTTTGAAAAAAATATTTTTAGAATCTACAGACAAAATGTGACGAGACTCTAGTTTGCATCATCTTCAAATTCCTCACGGTTTAGCCGTTATAGGTGCCCGAATGTGAAGATTTAGTTAAAAATCATAATTTCAGTGTCCAATTTGGCCAAAAATTGTAAACCACTATTGTAGGATCACTCTGGGGTTTGTTCTATTTTGATTTTATTAAAGTGAAAATGTGAGAATGCTATAACATGGTCAAAATTTTCCTTTGATGTGCCAAAAATTGGTTGTGCCCACTTTTTGGACTCCCATCTTTGTGCATACACCCAACTACTATCATATATTAGTTCTACAAGTCTCAAACCTCATTGACATTTTTTTGCTAACATCAACAAAACCTTTCCCTTCTACATAAATTCCTCTTCATCTTCATGGAAAGTAACTTGAACTTCATACCATCCTTCTTGATAGAAAAATTGATCTTGTTCTCATCAACAAATAGTGCATTGGTCATACTATGATGGTTATCCAAGTAACATATGAAACATCTATTAGGATCGTGTCAAGACATACTTCATCCATATATCACTATAAGTTTTTGTCCCTTCTACAACCAAGAGACTTTGTATATTGTAGGGTGCATAACCATCTTCAATCCCAATTTTTTGGACTATCTCCATTATATTAAGTTGTTGATGTTGCCTCCATCAATGATAAACTTGTAGCCTTTCCTCCCAACTTGCACTTAGTTTAGAATAAGTTCTTCCTCAA
This sequence comes from Sequoiadendron giganteum, assembly GCA_007115665.2. Lineage (NCBI taxonomy): Eukaryota > Viridiplantae > Streptophyta > Pinopsida > Cupressales > Cupressaceae > Sequoiadendron > Sequoiadendron giganteum. The sequence continues at coordinate 630,797,814 of CM021108.1, forward strand.
CCATATTTCATCATTTTTGTATACAATTTTCAATATAACCTTGCTCACCATTATGTTCTCCCCAACTTCTAGGTTAGTATTAACTTCTCCACTAGAAAAAAGAGCTTGCCTCTTTAACTTTTGGCACATGCATAATCTTTTTGTACAACCTTTATTACATATCATCTAGACACTTAAAAAATTGGTGATTTCATTGACCACATCTAACTCAAGTCCCTTTGAAGCCTTTTATATGAATTTTCCTTCTATCTCCACCTTGGTTAAGGGTCTTCTCACACTATGCACTCAACATGACACTATTGGTTCTAAAGCTTTCTTTGCATGCAAAGGTGTGTCTTCCTACACTTTGCTTACTCTTTCTATCATTACCCTTACCACTACACATACACTTCATTGTCCATAAGATAACTTCCCCTCCACCTTTGAGCATAAGTTGGTAGACCTCCTTTACAAAATGAATGGTTAGCAAGCACATATCATCTTGCATTGAGATGCATTTAATCCATTTACAAGTTTAACACTTTCTTAGTGTTGTCTTCCATGTTATTAGTATGCTACTAGTATGTAGAAATCCTCCATGCGCTTCTTTGCATATGTCTCTTGTTGGCATAGGTTTTGAAGCTTCTCATGTAGATCCAATGCATAATTGGTTGGTAAAAGTTTCCTCTTGAGCTTAGCCACCATGTAATTGGGATCTTGTATTTCTCATCCTACACAACTTTTTTGGAATGAGTCCCACCACAAGGTAGCATGCCCTTTCAAATTCATGGTGGAATGATTGAATTTTTTTGTGTCTTTGATATCTTCAAACTTTTAGTATCTCTAGCTCAATGACCTAGTCAATATGCTCTTCTAGATTGAAGCTTTTGATGTAGCATGGGATATCAATCCTTGGCTTGCTCCCAACCTTTAACAAGGCATTAGTAAATCTTTCCTCTATCATGATGTCCAACTCAAAATCATTTGCATTCACGACACCTCTTTACACATCACAACCTCCTCCATCACCATAGGTCATGTTCTTTGTGTAGTCTCAATGGCCTTGAGCCGAGCTTGAATTGCTCCTAACACATTAATTAGATTTGCTATGTGGGCCACTAGCTAGCTCCTTGCAACCCTTCTTCTCACATTCACTTGCAAAACAACAAATTGTGCACAAACACTTTGTTAATTAAACTCTCATGAGCTCGCCTCTAGGACTCAAAACACTAAGCTTTGATACTAGATTAGTGCAACTATTGTCAGAGGGTTGAGCAAACAACCATCTAACATGCATAAACATTACACATGATAGAAGCAAACAAGTAGACAAACAAAGAAAACAAAATGAAATTGTAGAAACAACAATAGATCTCAAGGAACTACCAATATGTGAAACCTTGTGCTATACAACCCAACTCTAAGAAATATATAGATACTTCTACAATTACAATTAAACCTAAAAATTCTATCTAAAAAATTTCTTAATCTACTAACCTTCTAAAAAGATCATATCTATATAAAATATTTTAAAATTAATAGTAATTATTTTTCCTTCCCCCTCTCCAATAAAAATTGGTACACGAATTACCCATCATGCTTAAATAGTCTTTACAGTGGGCATCATACATCCGTAAACATGGGAGGTTTTGGGTTTACCCATTTATTAGCCGATTAAAACTGACTTCATTCAATAGCAAGGCCCCGAAAGGTCAATTTCATAGTTTACGAGAGGTCAATTCATATTTACTCCATACCTCTGTCACCACGCACCACCTCTTCTTTAATAAACCAAATCAATGGTTAAGGCACAGCAGGCAGAGCAGGCCCTTCTTTCCTGGCAATTCAATTACAGTAGGGCGGTGAACCGCTAATATTGACCTCTCGCACGTGCCATTAACCAAAGTACCCTCCCCGCTCTGCGACGAGTTCCCATCAACCCATTTCTAACACGTGCAAAAGCGAAATCAGCGCCCCTTCCAAAGGCACCTTCCTTTGCTCCTCCCGACTCCCACCACGCCCCACCTCAACCTCGGGCCTCCCATTCTGCTCCCTCAGAGTTTCTCACACGTGCGACGCCACACGCGTAGAAAACAGCGCAGCAGCTTACAGACTCCGAGTCCCTCCCGTCTCTCCCCCACTCAGTCAAATCAAAGCAACCGCGTAGCATTCGGTGACATTTGTTCGGCGCGCTTCCTTGATAAACTCTAGTCGTTTCCGCCCGAGCCATAATTGAATTGCGGAAGACATCTTCGGCGCTGTTTTCTCTTGTCTGAGATATGACGTCGGGTAACAGGTTGCCAACCAGCAAGGAGCGAGAGAACAACAAGAAACGAGAGCGAAGAAGAAGAGCCATTGCTGCCCGGATATTTGCAGGGCTTCGGTTTTATGGCAACTACAAGCTGCCCAAGCACTGTGATAATAATGAAGTGCTCAAGGCCCTCTGCAACGAGGCCGGTTGGACCGTCGAACCGGACGGAACAACCTACCGGCACACCCCGGTAAGCTTAACCTCTTAAGGATCTGATACCTTTTTTTGCTTTAATCTTCTTGTTTGAATCTGGCTTTCTTACGTGATCTTTATTTTGTGGTAACAGGTTATGAAAATTTCCGAGCCCGTGCACTGTGGTCCTGCTCCAGAAAATGGCTCTCTGATTCCATGGCTAAAAGGTTTGGGAAGTGGTGGTAACCGGCAGGCGACTCACACAGCTTTGCCGCCCGTGCAGATTATGAGTGGCGTGCATTGCAGTGATCCAGTCACTCCGCCTCTGTGCTCTCCCAACGGATTGGAATATATTTATAGGTCTAATCTCAACTCGCCCTCGGTCTCTTCGTGGCCTTCTCAATACTGTGAGCCGGGGGTTTCTGGTCAGAATGTGGGTTTTAATGGCTGCCATTGTGGGGAGGGTAAGCTGATGGTTGTAGACAAGCATTGGTGTGGGCCGGTTTGTATAGAAGGCTCTTCTTCTTTTTCTTTCGCTTCGCTGAATTCTGCGAATCAAGGGTTTGCCCCCACTGCCTCTAAAACTTCCAGTGTAGAGTGCTCTGATCTGGGTATCGATTATATTTGTGCTATAAGCGGCGAGGTTATACAGGGAAAGTCAAATGGCAAAGAGGAGGGCTGTGTAAGGGCTTGGGAGGGTGAGAAGATATGTCATCTGCCTTCTCAGGAGCCTGAACTGGACCTAACGCTGGGGCTTTCTAAGATCGGGGAAGCCTAATGTAAGTAAAAGTAATGATTTTTGAGTATATTGGCAAACGATCTCTGTGCTTAACAAAGGGTTTTTGTTACAGAGTATCTCATTTTTATCAAATTTGGTTAAACATATTGTTCTAGCATTCAAAATGGCCGAACTTTCTCCTACTCACTGAAAATATGATATAGGACTGCTCTTTGCAGACCTCTTTTGTCAAACAAACTGAGAAATTAGACTATTAATAAAAATTATTATTGAGAAGTTTCTATAAACATACTTCTTAAATATCCTTTGGTTTAATGGTCACTCAATAATTATTCAATATTTGGATTATGTTAGAATGTACTAAATAAATATTATGTTAGGGATTCTCCTTCAAGTTAGTAAGAATGGTTTTGATGGAAAAATAGTAGTTAATGATCTTTAATTTAGAATATGTCTTTTATGCAGATTTTCTTATTTTCTATTGAACCATTGGTTTTATTTGATATTCAATTAGGATAGAGTACTCAGTAGTTGTACATCTTAATTTTGTACCTCCCAAAATCATATAAGGTATTTTCAAATCAATTTTACAATTTATTTGGTTATTTCTCTACTTCATAGAGTTTTAGAACAACATTATCAACTATAATGCAACATCAACATGTTTTTTGTTGAGGTGTCTAAAAAGGAAAAAAAAAAGAAAAAAAGGTCTAATCGATAATTTACATCAAGTCATAATAAATGTGTATAAACCATGTTTTGTTGGTATGTAGAAATGATAGGTACGAACAACTTTGAAGTCACAACTAATAGTGTTGTACTATAAAAATAGTGGGCATTAAATCCACAAATATTATTACAACTATTGAAACATAGTCAAACATTTAAGCCATTTCCCCTATATATGAAGTCACAACTAATAGTGATGTACTATAAAAAAATATTACACAATCAAACATTTAAGCTATTTCCCCTATATATGAAGTCACAACTAATAGTAATGTACTATAAAAAAATATTACAGAATCAAACATTTAAGCCATTTCCCCTATATATGAAGTCACAACTAATAGTGATGTTCTATTAAAAAAAAATTACACAATCAAACATTTAAGCCATTTCCCCTATATATGAAGTCACAACTAATACTGATGTACTATAAAAAATATTGGGCATTAAATCCACAAATATTATTACAACTATTGAAACACGATCAAACATTTAAGCCATTTCCCCTATATATGAAGTCACAGCTAATAGTGTTGTACTATAAAAAATATTGGACATTAAATCCACAAATATTATTACAACTATTGAAACACAATCAAACATTTAAGCCATTTCCCCTATATACATATGATTTTCAATGTCTAAGACATAGATGATTTTTTGTTAATCTCAATAACTTCCTTTAATTCTTCCAATCTAATAGCTTATTATTTCCCTATGATTTGGGTGGTTCTTATGTAGAAATGGTGCTTGGTAACATTAAGCTAAGAAGTGTAGAGATTTGTTACCATATTCAAGTTTGATGGCTCACTAAACCCCTTGAATATATTGTAAATTCACTAATATATTTTGTTTCACAAACATTTAATTTTATAGAATCTAGAGTCAAGAAGTGGTTTGAATGATCTTTCAAAGTAAGGATCATATTCCCAACTATTTTATGTAGTTTAAAAGATTCCCTAATGTCTTTCTTTTAAATATTTGAAAGCTATGGACTCCTTCCCTCTTAAGTTGAAATGGTGCAAGTTTTAACATTGATGACACTAATCTAAGTTGACTACATATTCTTGATTGGTTGAAAGAGTTTCAATCCCATTTAATTAGCATTATCGATAGTAGCAAGCTCACTAAGGAATTTCAACATGACAATAACAAAATATTTCCTTTGTTTTCCTCCTAGAAGATTCTATGGATCGATTTCTTAGGAGTTGTATAGGAACAACTATGCATTTGAACCTTTAGTTTTTTGCACCATCTCATTACCATCTTGCCTAGAATTGTCTAAAAGTTTATCTCTAAATACCTTGCGTGTTTGTGGTAAAGAGCATATCGACCAAGAAATATCACGCCTAACTCCAATTTTTAAATTGAATATGTATTGGAATAAACACATAAATAGAGCATTTAGATGGGCCAAATGTATGCCACAAAAAGCGATTTGTTGGCTTTGATGGAAAAATGATAGTTACTAATCTTCAATTTAGATGCATTTTTAGACAAACTTTCCTATATACTAACATGCTATTAGTTTTGTCTAGTACCCAATTGGGCTAGAGGACTAAAAACTTGAGCACCTTAACTTTGTGCCTCTCAAGATCCTATGCGGTGTTTTGCATCACTCTTCAAATTGTTAACAACTTATTTGGTAAGTTCTCTATTAAAATCTAATGTTTTAGGGTCACATTATCAATATGATGCTACATCAACATGCCTTTTTTAGAGGTGTCTAAAAAGACAAAAAAAATTAGATCAATAGTTGTACATCAAGTCATGATTATCTTAAGCCATGTTTTGTTGGTGTGTTGATGCTATATCACATTATTTGTTACTTTTTTGAGCTAACTCAAGAGCACATTTCATTTAATTATAAGTAGTAATGACTAACAATAGCAACCTTTAAGTCACAACTAATAATGATACTATTAAAAAATTTAGGCATTAAATCTATACTATCACAACTATTGCAACACACATAAAACATTGAATCATTTCCCTATTTACACATGGTTTTCAATATTGATGGTTCATAGATGAATAGTTTTTATTAATCTCAATAACTTTCTTTAATTTTCCCCTTCTAATATTTTTTCTTTTCCTATGGTTTGGGTGGATTTTAAGTATATATGATGTTTGGTAACATTAAGCGAGTGTTTAACAAGTGTAGACTTGTTACCATGTTCAAGTTTGATACTTCACTACATGTGTCCTCAATTATATTGTAAATAAAATGATGTAATTCACAAATATATGATGTTTCACAAGAATGTTTAATTTTATAGACTATAGAGGTAAGAAGTGATTCCCAATTTGATCTTTTAAAGGAAGAAACATATTCCTAACTATTTAATGTAGTTCAAAAGATGCCCCAATGTCCTTTAAAATGTTTGAAAGATTTGGGCTCCTTCACTCTTAAGTTGATTATGTTAACATTGATGGTACTAATCTAAGTTGACCACATAGTCTTGACTAGTTTTAGGAGTTTTGGTCCCATTTTATTGACATTTTAGTACCACGCTCGTGCTAAGGAATTGCAACACAACAAAAAGAATTATTTTCCTTTATTCTCTACAGGAACAACCACACATTGGGACTTTTACTTTTATGCATCATCTCATCACCATCTTGCCAAGAACTATCTTAAAAACTACAACTCTAAAGACCTTTCATGTTTTTAGTAAACACCATATCAACCAAGAAATATCATCCCTAACTAAAGTTTTTAAATTGAATATATATTGGAAAAAGCACATCTCTAGAGCATCTAAATGGGCTAGGCTTCATGTAGATCGACCAAACTATACCACAAGAAGAGATTTGATAGATTTGATAGAAAAATGTTAGTTACTAATCTTCAATTTAGATGCATTTTTAGATAAAATTTCCTATTTGCTAATGAGCTATTGGTTTTTCTAGAATCCAATTAAAGGTAGAGGACTCAAGAATTGACCACCTTAAATTTGTGCCTCTCAAGATCATATGTTGTGTTTTTGAATCACCCTTAACTTTTTATCACAACTTATTTGGTAAGTTCTCTACTTAAATCTAAAGTTTTAGGGCCACATCATCAACTATGACGCCACATCAACATTTTTTTTGAGGTGTCTAGAAAGACAAAGAAGGTTAGATCAATAGTTTTACATCAAGTGATAATAGTTGTGTCTTAAGACATGTTTTGTTAGTGTGTTGATCTAAAACCACATGATTTGTCACTTTTTGGAACTAAAGAGGACATTTCATCCAATTGTAAGTTGTAATGATTGACATTTATAACCTTTAAGTCACAATTAATAGTGTTATACGATTAAAAATATTAGGAATTAAATCTACACACTAGATCACAACTAATGCAACACACTCAAAAATCGAGTCATTTCCCCTATATATACATGATTTTCAATGTTATGATGTAGATGAAGAGTTTTTAATAATTTCAATATCTTTCTTTAATTTTCCTCTTCAAATATCTTTTTTTAATTTTCCTATGATATAGGTGAACTTTAATTACATATGATGTTTGGTAACATTAAGAGGGTGCCTAACAAGCATATATTTGTTACCATGTTCAAGTTTGATGCTTCACTACCTGTGTCCCTTGATTATAATGCAAATGTAATATTCTAATTCATCGATATATGATGTTCCACAAGAATACTTAATTTTATAGACTATAGAGTTAAGTGATTTCCAGTTATCTTTTAAGGGAAGAATCATATTCCCAATCATTCTATGTTGCTTAAAAGATGCCCCAATGTCTTTCTTCTTTAAAACATTTGAAAGCTTTGAATTCCTCCCCTCTTAAGTTGAAATGGTGGAAGTGTTAACATTGATGGCACTGAACTAATCTAAGTTGACTGCATAGTCTTGACTACTTGGAGGAGTTTCAATCCCATTTAATTAGCATTATGGATAGTACCTTGAGCTAACTAAGGAATTAGAAAAAGAAAAAAATATAAGTTTTTGTTTGTTTTCTTAGAAAACTCTATAGACGGGTTTTACTAGTTACTAATTTTTTTAAATTGAATTGATATTGGAATAAACACATTTCTAGAGTGTTTAGATGGGTTACACCATGTTCAAATTGACCAAATTATGCCACAAGAAGCACAATAGGATTGATGAATCCAATGACACAATTGTTACCTTTTTTCCTTGTGTAGAAGGTATCTTAAATAAAATCAAAAAAATAAATTGGGATGTCCTCTAATCCATGTTAGAAGGTTAGGAATGATACTTCTCCTAAAGAATCAAAGTGAACTGTTTGTTGACTTAGTATTATAAAATTAAGTGCTCTTGTCAAACCCCTTATATTTGTGAAATGAAGCATAAACTTTGAATGCAACAATAAATTTACAATTAATGAACACAGTTAACACTAAACATCACATACACTTAGAATTCACATAAATCCTATTGAAAAAAGAAACTTAAGGAAAGAAGTCGAGATTAACAAAAACCCTCACAATCTCAATACAAATGAAAATTAAATTCTTAATAGCTTATTAGTAATACCCTTAGAAACACTCTCTCCATTTTTCTCTTTTGTGTTTGAATAAAATTTAGAAATTTTTAAAAGTCTCTATACTTTTTAAAATAATTCATTAAAAAAAAACTTATAAAATTTCTCGTTGCTATATTCTTTGATCAAAAGGAAATATTGATAAAAGCTAAATACACAAAAAAAACTCTCCATCTAATATTCAATTTATTAAAATCATCAAATATTCGAATAAATTATAAATTAATAATATCTTCGTATTAAAACTGCGACATTCGAGCCCTAAACTTACGGTCGATTTGCGTGTCAAACAAAGTTTTTGTGCAGATCATCCATTCAAAGCTGCAATTCAAATGCTAACGCACACCTATTTACAGAAAAAAAACGTTGTACCCTAAATATATATTCTGCTACAATCCTATATAAATTTCGACCGTCCGCCTAAAATTTCTCTTTTCATGTGATACGGTTCTGAAATTTTGAATTGTACTTTACAGATAAAACAAATAAAAACGGCCAGATCAAGTTTAGCCCCTGTGCATAAAAATGGCTGATTCTGGTGCACTTTGTATTTTATTTCATTATTTTCTGAGAATTTCAGAACTGCTGAGTAATTTAAGCACAAGCAGGCGTAAAAAGTGGTTTAGCAGAAGAAAAGTACCTTTTTTTGTTGATCAGGGTTTGTACTTGCGGACGAAAAGGCTACATTGGCTACCGTCTCAGTTCAAATGGACTGTCGATTTCTTTCCTTGAGCTTTCTGCTCCCGAAAATATCGTCCACCACTTGGACATATTTAAATGTGGAAGAATTGAGTGGGAAGGTTCCAGAAAGTGATACATTCTCGGCGTGGAAGGTAAAGCATGATATTCGAGCGTGCTATATTCGCATGTGTTTATTTTTTAAGGGAATAAGGGTTTATTATTATATTAAAATATATGTTATTATTTCCAAAAGGTATGAAGAATATAATTGTACTTAAAGTTTAGGTAAGGTAAGAGTATATAATAATAATATTATAAACGAGTTTCAATAATTGGTAGATAGTAAATTATTCTATTTAGTTGGCAAGTTTTAGTTATTGGGAGGATTCTATATTTGTTAGTAGCATTTTCATTAGTTTGTTTTTGGTGAGTATTATGTGGAGGGGAACTATTATTTTTTAATAGGAGAAGTAGTCAAGGATAATTTAGGAAATTTATTATTTTGACTATCACTATTACTTCAACTATGGGGTTGCGAAGCACTGATGGGGTAATGGGAGTGTTGGGACCATCTTTGAGATCTTCATTGTCGTAGAGGAGAACCAAGAAGTTGTAACAAGCTTGAGAACTACATCTACATCTATGTTGATGCCTTTGAGGATAGATTGGCCCCTTTGAGAAGGGGGGATTGGTGAGACTCGGACAATAGTGCAAAGCCCATTGTTCCAATGATTTAACAACACTTACAAACGAGTAACATCTAGTGCAACCTTATTTGCTTGCACCTAGATTTGTAAAAGAACATTGGAACAAATCATTGAATTATAGTACAAAGAGAAGTGAATATCAACATAAGCTCTAGAAAAAAGGAATTGAATTCTCGCCTTTCCAAATGTTGAACAAAAATTCCACTGTAAAAGCATGTCATTAATGGGTAAATTTAGTAGGAAACCTAGGCCAATCCTTCTAAAGAACCATATGCCAAGAAAAAAAGGCTATGGTTTGAAAGGCTCAAAGAAACTGTGAATCTAATTCCAAGTAGATTAGGCTCTAGTGTAAAACTAGAAAATATTCTTAAGAGTATCTTGGTGTTCATGAAAAGGAAAATGTCGATTGACAAGTCCTTATTGATCAATCTAGATCCAATGGTAAGACCTTGGTAGTGTTGGCACATGTTGTCATTGATGTCAACACTAATGGTTGTCATTGATGTTAACACTAAGGAGATTATTGACAGCTCTTGTCAACATTGATTGTTAGTTGTAATTGATGTCAACACTTGAGTAGTATGTTTTTAGTCCTTGGCATTGGTTGTCTTTGTTATATATTTAGTTTGGGCTAACATTGGTTGGATGCCATGCCTTATCAAAGAAAAGAAGAATTGAAGAAGTTCCTCGTTGGATGTCATGCCTTATCAAAGAAGAGAAGAGTTGAAGAAGTTCATGGATGGATGTCATGCCTTATCAAAGAAGAATTGAAGAATTCCATGGTTGATGTCAAGCCTTATCAAAGAAAAAAAGTGACGAAGTTCATGGTTGGATCTCATGTCCTATCTAAGAAGTAAGAAGAGTTGTTGATGTTCATATAATGCATTATTTTTGTCAGAAGAGTTTATTTCATAATGATATATTTAGATGAGGATTAGAAGCATCAAGGTGAGGATTAGAAGCATTACTCATAGTGGAGACATGTTTCTGAAGGTCTACAACATGTCTTATGCTCTCTCCTGATGTTCTTGATGATGTATGAGTTGTGGAAAGAAAGTTTTAGTCTTTGTAAGTTGCTCAAACGTTTCTGGTTCAACAAGCTACATCGAAGTTTGTCTAGGAGAATGTTATGCATTCCTCTGTTGTTGTAGTTCTTGTCTTGCGGTTTGGTATTCAATGTTAGTGCTTTATGTATGTTGCACTCATCTTTTCAAGTCACTCATGTTGCTAAGGAGGTTCCTATGAATTGCAGAAGGTTGGCAGTGTTGCTAGTTGTCTGGGATGGTTTGGTAAGTGCTCCACATTTCTCTGCAATGATGTCTCTGCTCCTACGGCTTGGTGAATTTCTCTCAATGTTTGTGCAATGTCTCAATTCCAATATCATATTTTGAAGTGGTCTAGAAGTTGTTATACAACTGTTACATCATCTGGTTATGTATTTTGTGTTTCCTAAATAGAGTTTTATGTACCTATTTGATATGTGGTTGTTGTTGATGGCATGACAGTATATAAATGATTTTGGATGTTCAAGGAACATCCCTATGTGATCTACATGTTGCTAATTGGCCTCTTTGATGTTGCATTATCTCTTCAATTGGCTTTTTGGGTTATTTATGGATATCTAGCTGACAGGGCTTGTTCCTTTGCTTGGCCTATGTGCTTGGGGGGTTGTGCCAACAATGGAAGATGTGTCATAATAGATTTGGGTCCTAACCTATATTTTTTAGGATTGCATCAAGTAAATTCAATTGAAAAAGTGTTTATTGGCCGACTGATTATGTGCTTCAATGTTTTATCCACATGTTTCCTTGATGTAGACTTAAGTTGATGTGTGCTTGCATGTAAACTATTTTGGATCACATTGGAAGAAGTGCTAAGATTTTTTTGGTCCTCTCTATCTTCAGGATAGGACTGCATTATGTTTTTGGTGGCCAACTAGTTGAATTCTTTGTTTATTCTCTTCTCGGTCGACCTAATTGAAGAATTGAAGTGGTTGCAGTGGATATAAATGCAAGATCATTTTGGATGCAACAAAAAGGAGTAGTGTACAAGTGCAAAAAAAGTGTGTGTGTGAGTTGTATTGAATATCCAATAGAGATAACACTAAATATTATGAAAGGAAATATAAATTAAGCTTGAACACACCTCAGTCAACAGAGAGTTATGTTGGCAATCTTTGTAATTCTCTTATAAATATTTTGTATCCTACTTTGAGATAGTGAATCTCATCGGGTCCTTTGTATCTTTCTCATGGAGTCGGTTGGTACTTTAGTGCTATAATTCCTTTTTGTATCTTTCTCTAAGGCAATGAGCCTTCTTGCAAGTCTTTTGGCAGTGAGCCTTATATTGTGAGTTAACTCTCATTGTGGTTTTCCTCTCATTGGGTTTTCCACATAAATCCGGTGTCTCCTTGTGCATGTGTGTGTTCTCTATCTCTTTCTCTTTGTTGTTGACCTGATTACTGTTATATCTTTCATTGGTAAAGTCCGTTGAAGGTGTTAAAGATTCAAATTGCTATATTCTTCTTTGTTACTGCTCTACTTAAAGTTCCATCTTTATTTGCTAAAGGAGATTGAGTTGTGCTGAAAGTTTCAAGTTCTAGAAGGGGTTAAGTTTTGTGTAGAATGATTCACCCCTCTCAGTCTTTGAAAGGGTTCAACAATCGGTATAAGAGCCAAGTTCCTCTATAGAAGTCTAACAACTTGAAGAAAATATCTAGGATGGCATGTGATGGATCATACAAGGGTCTTAAGTTTGATGGGACTAATTACTCCAACTAGAAAATGAGAATGGAAGGACACCTAAACTCTCCTGATTTTGGTGTTTGGCAATTAGTCAAAAGCATGATTATGTTGCTTCTATCACTCCTATTACAAATCCTACTAAAATCAGATTGTATGATTGTAATGCTAAAGCCAAGAATGTTATTCTATGTGGACTAGTTGATTCAAAGTTGTTGAAGGTGATGAATTGCAGTTTTGCCAAAGATGCTTGGGAAAAGCTCAGTAGTATCTACATAAGGAGACTCTAAAGTGAAGCAAGCCAAGATGTAAATCTTCAAGAGAAAATTTGAGACTCTAAAGATGATAGATGATGAAGACATTGCAAACTATATGCTCTGGGTTCAAGAAGTTGTTAGTGACATTACTAGTCTTGGTGGAGAAGTGAAGAAAGTGAAATAGTAAAGAAGGTTTTGAGATCTCTCCCAAAAATCTTACAATCATAAAGTATCTTCCATTAAGAATCCAAAGACTTGGATCAGTACTTAGTTGAAGAAATGTTTGGTACTCTTACTGCCTTTGAGATGAGAGAGTTTGGTCAAGATGTTCCAAAGAAAGAAGTTGCTTTCAAAGTCAAAAAAAAGATTTAAGATGAGGCTCCTAATCAAAATGAAAATTTTGATGATGTTGAAGCTAACTTTATGAGAAGACTAAAGAAAGCTATTGGAAAATACAAAGGTAAGTTACCATTCAAATGTTTCAATTGTGGAAGAGTAGGTCATTTTGCATCCAAATTCCCATATAAAGAATCAGTTGATAATAACAAAGAGAGAAGATCAAAATAAATTTGTATTCCAAGGATGGCAGCTGCTCCTTTGAAGATGATGATAATGATTCAAATGTTGAGAAACCTATTACACTTGATTGAATGAAGGAAAAATTGCAAGAAAGGCTTGTGATAGATGTTGTTGCCCCTAATCTTGAGGAATTTTTATCTAGGATCAATAAGCCGAGGGAGAAGAAAAGGGAAAAAATTTATTCCAAAATTGTCAGGGATGATTCCAATAATAGGGTTGTGGACATTGCCACCCCTTCAGTTGATAAAGCTAAAGGATACATTGATCATAAAGAATATACCATCTCTTCAATTAATTTTGGGCCCACCACAAAGAAACAAGAAGTTCACAAGCTCAAAGAGTTTTTTGAAACAATTGTACAAAGGCTAGAAAAGGAGGTCAAAGAAAAAGAGCAATTAAAAGTAGAAGTGGAAGAATTGCAAAGTTATATCAAACACTTGGTTAGCCCTATGCAACAAGATGAGGGAACATCTGCTCCTGCAAGGATTTTGTCTAAAGAATCCATTAATGAATTGGAGAAAATGAAGTTTTTTGCTAGAGTGACTTACAAATGGATTGATGGTATTTCTGACAAAGGAATCCCAATTTTGGATGAATTGGTACAACTCTACACTCGTACTCAAAACTATTCCCAAAAAGTGCAGTCTAAGATAATTTATAATTGCAAGAGTTCAGATGATAATACATTACTCAAGTTGAGTATGTTGATGGATGTTCTGCTATAGATTTTGATCAAGGAAAGTATTGTAACTAAAGATAAAGCCAATGAACCTGAATTTTGGTTGCATTCCTTGAAATTCAGAAAGGAAACAATGGATAAATCCTTAACAGATTATGCAAGGATAGAATTCATTGGATGCAATTTATGATGGATGTATTTCATTTTTGGAAGCTTTGACAGGAAATACAGTCTCAAGAGAAAATGTGGATATTAATGTTTTAAAGACTTGGTGGAAAAGTATTTTTTCTCACTTAGAAGATTCTACCCTTACAAAAGATCATCTAGAAGGTGCATCTATGTTTTTGAGCATAATGCACAAGTTTCAAGATTCTCAAGATGATTGGACCAAAAGAATAAAAGGTTTTGATGTTGAGTCAGTCGCCTTGTCTCATAGGGTAAAAATTATTCCCACACCTCTGAATGAGGAACTTAATGGCGTTCTCTCAATATTTTTGGAATATGCCAAGAAGGATAATGAAGCTGGACAAGTTGCATTGGAGGAGGATCTTTCTTGAAGTCAGTGCAAATCTTCTCCAAAGAAAAACACCTAGTTGGCTTGCCTAGGGTTATGTGATGAAAAGTTGTATTTTAAAATTTGTATTTAAGGTAAAGTGGGATGACTTAATGTAAATTGCCCTACCTAAACCATCCTAGTTTGGATAGATCTGAGCCATTGATTGTAAATGAATCTCAACCTTTAGTTTATATTTGATAAATCTATAAAAGGGCTATGCCTTCTCATTATAAAAGAAAGAGAACTTGTAATCGTTGCATAAATACTACCAAAATAAATACAAAAAAATATTTTCATGAATTTTCTTGTGTTCAATTTTAAATGTTAGCATGGTTGCACATGTGTTTGCTCTAGATTCACCTTTTAAAATCAGCTAGTTATCTGAAGATTTGTTGGATTTGATATTGATTGAATTCCAGGTTCATACCATTTGACTCTTGTTGATTGTAAGTTTCAGTTTATGGTTGGTGATAGGGTAGGGTTGGTTGGAACACTCACTGTTCCATGCTCTGGGTCCTTGTTCTCAAGAACCCCTATGGTGTCACTCTCCACCACCTTAACCTATAGGCCCTAATACTAGTTAGGCACCCCTGGTTCTCCTGGCCAACCCTACTATCATTTCCATTTCCCTAACCAAGCCAATCTTGGTGCTTTCTCTACCATTCTTTTCCCTAGCCCTTAATCTTCCCTAAAGGCTAAATATCTCCATTCCTTCAATTGCTATTTGCAGGGGTGTAGAAAGGTTTCAATAGGCTTCCAACATTCCTCCTAGAGTGCTTGTAGGTTCACCAAGCTTCATTCTTCCTTCGCTTTCACCAAACCCTCATCTAGGGTTTTGGTTCCTTAGTTCTAGGTCTTCAAAGTAGGTCTTTTCCCAAGAGAATGAGGTAGTTCTCCTAAATTCTACAAAATACTTCCATTATTTTCTTGGAATTGGTTATGTCCTTGCCCACACCTTGAAGAATTTTGAAACTTGGAGCCTCCACTGTCCGTACTCTATCCTGACCATTAGTTTAGTAAATTTAGGCTTGTTTAAGCCATTTTCTGACCACCCGATGGACTGTCATTTTGTTTTCCAGTCAAATGGAATGTTGGGACCTCCTCCTTGGTACCAAGCCTCCACAAGGCTTCCCTCCAACTTCCTACCATAGGATTTTGCAAGGAGAGGTCACCCCTGCAAGTTAGGTGCTTGTTTTGCACTGTCCTTCCTAGCCAGGCATTGCCAAGCTCGCATAGGAAGTGACTTTCCTCATGACTACTCGACCCCTAAAGACTCCTAGACCTAATCTATGTACATGCATGGAGATTAGCCTCATTCCCCAAAGACTATACACTAGGTATAGTGGAATATAAAGGTCTAAGTCTCCATGGTTGACAGTTCACCAGACTGATCAGCAAGGGAAAGAAACCAAAACTAGCTAAGAACAAAGCTATGTAACGATGAAAATGCTTAATTATTGACCACACAAAGCTTTGAAAAATAGTTACATCACATTCCACATGTATCTAGATGCCTGGTTATACCATTAACACAAACACAAAAAATTAACCAATTACTCCTATTGTTTCTTATTTCTCCTTCATGGAAATTTTCAAGATTACAAAAACTCCAAAATGCCTTCCAAATGACTTCCAACCCAACTACAGGTCAAGGCATACCTTTTATAGGTTGGCCAAAGTAGTTGTGCCTCCCTTGGGTCGGACAAATCAGTTACCAAGTGGGAAAAGTGCAAATTGTCCCAATTTGTCCCCAACTTCCTAAGACTCACACAAATGAGTGTTTTAAACTCAAAACTTAAACACTCCTGATAGCTCTTGACCAAGGTATTTTGGTAATCCACTCACTCAAAGCAATGGTCAACATGACCTTATCCAAATAAAAAACAAATTCATAAACCTTTCCTATTCCTAGTGTTTCCTAGGTGCTCCTGCACCAGTTGGTTTGAGCCATTTTTATGCATAAGTTCAATTATAAGTTGTTTATTAAATTGCATTGACTTGATGGGTTTAATGAATAATTTGTAATATGCAAATCTTAAGAATACTATTGAAGATTGTATTTGTTTTGTGTAGTTGTGTTAAGTTGGAAAAGTAAAACAAGGTTTTAAGGAACCTATCTATTGATTCCAATCTATTTTTAGTCTTAGATTAAATTAGGTTTTCTACGCCCTAATCCTTTTAAAATTTATTTGAGGTTAAATTAGAAAATACAAAAAAAATCAGTGTTGGAAAGCTAAATTAGAGATTTTAGATCTCAAAAAGAATAGAAATTGTTGGAGAGGAAATTTTGCAGAAATCTCAAACTCAATGCAAAAATGAAGTTTTCAGTTTTCAATTTAAGTGTGAGTCCCCTTGTGATTACCAACAATATCACATTCATTTCACTGAGTTATCCAAGTCACATTCAAGACCCCACTACCAAAACCTTAGGGTTAGATTATTTAAGTAATCAAATAGGTTTTCATTTCAAGAGAGGATATGATACCTAGTGTATTTTATTCTATGTTGGTGAGTGCAAAAACACATATTAACAAGATCACTTGATCCACAATGAAGAGCTTTGAACCATCTTTCCAATTCCTTTTAAATTTTGAAATTTTTATATGTTATGCAAAAGTTATGCCTAATTTTGTTAAATAACCTATTTGTAAAATGTCAGTAAATCAAAAGCACCATTTTATGGATCAAATGCACCATTTCGTCAACCAAAAGAATAGTTTCATAGACCAAATACACAATTTCATAAACCAAATGCACAACTTTGTGCCAAAATTCTCATATGTGTCATTTCATCAAGCAAAAGCATAGTTTTATGGATCAAATTCATAGTTTCACGGATCAAATGTGTCGTTTCATAAACCAAATGTGCAACTCTATGCTAAAATTATTAGATGCATCACGTTCGACTCAAAAGAGACTCAAATCTAACCAATTGCATTTTAAGAATAACTAAATGCACTACAAGATTGACCAAATGTGTAGATCTTACCTATCGACAAAGTAAACTCTCAACAAATATGGAAATATTTATTATTATATTCTAAATGTGACATGTGTCGGCCCAAGTGCGATGCAAGTCAACACGAAAACACCACAAATCAATCTGAATGCGTAAATTTGACCTGCAACTTCAAAGAAACACACTTATTACATTTTTTTTATAAACTCAAGAATGTGGATCCCACTTGGCATGCCAAAATATGGATGATTAAAATGTGAATTAGAAATAATAACAATGCAATGAGTGTACAAAATTCACACCTCAAAAATCACTCAATAAAGCCTAAGATCTATAGATAAAATCAAATGATAAATAATAATACCGTAGTAAAGAGCTTAGATTGCTCTATTGTTTCTTTGATAATTACTTGAATGTTTGATGTAGATTGCTCTTAGATATTTAGCATAACCTTGATATCAACATGATAGAATGAAGATTTGATGCTTGATGCTTGATAGATGCCTGCTTGATAATGATAATGATCTTTCTCTTGATAATGTTATAGATCTTGTGATACATACAATTATGTTCTAGGGGAAATGCATGAGTGAAGGTCTTATTTATATGGCTCATCTAACATTTGATCAATAGTGGAGATTAATTATAAAGATCAATGGATGAGAAAATTTGAGAGAGGGTGGGACCTATAATTTGAATTTGATGAAGGAAGGAAAATAACTAGAAAGAATTCAATAAATAATTATTTAATTCAAAATGATAAGGGGGAAATAAATAAATATTTATTTATTTATCTTAGAGGAAAATTAATTTAAATAAATTATTTTAATTTATTTAAAATAGGAGTATTAGCTAATTAATTTTTTTTAATTAATTATAGAGGGCCAAAGATAAATTAATTAAATAATTAAAATTTATTTAATTAATATAGATATGATGAAAAAGATTAAGATAATAAAATAATTAAAATTTATTTAATTTATTTGGATGCAAAGGGAGAATATTAGCTTAATTAAATAATTATTTAATCAATATAGATAAAAGAAACGACAAAGATAATGATGAAATGATAAGATGAAAATGCATTAGTCATTTTTGGTGTCTACAATGGTAATTCCAAGATTAAGAACACTTAATTTTAGATTTGTATGAAAAACTATGTCCATATTGTAGTAGTCTAAGTCTTGTATCTCACCAATTGGTACCATAGTCTAATTATGAAGGTTTGATGTCAAACCTTTAAATTAGAGTTTAAAATTTCTCAATATCTTTAACTATAACAAAGTTGTTACCTTTGATTTTATCAAAGCCATATTGGGTGAATCAAGCATGAACGACATAATTCTACCATAATCTAAATCTTGTATATGAGAGGAATTTATAAACAAGTTCGTAGATGTAGTCCTAATAAAAGGCTATTGTATGGTTTATGTACCTCTTTTTACCTTCAATATTTAGCTATGAAATGATGTTAGTAAAGGTGGAGCAATAGTTGGAAAAACATAAGGAGACAACAATGAGTGATTTCATGGTAGACTTGCACTTAGTGCATGGTATTGTGATAGTTTAGAGCCTACTATCATGACCTTGGAAAAGTAGTAAAAATTTAAAGGTCACCATGGCCATGGTGTCCTAGAAGTTCCAATACATTCACAATGCATTTTCTTACCTACAGTAAAATGATGCCTACTAAAAATTGCTTATAGGTTATTCATGGCAATAAGTTCCTAGGATTAGAAGCCACTTGTTTTGGTTCAAAATTAGGTCAAGGATAATATAGGGTGGAGGAAGTGGATTTGCATGAACTAGGTGTGTGGAGTGAAGCTACAAGTGGTGGGTTTGCATGATGGAGAGTCCAATGAAATATATAAATGTTGACTCTTGTCTAGTTTTTTGGATTTTTCTATCAATCTTAAAATTGTATGTTAAAATATTGGTTATATTTTTTATTAGGTTTCATATGTGCATGTTTATCTTGAAATGTGCACTATTTCTATTGATAACAAACTTTTATGAATATGTTATTAGAAAAATATTTCAAAGGGTCCCCATAAGCCCTCACTAATTTTAATTAAAAACCATATGTTTTCAAAAAATATATATTTTACCATCTTGAATTCAATAAGTACACCCACTTCACTATATAATATTATCGTCACTTCCAAATCTAATTTCACTCACCAAATTAAAACAAAATCAGATAAGATCCATCTTTTAGTAATCCCTCGAGAACTATAACAATCATAATTACTTTTCCTATTATTTACTTTTCTTATAACCAATTAAAAATTATTATTTTCTAATATACTAATTTATGTTTATCTAAAATAGATAGTTATTTCAAATTACTATTGCTCACTACACATAAATGAAAGCTATAAAATAATTGCCTTCACAATATTCACTTAACTCAACAACAATAGAATTGCCTAAAGAGGCTCAAATTTCTTGAGCCATAGATTTTGTAGGGGCGGTGCAAATTTTGTAGAAGTTGTGAAATCAACCTCACAGAACCCAGTGAACACCTGCAAGCAAATAACCTGTCACATACAAAGGAGAACTAAAACACAAAATGTGCTCTACAAGCCTAAAAGATAGAAATGCATAAACATGAATTGAATAATTACAAAGAGATCAATACCCTAAAGGTGAGAACCCTCTAGGATGAATAATTAGTTATTAAAGGGCCTAAGTTTAGCTTAAGTGAAAATAAAGTAAAAGGTGACTTAATTAATTAATCGATATGATTGAATTAATTAAGTAATTAACCTTATTACTCCAACACCCCCTATTAAGATGAACTTAGGGAGAAGCTAAAAACTAAGGACAAAATGCATGAAAGCAAATATGGGTCCCGACAAACAAGGCCATGTAAGGTACCCATGTACAAATGTAGAAGATCTCTCACAACAGGAGAAAAGGAGAAAACCTCATGGGAAAATATCCTCTCCAAAAGAGAAATAAATGTGAAGGACTAAGAAGCCTCCAAACAAGAATGTCCCAAAAGAATAGGAACAAGTGAAGGACTAAGAAGCCTCCAACAAAGAATGTCCCAAACAAAGTAGGAACAAATGAAGGACTGAAGAAGCCTCCAAACAAGAGTGAAGGATGAAGAAGCCTCCAACCAAGAATAAATTGTCCCAAAAGATAGGAACAAAGGATGAACATGAAAAACACCACTGAAGTGTGAAGAAGCTACAAACACTGTCATAGAATGACTGTTGAAATGTTGAAAGAAGAACCTCTGCTGAAACATATGATGATCATGATCAAGAATACTAGAATCTATATGAGTGCCTCCAACGACACTACTCGAATCCAATGGGTAACCAAGGCAAACATCAAGAACTCAAAGATAGAGATGGCACAAGTACCAATAGTCTAAACAATTGATCAAGTGAAAATGGAAGGTTGCCTCCTGAATGCAAGAGTGTCCATATGGTAAGTGATCCATCTCAATGAAATGCAACTAACCAGCCACTGATGTACTCTATATCTGAAAGTACATAGAAACAAATACTAAATACATAGCTCACTCCAATGAAACCAAGGAAGCAATATCACCAATAGTAGAAACCCCCCATAATGCTGACAAGGGATAGTCATGACAGGTACACTGAAACTGAATGTCAGAAATAAGTGCATGAAGAAGAACCAAGAACATCTGAATGTGAAAACCTAAAAGTACCAACAAAGTATAAAGGGTGTGCAAAAAAAGGCACACGCACATGAGTCAAGAATCAATGTGATTCATTGATGTTGTGGAAGGAACACTCACCACAGAAAGGTATGATGGAAAACAAAGGAAAACATCAACCCCCCATGGCACTTTATAAAATAGTGCAAGTACAATAATGGAACAATATGATGTGCAAGAATCCCAATACTACACATACAAAGCTGAGGCACTTTATTTTAGGGCATTTATAGATAATAAATACATGCAATATGATCCCATAAGGTCCAAAAAAGTACTACATATTAGAAGAAGGATTTTTAGAAAAAACCAAAAATCAAATTTGGAAACCACCTGCACCACTGCAAAGATCTCTGAATCAGATTTTTGACAATATCTTGTTTTCCCATTTTTGACATTGTATGCAAAAGTTATGCTGAAAACATTGAAGGAAACTCCAAAAAAGAAGATCTGACTTTGACTGGCATTAAATGTAGAAAAACAACAAAAACAGGAAAATATACCTACACAACATGGTATTAGAGCTTTAGATCTACGACTTCTTGTTCATCTTTTGAGGGATCTTTCGTTATAGTGAAGTTTTTGTGAATTTTGAGTCAATTTGAACCTCACCATCACGTCCAAAACACTCGAATTAGGCAAGATTGACCTTTGTTTCGTTAAATTTGGATTCACAACGTCAAATCTCTAAGGGTTTCTAGATCCAGAGGGTACATACAATTTTGGATCATTTTTAGTCCAAACGGACCTCACCATTGTGTCTAGAGCACCCAAAAACCCCAGAATCAACTTTAAAATCATCGAAATCAAACACAGTAACTACAGGAGGCTAATTTTTTTCATTTCTAGGCTGTACGGCCTAGTATGGCACGAAATCCAAGAAAAAATTAAAAACACAATGTGCACAAGCGCTACTATTAGTTAACCGCTAGCAGTTAATGCTAGCGGATTGAATAATTACAAAAAGATCAATCCTTATGAAAGGAGATCAAAATCCTAAAGGTGATAACCCTAGGATGAATAATTAATTATTAAAGGGCCTAAGTTTAGCTTAAGTGAAAATAAAATAAAAGACCTGACTTAATTAATTAATCGATATGATTGAATTGATTAAGTAATTAACCTTATTACTCCAACATATTTATGCTAAATAATCCGTCTAAAACTCCTAGTAAACCATTGAATATGCCAATCTCACAGCCAATCATAATATCGAAGAACTCTTGATTACAGTCATATCAGGGTCTACAATCTTATAAAAAGTAGCTCTATTATTTTCTTCATGCCAATTATTTTATTATTTTCTTCTGACAAAGGATCACTCTACATTCAGGCACTTCATATATTTTGTTGATGGATAATAATCGGTTCTCAGGATTTTAAGTGATTGAATGAATGAAGACTTTTAATAACGTCCATGAGGCCAAACAACCTATGGGATCCATGGATCAATGGCAAAAAGGAGTACACTAGCAGCCCAAAATAAAGGCCACCACCTAGCAATTACTTGATCTCCCTTTCCTTCTAGATCTTGGATCTTGTATTATGTATTTTTATCAAGTAATCAACACTTTTTAATATTTTATCTGCCTCAAACAAACTGTATAGAGTGTCCACATTCAAAAAATTAATATAATTGTCTCGAATATCCATATAAGCTGGACAATCCATGATGTAATACCATTCCATATCAACATGATTTAAAGTACAAAACTTGCAAATCCTATCAGCCCATTCTTTTTTAGGTGTTGTCCACCTACCAGTTTCACACCTTAGTTGGTGTGAACTAGTCCTTAGCTGAGCAATTAACATTTCCGCTTTCCATTTTATTTTTTCTCCTATATAGTTCTTTTGGGAATGGTCATATGAGGGATTAAATTGCTTAATGTAATATTCTCCTTTCCTTGATAACTCCCTTTCCCACATGCTTTCTTTAACTATTTGTTGCACGTACATTTTGATTGCCTTAATGTTATTTGGGCAATTATCTATGTTGATACCCCATTTACTCAACCACTTGTTATTTTGCTTCATCCACGTGCTCTTCCTTCTACTTAATATCTCTCCTACTATTGTTTTGGGCCAACAGGACAACTCCATGTTCTCTAGCCTCTTTAAATAACTTAGTAAACAAATCATAGTTGATTTCTTCACAAGTAAGGCCCTAGCCTCAACTAGAACAATCTCATAGGGAACAAATGATTTTATTTTGAGGCTACTTATGATTAGATGTTTTTGTAGCCTTTCAATTTGTCTCCACTTCATTGTTGAAGTATTTTCAACCCAAACTTCACACCCATAAAGAACCATCGACACCACTAACAACCCGAAGAGAGTTTTCTTAGTTTTCCAGTCCCATAATTCAACACTCCTACATCTGTTTTGCAAAGAATATAAAGCTTTCCATCCACCTTGGATCCTTTTTGCTCTACATTTCTCCTAACCAAGTTTATAGTGAAAATCAAGGCCAAGGTACATATAATCACTAACCACTTGTAAGGGACTCCCTTCAAAGACAAATTCTATAACTTCTTTCTTTCTCTTCAAGGTAAATATCATAACCTTAGTTTTGTTGGTGTTCACCTGCATCCTAACCTCTTGACAAAATAACTCAAGAGATTTCAACTGATCCCTCAAATCCTGCACTATTTTTGCCATTAGAATAAGATCATTAGCATATAGAAGCAATTTTATTACATAATTGGTCAATTCAACTCCTCCTCCACCAAAATTGTCTAACCATTCCTCTAATTTGTCAATATACAACCTAAATAAAGCAGGTGAGAGAGGGTAGCCTTGTTTAACGCCAATGTCACTTCCAAAGCATTCTAACATTCCCTGTTTAGTTTTGATTTTAGCTTGTACCTGATCATATAATCTATGAACAAAAACCATGTGCTTTTTTGGAATTCCCAACTTTTCCATTCTAGACCATAGCTTTCTTCTAGGAATTGTGTCAAATGCTTTCTTGAAATCTATGAAGCAACAAAAGACCTCACCACCTTTCCTATCCCAAACTTTCTCAATCAAGTGTCTAAGAGTAATGCAGTGGTCAATGGTAGAGTGTTTTGGTCTAAAGTTTGTTTGACCTTTTTCCCTCTTTCCCTCTTTTTCTTCCCAACTACTAATCTGATGCTCAACCATGCTCCCAATTTTTTTTTCCAAAGAGCACATTAATCATTATAGTGTGATAATTTGAGGGGTTGTTGATATCCCCACTTTTGTGCAAGGGGATGACAACACTGGTTGTCTAGTTTGTCAGAAAATCGTACTGAATAACCCTATTGAATATTCTTTTGATGTGCGGTGTGAGGTCATCCACACCCCATTTTAAATATTATGATTGTAAGCCATCTATGTCATGTGCTTTTCCCACCGCAAGCCTTTTAACCCCTTCTTTGATGACTTTTGTGGAGAAGAGTTTATCCCTCAAGTTAATCATAGGACCTGCACATCTTTGTCTTCCACCCTCTCATATAACAGTTTTGCATATTCTAGCCATTGCGAGTCTATGATATTGTTCTCTATGACTGTGTTTTTTTGTTGTAATTCTTTCTAGAACCCTCTCGGATTATGCCTACCCATGCAAATCAACTCATTCCGTCTTGTTTGCATGTAGACCTCTTTTTTCAGTCTCACAAGATTTTCATACTCCTTTTTATTTCCCTCAGATTTGGCTATTCTTTTCACTGCCTTCCATTCTTTGCCATACCTCGAATTCCTGGAAAGCTATTTTTGTTGCCTCTCTTAGGTCTAGACCTTTTGCACCAACTAAGAGCTTTGAGGATTATAGAAGTTAGATTATCATTGCATATTGTTTTTTTGTTTATAGTGGTCATGTCAGTACCACCCACCTCTTGAATCTATTTTTCAAGATTTGTTCAAAAAATATCTTGATTATCCTGTGTCAAGAGGATTGTTCCACTAAAAGACTCCTTTTAATTTGGTTGCAGCCTAGCCTAATAATTAGTGTCATGTTACATGCTGATTTTTCCATATATAACGCGAAACCGGTGACCACTTAAAGGCTCCATGGTCACTAGCCTAGACGATCTATTTACACCTCCCCGTTGGCCCGATGGTAGTCTATGCATGGTGTGAAGAAAGGATTGTCACGTGCCACAAGTACATTAGCCTCAACCCTATGAATATAGAATTTGAATGAAACAAATGTTGATTGACAAGATACACCGATGTTTAACAAAGTTAAAATATATAATCATTAGAAAAACTGGAGCATGTTTCATGGCATTCATTTCTTTCTTAATTTATTTGCAATTAATAAATAACAATAATGGATGACAAATAAAATGTTAGTTAACAAATCAAATTTATCCCAATGACCTATGGGCCCAATTCTAGAAGATTATAAATTAATCACAATATTTAAACTAAGAGTTTAATAAATTAAAGTATTTATAGGTTAAATAGAAGGTTATTTGCACTAAAACTAAATCATGGGATGTTTTTTATTTGGTAGAATTAGTATGGGGGAGATTTTTTATGAAATCTTTCATGTCAGTTTCACATTATTTTTGTAATTTTATTATAGGACACATGTCTAAGATGATATCTCTTTAATTAAGAGTCAAGGGTTGAGGGGTATTTATTTCATTGAAGTTGTCTTAGGCACAATCTTGAATGTATCCCTCATAGTGTTGGAGACTTGCACTATACAAGAATTGATTCTTAGTAGGTGCATTTCACTAATAGACCAAGAGCTTTTCAACTTGATATGTCAGTTAAAGCAAAGAGATCCATAGTATTACGATCTCATTGGTTGATAGCATAATAATATGAATATGATATGAATTAGTAATTAGATGCTAACATGTAGACCTAGAATTATAGATTGTGGTGAATTTTATACTTATTGCATGCATTTTAATCCTTAATTAAAGGAAGTTCTACCTTGTTGACGCATGTTAGTCTTAACCTAAAAAATACTAATTAAATTTGAGGCAACTAATCTAAGGTGTTTTGATTGCCATGGATCTCGAAAGGTTTCTTCTAGATTGTTGAGGATTAATGTGTTACTATGTAAAATTAGGAAAGAATATGATAGTATACTTGATGGACTCACCTACTATGCAAATCAAGGATGACTCAACATATTATGACCAACAATAAGCAGACCCCTACAAATACACTCATTTTTTTCTTCCTACTATTTTGAATAACTATAGTGTTAATACATTTCAATGCTTGACCTAATCATTATCTCATATAATTATTTGTGCTCTAAAATGTCTTAGGCTACCTTATATTCAATATATGCTTTCTATATCCCAAATCTCATTAATTTTTACATATAATCTTCAATTTGTTGATAAGTAATTCAATCAAAAATAATTCTAAATATATCTACACTATTAATAAATAATTTAATCAAATAAACTAATTTCCAAATATATTGGAATAACAAAATAATAACTATGCAACCATTATTTATATTAGATTTTATTTCTTGTTTAGATGTTCAATGTGTTTTATTTCTTTATAAATATGCATCCATAATATGTTGATAAGTGGGAGGTATTTTCTGCACAACACTTGCTAAAAGATTTCACGAATGGGGTAGCAAGCTAAGAGAACTTGATCTTGGGGTAAAATCCATGGCTAAGCATGCTTGAGACAGAGTAGTATTAGGATGTGTGACCTCCTAGGAAGTCACGATGCTTCACGCTTGTGTGCATCACCTAGATGCAATGAATGCTAAATGGATCATTCATACTCATGAGAGATGAGTTCGTGTGAAATATGCGTCAATGAGTTTGACTCAAAAACTATACAATTGAATCTTAATAGCAATATCATGATGTATAATATATCTTAAATCTTAGGTAGTCAAGAGTGTATATCATACATAATGAGAAACATCTATATTACATTGATAAACAAGATATATCTACAAACACTTAAATTATAAACTTTTTTATTGAAATAAAATAAAATATAATAAATAAAATTGTAATAGAATTAAAAATATACAATAGAGAAATCATACCAAGAGCCCAAAGGAGGAACCAATACACTTAGAGGGTTATAAACTTATATGAAGAGAAAATTTGTGAAATTCCCTTCACAAGGCCGCAAAAGGTCCATTCTCAAAATGGACTGTATATGGTAAATATTTATGAGATCTCATTATATGATAAACTGGTTTTATGTCCCATGCATAGGTAATACACTCAATACATGGGAATTGGATTAAATTGATGTTGGACATGATGGCTTATCATGTGACTTCAACATGGTTTGAAGGTTGTAGATGGCATGGTGTGATCTAATCTTAGGTGTTATTTGTGGTTTATTTTCCTTTTTTATTGACTTGGTTTTAGCTATTAAAATCATCCCCTTACCATCCTTTCCATAAAGACAAGATATATAATAAGTTATTAACAACAATTTTCTATTAGGATTTAGGTGTCATCTACCTTTTAAATTGTATGCTATTTTACATGCTTCCAACATCATTGGAAAGTGTCTCTAGACACTTCTAGGGTGTTATTGGAGATTAATTTGTAATATTTAATTCCACCTATCATTTATAATGCATTGACAAGGAAGGAGAGATTCATTAGTAGTGATAAAGATGACTTGTGGAGACACAAATAAATTACTTAAAGTTCTACCGACAAGTGGAGCACTTGGGAAAGAGTGGATGACTCTTGAGCTCCAAACTTGTGTCTTTTGGAATTCCCCGAGTTGGGTATTTGGTAGAGAAAAAAAAGACTTTTTGGACATTATATTATATGTTTCTTGGCACTCCTCAAGTTGGGTGCTTGGGAGAGTTAGAACAAATATTTTTTGGATACATTTGTGATCTTTCACATTTCGAGAGGCAATCCAAATTTTTGAAGTGTTGGAAATGGGAAGAAGCATTTTGGGTGCCATGTTTTATGGTTTTAGTTTCTCCTTTGTTTCAATAACTCTACAAATTGATAACTTGGATAGTGGCAAAGGAAGATAGAAAGTGATAGGAATATAATAAATAGGTTGAAGAGATTTTAGGAACAAGATAGAGAGTTGTTTGTGTAAATATTGTTCATACTTACATAGGAGCTACTAAATTGGAGGCAAAAAGGAGAATAAAAGTATGATAGTATCGTAGTCTTGATTTCAAAGTTAATACTTGTTTGGCCTCTCTTATAGGCAGAGTTTTTCCTTGTAATGGTTTCTCCATATAATTTTTGTGTTATGTGATGCAATAATGGTGTTTTAAATTTTTTCATTTATTAATTTAAATCCATTAAATCTTTTCATGGTAATTCCAAGATTAAGAAAACTTAATTATTAATTTGCATGCAAATTTTAGATTTTCATATTGTAGTAGTCTAAGATTCATAACTCACCAATTGGTATCATTGCTTAATGATGAAAGTTTGGAGTTAAACCTTTAGATAAGAGATTTAAATTTCCCAAAAATTTCAAACATGATGAAGCTATTACCTTGATTTTATTAGAACCATATTGGCTGACGTAGGTCCACCACAATCCAATTCTTGTACATGAGAGGAATTTATCAACAAGTTGGTACATATAATCCTAAATGAAAGGCTATTGTGTGGCTTATGTACCTGTTACCTATTTTAGCTACCAGCTGAAACAGCTAGAGCTATTTATGCTTTTAAAAGTGAAACAAAAGGTACATTCTACTCTACTATGTTATATCCATGTGCATAAGGAAATTATCAAAATACTGCATTACTACAATTACATTACGCAAATGCATACAACAAAGAAGAGAGTGAAACATTTTTGTAAAATGTAGTCTTTATTGATAATATAAATGTATGGTGTCCCACACAATCCGTGGGACTAACTATTTGAATGCAAATGATGGGAAAAAACTATACATTTATAGATACATAATGAAAGAAATACATATATAGAGAGAGGGGACCCGTCGTTACCTAAATGACGAATCCTAGTTGTCTTGTTTTGCATCATCTTCAGCTCCTCCTACTTATCCAGCCTCCAGTTGTTGCTCCCCATGTTGCTCCTAGGTTTCCTACATGTGTGAGAAGAGTTTGGTTAGAGCAATGAAGGATCACCAATCAATATATATGCAAACATCCATAAGCATATAGCCTAATCCTCATAAGCATTAAAATAGCTTGCATAGAGAAAATGTCCAGGAAAACAAAAGAGATAAAAAATAATCTATCATATGCTCTATTTTATCTAACATGTTTTCTCATTGTGTAGGTATAGGTGAAATCTTTGTTGTTGTTTTGTTTCATTTGATCACAACATGTGGAGTAAAATGCCCCCCCAACAAGGGTTGAGCCCAACATGTTGCCCTCTTATTTTCTGAGAGGCTATGAGTGCGGACTCTTCACATTTGTCAACTTTGGATAAATACTCATCACACATGATAGTGAAGTTAACAAACTTCACTGTCATAAATGAAAAGTATTTATTCTATAGAAAAAAAAAAAATCACAATGAGATATGGATAGTCACTTCTTAAAAGCATATTAGTAATGAAAATGGAAAATATAGAGGATGTTATCTCATCATTAAGGGTAGTCTAAGAGACCAGTGCACAATCATGAAAAATGTTTGAGCATCACAAAGCAAGGAAAAGTTAGCATATTGAGGTTACAAAGTTTCAGGCCTAAAGACATGCACACATGAGTGAACAATGCATGATTAACAATTAGTTGGGTAGTAGCCTTATCCCAAGAAGGAGACAATATAATATGTGAAGACAATGATTTTACATGGTAGGGAGCGGATGAAAGTTGCAGGTTTGTACAAGGATGGTTTGTGTAAAATTATGAAGGGACAATATCTTCAAAGGTAGGATGGCCACATAGGCTATCATATGCATGAAAGTTTTGATTATAAGATGCTAAGAACACATAAAAGTCATCATACTATCATAACCATGCAAGAGGATAAAAGGAAATAACATTTCTATGCCTATTCGAAGTGAAACAAGTGCGCAACCATAAAGAGAAAGGAAGACACTCCATTAGGGCCTTAGTAGAAGGAGTACTTTGAGTGCATAATCCTAAAAGTAGTGATTGTGAGGATGATGACATGAAGAGTATATTGAGATGAATTAACAGTCCTATGATAAAAAAGATAAGCCATTTAGGCATTCAAATTTGTTGTAATAGAATATTAGATAGAGGCAGTTTGTTATGAGGGAGTCAAAGCATGAATACAGTTAAGACAAAAACCATGATAAGAATATCATTGTGAGATCATTGTGAAAGTGACTATAGCAAGCATTTTAAAGTATGGTATGAATTAAGTCAAAGTGAAGTGTCTCCAACACCTGAATACTCTAGAACGGGGGAAATGCAATCATGAAAGTCTTGTGAGTGCATCATACATATGTCCACAGAAGGATAGGTTTTGATAGCCTCATGGCATTGTGATGTGGACAAAGGCTAGGAAGCCTTCATGAGCTGTTGAATATAGTTACATAGTGTGCAGATTGATATGGCAGAGGATAAAATGCAATAAGACTATGCTTCTTGACAAGAGTCAAAGATTCAATAAAGCCTCACAAACCTGTTAGAGATAACCATTGCAAAGATAATCTATAGAAGGACATTTTTTTGTAAAATGGGCAGTGATACTGTATTGCATTTTAAACTTATCAACTATTTCCATCAATAAACTTTGTTGAAACCCATAAAAGCAAGAAGCCCTAAATTTATTTGCAGAACCCTCATGTTTCTAATGACAAAGTAGGAGGGGGGTTATTTATTATCTTTTCCAAGAAATGATAATAGAGGCATTCGGCCATGGAGTGAGTGAAGCCGAGCATACTTGCAAAGAATATAAATTCAGAATGGGTTTTGAACCCTAGACAAATAAAAATGCAAAAGACTCCCAGCCACATCGAAAAATGGAATAATGCAGACCCAAGATTGTTCAAGGAGCTAGAATACCCACAAGGTTCAAACTCTCGAAGTACCTGTACCTATAGAAGGTAAAACAAGTGATGCCAATGCAAAGAACAAGCCAAGAACAAAGATCAAAACCCTTGAAATTTGCACAAAATAAACCCAGAATGTGGATAAGGAAAAGGCCACGACTTGTTGAGTAAACCCTTGTGTTTCTTACTAGGGTTTAATTAAAGAAATATCACATTCAGAATGCATGGAAACAATAGAAAACAACATGTCTGGGGAACATTGTTTTTGGGTACCTGCAATAAGTATGGTCGTGGCCATAGAAATTAAAAAAAATATATCCATGTATTTTGTAGAGAATCCAAATGTCTATAGAAAATGCACAAAATGAGCAAGTAAATACGTAAATAATCAAGTATTTATTCTTATTTTCTACATTTTGAAGCTCGAAATGAGTTTTCATTCACAGATGGTCAAAAAGGAAATGCACAAAAGGATTAAAATGTGAATTTTCGCATAATAGAGCTCAGTGCAAGCATTTTTTCTATCGATCTTGAAAGGAAAAGTCATTTTTGTGCAGATGGAGAGCTTACCTAAGCTAATTTGGTCGATTCTTCACAGAATGTGCACCCATAATTTTAATCAAAACCTCCATGGAGTACTTATACAAACCCTATGTCGGTGGTTGAGAACTCTCTAGAATATGAGAATGTAAAATGAAATGATATAAGTTTGGCCGAGGAGTTTGTCTTTAGGGTTTCTAGAAAGCCCTAAGTATGTCGATGGCATAAAGGCATTTTTTCCTTATGTTTGTAAACTTTGCAAATGAATTAATACCTCAACTTTGTATACACACTTAGTAGTTAGGGGTATCCCCTAATTTATGCCTTTTTGCTTTATTTCTTGAACATGGTCGAAACATGACCTTTTGATTTTGCATAAACTACAAGTGTAAATCATTTGATTAAGTGGTGTAATTATAAACCATTTAATTAAATGTTATTTTAAATGAAAAATAGAGAGACATGTGTTGATAAGACCAATTCATAAAGGGGATTTAGTCAAGCAATTTATAACCAAATGCAAGCATCTAGGGGGAGGTTGGAGAGGTTGGTCGACAAGTGCCAAAGGTATAGGGGGTGGTTTTTTTATTGTTTATGACTTTGGAGAGCATCTAGGGGAAGTTTTTGATGCCGTTATGAAAGATAGGGTTAAGGATTGACCTTTTTCTTCACTTTGGAGTTATTTTGGAGAGAGTTTGAGGCCTATTTTTAAGATTTATTGGTGCATACGACCAAGAAGCTTCTAGTCCCTATTTTGGTAGAGTCTCTTAGTGAGCTTATATTCACTTCACTTTTCATTAGTTCTGATTATGCTCTTGTATCTACTTTGTGACTTTTATGGAGTCCTTGGCAGAAAAAACTGTTTATCTTGTAACTCATTTTGACGTGTATTCCAGTTTTTACCTTGGAGATCAATGCATATAAGTTGTTTTCTTTTCTTAATTTTTTGTGTTCTATTGTGTGCCCTTTTTTTTTGAAGCAATTACTCATGAAAGTACTTCATTCCTTGTAGTTTAGTTTCATTGGTGGCACCTTTGTGCAAAAAGTGTATGCATTTTGCAGGTTATGAGTTGTGTTGGAGTGCAAATAGTCCAAGCTGTGAAAGTTTCCTTTCCTTCTAGGATTATGCATTATGTCCTTCTCATGAAATACTGATGCAAAGGCATATGGAATTAAGTTGTGCAAGTTAAAATGTGTTGTTAATCGACCTGTGTATGTAGCTGTGTTTGTAGGTCTTAGTATTTTTGTGCATCACCTTTTTAAAAGCTTTTAGTTTTCCGATTTATGTTATTTTCTTACCCTTTTCTCTACAAAATCTTTAGTTTAGATTAGTTTAGGTGACACCATAGGAGCCAGCCTTCTCTAGAGGTCCACTCCAAGTTTAGGTGACCCATAGCCTAGGAGTGTTCCCATGTTACTCCAAAATGCTAAGTTTCACAACTTAGCAAGGGTGCAGTTTTGAGAGCTAATAGTACCTATTTTTACCGTCAATATTTAGCTATGGAAGGTTGTTACTAGAGGTGGGCAATGGTTGGAAAAACCTAAGGAGGCAATGTGGAGTGCGTTCATGGTAGAGACTTGTGCCTTAGTGCATGAGATGGTGATACTTTACTACGAGCTTCATGAGGTTAGGGCTTACTACCATGACCTTGGGAAAGTAGTAAAAATTTAAAGGTCACTCGTGACTATGGTGTCCAGAAGTTTTAGTGCACTCGCAATGCATTTGCTTTCCTATAAAAAATGGTGCTTACTAAAAATTATATATTGGTATTTCATGGCAACAAGTTCCTAGTATTGGAAGGTACTTATTTTGGTTCAAAATTGTGTTGGGGACCATGTTGAGTTGAGAAAGTGGCTTTGCATGAAGTGGATATGTCGAGTGAAGGTAAAAGTGATGGGGTTGCATGATGAGGAGTCTATGTAAATGTAAATGTTGGTTCTTATCTAGTTTTTTGGATTTTTGGTTTTGTTTATCAATCTTAAAACTGTATGTTGAAATCTTGACCATATTTGTTATGAGGTTTCATATATGTGCATGCTTATCTTGTATGTATTATTTCTATGAATATGTAAGTAGAAAAATATTTCAAGGAAAAGGATCCCCATAGAACCCTCACCATCTTTAATATAAAAACCTATATATTCTAAAAACATATATTTTTTAATATTTTACTATCATGAATTCAATAAGTCCACCCACTTCACTATTTAATGCTATCCTCACCTTTAAATCTAATTTCATTACCAAATTAAGACATAATAAGATACAATCCATCTTTTAGCAGTCCGAACAAAACTATAACAATCATGATTACTTTGCCTATTATTTTTTTTTTTTCTTATAACCAATCAAAAATTACAATTTTTAATATACTTATATATTTCTCTAAAAATGATAGTTATTAGTTTTGTCCAAGGAAAAATACTAATGCATCCATTGCATGCAATTTATTTAATTGATAGTGACAACTCAACTGATGAACATCTAGAATTAAAAACTTGACCAACAATTTGATATAGTCTATTTTTAATTATCTATTTCTAGAATTTTTAAAATACTTTTGTCGAAGACGTTCCCTCTATGAAGTAGAAAAATAAAATCTTAGCAAATCTTTTGTATTGATGGTTGATATTGTCTGCCTCCCATGTGGGACTATCAAATGCATCCAAACCGTAAATGTCAAATATCAAATCACTATGTTGACAATATTGTAGATCTCACTCAGGAAGCACATGAATTTGTGCTCCCTTCGTTGCAATTTATTAATGGAGCAGTGGGACTGCTCATTGGATTCTCAGTAGTAACCCACGACTCGCCTCACGCTTGTTTTCTCTGCATTAAGGGAGACTGTTTATACAGGTGGAAGATTCGACAGCTGCCCACCTTACTTTATATTTGGGTGTAGGGCATTCCATGAGACCACCTTACTTTAAGGGCTTTATATTTAATTTTTTAATTGATACTAAATGTTATTTAAAAATTATTACATATTATATAATATCATTAAATAAGTATTATTTATTAGATATTTATTATATTTAAAATAGTAATCAAGTATCATTTAAATTTTACTTAATATTATATAATAATTTATAGATCAAATTTTTTCCTAATTGACCTTCCAGATCTCTTCGACGTACCCATTGCACACCTAGGTGCGATTACTAGTTCTATTTATTTTTATTGGTTCATGTTCTCAACAGTCAGTGCAAAAATTAAGGTTTTTCTTTTTTTCTTTTTCTAAATTATGTGCAATGCAATGCATTTAATTCATTCAATCAAATTTCAAACCTATTAATGACTTGAATGACATGAGCACTATTAAATACATCATAATATAATTACATTGTTGACTTAAAGGTAGTATTTTACATATTTTATTTAATAATTGGTAAGAAATTTTCAAAGCTTATTAAATAAATGTGAGTACACTCAATGCATATTTTATATTTGTTTACCAATGTGTATTAAATATCACAATAAAATTTATCTATCTATAATAAATATCGAAGTAAAATTTATCTATCTATAATAAATATCAAAGTAAAATTTATCTATCTACAATTAATATTTCAATAAAATCTATCCATAATCTAAGGTAGAGATTTTAAAAATATGCATGTAATAATATAATTTAGCAAGACAAAACTTACATAAATATCAAATTATCAAAAGGATAAGAAGAAATATATATATATATATATATATATATATGGAGTTATTATAATAATATATTTTTATAATTGATTTTGTTTTCAATATTAATCAACTATAATAATAACATTATACAACAACAAACAATCACATTACATCCTCAGTTGCTTCTATTAACTAGATGTTTAAAACAACAAGCACACCCCAAACAAATATTTTATTTTATTTTTGCAACATTAATCAATTATAATAATAACATTATACAACGACAAACAATCACATTACACCCCTATGTACTTCTATTAATTAAATGTTTAAAACAACCAAACACACCCCATAATGAACAGAATCACAAATAATTATTGCTCACTACTCATAAATGGAAGCTATAAAATAATTGCCTATAATATTTATAGCTGCAACAGGTACATCACATTAACTTATAGCAATAGAATTACCTAAAGAGGCTCAAATTTCTTGGCATATATTTTGTAGGGGACGATGCAAATTTGTGCTAAATACACTCCTATACTATTAGTAAACCACTTAAAATTTGGTTACTTGTGCATATACCAATCTTAATATCAAACACTCGATTACGGTCATATCAATGTCTACAATCTTATAAAAAGTAGCTCTATTATTTTCTTCATGCTAAATATTTAATTATTTTCTTCCGACAAAGGATTACTCTACATTCGGGCACTTCATCTATTTTGAAGGTGACTGATAATAACCGGTTCTTAGGATTGTAAGTGATTTCTTATAACATGAAAGCAATGGGTGACTGCTTAATGGGTCTGTGGCCACCGACCTAGACTGTCTATTTACGCCTTCCCGTTGGCCCGATGGTGAAGAAAGGATTGCTACGTGTCACAAGTATATTAGCCTCAACCCGACAGGTGAGCAAGCTACAGTTTCCTTCAGGCCTCGATTGGTACCCCGTGATCGCAGATTTTGAATGAAACGAACATTGATCGTCAGGATACACTGATGTTTAACGGAGTTAGTATATATAATCGTTATAAAATCTGTAGCACATCGCATGACATTCATTTCTTACTTAATTTCTTTCCAATTAATAAATAGCAATAATGGAAGACAAATAAAATGTTATTTACAAAGAAATTTTATCCCAATGACCTAGGGTCCCCATTCTAGAAGATTATGAATTAATCCGAGTTTAATAAATTATTGAAACCCAATAGAGTGCAACATAATTAAAAGGACAAACAATACCAAAAGCCTAAAGCAGTAACCAATGCACTTAGGGTTATCCCTTCCCAAGGCCACCAAAAGTCCATTCCCAAAATTTACCGTATACGGTATATATATTTATGGGACCTCATTATATGGCAATAACTGCGCTCTGCGGGACGGTCTAAGGGATAAACTAACACCTCGTCAGTTAACAGTAAATGCGCAGGGACTGGCAACAATTATTTTTGACGGCTTGCATGTTCTGTTATCCAAAAATACGAGCGGATCACGGGAAACATGCTGACACACGTGCGACGCGGAATCCTTATAAAACCCAAACTATTTGAACGCTTCTTCCGGGGTCCCACATAGAACCGTGGAATCAGTCGCCCTTTTGGAAAACGGAAATTGGCCTCCGTCTGTCTTCCAATTAATTACCCAGTCAAAGAAGGGCCTCGGTTGGTCGATCCGTGCTGGGCCGCTTCCTTCATAAAAGCTGTGAACTGTGATGCCGCGCTCTTATGTTGGGGAGCAAAGCCTTTGCACTGTGCTGCTACAGATATGACGTCGGCCAACAGGGTGCCAACCAGCACAGAGCGAGAGAAGAACATAAAACGGGAGAGGAGGAGAAGAGCCGTAGCGTCAAGAATTTTTTCAGGGCTTCGGCTCTACGGAAATTACAGGCTTCCAAAGAACTGTGATAATAATGAAGTCCTCAAGGCCCTCTGCAACGAGGCCGGTTGGATCGTCGAACCGGACGGCACCACCTACCACACAGTAAATTTTATTCTCAGATCTCATGTTTTTTTCTTCATTCCTCTACTTTGGGTTTGTCTTTCTCATGGGATTCTTTTCTCTCAGGGTGTGAGAACTTCCGAAACGGCTGGCCTCGGGCCTGCTGCAGAAAGTAGCTCTCTAATTCCATGGCTGAAAGCTCTCGGAAGTAGGGATAACAGGCTGGCGACTCCAACTGCGCCGCCGCCCCTGCAGATTATGACTGGCGGGCATTGCAATGCACCGGTCACTCCGTCGCTGTGCTCTCCCATGGGAATGGAATATATCGGCAGCTGTAATCTGAGCTCGCCCTCGGTTTCTTGTTTGCCTTGTGAAGCGGGGTTCTCAGTCAGTTCTTTGAATCCCGTGGATAAACCGGCTGGGCCGATGGCCTTGAAAGTTGCCGATGCCGATCCCGGATGCCCTAACCCTGATCCTAATCCGGTTAGTGCTGTAGATGGTGACAAAATGCATCATCCTCATCATCATCATCATCATCAGCCTTCTCGAGAGGTTGAGCTGAGGTTAACGCTAGGGCCGTCTCAACATTTTCGTGCCTGAATTTCGTTCTGGATGGCATTGTACAGTTTACTCTTTCAGATATCATAATAAAATAGTAATTTGTTTTGTAAGAATCATTGAGAAAATTCACAGAGCATATAGGTAGGCAATCTGTGGTCATTTCCAACTGCAAATGTTGCAAAATGATTGATTTGGGTACGCCATTGTTTTTGCTCCTGATTCACACTATTAGAAGGTTTACAATAGAGGACCTTGGGTGGAAAATTTCAAATATTATCCTCGACTAAATCATGTAGAACTCAACTCTAATTTTAGCAGATAAGAATTTAGGGCCGTTTTGGTTCAGGGTTGCGGGGACCTGCGGATAGGAAGAGTGGTGGTTCCAAAAGAAGTTCCGACTGTCCGTTGCTTTTTTAATTATATTTGTCTGTACGCACGGGAAGAAGGAAGAAATCCCTGGAGTATGATAACGACAATAATATAAAAATGTCCAGGGTTTATCGACTCGCACGTGGGAACACGGGGAGTTACCAAAAGTACGATCCGCGGCGCATGCACGTGTGGAAAGTGGAGATATTTATTGCTTATACTTAATCGTCGGCAGGTACGCTTTGACACTTGTCACCTGCGTATCCGTGTGATTCCAACTCCTATGCATTTTATACTATGTTTATCTAGTGTAGAGAATGCACTTTTGATTGGTTATTGCTGTTATGTTTCATGTGGGAGGTCTCTATGTCTATTTCTTCGGACTGACCACCCCTGTCGTGCTGGACTCCATTTGTTGTATCCATTGGGTTAGGCATCGTGCTGGACCCCACTTGTTGCATCCATCGGGTTAGGCACTCGTTGTGGTGCTAATGGGCTCATTCTTCGACTGACTAACTAGGGGTTATGTGTGGGGGTTTGCCGCGAAGTACATTTCTTTGGGGAAAAAAAATGCACCTTTGAACATATTTATAAATTAATTGAAATTCATAATACAAAGATTTTTTAATTTCAATTAATTAATAAATACGATTAAGGGTGTATTCAGAGATAGACGTTTATGTATTTTACATCATAGTATTTTAATAAATTACTATTTTATTAAAATGGGTAGGGAGTATGGTGGATAGAAGATGTTTGTTGTATTTTATATTTATTTTTGGGAAACAATTTAATAATTGTGTGTTTTGATTTTGTGTTTTTCAAAATTATATGCGATAAATTTGAATGAGTTTTTCATAATATTTTATTTAATTTAAATCTAAGGTTTCAATTTATATTGTCAATTGTAATGTAGATGAGTGTAATTTTATTGAGCTTTCATAAAATATAAAGATAAAAGTTATATCTATGATTATGTCTTGTTGGTGTATCTATGTGATATTACATGATTTGTTACTTTCTAGTTTTGAAAAAAAATGTCTTTAAATATTGCAAACTTTCTCAACCATTAAAGCGCCCCAACTAATTGGTATAAATTCACCCTAATTAAAGTGGAAGGTGGGCTTTTAGTAAATGTTTTAATATGTATAACATGCAAATAACCAACACATAAAAAGGGTAAAGCATTTTTATATATATAATGGTGAAAAATGTATAGTGTGTATTTTTATTCTTTTATTTAGATTCATTTTAATTTATTTGTTCTTAGATTAATTATCAATAGACAATTGTCATATTTTAGTGCATAAATTAACAAATGATTATAATTCTTAATTTTATTGTAGACATTTTCAAGGATTGGTCTAAATCATCACTTTATACATATATTATTTTAATTTAGATACGTGGGTGAGGAATGATCCTTAAAGTTTTAAAATTTAAATTTAAGTGCGAGTCCACATTGACTTCCTTCAATTAGTTGCTATGTGTTGACTTGAAAATAAAATTATTAATTTGTGTGCTAGGATTTTGCATTTAAGAACAAACTCGAACTTAGTATACATCTTAACATCCATTCATAATAATTAAAGATACATCCATACTATATTAGATCACCAACACTATACCATCAACTTGCATTAGTATTGTGGGTATCATTGCATGTTTGCTTATTTTCTTCTAACAATTCTCTATTGTGTTGACTTAATAATAAGGGTTTGGCTAAGGAAGAATCACCTTGCCTAACAAGTTCTTAAACAATGTTTATGCACAAGTCAAGTCTAATAGATTCTAGGCAACAAATTCACAAAATTTTAATTTATGAGTCAAATTCAAATCCACATTGATTCCACAATTGTGAAAGTGAACCAAATTATCACATAGTTTTTAGAAGCCCCATAACACAATCATCTCGATCCACATTATAGATTTGATTTTTTATTTTAGGTAGTAATCATCTATCATAATCAAAATCCATCTCTTCTTCATCAACCATTGCCTTGATTTATTAATTAAATTATCTACAATTGCATGATTATTGTACCATCATCATGTATATGTCCATAATAGGAAAGTAAGAGTGATCTAACACGTGTAATATTATCAACCAATTTTAATATAATATTTACTACTTTCTAATCATCAAGATTTCATGAGGGTGAGGTGAGAGCATACAATGAGTAAATATTATTAATTGTCACTTTTTTATCACCTAGATCTTGTGAGGGCAAGGTGAAGGCATATAGTGACATTAATATTGGCCATTAAATTGTTCTACATGTCAGATTTGTATGTTGGTTACGAAAATGCATAACCTTGCATTTTCACACTTGTTTGGGCCTACCTTGCTTTATTTATCTCTATTTATGCCTTAATCGATCCTATTTTGCATCCACAAGCCTTATAAACTATATCTTTTTCTGGTAAATCCCAACAAACATCAATGGATAAATGATAATTTAATGATTCTAGTTGAGTCTCCCTGATTTTTGGGTTGGGACTAAGACGTCACCTATGTAGTCTTTGTCCCCCAAAGGTCTTGGGAACCCCTTTTCAATGGAACCTTGAATGGGCCTCTTTTTGGAGTATGTGCCCCAAGTTTTCAAGACTTGGGACTAAGATGTCATATAGGGCTTCTTATCCCCCTTTAGCCTTTTCCAAGATTTAAATTCAAATTCTGGCGGGATTTGGCCTCCTTTAATTAATGAATTCATATGTCAGCTTGTGGTGTAATTTCAGGATATTAAGCATGAATAGGTATAAATACAAGGTTCATTCATTCATTTTCAATCCAAGTCTTTTGTGAGAGCATTCCTAATAGCATAATTGAGTTCACAAAAGAATTCAAGAGCAATTAATCAAGCATTTGGAGCCATCATCAAGATTCAAGCATCATATCAAGGAAATTGTTGCATCATGTATATTTTTGAACTAAC
The DNA here is from genome assembly GCA_007115665.2 of Sequoiadendron giganteum. Classification (NCBI taxonomy): domain Eukaryota; kingdom Viridiplantae; phylum Streptophyta; class Pinopsida; order Cupressales; family Cupressaceae; genus Sequoiadendron; species Sequoiadendron giganteum. The sequence continues at coordinate 630,838,973 of CM021108.1, forward strand.
ATTTGTGATATAGGGTTTTGATTCAAGAAAGCAATTCAAGTCAAGATCTACATTCAAGCTAGCCATTTCACACAAGTTTGAAAACTTCATAGCAAGAGTTTGGAGAGTTGTAACATTGCATGTTGTTCATTCATCATTTCCCTCCATTTCATTTCATTTCAAGGTTTAATTACCAACAAGGGGTTTGACCAAGGTAAACCCCCATTTACTAACAATCAACAAGTTTTTCTTCTCTTGTGTGTTTGTGTTTGTAGATTTAGGTTGAAGACTTGAAGATCATCTGTAGTGCAAAGTTGCATAGCAAAGTTGTCATCTTAGCAGAAACTCACCTACATGCCCGATTCAAAAGATTCAGAACCTGAGATTTGAGAAGAAGGAAGTGCGGGCTTTGGACCTCAAGACCACATTCAAAAATCCCAAAAATTCCAGACGGGACTAAGTCACCACCTAGGGCATCTTAGTCTTGAAGGTATTTTACAGAGATTCTTTCAGATTCGGTTCTGGCATCTGAAGATTCTGCATTTGCCCCCAAAAAATAGCAGTGGGACAAAGTTAATAGTAAGGGCATCTTAGTCCTCCATAACACTTTTTGACAACTTCTTTGCATTTCCAAAATCCTCATTACATTTCTAGAACTTCAAAGTACACATACCCTAACTTGTTGTTGCATAATTCCATCATTTACACCATTCATTTAGCTTGCATTACTAGGTTTTGTGGGTTGAATGCTTATTTGTCTTTTCCAAGATTTTTCTTGGTGGTGAACCCCTCAAAGCTTAAAAGAACCCTTCCTAGGTCTTCCTTGTTGAGAATTGACTCACCCTCAAAGTTGATAGTCAATCTAATTAGGAATCCTAGGATATTATTGAATGACCTAAGGAGAATAAGTGAGCACCTACTCCCCTCTATTTTCTTTACGATTCACAATGATAGAGATAAAGTAACCCAAAGACCCTAAAACTAGCTTAATAGATTTCTAAAAATGTTAGATCAATTCAAATGACACCCAAAATTCATTATTTTATCATTGCATGTGTAGATTTGTGAAATGAATAAAATCTTTGGCTTCCTTACTATTACCTCTAGGGTTTTGGACCTAGAAGGAAAGGGACAATCTTCAGACACTTCACTCAAATACAAACCCTTGAGATCTCTTTGCAAAGGAGAAAGAGATCTTGCAAGGGGGTTGTCCTAAAGGCTGAATGAGATCTAATAAGGGGTTCGCCACCAAGTTTAGACTTGGAAAAGACAATGATATGCAAAGTGAAATGAAAAACCCCAGTTTAATGTAATGACCTATGAAATGACTTATAAATGAAAACAAACATAACAGAAAAGTGAGAGGACAAGTAATCTGCACCTGGGAACCTTGAGGTGATTGGAAACAACTCTGAAACACTGAAAATCTTGACTTTTTTATCAACTGATTCGCCAACTTGGGCGAATCAGTCCCAAATTTGGGTTTTTTTTTGGAAGTCAGTTTTGAGAAAAGGGGTATTGGAATCTGCAATTTTTTTGACAAACAAATTTAGTGGGACTCATTCTCCAGTCTTGGCTAATCAGTCCCGTTCCACTTTTTCAGAAATTGAAAGTTTTGATCTGCACTTCAACACCTGCTCTTTCCTTCCAAATTGAGTTCTGGATCCGAATTTGCAAAAACACTTGCAAAACAAAATATAAAATTGATTTTCTAATGGGGGGTTTTCCTCAGTCAAACCCCTATTTTTGTAATTAAACTTTGATGGAAATAATTAAATGTGCATGAAAACCCTAGCCTTAAATGTGTCTAAGACTATGAAATATGAAGCATGATGCAATCATATTCTAACATGCAAGAATATGATGCGAGAATGGAAATATAAAGATGAATGACTCACTTGTGGTGATCCCTAATCACCCCAAATGAATCCTAATGATGCTTGTACCTTCCTCAGGCTGAATGTAGAGTGATAAAGGAGGGTGGAATCACTTAGGAAACAAGTCTTTAGGCTTGGCTTGATGGCTAGTTACATCTCCCCAACCTAGAATTCATCATGATTCACCATAGATAACCATGATCAACCCTTGGCAATTCTAGATCTTGAACGAAAGTGAGCTTGAAGACCTACAAAAACACTTTAATGCTGCTCCAAAGCTTCAACTTTGCTAATTACTTGCTCTTGAATGCTCTTGTGAAGATTCTTGAATACCTAGATCTTGAGAATTGCTCTTGAAATATGCTTGCTTGAAGTGCTTAGAGATGATAAAAATGACTTGAAAACTTGCTTTTATAGGCATAAACACCTAATTGACCATTATTTAGATCTCAAAGGCTAACATCAACCAAAAATTTGAATTAAATTGGTGAATTTCTCACTCAAAATTTGAAAAGACCCAAATGGGACTCATTCGCCACCTTGGGCGAATGAGTCCCACCTTAGCTTTTTGAGGTGGGTATTTGATATTTTTGATGTTTTGCATGATTTTATAGGATTTTCAAGTAAAATGAGCCTCGAGATCTGAAATAATGGGTCTTAGGGGCTTATAAATGATGATTTTAAAGGGTAATTAATGCAAGGATGCAAAAATGGGTCCAAATTAAGTGTGAAATCACCTCGCTTTCTAGAGCGTACAATTTTCTACACTACATTTAGCCCCCACTTTAGCACCCATATCTCTATGTGCATATGCAAGCTAAAGGAATCCGATAATAACCTCTATTTCATAAAAGGATACTCATATAGGTTCAATCATAATACGGGAGAATGAATCCCCCACTGTAGTTATTTGTAAAACCGCAACATTAGGAACCACATCCTACAACACAAATTTGTTACTTGTCCAAAATTATTTTATCTATCTTCTTCTAGAAATCAAATTCAAGGGTAGATGAATGCCCCCCCTTGATTTTGCTTGCTTTACGGAGGTGGAATCAAGGTAGCAATCTGGCCACGCCAGATAGATTCAGTTATATCATAGGGAATTTCCAAGTACCATGCCACATAATGATAGATGGTTGATGATGTTGGGAGTGGAATCATGATTCCAATGCAACAAATGACATAAAAACAGAGCTCTCTAGCACATGTTATGTTGATTTGAATGAAATTTACTTTTTAACCCTATTGTAGTAAAACCCCAATTTTAACATACATAAGAGCAACAAAAAGGTGAAGAAAATTCTTACTATTTTGTCATTTACCTTTTTGTAGCTTGAAAGTGATTGAATAATAGTGAAAGATGCCTAGCAGATGAGATTACAAGCCTGCGAGACTTAGTGCGCTACAGGATCAAGTGGCACATGGAGAGCATCAACATGAGCTGAGTTGATTCTTCTTCCTTAGCTTTGTCCTTACACAATTATTTTATTATTTTTATGCATTTCTAGGTTAATTTAGGGCCTTGGAAAAAAGTTCACAAAGTGTCCCACTTTTTCGCAAAGTGTCCCAAAAGGGGTCTAAAGTGTCTAGGGCCTCTAGGAAAGCTCACTAGAACAACTTTAGTACACTTTTATGGTTGTTGATATACAAATTTGAGAGTTTAGACTGCTTGTAGGACATATTTTTGCTTTTTTTTTGCTAGGTTCCCACCCATTCGCGCTAGCATCTAGGTGGCAAGTAGATCAATCTTCTCATAGATTTAGCCCCCACTCTTAGTGAAGGAAACATAGTTGTTACGGGCTGTAGGATTATACCGGGCATACCTCATGCCCCCCATGAGGTACCATGATGCTATGTTGATGACACTAGTGGAGCACTAGGATGATGATGCATGCACATTTCGTCTATCGATTGGTGAGATGAAAATCACATTGGAGGATGTGCATTGCATACTTCGAGTTCCTATTCGAGGTGAGAAAGTACATTTCCGAGTGGAGCGGACCTTCCATGAGATGAACTATTACATGCAGTTATGCCTAGATGGATTGGTACATGATGAGCGAGTTCGGCCACAGATTGATATGGTGATGCTATTATATTCATGAGCCCCATTGGTTAGACAAATTATGATGCTAACAATGGCACTAGTACTCGTCTCTGATGGTTGGGGAGCACATCTGGAGGGAGGACTAGTATAGCTGATATGAGGGATAGCAAAGCATAAGACAGTATATGCTTGGGGGCGCAACATCCTAGTGCACTTATATTATGATCTTGGTCGATTTGTCTTTCAGGAGGTGGACAACATGGTACATTGTATGCTTCTACAGGTTTGGTGCTTTGAGCATATTACTTATACCACACCTACCGGCTTCTCATGTTCGATAGCCTTGGGGTATCCTCGAGCCTTTAGCTATGCTCTACAACGGTTTTGGTAGTACGATGATTTGCACTTCTGGAGAGTCCGATTTGACCGACTGGAGGAGGATGAGATCCTTTGGAGGCCTTATCAGTTTGTCCTTCAGTGGCCAGATCACACTTGACAGATGAGGAGATTACAGTTTGGAAGGTTTTTTATTGGTAGACATGATTACATAGTGCGTCCTTTCTATTACGATCATGTCATGCGACAATTTGGGTAGGTCTAAATAACACCTCAGGCATGGCCCTTCTTTTGGTGATACTATACGGTTCACTATAGAGGATGTTGTCTACAGTGACTTTAGGTATTGGGATCATGATATCCCTCCAATCTTCAACACAGATGACGTTGATGCCATAGATGACTATGAGGAGTGGTGGACAATATCACAACCAACTCCCATATTTTTGATGGAGGAGCCGATAGGTGATGCATAACCACTCCTAGATGATGGAGATGAGGTAGAGGACATGGTCGAGGAGACACGCTACAGGGCTGCAAACATTTTATAGATGTCATAGATGAGGAGTACGATGAGACTATAGATCCTAACTATGATAGCTAGGATGAAGGAGATGAGGAGGATGAGGAGGATGAGGAGGAGGATGAGGATGAGGATGAGGAGCCGCCCATGAGTGAGAGTGGTGAGGTAGCAGATGAGGATATAGCAGGTCATGAGTAGGGAGAGCCCTCTCCCATTCATATGACTAGATCACAAGCAACATCTACAACAAGCACTAGTAACCATAATCATGGAGAGGCTAGTACATCTTCCATGCCCCCTGCACATGACTAGGATGATTTCACACAACCAGCCAAAGAGATAGGTGGTGATATTTATTTACTGTTATGCTTTATGCTTATGCTTATGTTTTATATATATATCATGATGTGTATTGATTATATCTATTGTTTCTATCTTGTAGGATCTGTGAGAGAATTTTGGGATCTCTATCAACACATGGCTACGGAGATAGTGCCCCCATCAATTGATGAGGAGGTCGTAGAATCATACTATGTGCCCCCACCCATCGTGGATCAGGACCCGGATTCATTCAGGCCATACATCAGACTGCGGGTAGTGTGTGAGAGTCTAAGGAGGCGCATCCACCGAGCCGATGTTACCCCAGAGGCTCAGTCATCTTGGACCCTAGCAGAGTTTGAGAGGCTAGAGTCAAAGGTAGTTAGGTTTCAGGCAGAGAGAGATTGGATAGCAAGGGAGCATCAGGAGGCCCTAGGATAGATACAGGGCTTATAGTTTTCTCTTAGTACATTTAACGGATCACGATCACACTCACACACCACCATCTCCCAATAGCTTGCTACCAGATAAATGCAAGAACCAAGTCTTGAGGGATCTGGCACTCACAGACCTAAGTGGCATTATATATATATTTTGGTGACATGTACACAAAAATTTGATATATATATATGAACATTCGATGTTTTATTAATTGTATTTATGTGTTGAAT
>CM021108.1:630844826-631110509 GCA_007115665.2 Sequoiadendron giganteum
TAAATTATGTCCCATTATCGGAATCTAACACGGAAGGAAGTCTGAAGTGAGCAATAATGTGTTCCAATATGAAACAACATATTACATTACCAGTTGTGGATCAAAGAGGAATAGCTTCTACCCATTTTGTAAAATAATTTGTTGTTGTGATTATAAATGTGTGTCTAGTAGATGAAGGTGGTGAGGATTTTCCAATTAGATCCAATCCCCACACTGAGAATGGCCAAATAGAAATGTGGGCACGAAGCTCAAAAGTGGGAGCATGGATCAAATTGCTATGTTCTTGACATTTGTGAAATCTCTTAACATACTCAAAGCAATATTTTTCCATGTGTCTCCAATAATATCCCATGCTAATGAGTTTTTGCACTAAGGATCTCCCTCCATAGGCACCCACATGAGCTTCTTTGAGTGCTATGGGGATTTCTGAGTCTTTAAGAAATCTAAGTAAAATGCCACCTAAGGATCTTGTATATAATGTGTTAGCGAGGATGATGTACTTGGTTTCTAGTTTTTGCAAGCGAGTTTGGATGTTCTTTGTTGTTGGCTCGGGAACGGTACTATCTCTCAAATAATTAAGTATTGTATCATGCCATTCATTCGAGTCTCCCTTGGTTGCTGCTAATACTTCTTCGATTTTTCCCTCAATTGATGGTTTTATGATTGGGTGAACCGTAAATGTGAAATCCTTTGAAGGATCTTGTGGTGATATAAGAGAATTTGCACTTGCCATTGTATTTGTATACTGATTATCCTTTCGGGGGATGTTGTCAATGGTGAATGATTCAAACTTCTCTAATAAATTCACTGTGAGATCCTTGTATTTTGATAATTTTTCATGTTTTGCTTGATATGTCACATTTATTTGCTTGATTACCAATTGTGAATCACCAAAGATCTTAATGTCTTTTGTGCCCATGATTAAAGCAACACGTAACCCATCGAGCAATGCTTCATACTAAATAGTGTTGTTTGTACATAGGAAGTTTAACTGATATGACAATGGAATGGGATTTCTTACAAGTGGAATTATTACAACCCTAACGTCAGAGCTTTTTCTACACTTAGATCCATCAAAGTATAGTTCCCATGTATGAATTTTTACGGTTAACACATTATCGTCAGGGATAGAGTCATTGCTAGGCACTACCAAAGGAGAAGGAGCATCAACCAATTGGTCGGTCAAGGATTGACCCTTAATTTATTTTTGTGAAACAAACTTAAGGTCAAAATCAGTCAACAACATCACCCATTTAGCTAAATGTCTTGATAAATCTATTTTATTGAAAAGATGTTTGAGAGGATCAAATTTCGTCATTACTTGTATTTCAGCATTCAATAAGTAATGTCTCAACTTATTGGTAGTGAATACAAGAGCCAAACATTGTTTTCTATTGTTGTGTATCATTTTTCATAATTGATCAAAGTTTGGCTAATCTAATAGACATGATGCTCTTTACTACTATGAGAGCATGGGTTGATGTGGCTCTATAAAGTATGAACGATTTGTTTTGCATCATGGGTTATAAAACAGGTGGAGTTGCAAGGTACTTCTTCAAACTCTCAAAGGCCTATTTACAATCCTCATTCCAATTAAAGTGCACATCCTTTTTGAGAAGATGTGTAAATGGTAACATTCAATCAAATAATGATGTAACAAAACGATGGATGGTTTGAATTCTTCCTTGTAATGTGCACAATTGAGATATATTTTTAGGAGGTGGCATGTTGACTATAGCATCAATTTTATTCATGTCCACCTTGATGCCTCTGCAAGATATGATAAAACCTAAAAAAATTCCACTATCTACACCAAATACACACTTTTTTGGATTCAATCGCATGTTGTATTTGTGCATCTGCTCAAAGATTTTATGAGGGACATTCACATTTTCTTGCCTTGTTAATGATTTGGCTAGAATGTCATCATCATAGTCTTCCAAAATTTTATGTATGTAATCATGAAATATCAATGTCATCGCTCATTGATATGTTGCGCCCGCATTCTTCAATCCAAAAGGAATCTTTACCCAACAAAATGTTCCCCAAACTGTTGTGAATGTTGTTTTATATTGGTCTTGAGGGTAGATGAAGATTTGATTGTATCCAAAAAATCCATCCATGAATGACAAAAAAGCATGTCCCACAGTCGAGTCTACTATCATATCAATATTAGGAAGGGGAAAATCATCTTTTAAAGATGCTTTATTTAGATCACAAAAATCTGTACACATTCGAATATGATTGTCAAATTTTGCGAATACGATAATATTTGAGATCCAAGGAGAATAATCTACAGGTCTTATGAAACCGGCATCAAGGATGTTTTTGAGTTCCCCTTTAACAAGCAAGGCTATCTTAGGATTCATCTTTCATATCTTTTGTCGAATCAGATTAGCATTTTCAATAGGACTATGTTGTGTGTCACTATCTTAGCATTGATTCCTGGCATGTCCGAATATTTCATAGCAAAAAGTTCAAGAAAGTCATGGAGTAACATTGTGTGATCCTCTTGTTCTTCATCATCAAGGAACTTCCCTATCTTAATGACTTTCTCCTTGTCATTGATGTCCATTGGTATGCCAATTGTATCCCCTAGAGGAAGTGCACTTGAATTTGGAAATTCAAGGTTGTATTCTTCTGTACTTATGTCCACCTCATTACTTTCATCTTTTGCATCTTTTTTCTTGGTGCTAATCATAGCACATGTGACCTTTTTCTTTTGAGGAATAGTAGGTGATTTGTCATAGACTCCTAACATTTTCTTCAATGCATCATCATCTTCAAAGTATTCCCATGATTGTTTAGAATCCATATCAAGCAATTCAGGATGCTTCAAAGCGAGGTTGATTTTTGTCTTGCACATAATAGTGTTGATGTTTAACGAAGGTCTCTTTGTTGCTTACGTAATCTTAGAGGGATAATACCCTAAGCCGGTCTTTGTCTCTTGTATGTTATTCTCTATAGGAACTCAAATGACTTGTTCTTTATTTCCACATCCTTTACCATTGTAGCCCAATTGTTTCACAAGTTCATAACCTCTCCCATAAAGTCTTTCCATTTCTTTCAGGTTTGATGGTTGTTGATAATCTATCTCATCAAAGTTTGTCGTGTAGCTTGTATCTTCTTCAAGGGTGGATGAGTTGGATGTTTGTAGATTTTCTTCCAAGTTCTGAGTTGACATGAACATTAGTTGTTGTTGCTTTTCATCTTCTTTTCTTGTGATTATGCATTCACCCATAAACAAGGGTGTGAACTCCAAGGAACCCCAATCATCGTCTAACCATTTTGACACTATTTTCATTTCTTTCTTGTCTTCTTTTAAAGGTTCTATTTTAGATGTTGGAATCAATGTGCTTAAAGGACTTGTTCATTTTTTGACTTGCAAGCAACATTCAGGCCTAGGTTCTATTTCAACATGGTATACTTTGTTGTCATAGACATACTTCATGATACAATGAAGGGTCAAAGGCACCGCATGCATCTCATGAGTCCATGGTCTTCTAAGCAGAAGATTGTATGAAAGGTCACGAGGCATAACATGAATAGGAGTTTGTAAGGTAGCCTTTTTTACAGTAATAGGCATAGTAATCACACCAAGCAGTTGCTTTCCTACATTTTCAAATCCTCAGATCGATAAAGAGTTAGGTTCCATCTTTAATTTTTTGACACATAATCTATCAAAGAGGTTCACATTGCACACGTTAAGGATTGAGTCATTATCAACAAGATTCTTTTTTATGCCTATTCCATTGAATTGGGCTATTATCACGAAGGCATCATTTTTCTTTCTTAATTACAAAGGAGGTAGCTCATGTTGATGAAAGGTTATGTCTACATTAACTGTATTCATTCCTTGTATGAGAGCTGCTACATCATTTGCATTTGTACTAGGAGGAACCACTATTTTTTGTAACGCTATTTGAAGCATAGTGTGGTAATTAGGTGAATTTTGAATTAAGTCCCATAAGGATATATTTGCAAGAGTGTTCTTGAGTTGTTCAACGAGATTATATGCCTTTTGACTATGCAAAGTTAACCAAGGAGCACTAGGAAAAATGGGATTAGGAAAAGGTAAGGGTGTCAGGGTTGGTTGTTGTGGTTGTGGATTATTTCTAGTGTTGTATGTATGAACAATAGTATTATGACTCGGTTGCTACAAGACATTATTCTTAGGTGGATAAAGAATAAATTCAGGCTTGTTTTTAGGTTGTGGTTTGTGTGAAGGTGGGTAAAGGATGAGTTGAGGTTGAATCACGTTAACTTATCTTGGTTTTGGTTTCTCATAGAAAGCCTTAGTGGATACACTTTGCGAGATGAAATCCTCAAGGGCTTCATCTAACATGTCAAAGTAATCACTACTAAAAGCCTTGAGGGTTATGTGAAATTGGAAAGAGAGATTTGACATGGTCAAATAATAATACTTTCTCCAAGTGGCTTGGGTGTTTTGGTATTTATTTTTGGTTTTTCTTTTTGATCTATGTCTAATGTAATCTAATCTAAATGCTGAAAATAAAAAATGTAAAAAATATAACTCTATCCACAATTTCAGTGAATGTAAATGATGCTATTTCTAATGATTGGAATATAACAAAAGGTAACTAAACTAAAACATAAGTAATAACAACAATCTAAAGTTTGAAAACTAGGAATTTAACTCTGTAAACAACAGCTAAAATTTTTTAGTGGGACTGATTCATCCAAGGTGGCGAATGAGTCCTAGTAGGGATTTTTCTCAAAATTTTCAATTTATTTTGGTTTCTTTTTATGTTTTTTTGTGTGGTTTTTTTTTTGGTTGAGATGCAAATGCAAAATTTTAATGATTTTCAGTGAAACTAGATGCAAAAAAGCAAGCTATATGAGCTTTCACTAATGCAAAAATTGAAGCCCTAGAACGTAAATTAACAAATGCAAATATTAATACAAGTTGAATCTAGGATGAAGATGCACTCCAAATCAGAATTATGATGTTCTATATGCAGGTTTACCAAAATGAAATGAATAATATTGTTGGCTTCCTTTCTTTTACCTCTAGGATTTTGGACCTAGAAGGAAAGGGACAATCTTCACACACTTCACTCAAGAACAAACCCTTGAGATCTCTTTGCAAAGGAGAAAGCGATCTTGCAAGGGGGTTGTCTTAAAGGCTGAATGAGATCTAATAAGTGGTCACCACCAAGTTTAGACTTGTAAAAGACAATGATATGCAAAGTGAAATGCAAAACCCTGTTAGAGTAATAAGTTGTTGTACTTAATTAATTTAATCATATTGGTTAATTAATTAAGTCACTTAATTCCTTTAGGTTGCTTAAGCTAAACTTAGGCACATTAATAATTATTTATTAATTAAACTAAAATAAATGATGTCAAATCCTGAAATGCAACCTCTGAATGCACTGATAATGGTAGGCGTACAGTGATAACCTGACTGTCAAGGTAGAGGAGATGAATGTCCTCAAAATAATCCTCCAAATCTGCAATATAAGACTCAACAAATAAGAAAGATATGTCTGCAACATAAGAGTCCAAAGTAGCTATGTCTGGAAGATGTATGATTCTCTGTTGTACTGAATCAGGAACAACAGGAGATGCTGATGAAGTCTTAGTCTGAAGAGTGGGAACATGAATAGAAGTCTCTGAACCATCGACACATGCAAGACCTGTAAGATACTCAAGCTCCTCTAGAGTACAATTATCATAGGGTATGAAATCTACATCTGCAAGAGGGATGAGACAATCTGCAGGAGGGTTTCTTCGTCATCGCCTTTGGATCCGTTTCTTCCCAAGGAGAGGAATATCATTTGTCGTTTTAGGATCTCCTTTTGGATTCTACATCAAGCATCTACCATTGTGACAGGAGTTTCTTCATTGTGGGGGGGCCTTCTTCTCTCTTTCTATCTCTCCTATGGAGATCATTGTACATGTACTTATATGATAGAAGTTGTCTATGGGGGGTATCATGTAATCCACCTCCTATCCTTCTTCCATTAGTGCTTTTTATTCCTTTCTTTGCATTCTATTTTGGGGAGGAGTTTTGTTCCCACTGGGTTTTCTCCTTTACCCCATTTCATTTAGTTTGCATTACTTTTGTAAATGGGTACCTGATCAGGCCTTTGTTGTCGGGACCCATCTTTGCTTTCATGCATCTTTTTTCTAGTGTTTTAGCTACTCCCTAAGTTCATCTTAGTTAGAGTAATAAGTTATTGTACTTAATTAATTTAATCATATTGGTTAATTAATTAAGTCACTTATTCCTTTAGGTTGCTTAAGCTAAACTTAGGAACACTAATAATTATTTATTAATTATTAAGTGTGCACACTAGGTTTCCTAATTTTAGGTTTTCTTGATCTCCTCATAAGGATTGATCACATTGTAATTATCAGATCATTCAATAATTATTTATGGTTTATGCTTGCACATACTTTTGCTCTGAGGGTTTATAGAACATCCATTATTGTTTGTTCTGAATATCTATTGCATGTGATAGGTGATTGCTTGCAGGTGATTCTTGGGGACTGTGAGGTTGAGATTTATCAACTTCTACAAACCCTAGTTTAATGCAATGAGCTATGAAATAACTTATAAATGCAAACAAACACAACAAAAAAGAAAAAGAAAAAGGACAAGTAATGTGCACCTTGGAACCTTGAGGTGACTAGAAACAACTCTAGAACACTAAAAAATCTAACTTTTTGATCAATTGGGACTCATTCAAAAACGTGGGTGAATTAGTCCCAAATCTGGGTTTTTGTCCGAAAGTTTGTTTTGGAAAAAAAGTACCGGAATCTGCAAAAAGTTCTAACAGATAGCTTTAGTGGGACTCATTCACCACTTTGGGTGAGTTAGTCTTGTTTCACTTTTTTGGAAATTGAAAGTTCTGATCTACACTTCAACACCTACTCTCTCCTTCCAGATTGGGTTCCAGATCTGAATCCGCAAAAACACCTACAAAACATAATATAAACTTGATTTTCTAATGGAGGGTTTGCCTCAATAAAACCTTGATGGAAATAATGAAATGTGCATGAAAATCCTAGCCTTAAATGCATCTAAGACTAAGAAATCTGAAGCATGATGCAATCCTATTCTAACATGCAAGAATATTATGTAAGAATGGAAATATAGAGATGAATGACTCACTTGTAGTGATCCTTAATTACCCCAAATGAATCCTAATGATGCTTGTACCTTCCTTAGGTTGAATGTAGAGTGATAATGGAGGATCAAATCACTTAGGAAACAAGTCTTTAGGCTTGGCTTGATGGCTAGTTGCATCTCCCCAACCTAGAATCCATCATGATTCACCATAGAAAACCATGATCAACCCTTGACAATGCTAGATCTTGAATGAAAGTGAGCTTGAAGACCTATAAAAACACTTTAATGTTTCTCCAAAGCTTCAACTTTTTTGATTACTTTCTCTTGAATGCTCTTGTGAAGATTCTTGAATACCTAGATCTTGAGAATTTCTCTTGAAAAATGCCGCTTAAAGTGCTCTGAGATGATAAAAATGACTTGAAAATTTTCTTTTATAGGCATTGACACCTAATTGACCATTATTTAGATCTCAAAGGTCGACATCCACCAAAAATTTGAATTAAATTGGTGAATTTCCCACTCAAAATTGAAAAAGACCCCAATTGGGACTCATTCACCCAAGGTGGTGAATGAGTCCCACCTTAGCTTTTGAGGTGGGTTTTTGGGATTTTCAGTGTTTTGCATGATTTTATAGGATTTTTAGGTAAAATGAGCCTCAAGATCCAAAATAATGGGTCTGAGGAATCTATAAATGATGATTTTAAAGGGTAATTAATGCAAGGATGCCAAAATGGGTCCAAATTAAGTGTGAAATTGCCTCACTTTCAAGAGCATACAATTTTCTACACTACAATTTTAAAAGGATTAAATGTTGAAAGTGACTCACATTGTATTTAATATGGCTATTAGGGTTTTTTGACCCACTTTCTTCGTGCCATCCCTTGGTAATGTCTATAAAAAATATCTGAACCTATCCATGAACTAGCACACTGAATTTGATAGGAACCATTAATATAGTATTATTTTGCAAGTTTGAGCAAATTTTATTATTGATGCCCACACATATTTCAATTTGTAAGCAATTTTCATATGTTTTGGAACATGGTCTTGTCAAAGAGACGATGACTATGAATATGGTGTAGGTGGGTTTCTTCATGTCATTAATATTTTTTATCATCTCAAGGCTCTCACAATGGTTGGATTAAATGCAATGAAGAATATATAAAATAGTTGGTTGTTCATACACAAGTTTGGTATGTTAAATTATTATTTAGGTCTAGTTAAGTTTGCAAATTATTCTAGGGTATCAAATGTAGAATATTTTAACTATAGATTAATATGTATGCTCTGTAACAACATAGGAAGGGTTCTATTTTGTACATTTTATCAATTAATGTCTCCCTAGTTGATTTTAGTGATTCAAGGGAATATTGTAATTACAATTAGGTATTCATTTTGCCACATTTTTTGGCATGAATGTATTAAGGGTTCAATGCAAGTGTGACATCACCTAATATGTTGCAATTTTTTTTAATAACCATTCTTTTAATGCATATGGTTCATATAGTTCTAGTAATGGATGATTAAATATGTTATTGTAGACATATATATTTGGTTTTCGTATGATGATTTTTTTGAGTGTTTAATTTTTCCTTTTTGTTGTTATAAATATGTTGCCCAATGAATTAGGCACTAGTCTTTATTGGTTCAAGATCAAAGACTCTTATAAAAATAACACCTTTATTATATTTTATTGTAAGATTAGGTTAGGTTTATATTAGGTTTGTGTACAGTGTTTAGCATTCAATTTTACAAACTATGGATAAATCTTAAGTGGAATATAACTATTAAGTTATTAGAGAATCTAAACACACACTACACATTATCAAATGTATAAACAATAACAAGATAAATTATTTTAAATGATTTAAAAACTATTGGTACCTATAGGTGCATGCATAAAGTGTTATCATCTATGTATAGGTCATAAGAAACTAGTTACACTTGATCTAGTGACTAAAATTGGGGTCAATTATACAATTGAATATAGTTGTTGTTTGTTATAGTCATATCATATGTTATTTGATTTATAAATTTATTAAGTAGACATATAGAAACATCCTCTTGGGTTTAATCTAGTCCTAAAGAGAAGGAGACTTTATGCATGCTCATTGTAGACCTTCAACTATCCTAAATTTGTTGACATGAACATATTATTCACCCTCTAGAAGACACCAAATTTAGGATTGCGGACATATGGTTTTGGATCCTAACATTGGAATAGTTGCTAGGGATATTAAAGATTTGAAAAATATTCTAAAGACATTGGCTACTTACAAAATAATTTAGCATTGTTATTTTTATTTTTTTGTGTTGAGTTGGTATCCTATTAACTTACACCTGACATGGCAATATTTCTAGGGAGAAGATAACTTGATGTTTATTTTAAAAACACATACCACAATCACTAAATATATAGCCAATTCGGTTATATAGTTTATCGTTGTATGCATTTTGTTTAGGCTACAAACTTGAAGGAGCTAGGTTTAAAATGATTAAAGTCTCTATTGGTGGTTCAACCTAAAAAATTTCCTTAGAGATTTATGTGCTTCAAGGATCTTCTCTTTTGATAGAGATGGTCACAGTTTTGTTGTCCAAAAATAAACTTTGTTGCTACTATATGTTGCTAGTGATAAGTGTTTCAATAACATATAAATCAAATTTCCAATACCTATTTTTTTAATTCTATTCATAGTTCTTTGTAAAAGATTAAGTTATGTTATGTTCTCAAGTATTGGTAAATGTATCTAAATAGATCTATTAGATAAAAATTGCATAGTATAGTAATTAAAAAAATAGGTCGTATGTCACTGTGTAAATAAGACCCTACGTGGTCTGCCTTATTTGATGACTTTGTGATTCCTTATATTTATAATATTTAATACAAAAAATAACTATTTTTTAAAGGTAAATAATTTCTTCCAAAATTTATGAGATTTAATTTATTACCTCTAATTTTAGCCCTACATAGTGGTGTGTGACTAGTAATGGTTGATTGGTACGACTTCAATACTCCTTTGGGTGTTCATATTGGATGCCTAGGAAATATGTTGAACCAACTACTTACAATTGGTATGAATATGCATACTTTGGCTATTCAAATTTGTCTGTTGTTGGAGTTGATAGTAAACCCCACAACACTCAAAAATGACCTACAACCAAAATTCCTCACATACTAAAGATCAACGAAATGATTATGCTCATGCAACCTTGAGAAGAGAGTTGATCCACACAATCATATGATATTGAGATTAACTTGTAATTGTATAATGAATATGAATACTTGGATACATGTGAATGATTACGATGAAGGTGAATGCTTATAAAAGAAAAAAGAAAACCCTAGATAAGGGTTTGATTATATTAAGACAAGCATCATCATATAATACAATGGGACAACATGCTCTAAATATAGCTTAATATAATAATAAAAATAACCCCTAAGTTTAGCTTAAATAATTAAAGTAAAAGGTGTATAATAATGAATTAACGATTAATTAATTATCAGGTGATGACCTATTTACTCCAACACCCCCCTTAAGATCAACTTGGGGAGAAACTAAACAACTAATGAAGAATACAATGAAGAATGTAAAATGGGTCTTGGCTACAAGGCTTGATGAGGTACCCATGAATAAGAAATTAGAATCTCTCATAGCCAAAGAAAAGGAGAAAACCTCATGGAAAAAATTCCTCTCCAAAATGAAGATAAAAATAAATAATTGCACTATCGAAAGAAGGATAAAAAAAATCAATGTGGCCCCGCAAGGACTGTTTCTGTCACACAACTACAATAGATGTCCCCCCAAAATGAGAGATAAAATGAGGATATGAATCCCCCATATAAAGAAAGAGCTCTTGTGTAAATGATGAATGCCTGAAGATAAAAAAGGATCCACTACCTACAAACAACATTTCTCCCCTTAGGAAGGAATAGATCCATTGGTGATTGGAGAATCTATTCCTAAAAATGGAAGAATCAAGAATCCAAATCCAAATGATGTGTGCCTCTAAAAAGTGCTAAAGTGTCCACATGTTGAGAAAAGAGATGGTTTCAATCTAGAATCCTGTGAAGATTGATGTAGAACAAGATGCAAAGGTGATGAAGATGATGGCCAATAATGATTATGTAGTTTTCAACAAAGGATATGAAATTCCTCAAATTAATCCTCCAAATATACAATATAAGACTCTAGAAACAAGGATTATATGTTTGAAAGATATAAATCCCAAGTAGCAATGTCTAAAAGATGATGGATTTCCTACTACATTAAACCAATATGGGCCAAGGATGTGATGATACCAAGCTAATAAGGAACAATAGAAGATGAAGATTGAGTATTGATCCAAAGAGTGGGAATATGAAGACAAGTCTTTGAACCATCAAAATATGTAAGACTTGGTGATATACTCAAGCTCCTCTAAAGTATCATCATCAAAAGGTATGAAATTTGAATCTACAAGAGGAATGAGATAATTTGTAGTATGATCCTCTAGGAATAGAGAGGCATGAGGGTCTCTATGGATCTCCCAAATTTGATTATAAATTGTGTGGGGACAATAAATATCCAATACAAAACACATAATGTCAAGATCAACACTAGAAAAATCACTTCTACAACATGATCACTGATAATACCCCATTGTGAATAACTCCAGGCTAGTGTGTCTGGTGTAGGTATAATTCCATATAGATATGAAAAAATATCAAGCAACCTAAGATTTGTTAGGATTCCATTTCGCTAAGACTCATAGTTATTCTTTTCTAGTATAACCACAAAAGGATGAATAAAAAAACCCATAATACTTCCTCAAATGAAAAAATCAAAGATTGATAACCTCAATACATGTAAAGAAGATCAAATATATCCATCTCACGTAAAAAATCCTTTCTCAATGCCAAGAAATCCAAGTAATTGATAGAAATGTGAAATTACAAAAAATATCAATAAAATGTACCTAGGGAAAATTTTGGAAAAAGTGCATGAATAGATCTGAAACACTTTTCCAATGCCATTGGAATCACAAAAACTAGAGATATAGGTGAAAATTTATGAGCTCAGAAGAATAAAATGAAGACATGAATTTGATTGAGAATAAAATAAACTAATAGAAAAATATGATGATGAGACCTACATCGCTAGAAAGTACACAAAACTAGCTTTCTGATGATATCTTATTTTATTGATTTTGACATCGTATGCCCAAATTATTCCAAAAAGAAAAAAACTGCTCCTTTACGCAAAATTAGGGCTTGGAGGGGGCAAAAGGTTTATACTAGCTTTCTGATGATATCTTATTTTATCGATTTTGACATCGTATGCCCAAATTATTCCAAAAAGGAAAAAACTGCTCTTTTATGCAAAATTAAGGCTTGGAGGGGCAAAAGGTTCATACAATCATCCATACTACTAACATCAACGTGATATCAACAACATATTCTAAGAATATTCCCTTGTGACAAAAAAGATTGATGTCAAAAAAAATATTTAGACAAAATATTCTTCGATTCCTTTGATATAAATTGTTTAGGTTGTGAAATATTCACTTGCCACCATTGAATGGAGGCCCGTTAGAAAAATTAATGCATGGTTAGTGAATACTAGCACTAGCGGTGATGCCACTGATTAGTAAATATAAAATGCCATTGGGGCTTAGAAAATTGAATAGTAGCGATTGGGTAGAATTTGATGAGCCTACCACCTATGGAGGGTGGGGTCCACATAGCTAGAATCATCAACTATTTTTTATTTGAATTTTTTTATTGCTAGAAAAATTTTGGAAACCAAAATAATAATTATCAAACCCTTCTACGTACTTGCAAGGAAAATCAATGATGACGGGTTGTATGGCACCATATGAATGACTACAAAAATTCTTAACTGCTAAAAAAATATTTTTTTGATGAAATGACAAGTGATCTTAAGGTTTTTGGTCGATCTAGACTCAATAGTGATGCTTGTTTTTCTCCAAGATGAACCTTTCCCTCAAGTTTGGATTTCAAAATTTAGACAGGAAGTCACAAATTTGGTGCTCTAATACCGTATTGGAGTTGATAGTAAACCCCATAGCTTCAAAAAATCGCTTGCAACCAAAACTCCTATCACATATGAGAGATCAAAGAAATGATTATGCTCATGCAAACTTGAGAAGAGAGTTCATCCACACAAGCATTTGATATTGAGATTAACTTGTAATTGTATAATGATTGTGAATACACAGATACATTTGAATGATTACAATGAAGGTGAATGCTTATAAAAGAAAAAAATAAATTCCTAGATGAGGGTTTGATTAGATTGAGACAAGTGTCATCATCTAATGCAATAAAACAACATGCTCTAAATATAACTCAATCTAATAATAAAAAAAGTAGCTCCTAAGTTTAGTTTAAGTAATTAATGTAAAAGTGATTAATAATTAATTAATGATTGATTAATTAGCAGGTGATGGACTATTTAATCCAACACCTACATCATATAAAAGCCCAAGCCTAGATCTAGTATCATCCATAGAAGACATGTAAGTGTAGTGTAGAAAAATGTATCCTTTAACATTTTCACACTTGTTTGGGTCCTCCCTGTTAAAATTTGGCTTATTTATGCCTTAATTGGTCATGGCATATGAAAAATTCATCGCGAGCAATTCACTGAAGGAAAATTCACCGCCAACAATTCACTGACATGGAAAATTCACCGACGAAAAATTCACCGTGAAGTAAAATTCACCGCCAGCAATTCACCACAGCGAAAAATTAATTGCATTAATATTTTAATATATTTTAAAAAATATTAATGCACCATAGTGAATTGCTGGCGGTGAATTTTCCTTTAGTGAATTCTTGGCGATGAATTTTCCTAGAGCCATTGGTCCTATTTTTGCATCCAAAAGCCTAATTAATTGCATTTTTCTAAGGATAATCCAGACATTTAACAAATGGAAAATCATAATTCAATGTTTTTGGTTATGTGTTCCAGATCTAGGGATTTGGGACTCATACGCCCCACCTAGGTCTCGGGACTTGATTTTAAATGTTACATTGAACTTAACACTTCTTGAATTATGTGTCCTAGGTTTAAGCCACTGGGACTCATATGCCCAACCTGGCGTATGATTCCTGCTTTAACCTAGGACCCATTTTAATTCAAATTTTTGGTGGGTTTATATTATCCTAGATTTGATGTCGGCTTATAGTGTTGTAATTTTGAGAAATTAGGCATAAACAAGTATAAATACAAGGTTATTTCACATAATTTCTCCTAACAAGATAAGAGACAAACTAGCAATCTTTCACAAGAGCATTATAGAGCATTCAAGAGAAAATCATCAAGAATTTGGAGTAGTATTCAAGATTCAAGCATCATGTCAAAGTCTTCATGCATCATGTGTGTTTCTGAGCTAACATTTGTGATGTAGGTTTCATGATTCAAGCAAGAATTCAAGATAAAGTTTCAAGCATACAATCAAGAGTCAAATATCCACATTCAGGCTAGCCATTTCACACAAGTTTGAAGCCTTCATTTCAAGGGTTTGGTGAGTTGCAACATTGCATTTGTTCATTCATCATTCCTCCATGTTTTTTCGTTTCATTTCAAGTTTTAATTACCAAAACAAGGTTTGACCAAGGAAAACCCCTATTCCCTAAACAACAACATTTTCCCTCTTGATGTGTGATTGGAGATCTAGTTGAATTGAGACTTGAAGATCCTTTGAAGAAAAAGTTGCAAAAGTTTTCAAGAAGTTGTCATCTTTGCAGAAACTCACCTACAGGCCAAAATTCAGACTTTTAGACTTGA
The DNA here is from genome assembly GCA_007115665.2 of Sequoiadendron giganteum. Classification (NCBI taxonomy): domain Eukaryota; kingdom Viridiplantae; phylum Streptophyta; class Pinopsida; order Cupressales; family Cupressaceae; genus Sequoiadendron; species Sequoiadendron giganteum. The sequence goes on from CM021108.1 coordinate 630,859,722, forward strand.
AGATCAAACAAGAAGGAAGCTACAAAAGATTACTAGAGGCTACAAAATACTAGTCAAACCTTGGTAATGGGACTAAATCGCCCATCTAGGCATATGAGTCCCAGTATAGCCCTTTTTTTAGCTTTCTATAGATCCTGCACATTCACCAAAAGATTCCAGATTTTTCCCAGATTCTTGTAGCAGGACTAAATCACCCAGCTTTGCATATCAATCCCAGTGCACCTTAAAACAATAATTTCCAGGAGTTGCAGACCTTGTTTTGACGTCTCCATTCTTCCAAGTAATTTTTTGCTTCCTTCTATTTATCAATTTGATTTCATGTCTTTAATTTTCTAGGGTTTAGTGCATGAGTGTTTGCATTTCTCCTTTGAAACTTCATTTTAATGGTGAACCCCCATTTAGTCGCACAAAGAAACCCCTGGTCCTTCCCTCAATTGAGTCACTTGGTTGAGAAACCTTGGTTTCCTAATGAGCTAAAGTGTGAAATAGGCCCCAAAGTTACATCTCCTAAAAGGTGGACACCTCATTTACATTGGTTCAATAAGAACTTAGTGAACTTGCTACACTTGAAAAAATATAAAGAACAGATCAAGCTATTGTAACCTAGAGCTCACCTTGGTGTTATAAAAAAATAGTTTTCTCAAAATCCCCTATCATTCCCATAGATCCCATTTACAAGAAATTTGAACCTCTTGGGTTGATTATAAAGGCATACCATGAGAACCAAGATATTCAACCAAATGCCTAGGTTTGTTGGGTTTGATAGCAATCAAGATAATATACATGTCATTGCATTTTTAGATTTTGTGGATAGGTTTCATTATGAATTTAAGGACATGTGGATGAATTTTTTTGTTAGGTCACTAAATGGAAAGATAAATGAATGGTATTAGATCTTTCTCGAACATTCCTTTGCTTCTTGGAATGATCTTGTGGCTGCATTGGAAGATGATTTTACACTTGATGTTGGCCCCACTATTATTGTCCAAGAATTAGAAAATATCAAATAGTAAGAGGGAGCTTTAATCATGGACCTCAACCATAGGTTTACTATCACCCTTTCAAATATTTTAAATGATTTCAAACCTAACATAATTTCTTGTATTTACATGTTATTTGAAGCCTATGAATTTGATTTGAGTTTTTAATGTGAGAAGATTTGAAAATTACAAGTCTATAATAAGCTTATAATACATGCCTTGATTCTATGGAGAATATAAGGAATGAATACATTGCTAAATGTTGGTGTAAATAGGCTTTTTACCTAGATAGTTCTCTAATAGGTCTCATTTACATGTGAAGTCCGCTTATGTCCTAGGTGTTTTTCTAGAAGTCTTAGTTGTCTAGATAAGATCTTATCATATCTTATCTATTTGGATTTTATTTGATGCTTGTTTCCTAGGTCATTTAATAATGTTGAGTTAGTTGTCTCATTGTACAAGATTAAGACACATGTCAAGATATTGTCTAATCCTATCTCACATCTTTTCCTTTATAAACAAGGAACTATATGTACATCCTATTAAATTATAATTCAATACCATTGCAACCTTGAGTATCACATATTTTGCATTATCTTGCATCCATTATTTTAAATTCATATTATTTATTTTCCCTCTTTTAGATGGTCATTTTGGTTTTGCAAGTGATTTTGTAGGCTTGCGTCCTTGAGTGACTCTGACATGATATCATAACTATTATTAGCTCTAACATAAATTGTTACCCTCACATGCAAGTGTTATTTATGAAGAGAATGTTGTTATAAGTAACATCTAATTGGAAATAGAAAATAGTGTTAGTGTAGCATCAAAATATGTCAATTATATTTACAGGTAGGTAGAATAAGGTGATGTAAGTGCATCATATGATAGTAGTACAAAGGATGAAAATAATATTATAAAGAAATTAATGATGACTAGCATTATTATATTAGGTAAATAAACTTGTTGTTTGTGACAGTTAGGTAGACAAAGAGGAAGATGTGTGTATAGATAAATAACTAAATGAATCAACTCTTGAGGCTGATTATGCATACTATATACATGGAAATAATGTAAAGGGTGAACAAGAAACATCTTTCTTGTTTGACTTTTTTCCTTTTCTTGTTCATGATTTTGATATTGGATATAATAATGGTTTTTTATATGAGGATAGCATAGTGATGTAGGAGCATCTAATTCCATAGGAAATATTGCATCAACCAAAAATATTTTCTTTCAATTCAGTTGCTTTTAGTTTCTAGTAGTGTTAGTTTTTGTAAGTTGCTCAAGAAGTTTTTTAGAGGTAATTTTAAAAATAGAGAGAATCACCTTGTAGAAGAGATTATTGGGTACCTGTAGTTTAAATTTAATAAAGATTGGGAAATTTTGATAAAGATTTGGCTTTGTGGGTTTTTGGTTTGCTATCGACTTTGTGGAATTCTCAACTACAACTAACTTTATGAGACTTTAGTGTTGAATTGATAAGTTTCATTTCCTTCAATCAGTTCAAATGAACTTATCTATATTTGTGGGGAACTTGGGGCCAAATATGTTTGTAGGAACTTCATGGTCATCTACCTTGTGGGAACTTCTTTCTTATTTGACCTTTTCAAGGACTTCACCTCCAACTCAAGTTTATAGGTATCATGTGGTCAAGTAGATTTGTGGATAAATGTTATTTAACTAGACAACTGTAACAATCAAAAGGTTTAGCTTAATTAGAAACTTTTGCACAAAGGAAAATATGTATGGAGTGTGGGGTTTTTCAAGTAATTCTACTATTTGCAAGAACCCATTAGTGAACATATTTTTTATCTACAAAATTTCCTCTTCCTACTAGTTTGTAGGAACTTTGGGGTCATCAAGCTTTTTGGAAATTCCTTATCCATCTTCTCATTTTGGTAATTCCATCTCCAATGGAATTTTTCAAGTAAAATCCAGTGAATATAACATTGATAAGTTAACAAACCTGGTCAAATTGATAGTTATATTGATGACATAACCTTTTCCAAATTGCAAATTCGCTACGCAACTAAAATTAAAGCGATAATTCTCATTTGAACTACCTGATTGTAGAATTTTTATCTACAACTACATTAGTAGATTTCCAACTTGCTACTACACTTGCAAACTCCCAACCTACTATTGCACTTTAGTGTATTTACAACAAATCGGTGGTTTTAATGTCCAAGATCAAACTTATTTCATCTTTTAAGCTACCAATAAATAAAATGAGGATGATAGCTCACATTTGGCATCTTTTTTCAAGTTGCAGAGAGGGTGATTCTAATAGAAATTAATTTTATTATACTCCTATTTAAGATTGTTTGCCAACTAATAAAATTAGGGCTTATATATGTAAATACTTTTCTATGGTTGAATGATGTATTTGGTTGTGTGATTGGTAAATTCATTAGAATTACTTGATCTCAACTACATAAAATGGTATCAAAGAAAGGTTGGTCTTGTTGGGAATATGTTGATCATTGTTGAGTTGTTGAAGGTGAAGTAACAGGTGTTCTTGAGGCTTGTGAGATTTACTGCAAGTATGAAGAGGAGTCATGTAGGTGTAGAAGATAAGAGTGGAACATGAGACCTGTGAAGGTGAGTTAGTAGTGAAACCTAAGAAAGTGTTTTATTTTATTAAAGACATAAAAAGATGGCCCCATGGAGAAGAAATCTCAAAATTGAGGAGATGTTTTCTCAACTATGTTTTGAAATGAGGAACAAGATGAGGAAATTATTTTCTAGCTTAATGAGAAATATAGACAATGTTGAATACATGTTAGTGAAGAGGAAAGTAAACTAGATGAGCAAGATAAAGATAATGAGAAGTCAATGGATGATAGGGAATAATGATTCTTCATATCCTTGATAAAAAATTATAAAAGTAATCAAATGGATGTTCCTAATTGTTTGGGTACATTAAATACTAATGAATTGATTGATTGGATATGTGATTTGGAGGAATAATTTGATTTGGAGGAGATTAGATATCCATAGAGGGTGAAATTAGTGTAGACAAAACTTGAGGGACACACTACAGTGGTGGAGATAATTACATAGAGAGGGGGATACAAATGGTGATATAAAAATAATAAGGTGGAGTCAAATGGTTGCTATATTGAAGGAAAAAATCATCCTAGGAGATTATGAATTAGATTTATTTAGGAAGCTACAAAATTTGAAGCAAAAGTACATGAGTGTGGAGTACAAATGAGACTTCTAAAAGATGGTAATTAGATCTAGACAACACTAGATGGATATGGAAAAGGTGTTCATGTATATGAACGAGTTGAGATTCAACATCCAAGATGAGATTGGCATGTTGAAAATAACCATAATAAAAGAGGCATACCAATATGCATTAAAATAAGAGGAGAAGACATCAAGGAAGTGGTAGAAAAATTTCATAAGAAGAGGAAGATTTGCAACAAATAAGGGATGAGGGATGTTAGCAACAAAGGAAAATAAGTTAGTGAGGAAGAAACCAAACCAAAATAGAGTAGAGAAATTAGGCAAGGTACAAAGGGAAGGAGAATTTTGTAGGAGGACATGGAAACAACAATAGGAGTTTATTTGGTAAGTGTTTCTAATATGGAGAAGTTGGTCATAAAGCCTATGACTGTCCACAAATACAAGAGAGAAGCAAGAGGAGTGCAGTGAGAAACCACTTGGCATAAGAGGATAAAGAGAGTGTAGCATCATTGAAAGGTGAGGAACCAAAAGTACATGAATCTCTCATGTTGAGGAGATTGTTGGTGAAGCTAGATGGCGAAGAAGATTGACCATATTAGAGAAGGTGTATTTTTTGAATTGTGTGCAAGTCTGGAGGTAAGTTTAATAAGGTCATAGTAGATAGTGGTAGTATGAATAACCTATTTTATGAGGAAATGGTAGAAAATATAGGTTTGAAGAGGTGTAAAAATTCAAGCCCATAAAATGTTTCTTGGTTTTAGAGGGAACATGAGTTGGTAGTTAATAAGAAATGCCTTGTTAGTTTTCAAATTGGGTCCTATAGGGATGAAGTGTTATATGATAGAATGATAATTAATTATTGTCATGTGTTGCTAGGAAGACCATGGCAGTTTGATAGGGAATCCATCTATGATGGTAATAGAGATTTGTACACCATCGTGAAGGATGAGTAGAAGTATTTCTTGAGCTTTGTGAAGGAGAAGGAGACGGTAAAATAAAGTAGTTATATAGTTTTTGTAGTAAAGGAAAACATGCAATAAAGGAGACAAGGGGGGTTGAGAACAAATCCACAAGAGTTCATAAGAAGCATATAACAATTGGGGATAGTGGATAAGACATTGGTTTTGTGTAGTAGAAACATAAAGAAAGGAGGAACAACAAAATATTGGAAGTAATCACCAATAGAGTGGAGGCTCAAAGAGGACATATCCTAAGACATAGTTGGGATCTTGCAAATTTTCTCATAAATACCATGAATCAAATTTAATGTGTAGGACATGTAGTGGTAACGTATGTGTCAAGGATGAACAAGAAGAGTGGAAGACTTCAAGTGGACAAAGAATAGATATGGATAAAGAACAAGCATGGGATTACCATCCTACACACCTTCAAATATTCATGAGTTTCAAACTCATGAAATATTTCATTTACTCAACATGTCTGATGCAAGAGCATCTAAGTCCATAGGCAATCTTTCATCAACCAAAAATAATTCCTTTCAATTTAGTTGCTTTTGGTTTTTAGAAGTGTGAGAATTGGTTAGTTTCTCAAGAGGATTTTAAGAGGTAATTTGGGGAAATTAAGAGAATCACCTTGTAGAAGAGCTTAATGGGTATTTGTAGTTTAAATTTGGTGAAGATTGGGAAAACGTGATGAAGTTATATATGGCCTTGTGGGTTTTGGTCTACTATCAACTTTTTAGACTTCAACTAAAACCAACTTTGTAGGAATTTGGTGTTGAACTAGATAAGTTTAATTTCCTATGATCGATTTAGATAAACTTATCCACATTTATAAGGAGCTTGGGGCTGACTATCATTTTTAGGAAGTTCATGACCATCTACCTTGTGATAAATTCTTACTTATCCAACTTTTTGGGGAATTCACCTCCAATTATAGTTCGTGAGTACCTTGTCAAGTGGGCTTGCAAATATATACTACTAAACTAGAAAAGTGTGTTGATTAAAATGTTTAGTTCAATAAGAAAATTTCACACAAAGGATATCTAACATGTACAAAGTGTGAGGTTTTTCAAGTGATCTGAATATTTGTGAGAACCACGTTAGGTAACTAGATTGTGAAACTTTCACTTCCTATGGAACTTCCACTTGTTATTGGTTAGTGAAAAGTTCTTCCTCTTCCTACTAGTTTGCGGAAACTTTGGGGTCATCAAAAGTTTTACAAGAATTCATTATCCATTTGCTTCTTTTTGGAATTCCATCTCCAATAGAATTTTGCAGGTTCCTCGGGGTCATCTAAACTTTTTTAGGTAAAATCAAGTGAATCAAACATTGATAAGTTAACAAAGCAGTTCAAATGAATAACTATTCCAGTGATGTCATCATAACATCAGTCAACTTCAATACGATGATTTTATAGTTTCCAAATTTTTGAGTTTTACCACCCAACTGAAATTGAAATGAGAATTCTTATTTGAACTAGTCAATTGTAAAATTTTCACTTGTAACTATGTCTGCAGGTTTTCAACTTGCTACTTCACGTGTAAAATCTTGACCTACTAATACACCTTGGTGTTTGTGCAATGAACTAGTGGTTGTAATGGCCAATATTGTATCTGATTCATCTTTTCAACCACCGAAAAATAAAATGAGAATGATAGCTCATATTTTTTTATTTTTAGTGAGTTTCAAAGAGGGTGATTGTGATAGAAATCAATCTGATTATACTCTTGTGTTATTAATTTTCTGCTAGATAATAAAATTAGGGTTTATATGTTCTACAAACAAACAATTTTCTATTATTGAATAATGTATTTGGTTGGATAATTGGGCAATTTCAATAGAATTCCCTGATCCCAACTACATAACATAGACACAGTTATACTAGATGATAAAAGTTCACAAAAGGATATTAGTGCAACAAATGATTTATTGAATATTTTGAAGATGGTGATCATATGGAAGCATATGAACACCATTTTTTTGGTAAATGACATTTCCTTCCTCATGTAAAGAGTGCTTGAAATATATCATAGGGAGGTGTTATTATAGTAGTGGATGTGGAAGGAGAAGTGTGACATAGGTCTATTTCAAATACATGTGACACAATAGATTACTGAGATGAGTTTGAAATAGAGGGATAATTTGAAGAATATTGTTCTTCACACAAAGTGTCTCATGGTTCTAGTTTTAATGTTGATGATAAACAAGTGGCAACAATTCATAGGCAACACATCACAAAGAATATTTCTAGGAACATGGTTCTTCACAAATAGGAACATTTTTCTTTGTCATGTGAGTTGGAGGTACTTTCATTTGGCCTTGATTGATATGATGTGGTTAGTGAGGAAGGGTGGATATTTTCTTGCATCTATGTACGGTGTTGTTGGCCTAATTTTTTACCCCTAATTTTGTATACATGAATGATACATCATATAATAGGTCTAATGCCTATTATTTATGGTTGATTTGTAATATTAAGTTTGAATGGGAGTATATCATCATTTTTGGGATAATTTTCATAATTAATATTTCTTATAACTAGGTGGTGAACGTAACATTAGATTGAGGGACACCATCTCCTTTAGTAGGATTTTCTTTAATAGAGATATTTTTGTATGGAAATTATTTATCTATGATCTTGTGCCATAGATATTCTTGTAGGTCTGACTTGTAATTATGCTTCTTAGTTATGTTTGTAGCCATATCTCCAACCCACTAATCTTGAATTCCATTGGTTATATGTTATTTTTCTTTGTATATACTATGTTTTATTATTATTTTTATGTTATATATAGATACCTTAGTGTTTTTGTGTATTCATGATCCCTAAATTTGTCATGTTGAAGGGTCTTGGCTAGAATAATGTGTTTTACCTAGCTAATTCACCTAGTAGGTCCTATTCAATTGTTAAGTTTACTTAGGTCCTATGAATATTTCTAGAAAGTTGACATTATATCTTTTCTTATCTTATGTCATTTACTTATACCCTAGGTAATTTAATGCTTGGTGTCTCATGACATAGGATTAATACACTTGTCACAATCTTGTCTAATCCTATGTCTCACATTGGATATATAACCAAGGGGTTCTCATTTGAGAATCAATCCAATTATAATCTATTATTTGTATCCTTTGATATAATAGCATTATTCTTTCGTAATTGATCTCTCTTGTAATTTCATATGAGTTCCTAGATCTTAGGTGGCTACAATGTTTAGCCAAATATTGCATGATGTAGATTATTGCATACCAACTCTTACATGGTATCATAGCTTATGTGATTGCTTATTGTTAGTCTTAATTGAGATATTTAGTTTGCAGATCTTGATGGATCTTGAAAAGTTGAGTATGCTCTTCACTTTCATCAAATGATGACTTGGTGAATCATGAAAACTTAAAAGAAATGCTAGATTTGGGGGTTTCCTCTTTATGGATTTCTATTGAAAGTTTATTTCAGATATTTTTTGTGTAGATCTAAGCTCACCATTGAGTTTAGAGGGCTCATTTTTTGCCTTTTCTTGTTTAAACCAGACATTAAAGGCTAGATCTACAAGGATTTGAAGAGGGAGGTTCATTGACAAATCCAAAAAGGAGTCATTATTTCATAGCATTTTGGGGTAAATCTAACCCCACGATCACACTTAGAAGGCCAAAAAACCCCTATTATCATATATAATATTTCATTTTTATGACAATTTTATTTTATATTTTCAATTTCATGTGATTGTCTTAAATCTAATAGCCAAATGAATGTTGTTAAGGATTGTCTTAAATTTGATGGTCAAATGACCATTAACATGGTTGTCTTAAATTTTAAATTCAAATGATCATCATCTACAAATTTCTTAAATTTTACGGTCAAATGAGCATATCAAGTTGCTCCAATCTACCCTCATCTCCATCAACAATTTTGAGTTTACTATCCAAATTCAAATGGCCATAACTAAACCATCCAACCTTTTTTTCAAGAAATATTTTTTGATTTGGGGTAGAATTTTGTGATCATCAAAGTGGTGTAAGTAGGTTTTGATTTTAATTCCTAGGTTTTCTATAAATTGCAAACTCTCGCAAGTGTTGTTGAGTCGTTCTCATTTTGGGAACCTTGGGGCTTTGTCTCACTCCTATAGTAACATTTTTGGGGGCAATATTTTTGAAAGTGCATAATTTTTCATATAATTTGCAATGTTATGATCATATTATTCCTATTCTATGTAAAAATTATAATTTGATTTTGTGCCCAAATTTGGCATCTATTTTGACTAATCGAGAAAAACAAGTTTTGAAGGGACCCAAAACCCTTTACAGTAGAAAAGATAAAACATTGCTAAAGATAAATGCCATAGAGTACCAAAAACAAACCAATGACAAGGAAACTAAGGCAAAAAGTGTGTTGAACAAGATAAACAACAGTGAACTAACAACAACACTCAACAACGACAAAACAAAAAAACAACACACGACCACCAACCAACCAAAAGAGAAAAAATAGTAAAGCTCCCACTAATTCATGTTGCTTAAGGTGTTGGCCACCTCAAACTCCCAGCTCTTGTGCAGGTCAATCATATCTAGCAACTCCTTCTCAACTTCAAAAGATCTTTTTCAATCAACCGACCTAGAGGCAAGGCCTTTAGTGTCATCTTTGACACCCTTTTTTTCTCTTTCCTTTAGCCACATGTTCTTTCTCCATAAGATCGGAGAAGTACAATTGGTCCTCTCTTAAATAACTATTCTTTTTAAATAGGACCTCCAAGGAGTCTACGTTATTTTTCATCGAGATGTGGCACACATGCAACAAATTTTTGATGTCTATATTGGTGCCCACAACCTTTGCTTCCAACCCATCCAACCTTTCATCACACTGGGATTTGAAATTTTGTAGTGAACCTTCAATGTCAACAATCCTGTCAATAAGAGTGTCCGACACATATTTTTTTGGCACATCCTTCAGGTTATCCTTCGAACCCCTAATTTTAATATTCACTTTATTGAACTCCTGCAGAGTCGACTTAGCAAGTTTAAAAGTACCCATGGCCCCAAACCTAGCCATATCAAGCAATTGAAACATTAAGGGAGATTCATCATCTAAATACAAAAAATCCTCAGAGGGGGTCAACCTTCAGGGGCTCTGCCTTAGTGTTCAAGCTCTCAGGGTCCTCTTCACCTTAACCCTTAATCTCGACCTACATTGCATCATCTGGTACGTTTTGGGTCAGAGAGTCCTCAATATTCCCTACGTTTGTCCCAGTAGCCTTCTCATCCTCTAACACCTTGGTATCCTTTGAAAAAACATTGGAAACCTGGCTCTTTAACTTAGCAATCCTTGTGGATGATCTCCTAGATTGGTCTTTAGCATCTGAGCTAGGCAGGTTCTCCTTCAAACCCTCCTTACCACCAACATTAGTCTCACCCTGACTAACAACCAACTCCACTTTCTTAGGAGGAGAATCTTCTGACCTCACCTTCATATCCTCGCTATCAGAGAGAATGATGCGCTTAGGTGCACATCTACTTTTTGGACAAATCTTCTTCCTTTTTTTGGAAGAGGTGGCCTTGTGAGATTGAGGACCCACCTCTTACTATCTAACCCATTCATCCTCTTCATCATTGCTGGTTTCCAAACCAGAGGAATTTGACCCATCAATCAAAGTGTTTTCCTTATCCAAAATGGCAAGGGTAGGGATGAGAGATTTTACATGCTCCATAATCAGAAGGATAAGACCCTCATGGAGGATCGGGGTCTTTCTATTTTTTAAATGGACATACAACGAAATTTCCAAAGATGAGAGCAAGAAAAAAGGAAAAGAGACATACATCTCGTGCCTGAAGTGATTTAACAGAGTGAAGTGGTGACCCAAAATTGAAGTTTACCTACCTTCGAGAGTCACATATCTAATTATAACCTCAACCACCTCCACCCAAATTTTCTTAAGCAATTTTCACTCATATCCCCAACTCTCCATTTTCACCAATTTCTTCTGCTCATCGTCCTTAAAGAACTAAGCCAGTGCATCCTCATTACTTTTGTTGTCCATAAAAAACTTGCGACCTACCATCAACATCCCTGTCACAGCAAAAATCAGTTCCTCATTCACCTACACTTCCAAACATTTGATTTGAAGCTTCGTATTATGCCAGTAAGAAATAAATTCCACCAATGCATTGGAGTCGTGACCATGAATATTTTTGAGGAATGGTGAAATCTTTCTATGGTGCAAAATCTTCCATAGTTTTTTCTTCTTCCTCAAGCCTGCACAAGTATGCGGCTCTATTATACTTTTGTCACCACCCATTTTAGTAGACACCAGACAGAAAAAACCCATGTGAATACTGGTAGGCAAGAATCCAACAATCTGGTAAAGACCCACAATATGTATGAGTCAGATCAAAGTACATCGGCTTAAAATCCTCCATCGCCAAAAATCAACCCACTCCATCATTTTGCATTAAAATCCTAGCTCTCTCGAGACTGATCATTCCCTCCTCTCACGTCTGAGATTCATTGTTTCTAATAGACTCACTGGAAAAAAAATATGCAAAATAATTGCCTTCTCAAAAAATATGTGACACACGAGTCTCATCAAATGACCTTAACACCATTATCCAATCTTTAATAAGATGCTCCACATTTTAGCTTAACACATGGGTGCCACGTAGGTAGTTAACAATGTTTAAGGAGTCATCTTCGACCCATAATTTGGAGTATCCTCTGTCCTTAGTAGATTTTATACTTGCATACACAACTTCTTCCTAGGCATGTGATTGGCCTGAATTCCCAGCAAGAGTGCCACCGCACCTAAGAATTTGTCATCCTCATTCCTCAACACCCCCCCCACATCCTGCAGGCCCAAGGTTCCCCTTTGCTGCCCCATCAAAATTAACTTTAACCCATCCCTGAGGAGGTGGTTTCCACTTGGTGTTTAATCTCTTGTTTAAACTCAAGTTCAAGTTTATAGTAGGAATAGAAGGAATCTTCTAGTTAGATATCATGAAAATATCATAGCTAGTTAGACAAAGAGTAGGGCCACAGTGAGGAGCTTCAGGAAAGTAGATGGCAAAATTTTCCAGAATAGCCCTTCAAACTTTGAAAAAAAATCTGCCAACTTCAATCTTAGAATCACAGAATATTCTATTATTTTGTTCTTTCCAAATATTCCAAGCAATGTGTGGGGCCATTAGATCCCAGAGCTCGTAGAGAATAGGAGACGAGGACAGGCACCTCCACTGTTCAACAAAATTTTCCAAGGAATCTGGGAGCACCCAAACCAAATTCCGAACACCAAGAAATTAACTCCAAATTAGAGAGGAAAATTTACATCCAATGAAGATATTGAATGCACTCTCACATCCTCTTCACAGAGAACACACCTATTAGGAAGAGCAAAGCCTCTTTTACAAAGATTTTCTTTTGTTAAAACTTTGCCTTGCATGAGAATCCAAAAGAAAAAAATCACTTTGGGGACCAGATTCTTGTTCCATAAGTTACCCAAAAATGAATAGAGGCAAGCCTTTCCACTAACTTACTAAGGGTAGAAGCAATAGAAAACTCACACTTAGCACAATAGGTCCAAAAAACTCTGTCCAACCTAGGAAAAGTGGGGATACATACCCCTCTTAAGAAGTCTTGAAGAACTTTCAATGATGAGTCCCAATCCTAAAAATTTTCCCAATCCCCATTTTGGATATAATTGGCCACTCGACAGCCAAAAAACATTTTACACAACGGAGCAAGGGGGGAGGCTCAGTGAAGACTGATCAAAGGCTTCTCACCACACCAATAATCTTCCTAGAAGAGAATTTGCTTACTGTCACCCATCAACAATCAGCTCCCTACAAGGAGCAATACTTCTCCAAAAGCAAGAACCTATTGGTATATCATCTACAAATAGCATATTCTTGGATCTCTCGAGACCATGCAAGTACTTATTACGGGCCACAAAAGCCCATCCTGCATCACCATTAAGGAGACTCCAAACATTCTTTGAAAGAAGAGCCTTATTAAAGTCTTTAAGGTTTCGGATGCCAAGAGCACCCCATTTCTTTGGCTTACAGACCAAATCCCAAGCCACAAGAGGAATTATAGCTTTGGTTTCTACACCAAACCACAAAAATCTTCTCATAATTTTTTCCATCTTCTCTTCAACTTTGATAGGAATTCTTAAAAGTTTCATAGCATACATTGGCATCTATTAGCACTAAGATCAATTCCACTTTATTGTTTTTGGAAAGTGACAACTATAATCACTCTAAAATAAAATTTTAGATGCTATATTTCTAGGGGATCTTATGATTGAGTAATTTTGGGGGGTAATCTTATGCTTTTGTTGGGTTAAGTGTCTTGATTGGTCTATTGAGTGACTAAAGTTGAGAAGTTTATCATGGGTATCAAAAGGAATCTTTTTATAATTAGGTTGAATAGATGAAACTTTAAGTCTTGGTGGGATGGAATATTAACACATTGTAGGTGGCTTAATACTTTTTCCAATCTCTATGGACTAGTTCCTAAACCATCATCTAAATGGAAGAGAGTTATGTGGGACACAGAGACTAAACATATCCTAGGATTAATTGGTTGTAATTATGATAGTGACACATAAATGGCTACAAATGGTATTGAGATCCCTCGTGACCTTAATACTAGAATTTTTGAGATGTATGGAGACTTGAATGAAGCTCCATTCCTAGATGATCCTGTTACTGATTGTTTGTTCCACTTGACAAGTTTCAAACAATTCAATGATAAAAAAATTACAGTGCTTGTTGATTGTGAAAGGTATAGTCGTTTCCATGACACTGAGACTTCTATTGAGACTTCAATTTCTATGGCTCCTAAGCCAAATTTAGAGGGTTCATCTTCTTCATCTATGAATCAAAATTTTGAGGCTGAGGACTCTAATAATCTAACATTGGTATAATCATTTGATGTTCACATTTATAAATCTAGTGTGGAAATTTTTTTGGATTACCAATGTAGTTAAATGCATGCGCTGAGATCTCATCTCCTTCATCTTTTGTTGCTTTTTATTATGCTTGTATTACCACAGTTTTGTCTTCTTGTGATTCAATGCAACACAACATACATTATATTTCAAATATGGCTACTTGGGATGAGTACTTGAAATACATTTCATGCTTATTTTATGTCCCATCCTACAGACTTGGATGCCACTATTGAGAATATCCATCCACTCTTTGATGTTACTTTGTATCTAGAGTTGCATCATCTTCTTCAAATGTTTTGTGGGAGCATTTTAATACTCTTGTTCCTTTTCTTTCTCATCATTTTTCATAGTTTGGAATTATTCTAGATACTTGTGATCAACATTTGGAGGAGTCATTTTTGTCTTTGGATTGTGTTCTACAATAATCTCTATTATATTTTATATTTTCATCCTCCTAAGTGTGGCTTAGAATGCTTGTTCAAAGTGTGATAGGTTTCAACATCAACATGGATAAACTTGAGCATAATTAGATATAATTCATCATCCTTCTTCCCTCATCTTCCTTTCAGGAAAGGGAGGACATCTTGCATACCATCTTGTTTTTGTTTCTTTCTAAGGGGACGAATGTTTTTCAATGATATTCAATCATCTTCAATATTCAGTTTCGAGAATCTATCATTATTATAGGGTACTCTACATTAAGGGGGGTTACATGGTATCTCTTCTTCTCTCTTATAGGGGGAATTTTTCCTCACATGGGTTTTATCATTCTCATTCTTTAATGAGATTATTTTATTTCATCTCTCTTTTGGGGTGGATTTTTGTCCCATTGGGTTTTCTCCTTTTCTTTGTTTGTGAGAGATTGCATTTGTACATGGGTACCTAACATGGCCTCATAGTTGGGACCCATCCTTACATCATTTGAACATTTTTTTTCCCTTAAGTTTCACTTAAGGGGGGGTGTTGGTGTGAATAAGGTGTTTTACCTAGCTAGTTCACCTAGTAGGTCCTATTTGCATGTTAAGTTTACATAGGTCCTAAGAATTTTTTTTAGAAGCCTTAGTTGGCATTAAATCTTATCTTATCTTATGCCATTTACTTCTTGTATCCTCAGTAATTTAATGTTTTGTATATCATGACATAGGATTAAGACACTTGTCATGATCTTGTCTAATCACATGTCTCACCTTTGATATATAACCAAGGGGTCCTAAGTTGATAATCGATCCAAATGTAATCTATCATTTTCATCCTCTGAGAGAATAATATTATTCTTTCATAGTTGATCTCTCTTGTAATTTCATAGAAGTTCCTAGATCTTGGGTGGCTACAATCTTCAACCAAATCTTTCCATGGTGTTGATTATTATATACCAACTCTTACAAAAAGTATGTTAGTCCTAGTCTCTTTTTTGGTTATTATTTTTGGTCTAACCTTAGAGATATCTAGATTCTAGCCCTGTCAATAAGTGACAAACATCCTCATATAGAACCTATTAAGTCTCAATAATACAATCTCAATGTGTGCTTGAGTCCATTCCCTTTGTGTTTCTAGCATTATTTTGACATTTATAACTAATTTTAAACATCATGAGCGGGTCCTTGTGTGTTAAAATTTGATAAAAAACTAAAAAATATTAGGTGTTTGAATTTTTCTATTCATTTTCCTTAAGTTTGGTAGGTTGAACTTTACTTGCAGGCTTGTCAGAGTTTCCCTTCTAATTATACCTTTCTATTTACACTTGATTCCCTTTATTCATTCTTAGAACTTCGAACTTTCATTTCCTATCACACCACCTTTCCTTCACTCCATTTATCACTTATATCACTCAACCTATTAGACTTCTTCATCCTTTACACCTTGAAAAATAGTATGATGCACAAGTCATACCCAATCCCTAACAATTCAACTCTTTCTAGCTTATCACCACCTTTTCACCTATTCACCAAAGTATCCCAATAGGCTATATGTGCATTAAAAAATATCTTAACATGCAAAAAATTACTGATAGTTGATAGGGATGTCATTTCACTACCCAAAGACTTTTCCATTTGGTTTTGGCATGATTTTGAGGCAGATTTTGATGGTAGATATTGGAAAGCAGTTAGGGTTTTTCTTAATAGTTAATTTTTCCTTGCACCTACTTTTGATTATTTAAATGGTTTTTTTGGTGCCCTAAACTCATATTTTAGGTAACATTAAATTATATAATAGTCATGGTGACATTAATGTTGATGTTCAAATAATTCTAATTGTAAGATTTTCATGTTGATTTAAACAATAAAGATAAAATAACCTAAATACCTTAAAACTAGTTTAACTAATCTATGCAATCATTAGGTTGATTAAAGTGATGCCAAAATTTGTTTATTTAATTTTGTAGGTGTGTATTTGAAAAAGGAATAAATGATGAAAGCATCTTGTATTATATTTAATATTGTCATTAGGATTTTTTGCAATCTATTTTCTTCACACCATCCCTTGGTGATATGCAACAAATTTTTTGACCTATTCATGACTTAACATGTGATATATGATAGGAACCATTAATGGAGCAATATTTTGTAGGTCTAAGTAGAGTTTATCATTAATTCTCATGAAAATTTTAAAATTTTGTAGGTAATTATCATGTCTTTTAGAACATGATTGTTAGAGAGATGATGATTATGAATAGGGTGTAGGTGGGTTTCTTTGCATCATTAATTTTATAATCATCTCAAAGCTCCCATGATTTCTAGACTAAATGCAATGAAGAATCTATAAAACCTAGTTGGTTATTTATACACGTCCCTAGCTATCTAGCCGATTTTTGGGCCTAGCAAAGTCTACAAGTGGTTTTAGGTTATCAAATGTAGAATATCTTAACTATAAATGAAGAGATATTCTTTGTAATAACATCAAAAGTGTTCTAATTTTTAGATATTTAGAAATGAATATTTCCATGGTCATTTGTAGTGATTTAGGGTAATATTATAATTGTAGATAAGTATTTACTTTTGACACATTTTCTAGCATGTATGTATTAAGGGTTTGGTGTATGTGATAATACCTAATGTACTATTGATGTTTTATAAAAGCCCTTCTTTCAGTGCATATTAGTTTTTTCAGTTCTACTTTTAAATGATGTAGTAAGTTTATTATTAAAATGCAATCTTTTGTTTTCATATGAATGAAAATCTAGTTCTATTGAAGCTTTGCTAAGAATTTTATGTGTACTCTTTCCTATTATAATTTTTTCCCAATGGAACATGCATAATATTTGTTGGTTCAATATCAAACACTAGATTATTAAAACAACACCTTGGTTATGATTAATTGTAAAATTAGGTTTGATCATTTTATTTAGTATTTATCTTTACAAACTAGGGATAAATCTTAAGTTGAATACAACATTTAAATTATTAGAGAATCTAAGCATACATGCTACACCTTACCAATGTGTAAACAATAATAAGATAAATCATATTAAAGAATTACAATATTAGTGATACCTACAGGTAGATCTACAAGATGTTATCAACTATATAAAGGTCATATGTAGCTAGTTACAGTTGATGTAGTGATAGAAATTAGGGTCAAGTGTGCAATTGAGTATAACTACTATTTATTAAAATCATATCATATATTTGATTTATAAACCTATTAAGGAGACATTCAGGAACACCCTCTTAGGTTTAAGCTAATCTCAAAGAGGAGATATTATCCACTCTCATTACAAGCTTTCAACAATCCTAAATCTATATTGATGAACATATATTTCACCCCATATAAGACACGCTAGCCCTAAAGTTGTGACAAACATATTTTAGGATTGTGGAACTATGGTTTTGGGACCTACCACTTTTGAGATATTTTGTGACCATTTGAATAGAGAGCAAGTTAAACTTACCTAGTTACATGCAGTTCCCAAAATTTTGGCATTGGTGGCCCAATGACCCAAAGGAAAAGACAAGAAGAATCCAAAATATAAGACAAAATCCAATGTGACTCCCACCTCTTCTAAAGAGAATAAACTTAAGAAGAAAACCACATGTGATTATTATAAAATACTTGGGCACATTTAACATATTTATTATAAAAAATGGAGTGATGAGTTGAAGCAACTTCTTCAAAAGAACAAAATCAATTTCCTTCAATAATGTTTTTGGGTTCATCTTCTTCTTCTACACCATCATCATCTACACAATCATTGATAACTTTATTGGATAGTGGGATAGAGAAAATGGAAGGTAATACATTTTTTGTATCTACAAGTCCCAAGTTAGTAATATGACTTCTTGATTTTGGAGATTCACATCATATGTATTCATCATAGGATACGTTCTATTTATTTGAGACTTGTACATTTTCACACATCCTAATGGGGAAAAAATATATGCATTTTTATGGTAAAATATCTATTAACATGGAATAAGGAACTTTTAATTATGTATGTTTTCTTCCATCCTTGTCAACCAATCTCCTTTCTATCAAATTGCATAGAGGGAATTAGGGAGGACTATTGAACTCACATATATATCTATGATTATACGAGACTTGGAGAGTAGAGAGTTCATTACTATTGAGATAGTTGATCATGCACCTTTATTGTACATATTTTCACATTTATCCCTAGTAAATTTTTAGATGCTTTAACTGATATTAACACTCTTGCATCTAGCATGAATTGTATTTTTGAGAAGTCTAGTCACTTGATTATTGATGCTCTTGAGACTTGTTTTGATATTCCACCTTATCCAACTCTTTCGTCTTTAGATATTAGTGTTGACATGGCTTCTAGTACTTTAGTTCAATATGTATATGTATGCAAGTGATTTTCCTACCCTAAGATGAAATGCAAACAAGAAAAACACTAACAAACACTCAAGATTAGGCCTAAGTTGAAACCAAAACAAAATAACAAAGAAAAGGAATTTTTTACCTTGTTTGGATTGATGAGTTTGGTTGGCCCTTTTTTGATGCTTGATTGTGTGATCCTTCAATAGAAAATGATGCAAAAGTGGATGCAAAATGGAGAGGAGGTGATGAGGATTGCAATGATAGAAATGGGTATTGTAGAAAGTATAGTAGGTGGATGCAATGGAGGCTCGAATGACTACAATAATGGAGGATGAATGAATGCAAATGGTAAGTGCTAAGTTTCTTAGTTGAATTCTTGAATTATCAAGTGTGTGAATGCATAATGAATCTAATGAATGAAAAATGAGACCAAGTCTTCCAATTTAAGGGAAGAGTCTCTAGAGAAATGGATGGTTAGGATTTAGCCAACATTGACAAAATGGAGGGTTGTGGTGAGTTGAGGACTCACAAGTCCTCACATCTTTCTATGTGGAATATGAGGTGTGAAGATTACAAATGATGTGGAAAAAGGACATGTGAGGTGGAGGTACTTGCAAGTACCTTGAGATTAGGGGAAGATTTCCTCAAAAAGAAAGTCCTTGTCCCCATATGAGGTTGATGGTGACAAGTGAGGAATTTTAGAAAGTCCTCTCTTATCATTATGGGGATGAGAGAAGTTGTTGGAAGAATAAATGTGAATTTTAAATTCATATTATTGGGAGTACCCTTGGAATAAGACAAGATCCTCTTAAAGGATGTCCTTGTCCCATGTGATCGATGTGCCCTATCGAATGGGGAAAAGTATAAGGGGATTGTAAATGAAATTAAAAATTGCATTAAGATTGTTGGGAGAATAAAATGGAATTAAAAATTCCATTGGAATGTGGGAAGAGTTGACTAAAGGATTGATTAGATTAGTTAATGAAGGATTAGAAGAGAGTTAGGTGGCTAATGATGATTAGGAGCCAACTTGCAAAAGTTGGAGGATGTGACACATCCTAATCATGGATTAGGGATGTGTCACATCCCTAATGATGGGATTAGGAGATGAATTAAGATTAAGTGTGGATGAGACATAAAGGGAATGAAATAAGTGGGTTATTTATTTAATTCCTTGGAAGAAAGGGATAAAAGGGTAAGGTATTTAATTATTTAACTAAATAACTTAGGGATTTAGAAGACTTTAGGGGTATTAATTAAATAATAGTAACATTATTTAACTAATGTGGATAAAAGGCTATTTATATGAAAAAGGTAAATTTGGTCAAATATAACCGGTCAAATTTAGATGTCTACATTTTTCCCCTCTTTGAGATGGTGTTACAAAGTAGCATCATTTCAAAGAAAATTAAAATATAGTACCTAGAAGAATATGGTTAGATTAAGGATGATGCCCCAGTCATTCGAGGAGTGACTAGGAGGAAAGATGATGGGAGTGAAGATGAATATTAGGGATCGAGGGTGCCCCCTCGAGAGGACATGCAGGTTTAAGAGAACACGAGTGTGCTCTCGAAATGGATGAGATGATGCAAAATGATGAATGAGAGAGGATGATACTATGAAGAGATAAAGCCAAGCCCAAATGGATTCCAGGACAAATATGATGTTGCCCCAGTCAAGCTACAAGCTAGGATGGACTGATGGTCGATGGAGTGTTGTTGATGAGGGAAGGATACATCCTGCTGGTGCTGCTGATGATGATAGTGTTGTTGATGAGGGAAGGATTCATCCCAAAACAACACAAAAGGATAGGGAAGGAGATATCCCAATGATAATGATAATGATGATTGGGTCAAGGCTTGTAGAAAGGCTGGGAACAAGACCAAAGATGTGATTAGATGATTTGTGCTAGATTGAATGGATTAGGATTGGATGGAGATGTGAGATGGTCAAAATGAATGAATATGGTGGAAGTAAAGATGCAATATAATGGAAGAGAGAATGAAATGCAATCCTAATGCAATTTCCCATGTTTGGAGCACTCATTTTTTCTATAGCATAAGACACGAAGTAACATGGTATGTGAAACCAAGGCAGTTTAGTATCAAATTCATACACAAACACAACAAACAAGGAGGCTATCCCAACACCCCAAAGTTGCGATGACATTGGGCGGGCCAAGTATTGGGATAACCACAAGCAGAAAAGGATGCCCCAGCGTAACACAAGACCTCAGGAGTCTTGGTGGATACTACATTGGACAACCAAGAAGATAACAACAAAAAAAGATCAAGATATGCCCCTATGTTAACCAGTCAAAACACACCATAATATGATAGATCATGGCAGCCTTGAAAAGTGATGATAGGGAGCTCAAATAATAAATAGAAGCCAAAAGTATCAAAATATTGTAATCAATTTCAAAAAATCCTTTACCATAGGATTGAGAGGATGGATGGGGTTGATGAGGTTTGTTAGGAAAGAATACATCCCATTGAGACCAAAGATGGATACTAAACTAAATGATCGACATGACTCAGGATACTCGAAAATGATTAGATCTCATGATACTAGTGACCTATATTTTGGAAGCATCAACTAGGATAGGGACATACTTGATGACACAACAAGATGACAAGACACAAGACAACAAGATGATAAAATAACAAGGCGACAAAAAGACACATCCTAAAGACCTAGGGGACACAAGACTGACACACCCTAAAGACCTAGGGGCTCGAGGATTGATCAAAGATCAGCCTTGCCTATGTGAAAGTGTAGAGCCCTCGTAGTTCGAAAAAAGGCCATGGATAAAAATGGAAAGAGGAAAATGGAGACCTTGATGGATGATAAATACTAGATGGAAAAATTCCTTGGGGGCAAATCAAATGATCGACCTTACCTACGTGAAAGCACAGGGCCCACGTAGTTTGACACAAGACCAAAGATAGAGGATGGAAAATGACAAGACTAGACAAGAAGCATAGTCCTGGGGGCGGATCAAATGATCGACCTTTCCTACGTGAAAATGCAGGGGAAACGTAGTTTGACACAAGGCCAAAGATAGACAATGGACAAGGGATGATGAGATGACCATGATAAATGGATAAAATTATGGAGCCGATATGATGAGCTAGGATAGGCCATGGATGGAATGGTGGTAATTGTGCTAGATGTGGATTATGTGAAGCTCAGGGATGGGATAGTTATCCAAATCATCAAAAGTTGAATTGGGAGGAGGAAACGATGGATATATGAATGATGAAGAGTGATAGGATATGAGATAGATGTGAGGAATAGATAGGACGAAGGATAGTGAGATGAATGGCATTGGATTTAATGAGGGTTAGCCTATAGCTAGATACCAATGACAAGGGATTATTAGATGGAAGGAAAATAAAGGTAAATGGATGGATGGATAAAGATAGGGAGATAGACAGATGCTAGGATAGGTGGATAGAGGGAAAAGGATGTGGAAGGATGGATAGGGAGGTAAGGATGAAAAGATGGAAAAGGACTAGTGGATGAGTGCATAGGGAGATAAGGATCTGGTAGATGGAAAGGATGACTTGGATGGATGGATGGATGGTGTCGCCAAGGACTATGCCACATAGAAGGAGATGCCCCACTCTAAATATGTCATGTGTGACGAGGCAAGAGGATAGCATATAGCGGGATGGATAGATAAGGTAGTGAGATGGACATGGATAGGATATATACATAAGGAAGGGAGATGGATGCGTGGATAAGGAAGGAAGATGTAGGAGGATAAGGGATACATCGGCGTATGGATGAGGGGAATGTATGCCAAGATGTGTCCAAAGGATGTATATATATGTGGCCATATCTTGATCAAGATCACAAGGAAGGTGGAGGGACTGGATACAAATGGGATAGGATGGATAGGATGAAGAAGATAGGTGGACGAAGGAGATGGAGGAAGGGGATGCATAGATGGAAGTTGCCCCCAATTGTGGAAGCAAACTGAATGGGGGATTTATGCATGACACCTATTTGCCGAGTTTTCATCATGGTACTTATCCAAGGCGCTTTTTTCCAAGTTTTCACCATTGGACGGATTATTTCTCTTTACTATTTGTTTGGATTTTTTTTATTTTTTGGACATAAATGCGGATGGAGATGGATAAGGATAGAGATGCGGATATGTGGACGTAGAAGATAGGTGATAAGGAGATGGAGGAAGGACTCAAGCCGCAAGTTCCATATGAGGTAATAAGAGCCCATGTTGAAAACTACTATTCAAATGGTGGTACAACCTTATTAGAATGGATGGATTATGCAAAAGGATGGATTAAAGGTGTTTGATGGGGTAGACATGTGGGATAATGGATGGGATGCTGGAAAGCATATGGATGGAATGATGGAGTGAATGTGTGGTGGGGGAAGGTGTTCAGGACCAACATTGGCACAGGTGGTGGATGAGAAATGATAGGAGGGTTGATGGATGGGGAATGTAGCGATAATGGAGGAGTTGGGATAGTGAATTTTGGGACATAAGGACCCAAAACAGATTTAGGAGATGGAGGATGTGAATGATTTTTTGTTGGATTAACAACTTTGGATGTCATTATGAATTTTTCATTGGAAGGAATTGCCTCTTTTTTCTTTGGGATCCACATGGTTTTGATTTTAGCTTTAGTGGGCCTTGATGGCCTACGGGTTTGATTTATCTTTTCTTCAACATGTCTTTTTAAGGGGACATGAGGAGCTTTAATTCATGTGCATGTTTAGATTTATGAATTTTTACTTTGGCATCCAAAGTGTTTTCAATAGCAATGGGATGGGTATGAGGCAATGGATGATGTGGAGAAGACATGGATGGCGTGATAGCGGTAGGCTTTTGATGATGATGCATGGATGGGGGATGTGAGATAGCATGCATGGATGGGTGCCTTTGTTGATCCTAAGCAAGGATTATGCATTTAGGATTCTTATGATAAGTGCTAGGGATAGGTGATGGATGGATTAGAGGATGGAGAGGATAAGATGGAGGAGGTGATTTTGGGATATAGGGGCCGAAAATGGACTTTGTATATGGAGGTATTATGGTGGATAGAGGAACATAAGGACCCAAAATAGGTTCAGTAGATGGAGGATGAGCAATGGTGGATGGAGGGACATAAGGAACCAAAATGGACTTGGAGGAGGAAGGAGGAAGATGGACGGTTGTTTTGAGGTAATAAGATGGAGGAGGGATAGCGGCAAAGGATTTGGTAGAGCAATGGGAAGTGCCTCTCATTCCTTTGGAAGAGGCTCGCTTAGGGTGTATGGAGGTTGTACCAAAATTTTTGGAGTGTGAGTCTTGGGAGATATATCCAAGACCTTGTGCACCTAGATTTTCTTTGACCTGAATGAGCTCTAAAATACCTTGCTCATGAAGGCCTAAACCTTTGCCTTGATATTTCATGTTCTTGAGCATGTGATCTATGATGGGATGCTTATTCTTTTGGAAGCATGATGCGAGTCCATTAGTAGGGGGAGGAGGAAGGGTGATGCATATACTTTGTTTTTCTTCTATAAGAAGACCACCATGGAAGAGTATGATCTTACCAAGGTGATATAAAAGCAGTGTTAGGGTGACAGGGCTAGGCGGCGATGGAAATGAGGGGATAACAACATCCTAATCGGGAGGAAGGAGTGATAATGGATTAGGAGAGGGATTAGCAAGTGATAAGGGCCCACGAGATGGAGTGATTAGATCTTGGGTGTGAAGGGGATCATGGGATGGAATGGATGAGATAGTGTGATCTTGAGATGGAGTCGATACGATGGTAGGATTAGGACTCAATTGAGGAAAGGAATCGTGAGATGGGATGGATGGGGGAATATGATTTGGGATGGAGTGGATGGGATGGTAGGATTTGGTTTTGGAGGAGGGGACATGCTTGTATTCTTTGGATCAAGCCCTTGGCATGGCTCATCATGTGTGGGAGGCATGATGATGGAGGAGTGTTGGGGGGACTCCTCAAGTGGGGGAGATAGGAGGATGGAGGATTCATGAAGGTCATGGGATTGAAGTTCGGTAATATTAGGACTAGGAGGAGTGAATTGGATGTTTCCAATGGATTGGGTGGATCTAGCAGTAGAAGATGGGGATTCAATGGATTCGATGGGTTTGACAGGCTCAATCGTTTGGAAAGTGTTAGGAATGGTAATGGGAGTGATAGGTGTAGGATGGAGGAGGGCCCCTTCACTAGTGACTGTACATGATAGAATGGGAGGGCATTGTTCCACAACATCAAGATGTGGATTTGGGAATGTCTCTTCTCTCATGAGTCCTTGGATGACATTTGGAAGGGATGTAGGATTAGGTGGGGTGATGGGAATGGATGGAGGATTAGGGATGGTTGGAGGACTAGGATTAGAGATTGGTGGATTAGGATTAGATGAGTGGATGGGATTGGATGGAGGACTAGGAGTGGTTGGAGGACTAGGATTAGGGATTGGTGGATTAGGATTAGATGAGTGGATGGGATTGGATGGACGAATAGAAGTGGTTAGAGGACTAGGGTTAGGGATTGGTGGATTAGGATTAGAGGGAGGATTAAGATATAATGTAGTGAAGGGGGGAGTGATGCAAGAGGATGCAAATGATGAATTAAGATAGGAGGATGCAGATGCTTGATTAGGTTGGGAAGATTGGGATGGTGGGTAATAGTAGGAAGATATGGATGATGGATTAGGATGGGAAGATTGGGATGATGGATTAACGTAGGAAAATTGGGAGGACGAATTAGGAAAAGAGGACGTGGGTGGAAGATTCATGTAGGAGGACATGGACGGAGGATTAGGATAGCAATATGTGGAGGTTGGATTAAGGTGGGAAGACATAGATTTGAAATTAAGGTAGAGATATTGGGATGGTGGATTGTGATAGGAAGGTGTGGATGTTCGATTAGAACAAGAAGATTGAGGTGGTGGATTACCATTGGAGGACATGGATGGTGGATTGGCATAGGAGGATATGGGTGATGGATGAGGATAAGAATATTGAGATGGTGGATTAGGATAAGAGGAATATTGGGATGGTGGATTATGATAGGAAGGTGCAGATGTTGGATTAGGATGGGAAGATTGGGATGTGGGAGTAAGGTAGATGTATTGGGATTTTTGATGATGATAAGGATAGGAGTATGGGAAAGGTGGATTACTATAGGATGATGTGGATGTTGGATAGGATAGAGGTGGAGAGGGAGGACATGATGAATATGTGGATGGTGAGGATGCTAGATATCCCTTGTTAAGGGTAGCATAAGGACTGTTATTAGATGCAGATGAAGGCATGGGGGGATAGTTTGGGGGAGTGGTTAGATTTTGGGAGGTGATTGGAAAAAACTTGCTAGCAATGATAGAAACAAGGGGATCTATATTATACTCTTCTTGATCAACAAAATTTTCGTTATTTTCATCAACATAGTTAGGATTCCCCCTTACGACTATTATTGGTTATGCAGGAGGAGGATAAGGATTCATGACATTAGATAAAATGGATATGGATGTTAAAGATAAGAATAGATGATTATCAAGAAATAATGGATGATGGAGGAGAATGGATTGGAAGAAGATGGGGGAAGAGATCTTTAGATTTGTTTTGATATCAGAAGATCTCAGATGTGGATGGACTAAAGCTTGGATTGGGATTTAGATTAATCTCAGGTTGGATTGGATAAAATCTTAGATTAGGATGACTAGAGGATGTGATGGGATGTGATAGGATTGATGAGACAAGATTGGATGATTGATCAGATAAGAAGATAAGATGGATTCTAAACCTGGTTCAAACAACTGCAAACATTAAAGAACAAGCAGAGGTGACAGAAGGACAGGAAGGGGTGACTGAAGAACCGGTAGGGGGGATTTTAATGATTGCCTAATGGGATGAAAACTGCTCCTATAAGGATTTAGATAGGGGATTAAATTAATAATGGGATGAGGATGAAGGAAACGAACACCAAAACGGACCCAAACGGGGCTCCAAACAACGAACGAGACAGTAGATAAAAATGAATAGATTCGCCTGAACGTATCCAAATAGAGACTCAAATGGATGATAGTACTATCAATAGATAATAAGAATCAACTAAATGAATTCAAACAAAGAACATGATAGAAAACAACTAAACAAACACCAAAATGGGCCTGAAAGGGGCCCCGAACAACGAACAAGCGTGTAATAAAAAATGAACAGATTTGCCTAAATGGATCCGAGTAGAGACTCAGATGGAGGATAAGACTACCAATGGATAATTGGAATCACCTAAAAAAATACAAATGAAGAATGGGATAAAAAATAGCTAAACAGATACCAAAACAGGCCCAAACGGGGCCCCAAATAGCAAACGGGGCAGTAGACGAAAATAATGAATTCACCTAGATGGATCAAGATGGAGAATCAGATAAAGGATAAGACCACCTATGAACAATACTATATTCCCAAAGGGATCAAAACGCAGACTCAGATGAAGAATGGGTCCAAAAACGGCCAAACGGACACCAAAATGGACTTGAATGGGATCCCAGATGAAGCAAAAAAAGGGTAGATTCACCCCTGGTTAGGGGCAGGTCACCCAAATTAGGTCTAGGTAGCCCAAGTGAAGGGACAAGTCACCCAAGTTAAAGGGGATGAAGAAACGGGTCCAAAAATAGATGAATGGACATCAAAACGAACCCGAACGGGGTCCCGAATGAAGATGAAAAGGCAGATTCGCCCCTTTGTTCAGGGCCAGGTCACCCATTAAGGGAAAGGATACCAAAGACAAGGGAAAGTTAAACAAAGTCAAGGGAAAGGTCACCTAAGTCAAAGGGGATGAAGAAAAGGTCCAAAAATAACCAAACAAACAACAAAATGAACCTGAACGGGGTTTCAGATGAAGAAGAAAAGGTAGATTCATCCCTCTATTTATGGCCAGGTCGCCCAGTTTAGGGAAACGATTCCCAAGACAAAGGAAAGGTCACAAAAGTCAAAGGGGATGAAGAACGAGCCCGAAAATGGTCGAATGGGAACCAAAATGGACCCGAACGAGGTCGCAGATGAAGAAGAAAAGGTAGAGTCGCCTCTTTGTTCAAGGCCAGGTTTCCCCTTTTATGGAAATTATGCCCAAGAAGGTAAATCTCACCCAATTCAAGTAGGATGAAGAATGGGTCCAAAAAATGGCCGAATAGACACCAAAATGGACCTGAACGGGGTCCTAGGCGGGGAACGAGATGACAAAACAGATGAAGGGATTTGAATAAATGAATCCAAATGGGAATTTGGAGGGAGTATAGGACCACCAATGGAAAAATGGATATGCCTCAAGTGATTATAATGAGTAATCAGATGAAGAACGGGTTCGAAAACGGTCAAACGACACCAAAACAGACTCGAATGGGGTCTCAAATGAAGAATAAAAGGTCATTTTGCCCTTTGTTTAGGGTCACGTCGCCCCTGTTAGGGCCAGGTCTCCCCCATTAGGGCTAGGATGCCCAACTGAAGGGTCGGGTCACCCAAACAGTTTCTGAACTTGTCTAAACAGTCGAACGATGTCAATAAATGGGATGAATGACCGAACAGACTATTATTATGGGCAAACAAACTATAAAAATGGGGAAATGAATGCTCAAAAAAAGTGAATGGACTATTAGAATGGACAAACGATGCACAATATGGGAAAACAAATTGATGGAACGGAAAAAATGGATGCTCGGCACGCGTGAACGGACGCACGGAACGGGTGAACAAATGCTCGGAACGGGCAGACGAATTCATGGTATGGGTGAATAGATGCATGGAATGGGTGAATGGATGCTCGCAACAAGAAAAATGATTCACGGAATGGGTGAACAAATGCACGAAACTGGTGAATGGATGCTCGGAACGGGCAAACAGATTAACGAAACAGGTGAATGAACGCATGGAATGGGTGAACGATTACTTGGAATGAGCAATCGAATGTTAGGAATGGGTGAATGGATGCTTGGAATAGGGAAAAAAATGTTCAAAATGAGGAAACATACTGTTTAGGGCAAGGTCACCCCTATTAGGGCCAGGTCGGTTGTCTTAGGGCCATGTCGATTGTCTTAGGGCCAGGCTGGCTGTTGTAGGGCCAAGCTGACTCTGTTAGGGCCAGGCCAACTCTCTTAGGGGCAATTCGGCTATCTTAGAGCCAAGCTAACTATCTTAGGGCTAGGTCGGCTCTGTTAGGGCCAGGTCGCTCCTTTTAGGGCCAATTCACCTATTCGGTTGACTTGGACTTGACTAAAAAAAAAAAATGTATGGAAAAAGATAGAAAACACAACAAACAACAAGTAGAAGGCCAAGACTGGCTAGTCTTAAATAGATTTGTACTGGTTTTGCACAAAGAAGACAGTTCAAATAACACAATCCTAAGATTAGTATGAAGGTATGGCCAAGACGGTCCTCTAACTAAGTTAAAAAAGGCAACTAGGGAGTCCCCGATATACGCACGGTACATGGAGCACAACCGTGAACACCGACCTGTCACAAGCATGAGTCGAGAACTTCTAGCGAGATACTGAAAGCTCAAACCAATGCTTCACATCATGTCTAGGTATCACCCTAGCTTTGACGCTTCGCCAGACACGATGTGACTAGATTGAGGTACAAATTTCTCTCTCCCCCTTTATATACCCCGTTGTTAATACGTTGTTGGGATCATCCCTTGGGGTGATGAGAGCCCCAAGCAGGTCCCACTAGAGAAAAAGGTGAACACAAAGGACTAAATGGACTACGATTTCTCTTCACCCAGGATCGCCAAACGGTGCAAGGGGACTGGATAAGTCAATAGTCCACGTTTCAAGCACAATAAAAAAGTCCATTGACTCCCCTAATTAGATCTATGTGCCTAGTTGAAATGCAAGTAGTAAACAAACATTCTAACTAATGAAAGTGGTTCTCTCCTCCTACAACAAATATGTTAGAAGTTTTACTTTTTGGACTTCAACAAATGTGAAACAGATGCACAAATATTAGTAAAAAAAGAGCACACTCATTGACAAGACAAGTTAGAGGGTGGGTGAACCCAAAAAAGTGGTTTACAATTTGAGTGAGGAAGGAAAAGTTTCAAGAAAAGACCCCATGCAAGAAAAATTGGTTTTTGGAGGTTTGAACGAACCCAAATGGGGTTTGATAGAACCCCCCTTCGATCGAACCCATTTAATGTCGGGTCTCACATTGCTCCAAACAATAAGCAAAAAAAATTATTGTGGAAAGGGGGTTCGAATGAACCCTGGTTTGCTAGAACCCCCCGTTTCCCCCATTTTCCCCTCTTTTCACCAAAAATCTCTTGAATTTTTCCCTTCGAAGCTTGGGTTGAGGATGAAAATGGAGGAGACTTTATAGACCCAACTAGATGATGGTAGTCCTCGGAACAAGCTATCTAACAAATATAATTTTAATATGTTTTGGTTTTATTATGTACTTTTTTTTTTAGTTTGATTAAACATAGGTTTTTCACCGAAAATAAAGATCTCTATTTTGCACATGTGGAAAAATAGTAGATTATGAAAATAAAATTCTAAAAAATATGTTCATTCTAGGTATTGATGTCCTTGATCCAATAAAAAATAAATTGAATTTTGATACATATAGAAAAAGTTATGTTGTATACGGTCTCAATTGTAATTGGTTTGACTTCAAAACTTGATTAAGGAAAAAATATTCAATAAAACACTATAAAACTAAATGAAAGTGCTAGATATCGTAGTTACAAATTTAAATTCGAAAAAAATATAATTTTATCATTCATACAAAAAAAATTATGTTGTATACAGTGAGAGTCGCTCCTTAAAAATGCTATTTAAAAAAAAAAAATAGTTTTCAAAGGAGATGAAAAAATAAGTGCAATTTGATTCCAAAAAAAATGAAAAAAATATATTTAGAATCTATAGACAAAATGTCACGAATCACTAGATTTCATCATCTTCAAATTCCTCGTGGTTTAACCATTATAGGAGCTTGAAAGTGAAGATTTAGTTAAAAAAAAATAGTTTGGTGTCCAGTTTGCCCAAAAATTGTAAACCAGTATTGTGGGATCACTCAGGTCAGTACCAAGAAAAACAACAATAACAAACCCTGGAAATAAATTTTTAACTCTTTGTTTTTACTTCAGTTGCCTTTGTCTAGGGCTAGGCCACCCCTTAGGGCCAGGCCACTTGTCTTAGGGCTAGTTATCCCTATAAGGGCTAGGCCTTCTCTGTGTTGTGGGCAAGGTTGCCTCTATGTAATTTGAACTTGCAAAATGTCAAAAAATAGAAAACGTGAAAGAAAAAAGACCCATTTGTGGGTCCTATCGAGCGTGCCAAAAATGTGTGCAAGTGATTTTCCTACCCTAAGATGCAAAACAAAATGAAATGCAAACAAGAAAAACACTAACAAACACTCAAGATTAAGCCTAAGTTGAATCCAAAACAAAATAACAAAGAAAATGAACTTTTTACCTTGCTTGGATTGATGAGTTTGGTTGGCCCTTTTTTGATGCTTCACTTTGTGCTTCTTCAATGGAAAATGATGCAAAAGTGGATGCAAAACATAGAGGAGGTGATGAGGATTGCAATGATGGAAATGGGTATTGTAGCAAGTATGGTAGGTGGATGTAATGAAGGCTTGAATGGTTGCAATAATGGAGGATGAATGAATGCAAATGCTAAGTGCTAAGTTGCTTAGTTGAATGCTTGAATGCTCAAGTGTGTGAATGCATAATGAATCTAATTAATGTAAAATGAGACCAAATCTTCCAATTTAAGGGAAGAGTCTCTAGAGAAATGGATGGCTAGGATTTAGCCAACATGGACAAGATGGAGGGTTGTGGTAAGTTGAGGACTCACAATGTTGGACGTTGTGGCTACGTTGCTGATATGTGGTTGTCATTGATGTAAACACTATTAGCATTGGTGATTCTGAAGACTGTATATGTCTAGGATATTGAGAAAATTAGAATAAAGATGTTATAGGTAGTCTGTGAAGCTGTGATTATCAAAATGGTGGAAAGTTTTGTATGCTAATATTTAGAAGTCGCACATTAAAGGGTTTTTTGTTGAGCCTATCTAGTATGTTGTCTAAAATTTTCAGAGGTGAGCATCAAGATTGGAGAAACTTACGAGTTTCTGAGTTCCTACAGTTATTCTGTTACTGTAGGAGGTGGTTTTGAAAGAAGAGAATACAATTCTTGTAAAATAAGTTGTTGTGTATGATCTTGTAATGTTCAGTGATGGTTCTAGAACCTACTCTATCATTATTGTACGTTTGCATTGATCGGTGCGCTCGTGATCAAATATTTTTCCTTTGTGTGTTCAAGTTTTCATGTTCTTGGCCGATATGATGGTGGTTGCGTGTTGCGGATCCTTATGGATTAATTTTTGAATACTTGGCATGTTTGAGGATGTTGATTTAGGTCTTCTTTATGTTGTGACGGACTTAGGTTGGTACACATTGAGATTTGTTCATGAATTGGGACGACAGTTTGTGCTCATCTATTATTTATTTGTGGCTGACAAAGTTGTTGATGTAAATCCATGTAGCGGATATATAAGAGCAATTTTTTCTTAATTTTGAGGTGTGCGAGGTGTGATCAATGAATGTATATGAACTGTGAATGCGAAATGTGTGAATAAAGACCAAATCATTCGATTTCAAAATAGAGTGTGAAGAAGATTGAGCGAAGTGTGAAGAAGTGTTTTTGTGCCTAACCGAAACTGTCAGCAAGATTTTTTAGAAGCTAACTTCTCAATTCAACCTCATCAGATGGATTTAATCTAATAATTTTATGTAAGGCAGTGAGCCTTCCCTTTTGAGTAGTGAGCTCTAGATAGTGTGCCTGAATACATGTGCATTCCTTATTCATTTTTCATTATACTTCTAACAGGGTGTAATCTTGTGGACTAATATCCACTATGGTTTTTCCCCTAACAGGGTTTCCACATATAAAATCTCGGTGTTCATGTGTTT
Source organism: Sequoiadendron giganteum (assembly GCA_007115665.2). Taxonomy (NCBI): domain Eukaryota; kingdom Viridiplantae; phylum Streptophyta; class Pinopsida; order Cupressales; family Cupressaceae; genus Sequoiadendron; species Sequoiadendron giganteum. The sequence goes on from CM021108.1 coordinate 630,892,546, forward strand.
ATGATGTGTTGTTGATTCATGCTTTCATTGTTAATTATCAAATATGAGATTAAAGGTTGATAAAGGTTAAATAAGTTTAAATTCTGTAACAACTGATTCATCCCCCTCTTTCAGTTGTTTATCCTTGTTTTGACAAAAATTGGTATTAGAGTAGGTTCCTCTGAAGAAGTTTAATAGCTTGAGGTGATCTGAGATGGCATCATACAAGAAGGGCAGTCCTAGATTCGATGGAACAAACTACTCTTTGTGGAAGGTCAGAATGGAGTGTCATTTGAAGTGCATTGGTGAACCCCTCTGGAAGATTACACACAACAAATATATTATTCCTCAAAATTGTCCCTCTACTCCTGATGATATCAAAGAAGCTGAAATAAATACCAGGGCTATAGAAGCATTGTTGAGTTCTCTGACATATTCAGAGATGAAAAATGTGATAGGTCTGAGAAAAACATATGAGGTTTGGAAGAAGCTAGAGACATTGTATGAAGGAGATGCACAAGTGAAAGTTGCCAAGCTAAAAAGTCTGAAAGGAAAATGGGAAAACATGAAGATGAAAACATTGTTGCTTTCATGCAAAAGGTAAATGAACTAGTCACGGGTATTAGATGTGTCGGTGGAATTATGGAAGAAGAGGAGATTGTGGCTAAAGTGCTCAGATCAGTGCCTACTTCCTACAAAATGAAATCTCATGCTATTGAAAAGCTCAGGACAGTAAAAAATGTGACAAGAGACATGTTAATTGGTAAACTAGCTGCCTTTGACTTGACTGAATTTGGTGAGTCTACTCCTAAGAAAAAATATGCATTTAAAGCTACTGTATCTGGAAAAATCCAATAGAGATATGATCCAGGAGAAATTTCCATAAAAACATTCAATTATGAAGATGAGATGAAACAAATTGAATATGAAGAAAGAGAGCTGGAAGGGTTGGAAGCATTGATTGTGAAAAGAGAAGCCAGAGGACATGGTAAGTATAAAGGAAAACTGCCTATTAAATGTTTCTCTTGCAGTAAGATAGGTCATTTTGCATCAAGGTGTCTTGAAAGAGTTTCTAAGTACAAACCTGATAAGTCTAGATTTCAAAAGAAATGTTATTATGCTGAAGAAGGTGTTAATTATGATGAATATGATAAAGAAACTAGAAATGAAGATGGATGGGTATTCATTGCTATCAAGGAAAATGGTACGATGTCCACTGAATCTGCTAGTAATAAGAATATTGAGAAATCTCTTACAACTTGAATTGATGAAAAGGATAAGTGGGTGATTGATAGCAGATGCTCACATCATATGACTGTTGACAAAAACAAGTTTCTAAGCTTGGAGAAGTATGATGGTGGTGTTTTAAGATTTGGAGATAACAATGCTGGTGTGATTTGTGGCAGAGGCACTATTTCTCTTGGTGGTAAATATAATACTGATGATGTCCTTTATGTTGAAGTATTGAAGCATAATTTGTTGAGTGTTGGAAATATGGTAGACAAGCAATACAATCTCCAGTTCAAAGATGGTAAGTGCATGATATTTGGAAGCTATGCAAATGTAATGTTTCAAGTACAAAGACAAGAGGTAACATTTTAACCTAAGTGTTGCTAGTGAAAGTTGTTTAATTGCTCAAGTTGATGTAAGCTGGTTATGGCATAGGAGGTTGTGTCATGTGAATTTTGATAACATTGTCAAAGTAAGATCCACTCAAGCAATCAGAGATCTACCTAATTTAGTGAAGCCTACTAACACTATATGCAAGGAATGTGGGAAAGCATACGAGAATTTCTTTTCAGAGCAAACAACATCATTCTAATGGACTATTGTAGTTAGTTCATACTGATCTATGTGGTCCATCTAGAATGAGAAGTCTACAAGGAGAAAGGTACTTTATGTTACTTATTGATGATTACTCTAGGATGATATGGGCTTCTTTCTTGAGAGAAAAACATGAAGCACTAGAAAAGTTCAAATATTTCAAAGCTATGGTAGAAAATGAGACACGTTTGAAGGTTAAATTCTTAAGATTGGACATAGGTGGTGAGTTCACTTACCGAGAGTTCAATTCATTTCTTGAAGCACATGGAATTAAAAGATAATTATCTACTCCCCAGACCCCTCAATAGAATGAAGTTGTTGAAAGAAAGAACATAGCAATTCTAGATGCTGCTAGAACTATGATGTTGGAAGGTAATGTTCCTCATATCTATTGGAGAGAAGTTGTAAGAACTGTTGTATATACTATCAACCAAGTAAATGTAAATGTAAATGGTAATTCTGGTAAGACTCCTTTTGAGTTGTGGTTTGGTTATAAGCCTATTGTTAAATATTTGAAAATATTTGGAAGTAGATTTTATATCAAGATCGATGAAGATATTGGCAAGTTTGATGCTAGAAGTGATGAAAGAATCTTTTTGGGTTACTCTACTAAGAGCAAAGCCTACCGGTGCTACAATAGAAGATTGAAAAAAATGGTTGAAAGTGCAAATGTCAGAGTTGATGAAGACATTGTTAGATAATCCAGATATTGTGGATATGACTTAGATGATCAACAAGATAGTACTGATAATGGAAATAATGCGTAGACACAAAATCAAGTTCAAATTGTTGTGGTGAATCAAGAGAATCATGAAGGAGAAGCTAGTGGAAGTGAAGAAGAAAGAACAGAAGAACCAGAAGTTAGAGAGAATCCCAAAGTCCCAAGGTATGTAAAGCTAAATCATTCTGAAAATCAGACTATAGGAGACAAGAACAAAGGTGTGCAGACTAGAAGAAGAATTGCAAAAGAGTATTGCCTAATTTCCAAAATTGAGCCTAGCAATGCCAATGAAGCATGTAAAGATGAATATTGGATGGAAGCAATGAAGGAAGAACTAATGTAGATAGAGAAAAATGATACATAGATTCTTGTTCCTAGACCTCAGGATAAAAATGTGACTAGAACCAAATGGGTCTTTCAGAATAAGTTGAATGAACAAGGTGAAGTGGTTAGAAATAAAGCAAGACTGCTATGTAAAGGGTACTCATAGATGGAAGATATTGATTTTGAAGAAACCTTTGCCCCTGTTACCAGAATTGAAACTATAAGTTTGTTTCTTGCTTATGCTACTTTCAAGAATTACAAAGTCTATCAAATGGATGTGAAGTCATCATTTCTGAATGGTGAATTAGAAGAAGTTCATTTTGAGCAGCTAGATGGATTTCAACTGACTGGTGAAAAAGACATGGTTTTTTTGTTGAAGAAAGCACTCTATGGACTCAAACAAGCCCCTAGAGTGTGGTATGCTAGATTGGATAAATACTTGTTGAAGCTTGGATTTAATAAAGGTACTGTTGACAACAATTTGTATTTCAAGATGGATCAAGATAAAGAGTTGATTATTGAAGTCTTTGTTGATGCCATTATTTTTGAAGGTGGTGATGACTTATGTATGAAGTTTGTTGATGAAATGAAAAGTGAGTTTGAGATGTCAATGATTGGAGAGCTGAAATTATTCTTAGGATTGCAAAGTACTTAGTTAGAGGATGGAATCTTCATATCTCAATCCAAATATGCAAGAGAGTTAATGAAATTTTTTGGCATGGAAGACTCAAAACCAGTTGGTACACCCATGGTAATTGGATGCAAGTTAACACAAAAAGATGATTCTCCTAAAGATAATCAATTAAGGAACATGTTAATGATTGGTGGATTACTCTATTTGACTTGGACCAGACCAAACATTATGAATGATGTATGTATGGTTGCTAGATATCAAGTTGATCCAAAGGAATCACATGTGATTGCAATAAAGAGATTTTTTCAGATACTTGAAAGGGATAGTTTATTTTGGTCTTTGGCATCCTAAGGATGATGATCTTACTCTGAATTCCTTTACAGATGTAGATTGGGTAGGAGATGTGGATGACAAGAAAAGTAAAAGTGGTGGTGCATTCTTCTTGGGGAAGAATTTGGTGTCTTGGCTAATTAAAAAGCATAATTCCATTTCCTTATCTACTGCCGAGGCAGAATATATTGTTGTTGCAAACAATTGCACTCAATTAATATGGATGAAACATATGTTGAGAGATATCAGAATTGAGTATGATGAGCCTATTGCTATATTTTGTGATAACTCAAGTGCCATAAACATTTATAAGAATCTGGTGTTACATTCAAAAACAAAACATATATCTATAAAGTATCACTTTTTGAGAGACAAAGTGAGTGATAAAGAAGTCAGACTGGAGTATGTGCTCACTAAGGAACAAATTGCAAATATATTCACTAAACCATTGCCTAAGGATACTTTTGAGTATCTCAGAGGCAAGCTAGGGGTGATTTCCCCTCCTAATCTGAACTAAGATGCAAGTGTTTGCATCAATCTGTGCACTCATAGTCATATCTTGTTTCAGATTGATGTTGTGGTGACTGCTACTCAGGGGGAGTAGTCGGATGATTAAGAGCTTGTGTACCTTTTCCATTGATGTCAAAGGGGGAGAAGAGCAATTTGAAAAAACTTTGTAGAAGAAAGGGGGATAAGAGCAATTAGAACTAAGGGAGAAGATGGAAGAGTAAAATAGTTTGAGAAGAGTTAGTTGTGTTGATGGTATTTTTCACATCATGTGTTGCTATCAATGCCAAAGGGGGATATTGTTGGATGTTGTGGTTGTGTTACTAATATGTGGTTTTCATTGATGTCAACACTATTAGCATTGGTAATTTTGAATACTGTATATGTCAAGGATATTGAGAAAATTAGAATAAATATGTTGCAGGCAGTTTGTGAAGTTGTGATGATTAGAATGGTGGAAAGTTCTGTATGTTGATATTCAGAAGTCGCGCATTAAAGATTTTTTTATTGAGCCTATCTAGTATGTTTTCCAAAAGTTTCAAAGGTGTGCATCAAGATTGGAGAAAGTTATGAGTTTCTGAGTTCCTATAGTTATTCTGTTACTGTAGCAGGTGGTTCTGGAAGAAGAGAATGCAATTCTGGTAAAATAAGTTATTGTGTATGATCTTGTGGTGTTTAGTGATGGTTCTAGATCATACTCTATCATTTTTGTATGTCCATGTTGATCGGTGTGCTTGTGATTGAATATTTTTCCTTTGTGTGCTTAATTTTTCATGTTCTTGGCCGACATGATAGTGGTTGCGTGTTGCAAATCCTTATGGATTAATTTTTGAATACTTGGAATGTTCAAGGATGTTGATTTAGGTCTTCTTTATGTAGTGACCAACTTAGGTTGGTAGGCATTGATATTTGTTCATGAATTGGGCCGATAATTTGTGCTCATCTATTATTTATTTGTGGCCAATAGAGTTGTTGATGTAAATCCATGTAGCAAATATATAAGAGTGATTGTTTCTTAATTTTGAGGTGTGCGGGGTGTGCTCAATGAATGTATATGAAGTGTGAGTGCGAAATGTGTGAATAAAGATCAGATCATTCAATTTCAGAGCAAAGTGTGAAGAAGATTGAGGTGAAGTGTGAAGAAGTGTTTTTGTGCCTAACTCAAACTATCATCAAGTTTTTGTAGAAGCTAATTTCTCAGTTCAACCTCATCAGATGGATTTAATCTGGTATTTTTATGTAAGGTAATGAGCCTTCCCTTCTAAGCAGTGAGCTCTAGATAGTGTGCCTGAATGCATGTGCATTCCTTACTCATTTTTCATTGTAATTCTAATAGGGTATAATCTTGCGGAATAACATCCACCGTGGTTTTTCCCCTAACAGGGTTTCCACACATGAAATCTTGGTGTTCATGTGTTTATGATGTGTTGTTGATTCATGATTTCACTGTTAATTATCAGATCTGAGATTAAAGGTCGATAAAGGTTAAATAATTTTAAATTTTGTAACAACTAATTCACCCCCCTCTTAGTCGTCTATCCTTGTTTTTCCAACACACAAGTCCTCACATCTTGTCATGTGGAATATGAGGTGTGAAGAGTACAAAGGATGTGGAAAAAGGACATGTGAGGTGGAGGTACTTGCAAGTACCTTGGGATTACGGGAAGATTTCCTCAAAAAGGAAGTCCTTGTCCTCATATGAGGCTAATGGTGACAAGTGAAGAATTTTGGAAAGTCCTCTCTTATCATCATGGGGATGGGAGAATTTGTTGGGGGAATAAATGTGAATTTTAAATTCATATGATTCGGAGTACCCTAGGGATAAGACAAGGTCCTCTTAAAGGAGGTCGTTGTCCCATGTGGTCCTGATGTTCCCTATCACATGGGGAAGATGATATGGGGATTGTAAATGGAATTAAAATTTCCATTAAGATTTTTGGGAGAATAAAATGGATGCGGGAAGAGTTGACTTAACCATTGATTAGACTAGTTAATGAAGGATTAGAAAATATTTAGGTGGCTAATGGTGATTAGGATCCAACTTGCAAAAGTTGGAGGATGTGACACATCCTAATCATGGATTAGGGATGTGTCACATCCTAATCATGGATTAGGGATGTGTCACATCCTAATCATGGGATTAGAAGATTAATTAGGACTAAGTGTGGATGGGACATAAAGGGAATTAAATAAGTGGGTTATTAATTTAATTCCTTGGAATAAAGGGAAAAAGGGGTAAGGTATTTAATTATTTAACTAAATACCTTAGGGATTTAGAAGACTTTAGGGTATTAATTAAATAATAGTAACATTATTTAACTAATGTGGATAAAAGGCTATTTAGATGAAAAGGGTAAATTTGGTCAAATATAAGTGGTCAAATTTAGATGTCTACAGTATATTCTAGTGTCTCATATTTTTCTTTGTAGGTGGACTATTTGACAAGTATTACAAATTTATTTTATGAGCTTCATGCATATTTGGAGGAAACACTAGATGATATATATTTCCTCTTTGATTATATCTATACAACATCTATTATTGCATCATATTCATCTTTAGATGATATATATTTCCTCTTTGAGTATATCTATAAACATTATGATTTACATGGAAAATCCCTTTTAGGAGGAAAATTCTACATTCAAAAACCTACAAAATGTGTTATCAAATATGAAATAATACTATAACACACTTGCAGTGCAAGTATTTATAGGAGTGATTCACCAATATTCAAATATAGAGTAGTTTAGGTAGCATTTTGTCAATGCCTATGTACTTGTAAACTCTCATATCAAAATACAACTCTATCACTAAATTTATACTAAATGAGAAACCTAGAAAATATGAATGGTTTTACAAAATAATGTAAGGAAGCTAAGGTAGCAGAACAACTTCCTACACTAATATTGAGAGGAGGATAATTCAAAACTTTAGAGATTTTTTCAATGGCTACAAAAACTTAAACTTAAATAAACATAAATATCATGCATACCACAACACAATAATTTAAGTGGGGAAACCCATTTTGGGAGAAAAACCCCACACTCCAAAAGCCACCTAATATATTATTCAAAAATCATAAAGATTATAATATAATTGCAAAGCAAGCTTCTCATAGGAGTATCACGAACTAGAGATCCAAAGGCAACATGAATGCTATTAGACTCTTAGAATACATCACAACACACATATGTAATACAAAATTTTCATAAAATAGGGTTACCTTCTAGGTCAAGTCAACCCAACAAAATATCGACTGTCAGATCTGAGACCTAATGATGAACAATCTAGATTTGCAATAATACAATATACATAAAATCTGGTTTTTAGGGGCACTTCCTTCAAGCCCCCACCGAGGCACATGCCCCCCAGACCCCTAACGAGGGTATGATCCCCCTGGACCCCTCAAGGTGGGTACCCCCCGCATCCGTCGTGCTTATCTATCAACAATAAACCTTATGTAATTTCAACGTTGAGACAAATTTTCCAAAAAAATAATCTACTAAATCCTCTTGATGGTATTGTGCAAGTAGGACCTCAATTCCAATGCCTGCCTAGGAATATTTCATAATTAGCTAAAATGATTTATCATCTCTTAAATTTTTTATAATGCATCATAATCATTCATCCAATACAAGTGTCCATTTTTGTAACTGCCAATACCCAAAATAGAGTTCCATGACAAGTGAGATTACCTATCATAAATCTAGTCAAGATTCCAAAGTAGTTTCCCTCTTACAAGCTCTTACACATCATAAGATTGCATCATAAATCCTTTTAAAATAGGTTGCTCTAAATATGCTATGAAGATCCATCTTAATGGAATCTTACAAAACATGATCCAAGACACCAACACTTGGAAATATACCACCTCAAAATTATATTCCCCATTTTTCATGTGAGGCTAATTAAAATAATAATAAGATATATTAATTTATAACTAATTATGAAAAATGTTAAATAATAAATAAATAATTGTAGGAAATTACAAAGGTTGAGACACCTTAATGTTAAGTGGGAAGATAAGATATAGGCTAAATATCCTAACCTAAATCAATATTTCCACCTTAAACATTTGGGGACACAAAATAAATCAATATATGGTGTTTGGATGTTCTCCTCAAGGGAGAGACAAATAGGTTGGTTAGGGTTTTGGTGCCCTTTTTGTTTGTGGGGTGTAAGGATTGATATGATGATGCAATAAAATAGGTGAATTATGATCAAATTGACTAAAAACAAAAGAATTTAGAAATTACAAAACTGAATAAAAAAAATAAAGAGCATATCTAGGTAGAAAATACAAAGAATAAAATTAGTATTTTGTGCCTATATAAATTTAGCAGTGTTTGAATACCTTTGACAACATAAATAAAATTATAAAGTGTGACTGTGCAGGGATAACAACATGCCCTAATAGTTGATGATGAATCCATGAAGGAATGGATCAAGGTTTAGGAGCCTTCAAAAGAGATGATATGTAAAAATCTACTTCAACCTAAAAACCTGCAAGATGGAGAAAGGGAAAAGGGTTGTGCTATATAGGGGCTTGCCTTGGTCAAACCATGTGTTGGTGTTCCCACCTCCACAATGACACTGACGATGAATGATAAAGAGTGTGTGCTCTTGTGGGAGTAGAGACAAAGCAATAAAGATAATGATAATGAAAACACAATGATATCTTACCACTCAGATCTGAAGCCCTTGTTGGATTGATGTAGCTATACCAATCTCACACAAGGAGGAAGAAGAGGTTTCCTTAAGATCCTACAAGTGTTAAAAAATGTAATAGTAATAACAATAAACAAGAAACATCATATAATACTTGAGCATGGATTTGTTGATAGATTGTAGACTATAATTGACTTGAGTTATGTTTTTGATCTTCTACTTGTCTTGCTTCTAATTTTTCCTTTTAGAGTGCATTAATTATCTTAGTTTTCTAGTTGCTAGACATATATGGAGGGAATAAGTTATATTTATTATGTATATATATATATATATATATATATATATATATATATATATATATATATATATATATATATATGTGAATTCAAACACATTGAAATAACTATTTAGAGAGGCCAGAAAATAAATTTTACTTTTTAATCACATCAAGGTTGACTTTCAAAATTTAAAATTTAGGCATGGATAGCTAGGGCACTAGCATGGGGCACTAGGTTCTAGGAATAATTTTCCATGTGAAGGCCAGATAAATAAGGATGTAATTAATTTTCCTGAAAATATGACAAAATAAGCCTATCATAAGCATAATCAAGCACATGGGTCAAAGTGGGTGCAAAACCTATTATGAAATTATAAGCGAAGATAATTTACGACACTACAAATTTAGCCTCCACTTTAGTGAGGTTATGTACTTTTCTCCATACCCACGATAAAGTATGGAGAAGCCAAATTTATTTCATCAAAACATTAGAGAGGTAGGACAACACCTAACTAAGAGACGTGATAGCCCCCAAACTGAGGATCCTACCAAGCTACAATATTATGGTAAAAGGCCACAAACACATATAAGACACAATGGAAGAGGGTATACACATACATATCAAATGCTATAAGAACAATAACAATCTATATATACATGGAACATACAAGGAGCATATGCGAAAAATAAAAAATTATACAAGATATGGCATCATAGACCAGTAAGACCTGTAGATTCTTACTAGTTACCATACCAAAAGTCACATTCATAAGTCATAAGATAGAAAAATCCATTATTTTCTAGGTAGATCATGAATGAGTGAAAGAACCACATTCTAGTAAAATATGTTGCTTACTTGGCAAGCTTCATAAGTAGCAAACACAAACAACACATGCTCGTAAAATTTGTAGTTTACTAGGTGAGTTTCATGTCAATAATATTAGAAATTATACACCAAGAAAAGCACATTGTTGTTGGGTAACTTCAATAAAGTGCTTCAAAGATGATCAAGAGATTTTATGATAGCACAACCAACTTCATGGTTTGTGAACAAAGTGAAGCACATAGTGGAATGTATGCCCCCACCTGAAAGTAATTGCTAATGCCAACCCAAAGTAATTTCCTTTAAGGTAGAGAGAGTGATATGTGCAAAATAGGCATGGGTATGTGCATGATCATCATGGAAAAAAAAGGCCCTTAAGTGGCGATAAAATTTAGAAAAATTAGAGTTAGGCAAATTGACGTAAAATTTTGAATAAGTTATCTATATTATTTCAAAAATATGTAAGAATAGAATTTGTAGCAAATTTAATGTAGTTTCTAAACTACTAGGTTTATTGTAAAAGTAAATAAATCTATTTGGTGAAAATTTGAAATTTCAATGCAATAGTACTTAAATTTCAGGGAAAAAATAAGAAGTGTTTGTCTGACCACCCTTACCACAATAAAATGATAATATTTTTTATAATATTTTAGATATAAGTAGAGGACTCATGTCCTGATGTGATGCATATTTGTTTGTATTTTTTTTCCAAGAAAATAATTAATTATGATTTTTTTATTACAACTTAAAAAAAATATAAAAACGCGTATGTCTAACCACCTTAACTTGGTCAAAAATTCATGAAATTCAATTTTTTTTAATCCTATAGTATGTGAAGCATAGAATGTGATGCATGTTTCATATTTAAAAAATGTGATACCGTTTGAAAGCTATAGATTGTTTTCAATTAGCCTATCAATTAGGAATTTAGTCGTAATTCAAATAGAAAATTAATAATAATTATTTATTAAATTTAAAGTAAAGAATAATTTATATTGGTGGAAAGCTAAGAATCTCCTTTAAAAACCCTTTTCGTTTCATCACATTTGGGTAAAAAAAAAGTCGTCAGCCACATGGGCCATCATATCACTTACATATCGCCAATTTTTGGCCCATGATGATCTTGCACATACCTGCATGAGATCTTTGTAGGATCCATATTCTAACTGATATGTTTCCAAAAGCTACATCATGATGAAGGGTTTCCCTCTAGGATAAATAAATCACCACAATGTTATGTATAACAAGTAATATGGTACAATGGCACACGAGGGATCCAAAGACTTGGGGTCGATATGACTAATAGATAATGCATATCAAAATGAAAATACTGAATTGACATCATTCTTGAAATGTGATGGAACTACAAGTACAAAGGAAGACGAGCACATAAACAAATAAAAATAAAAAATTTAGGTCAACATGGAAGAGACCTAGATATCCCGATGCTTTACATCATCCCTAAAATACATTAAAAAGTGCATTTGCAACAAATAGAAGAATTAAAATACATATAAAGGAATGTCACAAAAAATTTGTCCCCTTTGTATCCTTGCGTCAACAAAAGCATCAAGGGTCATCCAAAGAGAACTAACAAAAAAAATACACACTAAGAAACACGTTATAGGGAAAATAGTACATGCAAGAGTAACACATAGAAAAAGGGTACCACACTTGTGAGCCAAACTATAATAGATCATTTGCATCCCAATATTGCTCATCATATAGATATGTTGGGCAACATGCTGGAGAGAATACAACAAGTGTAATATAAGGAGAAGTACTTGTTTCAACATATGATGGATCAATTGCTAAAGAAGGATCATCATGCATGCCCCCAAAAGCTAAATTCATTGATTTCATGAAAATAAAAGATAATTATGCCTGGTTTTGTAATGATTCAATCATATCATCCAAATCACTATTAGAATAACTGCAATGAATGATATGGTAGTGCTACTAGCATGGTCGTGAGAACTTCCCATCATAGAAGGAGGTTTGAGAGTCCAGGAATGGAAGAATCCTCTGGAATCGATGGTGGTGAAGAAGGAATTTTTTTAGCTTTTGGCTTGGTTGAGAAAGATAAGGATTAACTTATTGCTTAGGTGATAAGGGTGAATAAAAATCAAGGGATGATGAAGATGCGTGAGAAAGTAAAATATCATCAAGATCCAACTGTATGGGAGAAGGGTCATTAGACAAATATCCACCTCCTTAATAAGTTGGTGATGAATGAAGAGATTCAAAAATTTACGAGAATTATTGATCCTTTGGTTTAAATTGATAGGGGGTTGCAATAAAAGGTGTTGCAAATGCAACCTATGCTTGGATGTTGTTGGAAGGAGAATTTATCTTGATGAATTTTTTGTTTTGTTTCTTAAATGATTGATAATTAGGAGTAGCAACCTTAGATTGACCAACATAAGTGGATGAAAATAAGCCCTCATATTGGCTAACTGATAATTGGCAATCATAAAGAGTCATGTAGAAATGTATGAATCAAGGATATCACATCAATATAATCTTATCCCAAATGTGTGGCTATAGGTTGCCAATGAAAACCTATTGCACATCAATATTTGAAAGGGAATATAGGATTTGAGATCTAAGAGGGCTTGACATCGCCCTATAAAATTAGTCACTTTCTCCTTGGCTCCTTGCTTACAATGAGCTAAATCAGTCAATGTGACTTAAGGTACAATATTAGCTTGGAAATGTTGGAGAAATTGATTAACAAGTTGTTGAAATGAATGAAGAAAGTTATTCGATATTGGACAAAATCAATCCAAAGTCGTATCTTTTAAAAACTGAGGAAAGAGCTTGGGTAATAAAGCATCCTCAAAGAGAAAATCATTAAATAGTGCAATAAAAGCTTACACATGGTTATTAGGATCTCCTTTTCCATTATACTTCTCAAAATGGGGTGTTTCAATATTTTTTGGTATTGGAGTTTTTAGGATTGTAAATGAAAATGGGCTACAAGTGAAGTGTGATGGAGGATTTGATTAGGTTTGCTTTGGATACATATTAGATATTTGTTGTTGTAAAGAGCTCACATTTTGCAATAGTTGGTTAATGACAGGATCGGTAGGTGAGATGGTTTGAGAATTTGTAGAATGTGAAGGACTAGTAGTAGCAATAGGTGGATTGGTATTTTGGTAAGTGAATTATGGATGAGGTTGACTAACAATGTGTTGGGAAGAGGTGGTTGGAATTTTGAGGAGTAAATGGGAGGGTGGAACAAAGCTATATTGATTTATAGGATTCTCAAAACTAGTCGTAATACTATTATCAAATTGTATAGGAGGAGTTATAAATGAAGAAATGAAATTTGGAATAGGAGATGTCATCGTAGGTATGGACACTTTTGTCCCCATTTGGTTTTGAGGGGATGTGTTGTTGAGAATTTTCACACAACTAGAATTTTCCTATAATATTAAAATTTTATAGGAAATTTTTAGCCACCAGCAAGAATTTTCCTTGTTGGTAGCCACCTCAACCTTTTCCAAAAAAAAGTGAAACTTTCTTCAGTCATAATGGATGTTTTCAAAAAATAAAAGCACCCTTTTGTAGAGCTTGGAATCAACAATCCAAATATATAGTTTTTTTGATATTTCGACTAATTATATATTTTTTAAATATTACAAATAGGTTGTTATAATAAAAAATGAGGCTAATTAATTTTTTCTTAAATACTAAGACATAAATATTTTCAAAAACATATAATACACTAGAGAGAATCCTCTCCAAAAGAGTATAATCTGTTTTCTGAAAATGATGAAAAAAAATTAAACAAAAGTTGACATCAAATGAAGACTATCAAATTTTTGGTAAGTTTGAGTTTAAAATTTTATTACGAGAAAAATATGCATTGGTTTTTTTTCTCAAGCACTAGATATAGAAGTTATCTATTTGGAAAAAAATCAAGGGAAAATAAAATTGTTCTCTTTTATTTTTGTGATGTCAACTTGATGCCACTTTTTCTTGAAATTTTCAACAATTCACAATCTACTCTTATTTTAAAAAAATATATATCAAAATATTTTATAAAAATTAAAAAAATTACAATCATAAACTTTATCAAGAGTTCTACATTTCATTTGTTTATTTTATTTTGAAATTGAAAACATAAAGGCCTTTTTTTATGCTATCGAAGTTGATTTTTTTGTGTTAGCTGATTCTTTTATAAAATTGTGACACAATTTTGTACTTTTACCCTCTTTTTTACCTTATACATTGTCCTAAAAAGTTTATATAGGTCAAATATTTTTAAGATAAAATTGCATCGTCAATATGGTGTACAAACACCTTCAACAAATTTCATCCACTTAAGATGAAATAAGTTTACATGCAATCCCCATGTAAATAGCATAACTAATTCTTTTGTGTGAATTCATGAAAACTAAAATGAAAGAGACATATTTAAATTTATATATTTATCCAACTTCCTATTTATTAGACCCAGTTGTCAACCCCTTTCATTCTCTTACCCTTAATATGTAAGAACAAAGATAAATAAAATTACCCTCTATCCCTAATATTGATCAATACTCATCTATTTCCTCTACCAAACACCTCATTTTGAATTCACATGATATGATATTGCATATCTAGTCACATCCCTAAAGAATTTTGTGAGTCAAACAAGTTTCGTAAATAATGAGCAACTAAGAATAAATCTTGAAATAATGAATTTGAAATTAAATATATAACAATGCTTAAATCAAGATTAAGGAAAGGTGTTGGAAATATTTTTTTGCTCTAACATCTTTAATACATTTATGTTAATGAATGGAAAATAGTCTAAAATATATTTAACTTGTTATATAAGCTATTGAATTATTACAATTATTTTTTTATTTGTTTATTTTGATGGAGGATTTTATATCAAACCTAGATTTGTTTTACAACCCGATACTTGCGCACGAGCCAGAGGCTAAACCTCTTCGGCTAAGAGTCAAGGATTGTGGGGTATCCATTCCGCCAAATTTGCTTGGGGCATGATCCTAGCCTCATCCCTTATGATGTTGGAGTCTTGCACGCAACAAGACTTGATCCCTAGTGGGCTCATTTAGAACCATTCAACTTCACCAACAGACCAAGCACCTATTGACAATTACAATTATTTCAATATAAAGAAAGTTGCAAAATTTGTTGAAAATACATATATTTTGGATAACTTTATAACTAACATTAATATAATAAATAATAACCTATTAAAATGTTTTCTTTACTATTGTAAAAAAATAAAATTATTTTCAACAAAATTTTTAAATAGAGGATTGGTTTAAAATAAAGTTTCAGCAAATGTCTTACTTTGTTAAAATTGTCAAACAATATTAAGTTTATATTTATAGTCTTGAATCTCATACTCATAATGCAAGGATTTGACCAAATTATATTTAGCTAGGATCTATCATATTATTAAAGATTTAAAATAGAAAAACGGTGGCTAACATAAATAATTATTGAAAATAAGAGACATGATTATCTTACAATCCATAAATTAATATGTAAAAATATTTTAGATTCTTCTTCATATATTTTTACATGGCATTTCAAATGATTTAACATAAAAATAAATAAAAAATGAGAAGAATTGTGATATTACTATCAAAATTTCAACTCCGTAGTTTTATAAGTCATTGAACCATGTTTCATGAGTACTGATTCACAAGAACCCATCTCTCATGATAATGAATGATCCACTAAGCACTAATTGCATATAGGTGATGCTTACAGAGGTCAACAAGTTTGACTCGTAAATCTACATGGTTGAATCTTGGTAGCAATATCACAATTTGACACGCTGTGGAAAATACCTCCTACTTATCAATTGATGAGCTAAAGGGGCTCTATAATGAATGGTTCATAAGGCACAACAATTGTAAAGGTTTTGCAAATGAGGTTGCAAGCTAAGTGGGCTTAACCTTGGGGAAAACTCCGTGGTTAAGTGTGCTTGAACTGGAGTAGTACTAGGATGGGTGACCTCCCGGGAAGGCCCAGTGCTTCACCTTTGTGAGCATCACTTAAATGCAATTAGTGTTAAATGGATCATTCATTATCATGAGAGATGGGTCCTTTCAACCACTACTCATGAAACATAGATCAATGAGTTTGATTTGTAAAATTATACAAATCCTGATAACAATATCACATTTTTACTGAGAATATGTTGGCAAAATCTAGTTGTCCGAAAAGCAGAAATTATAGCTGTCGTTTGGCTGTTTGTGTGGTTTCGAATAAAAAATAGCATACTTTTTCCATTTGTCAACGGCATTCAGAACCGCGATTACAGATAACAAGGCCTTCATGGGCTGTACAATTATTTCCTGTACTGCCGCCATTAAAGTCTTAATTCCTGACGAATTTCAGAATCTGAGACTGCCCAGTAATAATTGTTCACTGCTCAGCGTGCTAATCTCTCACATGTGAATTGGATAAATTATTACATCCTTAGCGTATACAAAGGGCAAGAGCAAGAGTAGTACCACTGTTCTACCTTGGACTGCGTGTACACCATTAAAACACTCATTCAAGCGGCGCTACTCATTGATTTTGATGGCTGAGCTACTAAGTTAATATTTCAACATGTATGTTTGTTTGGTAATTTGTTAAATTTAAAACAATCCTTAGGAAAGGTAATATTATGGCTTCGTTGATTCTTGGTCCCTATAGATTTCATAATGGTTCCATTCTTTGATCAATTTTTTCTTTTATAATCATTTAACTTTGTCATTTTTTATTTTTTTTGATCTTTAGTTTATTTTTTTATATTGAGAAAATGCAGTTAGAAACTGCAGAACATATCAGCAAGACATCACTGTCAGTAGAGGCAAATCACAATTACAGCACTAGAAAAACAGCAGCAAACTGAAAAGACAGCATTACAATGACCAAAACTATCACAGACGTAGATCAACAACATAGAAGAGAGCTGAAACGACAAGATCAGAACTGAGACGTTAGAGCCTGTGATATATGAGGACCATTTTTGCTTAAAAGTCTGTTCACTTGCAATTTGATTTGATGAATATGGGCCTCCAACATAGGATTCTTTTCAGACTTTGCCTGCAATTGCACGAACAAGGAGGCAAGACAATAAAAGGTGTCAGAGTAAAGCTTTAAAACTGCAGCTTCCTGCTGATTACAATAAATGTTAAAAACTGCTTTACATCTGGTTCTCCATATATGCAACAATATAATATGTCTGATACTAGAAGCAATAACATTATCATGCAGCCCTATCCCTAGAAGAGCCTCTTTCCATCTTAATTTATGATCAAAAATAGCAGCAAGTCATTAAAAATAGAATTCCATTGCTTTTTAACAGATTTGCAGCCCCAGAAAATGTGCCATGTATCTTCAATTTTTGAACAAAAAAGACATTTACTTGGTTGAAGCTTGATACACTTTAACCTGCCCCCGATGGGCAATTTACAGTGGAGCACTTTCCAAGCAAGTAATTGAGCATCTGCAAAAGCTTTTGATTTCCAAATCTGATTAAAAAGATTGGCCCAAAGATTTTCAATAAATCTACAATGCCACTTAAGATTTAAGCGAGGATTCAAAAGCTGGACAGGAAGCAACTGTAAATACAATTTTTTTAAAGGAAATCTGAAGAAAGGATAAACTCCCAGCCATAGCCAATCTTTGAAAAAACTGCAATGTAAGGGGGTACATAGCTTCATAGTCAATTCCATGGGAACCAAGGAACCAATAAAAATCAAGAAAGGTCTAAATTTATTGCTTAGCTTAAATCTAGCTTTAACGGCATGCCATGGGAGCCAACTCAAGGTGGAGAAATCCCAGAGATCACCAACATTATAGACCCCTTTTTTGAATAGAAAATATGATTGTTTCGGAAAGCTTAAGGCTAAGGGCTGCTCGTGATAACGGATGAATTTATTCCACCAAATAGAGGAAGTGGAGAAGCTGAAACCATGTTGAAGAGAGGCCTCTCTCCATTGTAAAAGATGACAAACACATTGCCAAGCCTTCCAAATTGATTGAAGGGATGGAGAAGCATTAATTGAAAATGAAGGGGCATGAAGAATTTTGTCAAGAGATCCCACTAGTTTCCATTTACCTTTTACTAATGCTGAGCTGATTTTGTTTCTTATAAGAATCTTCCAAGGTTCCTCACCTTTGACAGCTCTTATAATCCATTTAGCAGCCAAACAAATACCTTGAGTTTTAGGATCAATCAACCCCAAACCCCCTTTGCATTTAGGCTGAATGCAGTGACTCCATGAAGTGGATATAAATCCCCTATTGCCATCCCATTTAGACCATAAAAACTGTCGAATAAGCTTGATGAGGTCTTCATAACCTTTGTTGGAAGGCATCCAACAAGACGAATAATAGACATGCGTGGCAAGAAATATTTTATTGGCAACTTGGATTTTACCAGCCAAGGAGAGAAACTTATTTCCCCAGCTAAAAACTTTATTTTTCAGTTTGTTCAAATACCAACTCCACATATCAGAGAGGGAAACCCCAAAACCAAAAGGTATCCCAAGATACCTGATGATTTCACCATGTTTAATGTGCTTCCATTCACAAGGAATCCAAGGAGGAGGAGGTCCTGCCTGAACCGTCAAGAATTCAGTTTTATCATGAGCAAGCGTAGACCCTGAAACAACGCAATAAAGATCTAGAATTTCCATGACATTAGAAATATTTTTCTCAGAATTTTGTAAAAATACTAAGCTATCATCAGCATAATGTGAATTAATAACATCAACATCATTTGGAATAGAAATTCCAGCAATGAGATGCATTTTGCTTGCACTCTCAAGCATATAGCCCAATGCATCAGCGGTGAGGACATATAGATATGGAGCAAGAGGACAGCCTTGTCGAATAGATCTTTGTAAGGGGAATGAATCAGTCATCATATTATTAATAATAATCCGAGCATTAGCATTGTGGAAGAGCATTTAAATATGTGCTCGAAATTTAGGCCCAAACCCCAGCCATTGCAACATTCTAAGGATAAAGTTCCACCGAATTTTGTCATAAGCCTTGTCGAAGTCAAGTTTAATTAAAATTGCATTTTGACCTGTTTGTTGGGCCCAATTACATGTTTCCCAAGCCAAAATAAGATTGTCAAGAATAAATCTACCTGCAATAAAACCTGTTTGCTCAGCTCTAACAATTTCTTGCACCACAGGTTTGATCCTGATTGAGAAAGCCTTTGCAATAATTTTATAAGAAGTATTCAACAAAGTGATAGGACGCCAACCAGATATTGTGTCCTCCTTTTTTCCTTTGGGAAGAAGTTTGATTATTCCTCCATTAATATTTGGGCCTAAAGATCCTTTCTCAAAGGCTTCCAAATACAAATAGTAAAAATCATCCTTAATAATATGCCACATAGCCTGATAAAACTCCATAGGAAGCCCATCACTACCCGGACTTTTGTAAGGGGCCATAGAATAGAGAGCATTTTCTAATTCTTCCAAGGAAAGCAATTTGTCAAGGTAATGGCTGTACTCAAAATCAATTCGAGTAGGAATATGATCCTTGACCATGTCTTCAAGTGCTTGTTGGATGTCCTGCCATTGATCATCTTGAAAAAGATTTTCATAGAATTGTTTGAACAGAGTGCCTATTATAGCAGGATTGGAGTGTAGAACATCAGAATCATCCCTTATGGCAATGATTTTTTCTTTTTTTGTGTTTATAGCTGAGATAGTTAAAATAATATTTAGTGCCCTTGTTTCCTTCTTTTATCCAATGTAGCCTGGATCTAACTTTAGCCCCTTGCCCTTTATAATTATCAATTTTGCGCAAATGGGCTTCAGTAGCAGCAATGGAGTGTTGCAGATTTACAATTGCTAGGGTCCATATTAAGAAGCCTCCTGTCATGAACCAACTTGCCTTGGAGGGATCTCTCCTTACGTTTGCGTTGTCGAGCCATTTGTTTACCAAAAGAACGAAGGAAATTAGTACATTGAGTAATGGTAGTACACCACCACTCAATCCAAGAACCTCCTTCATCCGGTCTAGGAATAGACTTCCAAATCGCCTCAAGGGCAGCCAAGCACGAAGGACTCTTCAGATGAGAAACATTAAGTTTGAAAGGAAGAGAATTGTCAGTATTTATGTTTTGGGATAAACTGATATTGCAAATGATGGGGTAATGATCGGAAAGGGTAGTAGAGTAGTTGATGAGGACCTATTTTACCTCCAAGAGCATCTTCATCAAGGTATTGTCATGAATGTCTCAATCTACATCTAAAAAAATAATAGTTTGACACACTTCAGACATACCACCCTTCACTTCAGACATACCACCCTTCTCTAATGAAGTGCCACATGTGCTTTGGAATGTAAGGGGTATTTCCATCCCCTCTTGTAAGTATTAAGCCATACATACTATTCACAATAATCACATAAATGTACTCATGTTTCAAAAAGTGAAAATCAAAGTTGTCCACTTTGAATGTAACTCTAGCTTCTATCTAGCAAGAAGTTCAATTCTTCCACACTTATCATTCCAAAGGTAGTGGTGCAGATGTGCTCAACCTTGCACCTTGGATTACAAATTTTATTGTTGCTTTGGGTACGACCTTAATAAATATTACATTTAGGCCATCACACTTTACTAAGGTGGGTTGCTTGGGTTTTATTCTATGTACACTCCTAATTACCTGAGATAAAATTATTTCTCAAAGTGGATTAATCTACACCTCCCTACAATAAATTGGATTGTTGGGGGTGACTTCAACATGGTAAAACACCACAAGGATTACAGCTATGAGAGTTAATCCCACTTATCTCAACTAGAGTTTGATGTGTATGCCTCCCAAAGTCATGTCAATACTAGAAATAACAAAAGCATCATAAGCTTTATCATTAGAGGATTCCATCTATAAATGAATCTTCATCTTTGAAATAAAAAAAATTGGCATACCTTTGTAAGATCCCCTGGTTTGGTATAATTTGAACATCTCAATCTACATATACCTAGTTCGTTGGATCTTCCTTTAGACTTTTATTTATCCTTAAAATATTGTTTAGCAATTTTTTACTTGTCCTTACCCCTTTCTTTAAATATTCCCCAAACGTGACATGCATCCTTAAACTAATCTAGATTCTTTCTCCTCATTTCGTCTGTAAGTAAGGTGGAAAGAAGGACATCCAACTAGATAATCTATAAAAGAACCACTGCTCGCGCCAATATCATATTATCCCAAGATTCTAGCAATGAACATGTGAAAAACTATTTACCCTTACCCTTATCTATATTCACATTTATTGATTATAATTGACTTAATATTAGATAAAGTGCATTTAAATGTTTTGCAACCAAGTCCCCATCCTTTATTTGACGAGAATATAATTTTTCTCTTTTAAAACAATTTATTTTGAGACTCTTTGTTTAATAGATCTTTCATATTAAATTCGACAACTTATATAAATTAGTCTCACTAAAAATATTCAATAAAATAAAATTAGATAAACACAATTGTATGACACCACGTGCTTTTTTATATAATTTTTATTCATTTGTCATCTAATAAATTATCTAGCTTATTTGCATTCTTCCTAGCAATCTGTTGATCTATTTCTTCCAAGAGATCCTCCATCTTTAGCTTTCAAAGCTTAAAACTTGTGTCATTTAACTTTTCTATTTTCAACTAAGATGAGCTAGACATGATCTCTATCATGCCCATTACTTGAAATAGTAACAGAGCACATCAAAATCCCACTACAACAAAAACTCATAGCACATCCAATAAGACATCCCCTACTAATTAGAAACAATGGCTTTGATACCAAATGTTAGAGTATAACTATACAATCAAATATGTTGAACTTTAATGTTAGAATATTTTTAACAATGAGAGAACGTAAAGATAATAGAATTAAAAATAAAAGAGAATGAATACCATATTCAAATATATTTATTTGGAGAAGCCTTTTCAGGAAAAAAACACACACCTAAATGGACCCAATCTTGTAGTAAACCTCAAAAAATAATTACATTGGTAGAATAACTTATCCATGTGAAATCTAGCTTAACAATACTTGCATCACTTGGAAAAAGAACCGATGCATCCTTTAACTCCAAACACCAATTTATAGAAGAAGAAAAAAACTATAAACCATTGCATGGTTTTGGAAAACCATTAGTAAGGATAGGAGAGATATGCCACCCAAAAGGTCAAGGCACAAATCCTAACATTCACCTTGGTCTTGGTCTTCCAAGATATTTTAAGCATATTCATTACATGTTGTCATATGTCACAAATAAAAATAATTGACCACCCAAACTTGGGTGCCCTAATTTGTCTACATACAAACCATTCGTAGACAAGTCTCTATAATAAATGTTCAAAACTCTCATAATTCTAGGAAAGATTCCAATGTATCCTCCTTCTTACATTCTCTTACATATCATAATAATATGTCATAAATAACCCATTAATAATTTTCTACACACCACCCAATATGTTGACACATTGAAAAGCATGCCAACTCAATGTAGGACACCTACTTTCTTATGTGAGGACAAAATTCACTAAAGATTCAAACTTAATGCTACCTCAAAATGGGACAACCTTTCCAAGTATAGAAAACCACTTAAAATGAAATAGTATGATAGAGTAAATAGGTAATCACCTAATAATTAATTAATTATTAGGTCCCCCTTTACTTTATTACACTTAAGCTAAACTTAGGAGTGATTTTTTATTCTTAGGTTATGTGTTTTTGTCTCATAACAAATGATGTAGACACTTGTCATGATCCAACTTAATCGTCACCTAGGATTTCATCTAATTTTCTTTTTAATTTTTACTTTTCACAAGGATTCATCATTGCAATTATAATCATTCATTCCAATAGATTATTGCATCAATACAATTCTTAGGTTGCATAACAAGATTTATTGCTTGTTCTCCCTATTTGTGATAGGTGTTTTAGTTGTAGGTAATTTTTGAGAGTTGTGGGATTCAACAATCAACCCCAATAAAGTAAATATAAATAAATTATAAAATATGAGCATTAGGAATGCAAGTTTGAGACACATTTTTCTAATACCTATGTAGTCTTGTGTTGTTTTTTATCTCTAGTATTTTTCTTTTTAGAAAGTGTTGGGATGTTCTAGGGTTCATCCTTAGGGTTTGATTTATTTTGGTTTGCAAGGGTTTTATCCCCTATATTTTATCTAAAATCATTTTTATTATGTGTATTGGCCTTTTTATGCTATTACATTCTAGTTCATCATTGACTTGATTTTCTAGTTTATCACTTAACTTATAACTTGATCCCTATGCCTGAGTGTTATGGCACCATCTCCCTTTTTCTAACTTACTAGTGTTTCTCTCACATTAGTCTTATGCTAGTTGCATTAATATGATTTTTTTAAAATATTCTCATTGGTTTTTATAGGTTATTTTCTTTCATTGTAGTGCAAACACACTTTGCAATATGACAATCATTTAATTTTATTTCTTTGTATGCTTGCACTATATTGATAAGTGTCCTACATGGTCTAGTATTTTTAATTAGTTATTTTTTCTAATTGGTAAGTTAAATGATTGTATGTCAAACAATGGGATTATGTGTGCCCTATAGGTTAAGAACAAGTGGCAGGTTCTCATTGTATCACACAACTCATTCATAATGTAGCTTTGATAGTGGGTCCCTTTATTTTATGTGCGCTATGAACTAGGCTCATTCTTTTCTTATAAGTGAGTTGTGCTAGTTTCCACATGGTGATTCTTGATTTCAACACATGAATCCTTCATAGTGTGATGGCAACTTCAAGATTATCTTGATGACTATGTGTTCATGCTCTTTCAACATGTGTCCTTGATTTAGTAAATACATTATTTGCATCTTATGGTGATTGCTTGGGTGGTATTTTTATTATTTATCTAATTATTTTGATGTGTGTGCCTTCTTGAGGATCATATATAGGTACGGTTGGCTTATACAAGCAATATTCTATTGTAGTACATTATTTCTTTACAACACAATATTTTAGAGAGTTGGGTCCCACTTTATCTAATGTGCTATATATAAGGAATAAAATATAAGCATTTGTGTGTGTGCCATCTTAGGTGCATCTACAATGGCACAATGAACTCTTTATTGGTCCATGTGTTCATTGGCATTCACTTCAACATATGCAATGTTCTTATTGGTCGGAAGGGATAACATGGTACTTATATGGAACTAGGTATTGGGGCAAAGGGTTTGAAATTATTTATTATCACATATTTTTGAGTGTTACATATGAGATATGTGATAGTCATCTATATTTTACTCTCAAGAATATCAACAACTATAATTCTAATAATATTGAAGGAATTAATTATTGTGTCATTAATTCATAAAATTTTATAATTGCATTCAATGTAGTAGTTTGGTTGAGGGTAAATTTTTCCATCTACATGCATCAAAACTATTCAAAATCATTGATAGACATAGAGGAGGAACTCAAATGTATACTAGAAATTAATTTGGTGAACCATTTTTATCATGCATTTAAGTTGAACATATTTTCAAGCTTTCTAAAGGGAAATTGGATACAAGTGAGTCACTTTCAACTAAAAAAATCCTATTATATTAAGTCATGTAAGGTTTGCAAAGTTGTAATTAGTTGATATTATGTTGTCAAAACTTCAATTCTATGTTGTAAATCCTATAAATATTAAAATATTTAAAACTAAGTCATATTTATACCCAATCCAATAGAACTAAAATAATCCTAGACCAACAACTAAGAAATCTAGTATTGCAAGGCCATGCTAATAAACCCATCCCAATGTGCAATATGTGGAAGTTTGACCTAGGGAAATTGGTGGTGCCAAATATGTCCATCACTATTGACCTACTAAACTCCATATGCAATTTAAATATGACCCCATTACTAAAACATTAAGGGATAGGCTAGGATTCATACCGTTTTCCTTAAATGTAGAATTGATCAAGACGATTTTTTTATCTCAACCCTAAGGCCAAACATATAAATTAAGTTTGATGAGCTATGCTAAGAGTATAAGAGGGATAGAAGTAGCTACAAGGTAAAATGGTTGTCTAACCATAAGCTAATAATTTAAGGATTAATTTAGAATGACATGTGTGTCTTTGTGTTAGGCCTTAAGGACATTACAAAATTAAAATTATTGTTGCGATAATGATGTTAGACCTATTTCATAGTAAAAATAATCTAGAAGGAATGGGAATCATTGAAGGTTGACTAGATGGTATCATCCTTTACATGGTACTCCCTCTTGTACCATATATTAATTTTTGGGAAAAATTTATTAGGATCTTGATCTTAGAGTAACTCCCACTTTGCAAGGTAGGATCCCTCTCCATGTGTAGAGATGGAAATACATTAAGGACATGTATTAACCAAATTATGAATATTGCATCTTTGGGCTAAATCTTGTAACTATTTTACTTAATCTACTTGGGATCAAAAGTGATAGTCTTCCTTAGGTCTTTAATATGGTTTTGAGACCAAATAATCTAACTCTAGAAGGTATTGAGTGTAATTGAGCTGATTGGTTTTATCGCAATGATCACACCATCATTAGAATCTATGGAGTTGAGGTGAGTCCTCACATTCTTTCCATTTGGGTACCTAAAATATTGGCCTACCTTGAGGCCATGTGGCAGTTGAATAAATTAGACAAAATTCATTTGATGATCATCACACCATGATGATCACATTATGATTAAAATCTACGGAGTTGAGGTGAGTTCTCAAATTATTCCCATTTGGGTACCTAAGAGATTAGCCTACCTTGAGGCTATTGAATATTCAAGATACTGAGAGGGGGGAGTGAATCAATATCTTCTTTTCTTATTGAACACGCACCATCAAATAATTAATGCATTTAACAAAGAAGAGCAAGAACAAAGCGTGGAATCACACAACACAACAACACCAAAATTTTATGTGGAAAACCCAATAAGGGAAAAACCATAGTGAGGATTAGCTCACTATATATATAGTTGTTTCAATACCGGATACAAAAGAGGCTCACTGCCAATTACAAGAGCTCACTACTTACAAGGACTCATTGTCCAAACAGGGAGGCTCACTACCTACAAAAGATTATAGAACAAAAATGGCTTATAGCCAGGATATGAACTGATAAGGTTACACCACAAGTGTAGATTCAGTTCCTTTGATGCTCAGAGTATTCACTCACATTTCAACAGACTAATCTTCTCCATTCTACTCATACACTTCGCATATCTAACTCACACACACACCTCTTTTTCTTCATCTACAAGCCATCTTTTATATATATCTAATATATTCACATTCATCAATTTGGTTGGCCTAATTGGATACATTACATATTTACAAAAAGATAATTGTTGAATTCATGCAAAAATTCTCTGAAGGTAATTCAACCGTACATGGCATGCATTATTATGTTGCCTGGGACCAAAGCTAGGTCACACATATATCCACAATACATGTAAAACTATTACCTGATTATTAGGTCAACCATGAACAAACCTAATAATGAAGTACAATCATTAACCGATGCCAACAAACCATCCAATCATATGATCATACAAGAATGCATATATACACGCTTCTAGTAACCATAAACCTTTTCCCAAAATCTTAACCAATGATGATCATCATATGGAATATGCAGACCAAAATACCGTATCAAACACTAGAAGATGTAAACCTATTTTGCACACCTGTTTAGGGTATCGGACCAATCTGATACCATAACCAACATGGTGACATCAATTACAACATATAGACTGATCTTCTCCATTCTTCCAATAGAGGCCATGTGGTGGTTGAGTAATTTAGAAAAAATCATTTGAGGCAAACTAAGAAGGGATCATTGTTACCTCCAACTAATCATTTTTTATTTCAATTTTCTATCAAGGAAGGTTTGGACCTTCTAGAACAAAATTAATGGATTAAATAACATAAGAGTAGCCCAAGCTATAAGAAAGTGTAATCCTAAGAAGTTCATTACTAAAATTAGAAGAGATGTGGGAAAGTCGGGATATGAAAAAAATATATGAAAAAGTGAAGACATACTTAGAAAATTCTTAACAAGGAAAGATAATCTAATTAGAAGAAGAAAATGGGGAAACATCCTAATAGCTAGAAGAAAAATACGTCTTCTTAATAATAGTTATAAAGGAGCATTTTTTGAATTTGGTGATACACTTGAAAGAATGAGATTAATGATAGACAATTTATATACTTCGAAGAAAATACCTTCTCTGATTTTTTAAAAGATGATACCTTTAAAAATTACCAATGAAGAACGAGAACTTGACCTTCAAGATATTGAACAACTGGCTTTTCTAGTTCTAGGGCTATTTTTTACATCAATAATAAGTGAACAAGAATTCAAGAGGAATATAGATATATAATTTTTTTATCCTTTGGTGGATTATGATGTGATGGATTGACAAGTGGGGAACATCCTCCTAAAGACGTAGAGGAAATTAGGTAGGCTATTTCCTCACTTAGAAGGCATGCCATTAATGTAATCCCTCTTGACAAAAATCTAGTGAATTTTGAGGATGAAGGGAAAGTTTTACAAGATGTGAGAGATCTTGCCTATGAGAAATTTCTTTTTGATGATGAATTTATTTTAGTCTAATGAGTTTAAAAGTATGTTGGTTAAAAAGAAGATAGATGTAAATATGTAAAGGATAAAAGATAAGAAGAAACAATAGGAGGAATACAATGAGGTTGATGTTACTCAATTTATTATCTAGAAGAAAAATGATATTGATATTGCTAACATGAAACTAGAATAACATAGAATGATAGTAAGAGAAAATGGTTGCCTATTACTACTTGGTTGGGACATCTTCTTTGTCATTTCCCTTTACATAATAAAAATACATGATGTTGATGATGATATATTTGGAAGTGAGGAGCAACCACAATATTTCTATTTTAGGTTTAAATTTAGTGTACAAAATCTATTGTTGGCCATTTAGGCCATTACCCCTAAATACAATAAACCATAGGTAGCCCATATTGGGGAATTAGGTGAAAATTTGGTTATTTATAGAGTAATTGATACCTTTGTACCTCAAGAAACATTCATAACCATAATTACTAATTTATTTATTGAAGAAATAGTAAAGAATTTGTAGGTTGATTATGATAAGTTCTAGAGAGAGAATAACAAGCTATTGCATGAGAATAACAAGATCAAATTAATGGTAGATAAACCAAAAGTTAATATGGATAAATATTTTAAATCATCATCTCTCACACCTAGCATATCTAAGTAGGATAAAAACACTTTCATGCTTAGAATGAAAGTTTTGAAAGAAGAATTGGAGAGTGCCAAAGTAGAGGAATCCAATGAAGTTAATAATTTGGTAAATAGCCTTTTTGACCATAAAGTTTCATGTATATTAAATTAGGTCAAAAATGCACGGGCCTATTGTAACAACTTAAGAAAGGCTAAGGATATTCATATTTTTTAAGAAAATGTTTGAGGCCAGTTTTGAATGTATGGATTCCAAGGATGCTGACAATGAATACCATTCAAGGGAAGGAAAGATATAATCATAATTATGTAGCAAGAATCCTAAGAACACATGATTTGATGGGGTTGTTAAATGGTGTTTTTTCTTATCAAAGTAGATTGGAATTGATACTCTAAGATAAAATAAATAATTTTAAGGTATTGGAAGAGTAATATATATCATCAATACTTCACAGTGGTGGTAACTTAAAATCATTGGAGCATTGGAGAGATAGTTTTCAGAACAATAATCTAGATTTAGTCATGTTAGTTGTATAAGAGGATAAAATTGATTTAACTTTGTGAAACATAAAATAGGATAGAATACTAAAATTAGAATCATGACTTTAAAGCTTCATAAAAGTAGTTGAGGTATTGTTGGATGCTAGACAAATGACACATTAGCATAAGTTGGAGACACTCCTTAAATTTAATTGGCCAACTAAGGAGTATTTTACAAATGGTTCAATAATTACTCATAAAAAAAAAATTACTTGATAAATTGGTGTTCACTAATCTTCTCACAATTTCTCCTTCCATGTTGTCAGCCCTAACAACTCCAACTAGTTACAAATATTCCTCATTGTTATGGTTTTCCATGTGCAAGCTCTACTTCTTGGTGGGAAGTTAGAGTTTAATTCAAATTTAATTAATTAATCATAATTTCTTGCAATTTGAATTTATTAGTATCATTTCATATGTATTACTATGTAGTAGTTGTTGGTGTAGGTTTTTTATTTTCCTAGTGGATTAATTTATTTTTCCTTAGTCCTAGTTTTTTTCCTATAGTTTTATTAAGCTTGGTCAAGATAATAATGTGAGCTTATCATTTAATAACTAGGAGATAAGATGATGAGGTGTCTCCACCATTTAAGGGTGGACCATTTACCTATTTCATCACTTTATTTAATATCAGTGGTTATTGGTGGTAAATTCCTATTGGTTGGATTTGTCACCTCCATCCTCTCCTTAGTTTTATTTAAACTCGCTAACTAGCTTGTATTTATAAGGAAGCTAAGGTAGCGGAACAACTTCCTACACTAATCTTGAGAGGAGAATAATGCAAACTTTTACAGATCCTTAACGGTTACAAAAACTTAATCAAAAATAAACAAAAATATCATGCATACCACAACACAATGATTTACGTGGGGAAAATCATTTTGGGAGAAAATCCCACACTCCAAAAACTACCCAATATTATTTAGAAATCAAAAGATTACAATATACTTGCAAAGCAAGCTTCTTACAAGAGTATCACTACCAGAGATCAAGAGACACCACGACCGCTATCGGACTCTCAGAATACACCCCTATCTGCATACATCCCACCCGCTTATAACAAGCTTTTTGGAACCTTCTAGAATTAAGGTTTCACAAGGTCATTTTTTATTTGACGTGTTAATAGAAAAACCTTGATGTATTAGTAGGAAAAATCCTTGATGTGTTAGTGGGAAAAAACCTTGACGTGTCAAGGGGAACAAACCTTGATGTGTTAACGCGAGAAAACCTTGACGTGTCAGCAATTTTTTTTTTGGGGTGATTCCCTAAACCCCATGTCTTACTACGAGTGTACAATATTTTCATAATTCGTCGCCACATACCAACACACATCATATCAATAAATCATATATAATTGCAAGGTTGAGACACTTTTTCCCAACAAATCTCCCACTTGTTGAACACCTTGCAAGGACAACAAAAGGGTTCCATCATCATCTCTAATTGCTAGGGGCCAAAAGGCACATAATCTCTGAACAACATCTGAGCTTCTCTGTGCTCACAAGCTTAGTTAAAGAATCAACAACATTCATCAAAGTATCTACCTTAACTAGCTTCACCCTGCCATTTTTGACCATATCTCTAACAAAATGATATTCTACATCATTGCGCTTGGTCCTGGTATGAAACGTTGGGTTCTTGGCTAGACGTATCACACTCTGACTATCACAATAAATTATCACTGCACTTTGTTTTATTCCAATATATGAACATAGTCTCTTAAGGAAAATGGCTTCTTTACAAGCATTAGTAACTACCATATACTTTGCTTTAGTAGTGGAAAAAGCAACCACAACTTGTCACTTACTCATCCAACTAATTGCACGACCAAGTAAAGTAAACACATAAGCACTGGTGAATCTTCTTCTATCAACATCATCTTCCCAGTCTGAATCCACATACCTATGATAACGTAAGGAATAATTTGATGTATCACACAAATATCTAAAGACTCTTTTAACTGCATCCCAATGAACTCTACTAGGATTAGACATATATCTAGAAAGAACTCCCACTACTTGGGAAATTTCTGGTCTAGTACAAACCATAACATACATCAAACTTCCAACTGCACTCTAGTAAGGCACTCTACTCATGTCTTCCATCTTTGATGGAGATGTTGGACAATCTGAAAGAGATAAATTTGTTCCAACTAAAACAGGAACACACAATGGTCTACAATCCTACATATCAAACCTCTATAAAATTGAGTTGACATACTTGCTTTGGCCAAGCCATAACTTTCTTTTCACTCTATCTCTTTTAATTTCCATCCCAAGAATGTGTTTAGCTGCACCAAGATATTTCATTTCAAATTTAGCAGTAAGTTGAGATTTTAGTTCTGAAATCATACCTTTCTCTCTACCAATAAATAACATATCATCAACATATAATGTAATAAATAGGAAACAATCACCATTATTTTATAATAAACACAATGATCTGATTTAGAATGCTCAAATCCCAAACTCAACACATATGTATCAAATTTCTTGTACCACATCCTAGGACTCTATTTTAAGCCATACAAAGATTTCTTCAATTTATAAACCAACTTACTTTTACCTTTCATCACATAGTGCTCTGGTTGCGTCATATAAATATCCTCCTCCAAATCACCATGAAGGAAAATAGTTTTCACATCCATTTGCTCAACTTCTAAATCATAAGCAACAACAATAGAAAGCAAAAATCTAATGGATGTCATTTTTACAACAAGAGAAAATATCTCACCATAATCAACACCTTCAACTTGAGAGTAACCTTTTGCAACCAACCTTGCTTTGTACTTCTCAATACCTCCATATGAGCCAATCTTTTTTCTTGAAAACCCATTTACAACCAACAGGTTTTCATCCTTCAAGCAGTGGTACAAGATCCCACGTATCATTATTTTTCAAAGTTATCATTTCTTCATCCACAACAATCTTCCAGGATTTTGCATCATTCATACCTAGTGCCTCTTCTACAAATCTAGGTTCATCCATGTTAGTATTCAAAGAAAAAATAAATCTCCAATCATCAAGTGAATACCTTTTAGGTGGTTGTCTATGCCTTGTAGACCTACAAACAAGCTGAGTTGGAGGTTCTTCCTCCTCTTCTGAAAACCCAGAGCTAGATGATCTCTCCTCAACTTCTTATCTATCCTTGGGCCTCGATTCAACTTTCTCAGGTGTAGAAGGAAATTGAATCACATCTTCCTGTTTACTTTGTTATGACTGTAATGTAACATAAGAAGGCTTAGTTTCTCTAAAAATAACACTTCTACTATGTATTACCTTCTATGCAAAAAGATCCCAAAGCTTGTATCCTTTCACACCATAACTATATCTAATGAAGAAACATTTCACAACCTTGCTCTTCAACTTTGTTCTCTTCTCCTTTGACACATGTGCATATGCCTTGCAACAAAAAACTCTAGCATGTCTTACTCAAGGCTTGCAACCCAACCATGCCTCTATAGGCTTCTTATCAACAAGAGCTTATGTAGGAGACCTATTAATCAGTTAATAGGCAGTGGCAACAACTTCAACCCAAAAAATTTATTCTAGGCCAACACAACTCAACATACTCCTAGCCTTCTCCATCAGTTTCCTGTTCATTCTTTCTGCAACTCCATTTTTTTGTGGAGAATATAGAGTTGTCTTTTGTCTATGAATAACACAATATTTACAGAATCTATCAAAATCATTATTGAAAAATTCACTGCCATTATCAATCTTCAAACATTTTATTTTCTTTCTAGACTGCAACTCGGTCATTGCTTTAAATTCTTTAAAATGACTAAAAACTTCAGATTTACTCTTTAAAATGCATACCCATGTCCTTCTACTATAATCATCAATAAATGAAACATAATATGATTTACCAATTGAAGGAAAATTTGATCTACAAGACCAAACGCATCAGAATGAATAAGATCCAATACACCACAAGATTTATGAGAACTCAAGTAAAACTGAACACGGTTTTGTTTTCCATAAATACAATGCACGCATAAATCAAATTCAAGATTACAATCAGACAAACGTTCAACAAGGTTTTTATTTTTCAAGGTCCTTAGACCCTTTTCTCCAATGTGGCCAAGTCTTTGGTGCCATAACATAGTTTTCTTTGTATGTAAATTTGTCTTAGAAGAAAGAGCACCCTTGGGTACTCAAAATCCATGACCGTTTGTTGAAGGTGAAACCCTCACTTCTTCTACAAACTTTCTTTTCACAGAAGTATTATTGTAATTAATGTGCATGCATCAAGTTTATATAATGTCCTATATCTGACACCTCTAGCAATCACCATAGCACCTCTAACCATCTTGCATCCTACATTAGAAATACTACCTGCACACTCGTATCTATTAGTTTTCTCATAGATAACAAATTTCATGCTAATCTAGGGATATGCAACACACCATTAATCCTTTTTATTCTACCATCAGGAAACCTTATTATAACTTTACCACAACCAACAATGTCTAAATGAGAATCATCACCCAAGTACACCTTACCTCCATATAATTAGTCATATTCACAAAACCAATCTCTATTAAAGGTCATATGATAAAATGCACCTGAGTCAATTAACCATGCATCATTACTTGTACGAGTCACTAAATTTGCAATGAATACATCACCATCTTCCTTCTCGAACTCGGAATCATAATCAATTTTATTCTTTTTCTTCTTTTTTTCTTCTTTGCAATCCTTACGAACATGTATAGGCTTACCACAATTCCAACGAATAACTTTGGACTTTCTAGGAGACTTAGAACTCCCCTTGGACTTGGATTTTTCACGCTTCTCATTCTTCTTGCCTCCTTAGGTCTTCCATGAACATTCAAGGCCTCCTTGGCACTGATGGATACCTTCCTCCTCATATCTTTAGAAAGCAAAGAACCCACCACATCTTCAGTCTTCAATATAACAGAAGTACTCCCAATAGCCATAACAAGAGAATCCCACAAATCAAGTGAAGAAAAAATCAAGATCTTCCATTTCTCTTCCTCATCCATTTTGAGACCAACCGATGCCAACTAAGACACCAACATCTTGAATGCTTCCAGATAGTCTGTAATTCTTCCACTCTCTTCCATTCTCAAGGAATACAATTTCTTCCTTAAGAAAGTCTTGTTGACTAAATATTTGGCTTGATACATCTCACCAAGATTATCAAGCCAAATATTTTAATCTTGGTGAGATGTATCAAGCCAAATATTTTAATCTTCATGGAAATTGATTAAAATAGAGCCTTCCAGGCACAATCTGATTAGACCCTTGGCTTTACAGTCCATAACATCATATTGAGTAGTATGAGTAGGATCTATAGGCTTTAAAACATTCTCATCAAAAACATCCCACCGATCTCGATCTATCAATAAATCCTCCATCTTCAACTTCCACATTTCAAAATTATTTTCAAAAAAATTATCCACCTTTATTCTCCTTGATGAACTTGCCATCTGAAAATTCTTGCAACAAGATCACAATGTATTTTTCAAAAGATCCTACTCAAATACGTATTAGTTCAAAAAACCCAACAACTCACAACTGAAACCAAAGGTGATCAAGCTCCGATACCACTTGTAAGGAAGCTAAGGTAGCAAAACAACTTCCTACACTAATATTGAGAGGAGAATAATGCAAACTTTTACAAATCCTTAGCAACTACACAAACTTAAATAGAAATAAACACAAATATCATGCATACCACAACACAATGATTTATGTGGGGAAAACCCCACACTCCAAAAGCTGCCCAATATATTATTCAAAAAGAAAAAGATTACAATATATTTGCAGAGCAAGCTTATTACAGGAGTACATCACTACTAGAGATTAAGAGACACCACGAATGCTTTCAGACTCTCAGAATACACCCTTGTCTACATACATCCCACCCGCTTATAACAAGATTTTTAGAACCTTCTAGAATTAGGGTTTCATAAGGTATTTTTTCATTTGAAATGTTAATGGAAAAACCTTGACGTGTCAGTGGGAAAAATTCTTGACATGTCAACATGAAAAATTCTTGACGTGTCTTGCTACGAGTGTACAATATTTGCATAATTAGTCACAACATACCAACATACATCCTATCAATAAATCGTATATAATTGCAAGTTTGAGACACATTTTCCCAATAGTATTTGCATAGTCTTTCATATTCATTATTGTATTCTTTGTCATACATGCACATTGATGCATGTAGTCATTATTTTGTAGTTTTTATGAGCTCTTAATGCAATCATGTCATATTGAGATTTGCACATCTCTTGGAATTTCTGGTTTGTAATTGTGTTATTTTATTTGTAGTTTTATAGCTTATCTCTCTCATAGAAAGATCTTGGTTATTCATCTGTTTCATATTTCTTAGATTTTGAGAGTAATGAGTACTTGGATTCTTGATTAAGATATTGGATTTTTTTGTATGATCTTGTAAATTCTCATATGCTCTTCTCTTGTGTTTCAATACGATCTGGAGAATCATAAATGAATTATGAATATTTGTTAATTCTATATTTACATGTGTGTTTTTGGTGAGATATAGTGATTACAACTATTCTAACTATAGTCACAAGATTTTTTACCATCCCATTGTGTTTAGGAAACTTGAGGAAGTCAAATTTGGCTTTTTGTCACTCAATATGATCACCATATGATATAGTGGCAAACAAGGGTTTGAAGTTGAGATCTAGTGAACATTTTTTAACTAGAGAATTTTCAACTCAAATGGACCTTGTCATTGCACTCAAATGGTGCAAAATATATTTTCATATAAACTTTGTCCATTTTAGATGTATTTGATTTTTTGGAAAAAAATTATTTGGCTAGGAGGGTCATCATTATAGGCTAAATTCAACCATTTTAAAAAATAATCATAAATTTTTGCCATAGTGCCTTTATTTTGGCAAATGAGTTATCATTGAAAATATAGAGACAAGCAATCCACGAAGGTATTGAAAATAAAATTATTCATTTTCTATTCGATATTGCAAGTTGAAGTTGTTTGTTGCAAAAATCTTCAACATGTCATAACTTTCACCCTAGAGCTCTATTTTTGGAAACAAATAGGCATTGGAAAGGTATTGAAGAGCAATACAAAAATATTTAAGACTAATTTCTCTAGATTTTGTCTTAGGTTCATTTTTTGCCATTGTGGGCCTAGTAAGCATTGTAATCTGGTTAAAGTATTGTAATCACATTAATCATAAAGTACCAACATTGTAATATATTAGGGGGGAAATTTTTGAGACTAGTGGAAAGGGGGGTTGTCTCTTTTGCACTTTTCATTTTCTTTTTGTGTGTTCACAAACAATCTTCTTTTCTTATTAAAATGGATGTAGTAACAACTCTTATGTTAACACCCTTAGATTGAAAAAGTAAAGTGTCACTCTACTTGAGAATTATGGATTGTATCTAGGGTAATAATGGGACTAAATCATCGTGTTGAGGTTGAATCTGCTTATAGTGGCATTAAAGCTTATTTTGATAGGGGATTCAAAAAATTCTGGATTGAGGGTGATTCACTTAATCTAGTGAATTATTTGCAAGGTTTTCATAAGATGAGCTAGATGATTGAGTCACTTATCAATGGATCCCTTATGATGGTGAGATAATTTGAAGAAGTATGGTTCTCCCATATCTTTACGAAAATAAATTCCCTCATGGATTTCTTTTCCAATGAGGTAGTAAATCTAATGAATACCAAGATATGGGAAGGGTAGTATTCTCTTCCCGAGAGGGCTAAATCATTATTACAACATGACTACCAATTATAATTATTTGGATGAGGGATATCGGGTTGTGATTATCACCCCCTCTTTACATGTTTTAGGGTTGTTTTGTGCCCATTCCCAAAGCTATATGCATCTCTAAAAAATTATGGTTTGAGAAGAGGAGAAAGGGAAGCAAGCTATGGTTTGTGTTGATAAATTTTAGTAGTGCAGACATGGGTAGAGATAGGATTAGGCTCAAGCCCATTTCCTATAATAAATGGAAAAATAAGCCTAAGGTGTGGAGGATTTTGGAGAATGGTAGCTTTACACAATTCATGGAAAGGTTACATGGTTTTGACCATGAAGCCTCCAACCCATTTTTTCGAAGCTGGCACAATAGGAGTCTAAAGGTTAATGGTGTTGAATACCCTATCATGGAAGATTTCATTGCCCACATTTCTGATCTACAAAATTAGGGGCATAAGTTTTTTAAGGAGAGAAAAGGCAACGAGGATGTGATGAACCAATTCTTTAAGGGTAGAGAGAAGGAGGACTTAGTCAAGCTCCAATCTTGGGGTTACGACAAGCTTTCAATCAAATAAATTTTGGCTCAAGTTGTTGAAGTATTAATGAGATATGTCACCCTCAATGGTCATTTTTATGCTATTCTAGGCTACCATTTTACCCTCCTAAATCACTTCAGACACAATCTCTTGGTCTCTCCTTTCTTCCTCTTAACTTTATTGGAGGTTTATGTTTATGAAAACCTTAAAATAATTACACCTCAGTTCTTCACAAGGGTCTCATTATGCTCATCATGGAGTATGTTAAGGCCAATTCCCCAACCAAAAATTTCAAATAAAATGAGAAGGATCAACCTTTTACGAAGACTAAAACCCTAACATTAGGCTCGGATATGGAGGATGCAAGGGATGAGGGTTGGAATATGGAGGAGAAGACTAGGGTGGATGTTGTTGAAGTTTTGTCTATTGAATGCACAAGACAACTAAGAGGGGGGGGTGAATCAATTGTACCTTAAAACTTCAAAACCCTCATACACATTCAAATCCACATTAATAAGAGAACACCAAATTTACGTGGAAAAACCAAGATGGGACAAACCATAGCGAGGATTAGCTCACAATATAAAGTAATATCAACATCGAATACAATGGGGCTCATTGTTAGAGGGTTCACTTCCCAAAGAAAGAGAAAGGCTCACTGCTAGAATAGAAAAGAAGATTAGATAAGAATGTTACATAGGGAAATCCATATCAATGCAATAGAGAAATCTACCACAATATCCTCAACACCTTCACAACATGACCGAATTATTTTATACACCTTCTACTCACTGCATCCAACAATCTATCACATGAAAGATCGTGTGTTGCACTTTCTAAATTCACACTCTAACACTTAGTAATTCTCATCATTCACATCTCTTTTTTCTATCTCTTCATCCCTCAACAACTCAACTCTTATTTATACCATCTTCAGCCTTGAAACCATTCTCCAAGGTCGGCTATGCACATCAACTATGCAAATTCAAATTAGGTTGACACCAAAGCACTTCCATGGTAGATAGAAGTGAAAGCGGACCACACCATTCCTTATTTGGGGAACAAATATATAACACCACTCTACAAAAATCCTCTACAAATAATAAGTGTCCACCATAATTAGTCTGAACACCGAGGTCAGTCATTATTCATGTAAACACCATGAAAATTTTAAGTACATGCTTCCTTTGATTCAACAACACCTCACAAACAACAAATTCCACCTAAACATAACTTAAAATATTCCATAAATTCCCTGAAATACAACAAAATCCTTCGCAACAACTTCCACCTGAGAAATGTACACACCCAATATACTCAAACAACTCTACCATATGTACTGCAACATTAGAAACTGAATTTTGAAACACTAAACCTCAAAAAACCTTGACTGAAGAAAGATACCAAGACTGTCAACACCCCTTAAGCTCCAGAAGACCTAAAACCAAATTGCAGAGAAACGTAGAGCAAAAAAATTTCTCCCAAACACCTCTACAATACACTATTCACATATTGTAAAAAATAACATCTTCTACACAACAATCCATCACAAAGAAATTTGAATACAACACCTTTGAACGCCTCTAATCAACATATCCGAAATGTATAGGCATATATTCAACCTAGAAGAAATTAAGAGCAACATCAAAAGAATACTCTACAACTCAGAACAACACTGCAACACATTGTTTCCTCTTTTTATCAGATCTTCTTAAAAGCACTTGAAAACCAAGCATCATAGACACATCCTTATCATCTCAGTATTTCCTCATCACCACCAAGCCAATTGCAACATAAAAACTCAACCATATATCCATAGACATAATCTTATCAAAGAAACACTAGAGGTTGACATTAGTAGCTTACTAATGACATAATCTTATTAATGCAACTAATCAAAGCATGGATAACACCAACATACTCTTGCAACTATCTATTTCTCATACAGTTGACACAAATGACAACACAAGCTTGTTGACATCAATGACAACATCGATCTCCCCCTTTATCATTGATGGAAGCACATGATATGAAAAACCATCAAAGACACAATAGCTCTACTCCATACCTAATCCCTTTTCTCTTTCTCATTACTTGCTCTCCCCCTTTCAACATATCTTTTTTCTTTTACATGCACCATTATTCTTTCCCCCTTAACTTTAATCTTTTTCTCTCCCTTAACTGTCTTCTTGAAAGAATAAAATGACGACCTCTCTCTCTTGAGCCTCTAAAGTTTTGGAGCTAAAAGGAAAGAGGTCAATTTTCTTGCTCCTTTCACTCAAGAAGCAAACCCTTGAGATTTCAATGCAAAGGAGAATGAAATATGGAAAAGGGAATGTGCTAGGGGATTGGATGAGGTCAAATGAGGGGTTCACCACCAAGTGTAAACTTGAAAAAGAAGGTGTTGGAAAACACAGTGTGATATGCAAAATGACCTAGAGAGATAAACAAAATGTAATAAGAAGCTATGAAACCGAAATGTGTGCACTTGAGAGACTGAAGAAGGAAAAATGGAGATTTGGATCACTGAAGTTTTTTCTATTTATGTTGACTGGGACTCATTCGCCAAGTTGGGATAATCAGTCCAATTTTTGGGAAAATGTGCAAGAACAGGTTTTGGCCAAAAAGGGTATCCAAATCTGCAAAGATCATGTTCAGGCCTATACAATGAGACTCATTTGTCAATAGTGGTGGATCAGTCTAATTTTTCTTTTCTAGAAATTTTGAAGTGGATTATGTTCCTCTCAATCTTCCTTTCTCTTTTTGACTTGTTTCTGGATCGGAATCTACAAAATGGCACATGTAGGTCTTCTCCAAGCTTCTCTAAGGTTGAATGGCAGCTTTGAAAATTTAGAGACTTGATAAATTTTCTCCAAATTTTCTCCTTGATAAATTTTCTCCAAATTTTCTCCTTGAAAAATTTGCAACCTAGACCTACAAATCACACTCAAGAAGAAGGAAAAATGGTTGTGGGGTTAGAGAATAGGGGTTTGCCTTGGTCAAACCCCTTGTTGGTAATTAAACCTTGAAATGAAAGCAAATGTAAAGGGAGAATGATGAATGAACAAAAGATAATGTTGTAACTCACCAAACCCTAGCAATAAGGTGTTGCAATTATGCTTGAAATGGTTGTAATGGATGTGGTTCTTAACTCTTGCTTGATGTTGATAAATCTTGAATGCAATGCTTGCTTGGATCATGAACTCTACATCGTGTAACAATTGTTAGCACAATAAAAAGCATGAAGGATGCAATCTTTGACATGATGATTGATGTTTGAAGAATGCTCTTGAATGCTTGATAATCTGCCCTTGAAATTCCTTGAATTCTCTTGTGAACTCAATTATGCTATAAGGATGCTCTCACCAAAGTCTTCGGTGAAAATGAGTAAAAGAACCTTGTAATTATACTCAATTATGCAAAAATTCTTGAAATTACAACACTACGAGCATACATCAGATCTAGGAGAATAAAATCCAATCAAAAATTTGATTTAAATTTGAATTTTGGTCACACGAGACTCATTCACCCAAGGAGGCGAATGAGTCCCATCACACATAATGTATGGGACCAAAAATCAAAAGTGTCTAGAAATGTGTGGAACCTACATCGGGGCCAAAAAGACCTAGTTGAGGTCCTCATTCGCCTAAGGTGGCGAATGAGTCCCAGACACTAAATATGGGTCACACAAGCCAAGAACATTTGAATTATGATTGATGTCGGGATTATCCTCGAAAATATGCAATAAATGAGGCTTGTGGATGCAAAATAGGGCCAATTAAAGCATAAGAAAGCCAAATTATTAATGACAAGCCTATAGGAATGTGAAAGTGTGTTAAAACACTTTACAACACTCTAAATAAGGCAAGATTAATGTGTTAGAGTAATAAGTAATTACACTTAATTAATTATATCATATTGGTTAATTAATTTAATCACTTATTCCTTTAGGTACTTAAGCTAAACTTAGGCACATTAATAATTGATTAATTATTAACTGTGCACACTAGGGTTTCCTTTTAGGTCAACATTAGGGTTGCATACATTGCTTTTATAAAGCAAATCATCTCTTGTAATATCTTAATTTTGAATATATCAATTTCAACATCTTCATGCAAAGCTCTTGCTTTTTGTTGTTTTTCTCTTCTATGGAAGGCCTTTTGGTTTGCATGTCTAATCTTGGTTTCTAACATGGTATCAGAGCCTTGACATGCAACCCCTTCTCAAATTCTGAAGAAAATCATTGTAGAGTTCGTTCGGGGTTCCTCAAAGATTTTATGCCTTGAGTTCATGTATGCGGCATCTTGGATCAGATTGGGCTTCACCATTGGATTCAAAGCACTGGAAAAAGTTAGGATTGGCTTTCATTTTGAAGATTTTGGTCATCGTTTGCCAGATCTGTGAGGGTTTCAAGTTTGGTGTTTTTTTGGAAGATCTAGAGGTAGCCTATTTTTTAGAGCATCTTGGAGCAAAAAAGACACCACCATCGCGTTCGCAGCGCCCCAAAACCCTAAGATCGCCCTTCGTTTCGTCGATTTTGGCAAAGTTGGTTTGGAAGGGAAAAAAAATTTGCTATGGAGGTCGTATAGCCTCCCCAGCACGCTCCCCAAGGCATGATTTTTGAAAAAAAAAAAAAAGACATTGGGTTTAGCACTGCCAGTTATAATGGATTCTGCCACCCGACAGTCGTCGGCTCACCGCTGCTATCGGTGGCTCCACCTTCCTGCGCAATCAGCCAGTGCTCAGCCCCCGATGACCCTCTCTGCACCTGTTGAGGTTCTATGGGGGACCAGGAGCTCCGCACCTAGCCCCCAGCCAGGTCTAGCCCCCGCCCCGATCACATGGGTGACCAAGGGCCCAATTTTTTATGCAGGGTGGCATTTTTTTGCGGCGACAACTTCCAAGCCGTCAATTTTTTTCCCGTGAAGTGCTGATGTCAGCATGACATCATCAGCCATATGGCCTCGTTGCCCCCTCTTCACCCTAGTTTTCCCTAATGGAGCAGTTTTTTTTTTCTTTTCGGCATAACCTGGGCATACGGTATCAAAATTGGGAAAACGAGATATCACCGGAAAGCTGGTTCCGAGCACTTTCTTGTGGTGCCATTTAATTTTCAGTATTTTTTGTTTATCTGAATTTATCGCTGTTTGAAGTCAGATGTTTATTTTATGCTTTCGAGCTCATAAATTTTTGCCACAATCTCTGATTTTTGTTATCTTTGCGGCATTGGAAAGGTATTGAGGAGCTCTATGTTGCTGTTCATGCAATTTTTTATGTATCTATCCCAGGTTTATCTTTGTTCCATATTTATCCCGATGGGTGTTTTGGAGATTACTTGGATGTTTTGGCAGTTGGGAGAGTGCAACTAGCATCTTTGCACTTCATTTTAGCATCACATCATTTCAATAATCGACTATTGCTTCATAGATTCTAGGGTTGTTCCCGTTTGGAGTTTTTGAGTGTTCTAAGGCATTGGGTCTGCTGTTGCTTTTTTCATGATTCCTTGAGTCAATCAGTGACTCTCATCCGGTTTCAGTAGTAGATAAAAGTATCTTTCCTTGCTTGCCAGATTTTGGTTCCAGTGTTACTCTGCAGTGTTCTTCCAGTGCTTCTTTGTAGCATGTCATCTCATTGTAGGGGGGTTTTGTCCCACTCGATTTTCCTTCTCTACCTCATTCTTGCATTTGTAAATGGGTACCTGATCAGGCCTAGTTGTCGGGACCCATATTTTCTTTCATGCATCCCTTTTCTAGTGTTTTAGCTACTTCCTAAGTTCATCTTAAGGGGGGTGTTAGAGTAATAAGTTATTATGTACTTAATTAATTATATCATATTGGTTAATTAATTAAGTCACTTATTCTTTTAGGTACTTAAGCTAAACTTAGGCACGTTAATAATTGATTAATTATTGACTATGCACACTAGGGTTTCCTTTTAGGTCAACATTAGGTTTGCATACATTGCTTTTATAATGAAAATCATCTCTTGTAATATCTTAATTCTGAATATATCAATTTGCACATCTTCATACAAAGCTCTGATTTTGTGTTGTTTTTCTCTTCTGTGGAAGGTGTTTAGGTTTGCATGTCTGATCTTGGTTTCTAACATAATGTTGATTATGATTAAAATTATGTTTACTATGCTTAGTTAACTGATAAAACCCTAGAAAAGTGTGAAAGTGTGTTACAAAACTTCACAACACTTTTGAAAGGTACTATTAAAATACATTAGTTCAAAAGGGCCCAAGACCTAATGTGAATGTGTTATCCACATTATAACACTAAGCCAAAATCTGCAAGGAGGACCCAAACGAGTGTGAAAAATCCAAAGGACCCTTTTTCCAAAACTACACTTCTCTTTCACATTAATCTCTCCCCCTCTAACATCAATGGAAAAGGACAAAATATTTGTATCACTAATGTTTCACCCTTTGACATCATTTATCATTTTCACAACTACTTTGCAACTTTCTATCCTTGAATGCTCGATATACTACACCTTAGGAACACACACCATATTGCACAAATCAACAACCATTTCATAATGACAACACTTACTCCCCTAACTACAACAACCAACAATATCGCTACCTACTCCTCCTGAGAGGTAGCCACCAACATCAATCTAGAAAAAAGAATGGATCTTAAAATCCATTGGATTGATGCATCTCCTTATGCATCTAGTTCAAAGAAGGAGGGGCAATGACCCCCAACTTATCCCAGAGATACTCAAATGTATCCTTATGAAGAGACTTAGTGAATATATTAGCAACCTAATCCTTTGTCAGAACGTACTCAAGCTTAACCTCATTTTTATAACCTTATCTCTTAGAAAGTGATACCAGATTGAGATATGTTTTGTCCTTGAATGCTTTATTGGATTCTTCAAAATATTGATAGCACTTGTATTATCATAGAAGATAGAAATTAGTTGATCATATACTACTTTTATATCCTTCA
Organism: Sequoiadendron giganteum; assembly: GCA_007115665.2. Lineage (NCBI taxonomy): Eukaryota > Viridiplantae > Streptophyta > Pinopsida > Cupressales > Cupressaceae > Sequoiadendron > Sequoiadendron giganteum. Next base: position 630,936,660 of record CM021108.1, read on the forward strand.
ATTTTTTCTTCATCCACAAAACTTGTGTGCAACAAGATGTTGTTACAATATGTTTTGCCTCTATAGTAGATAAAGACACTGAATCTTGTTTCTTAATTATCCATTACACTAATCTGCATCCAAGAAAGAATGCACCACCACTTGTACTTTTCCTGTCATCCACACAACTAGCCTAATCTATATGTATGTAAGCACTTAGAGTAAAATCAGTATCCTTTGGATACCACAAGCCATGATCCAGAGTGCCCTTCAAGTATCTGAATATCCTCTTCACTGTTAAAACATGTGGCTCTCTAGGATCTTCTTTAAATCTATCCATAATACAAACTGCATGCATGATATTCGATCTAGTACCAGTTAGATATAGCATCCCACCAATCATTGATCTATACTTGCTTTGATTAGCCTTAGGAGATTTATCATTCTTTCTCAACTTGCAACCAATAACCATAGGAGTACACTCTAGTTTAGAATATTTTATTCCAAATTTCTTCATTTTTTTTGTGAAATAAAAATACCCTTATCTGTCTGATTTATTTGCAATCCAAGGAAGACATTCATCTCCCCAAACATAGACATTTCAAACTCTTTTTTTATTTCTTCTACAAACTTCTTGCACATATACAACCACAATCAAGATTAGATATTTTTCAACTTTAAAGTAAAGATTACTATCTATTGTGCCTTTATTGAATCCTTGTTGTATTAGATACTTATCCAACCTTGCATACTGAGCTCTAGGATTGAAGGAAACTTATACAATCTCAAAGGTGTGAATGGAAGAAACCATCTTCTAGGACAAACAAATGAATGTTGGTTGTGGCATAAGAGGATGAGACATGTCAACTTTCATAACATTGTGAAGATCAACTCTACGCATGCAATAAGAGACATGCCAAGGATTTTCAAGCCTACAAGCACCATGTGCAAATAATATCAGATTATAAAGCACACACGAATAAGATTCAAAACCAAAGATTATTCTAATATGATGCAAGACCATCTTGAAAATGTCATGATTCTAGGAACCAAATCTTGAATATTAATTAAATTTTGTTCTTTGACATTGTTCAAGGGTCATTCAAGTCATTTCTCCATGTATTAGATTCATTAGGAGGTCATTGTGCCACATTTTATAAAAAAATATCCATGTATTCAAAAGTTGTCACAAATATGCAAAAATTGTAAAGTTGCAAAAAGTAACATTAGGAAGGTGAAGGGTCAAGTGGGTCTAAAATGTTGGAAAGTAAGAAAAAATTTGGAATGTGAGGATTCATGTATTAAATTCCTATAAAAGGCTTTGTAAACAATTCACAAGTTCTGGGTGATTGAATGTATGAAATTGATCAATAAAAAGCATTGTTTCTTGCACTTTCTACATAAAATTCTTTGTTCTTTGGTGTTGTACGGACCTGTACAGGAAGACAAGCATGTACAAAGGTTTGTAAGTGATAGTATGATCAATCATCTTCTTGATACATTTTTTTTCATGCAATTTGGTGAGTTTTAGAGAAATATATTGCATTTACTTAGAAAACAATTAAAACCTTGGTTTAGGGTAAACAATGACAAACAATTTTGTGTTTCTCTCACTTTAGTTGATGAATAACTCTAGTTATTGGTGAAAATACTCCTCTTGGCATGTAATTTCATATTCTAAATTTGAAAACCCAAAAGATCAAAGGTGCTATGCAAACTTGGTTAGTGTTTAGGATTGTAAATCCATGTAATAGTCTGAAAATAGAGTTTTGGAAGTAGTCATGGAGCCTAAAAGATAGGTTTTCATGAAAGAGTCATGGGAATGGTTTTGTGATGCATCGTGGAGCATTTGAAGACCCAAATAAATGAGTTCCAAGCATTGGGCAAGTATTTTTGAGTCTGGAAATAGTAAAATCAATAAACCCCTGTTGTAGCCATGCCTAATTAGGCCTAGTTATGTACTGAGACAACATGATTTGAGCCATATTTACAAAAGAAAAATACCCCTTTTGAGAATATGTTTTAGGCCAGAAAAAATGGTATTTAAAGGTGGGAATAGTTTTGAATTTGAGTGCATATTATGAGAATAAATCTCTGACAGTCAGTTTAGGAGACCTGCAAGCATTGTAATCAGGTTGAGAAGGAATGATAACCTCCATAGGAGATCTGTGCTCTTCGGGTTTATGAGGGTTTCTTTCATGTTGTGTTAGCCCTTTTGAATTTGTCCCAAGTGTTGATTTGGGTGTTTGTGTCTTTAAGATCAAAATTTGTGTTTGTAGTTAATAAGTGTCATTGTTGCTCGTTGAGGATAGTCTGAATACGAATGACCATTAATTTGTGTATAAAGGTTCTTGAAGGGAGTTGGATGAGTGTGTTGGAGTCATTTAAATGGAGGAAGAGTGAATTTAATCTTGTTTAGGCTTATGGACTTGAGAAACCAAAGGTTGCCTTGTAAATGAAAGTTCCCTTGAAAGATGACTACCTTGTAAAGTGAGATGAGTGGAACTCATTGTTGTGAAATATGCCTCAATAGAATGAGTTTGAGATTGGTGAATTCCATTGGAACTAAATCATAATACTAGACCTCTAGAGCTAATTCATACTGATTTGTATTAACCAACAAGAACAAAGAGTCTTCAAGGTGAAAGGTATTTCATCTTACTTATTGATGATTTATCTAGAATGACATGGGTTACATTATTAAAAGAAAAATTATAAGATTTCAATAGATTTAGGATCTTTAAGTAAATGGTTGAAAATGAAATGAATGCTAGAATCAAGTTTCTAAGATATGATAGAGGTGGTGATTTTACATCAAGTGAATTTGAAGATTTTTGTGAAGAGCATGAGATAAAGAGATATTATTTTGTGGCTAGAACCCCTCAACAGAATGGGGTGGTAGAAATAAAGAATAGAAATATTCAAGATATGGAAAGAACAATGTTGAATGAAGCTAATCTACTTGATGTATATTGGAAGGAAGTAGTTCATAATGTTTTCTATATCCTTAATAGAGGTCAACTAAGGGTGGATAACACCAAAAAATCCCCATGAGCTTTGGTATGGGAGACTAACTAAGGTCAAATATTTTAGAATCTTTGGAAGTAGAGGCTTCATCAAAAGAGATGAAGAAGGATTGGGAAAGTTTGATTCAAGATTAGATGATGGAATATTTCTTAGTTATTCAACTAGAAGCAAAGCCTACAAGTTCTATAATAAAAGATTGAGGTAGGTGGTTGAAAGTGTAAATGTCATAGTGGATAAATAATTTCAGCAAGGAATACATGAGCAAGAAAACTATTGGATTGATGAATCAACTTGCATAGAGGAAGAAGAAGAAGTTGTTGAAAAAGAGGAAGCTCAAGAGAAAGTCCCCAAGACCCCTGCAAAGTATGTTTAAAGGAATAATTTAGAAGATTAAATCATTGGAGATAAGAATGGAGGAGTCTTGACAAGAAGAAATTTTGCTAAAGCAAATGAATAGGTGATTTTTTCTCTATTTTTAAGAATTGAGCCAAAAAAAAATTCTTATACCAATAAAGATGAATGATGGATTCAAGATATGGAAGAAGAACTAAATCAGATTGAAAATAATCAGACTTAGGAATTGGTTCCAAGACCTATAGACAAGAATGCAATTAAATCAAAATGGGTATTCAGGAAAAAACCGAATGAAGATGGAGAAGTTGTGAGAAATAAAGCAATTGGTTCGTAAAAGATATTCACAAGTGGAAGGAATTGAATTTGAAGAAACATTTTCTTTGGTGGAAAGAATAGAGGCCATCAAAATTGTAATAATGGAAAAATTACTCCCTAACATGGCCTTGATTTAGTGTTGTAATATGTCTAAAATATTCACATTAGGTATTGGGACCTTGTGAACTAAATTAGCTTATTGGTGTTGGGATTTATGCCTCAACTTTCTGGTTAACCCCTTTGAAGACTTAGGTGAATTCTCTTGTTTGCCTTGGCAAAGTCTTTTGTTTTGGCGGAGGCGGAACTGGGATGGAACTTGGCATTGTTCCGGGTCTTGTTCCCTTTCCGTCTCCTGCTCCGCTCCCCGCTTTGCTGGATCTTCGAAGTTTGTTCTGGCGGAGGCGGAACCGGATTGGAAGTTGACATTGTTCCTTTTGTCATGTTCCGGGTTTGGATCCAGTTCCAGCTCCAGCTCCAACAATCTGTTGCTCTTCGCTTGGTTCTGGCAGAGGCGGAACTAGTTTTGGAAGTTGGCAATGTCTGTTTGCCAGTTTCCTATTTCAGTTTCTGTTTCGACTCCGGGTCCGATTCCTGCTTGTGTGATCTAGTTCCTTTGGATGTTTAGATTCTCCTCAGGGAATTTTCCTCCGCTTTGTCCATGTTCTGGATTGTTGTTTCTTGCAGTTGGCGGAGGCGGAGGCGGAACTGGAACTGGTTTGGTTCCTGATTTTGGACTTTTGGTGAAGTCCTATTTTTGTTTTGGCTCTGGCTCCGACTCCGATCTTTTGTGCTCCCGTCTTGGTTTGACCTCGGGTTGACTTTACCCGGTCTGTCCTGTTCCCGATATGTTCTCCTTTGCAGTGGGCGGAACCGGAACCGAATTGGTTCCTGAACCTATATTTTCGGTGGAGTCCTGTTTCGACTCCGACTCCGGCAGTGTGCTTTTTCGGTGGAGTCCTGTTTCGACTCCTGTTCCGACTCCAGCTCTGATAGTGTTAGGTTTGGCATTGAATGCCTGGCGGCTCGTTGCAAGGAGATCTATCAGATCCGACCAGATGCATGATTTGTGGATGGTCTTCCTTGCTCTTGTTGAGTCGGTTACTTAATGGATGAGAGATGTATTATTTCTCATATGAGCCATAAGCTATATGCCAAGTTTGAAGTTCAACGAGTCTGCAAGAGTCATGGGTTGCAGAGCAAGTGCATGATGTGCGAGCTGGATGCACGACCATGAGACTGCGAGCAGGATGTGCGAGTATGTGATTGCCTGAGCATGGGACTGCAAGCATAATGCATGATGCATGGTGCGAGATTGTAGTTGTTGGACTTGCAGGTTGGAGAGCCGAAGGTGTGAAGGGTTTTGACGTGAGATGGAGAGGGTGTTCGAATAGTTTGCTTAGGCAATGTAACTGTGAACACTCTATCTCTCGGATCTGGGCATGGAAATCATTGGAGGTGGAATGACTGGACTGGCCATGAGGTTGGTTGTGACAGTCATTTGTGGAGCAGAGAGAGATCTTGCGGTTACCTATTACTTCTCTAGTAGAACAAGATGAAACTCTTGTATTGGCTTTGAGCCTGATATTGTATTGTAACTGGTTTTGTTGCTTAATAATACAATGGCTCAAAATTTTGGAGTGTGGGGTTTTTTACCTGAAAGGGTTTTCCCCACGTATATCCTTGTGTCTTCCTTTCTTGTCTTTCATGGGATCTAGTTATGTTGAATATGTTGCTTGTTGCATTCATTTCTCTTAGAGGATCAATGGGGGATCAACTGTGCTTGTTTCTGCTTTATAGCATAGTTGGTTGTGTCTTTGTTGCGATTTTGAACTGAAATCACTAAGGCACTACTGTCTTAGATGCAAATCTTGATAACAAACCGAATCCGTATCCCCGATAAGTGGTATCAGAGCTGGTAGCTTGTTGATCGTGATACCAGCAAGTGGTATTAGAGCATGTTTAAGGGAGGTCGTGGCTTGATGATAACAGCAAGTGGTATCAGAGCCTTCTCCTGGTTGCTGAAGTTTTGGGTTTTCTCCTATGGTGATTTTTTAGCCTGGCAAGCTTGAGGAAGTCTGGAGAAATCGGTTGGTGATTGGTCCTTCGGTGAGTGGAAGTGTGTGCTTCATTGATTCAACATACAGTTTGAAAGGCACTGGAAAAGTATGGAGTGGGTCATGTTGTGGAAAATGATATGAAGCTCCTGACTGGTAACATTGTTCCTGATGCAAATGGCATGAGATGTGTTCATGGTTGTGTTGCAGCAAAGCGTGGTGTTCATACTGGGTGTCTATGTGAGAGGCTCCTTGGTGGTATGGACTAGCTTGTGTCGTTGTTCAGCTATGGATTGTTGTGCTTGTGCTGGGTGTTTCTGACTTAGCACTGAAGGCATTTTCTCTGGTGCTCTGATTGCATGGAGGCTATGAGGTGACCTTGGTGGTCTGCAACTTCTAGATAGCCTGGCTCTTCCTTGTGCTCGTGCATGACTGTGGCATTGGAACTGGTCTGAATGGACCTGTTGTTCCTGTGTGCCTCTTTCTTGCACTTGCATGGTTCAGATTCATGTCTTTGGCTCTGAGGGTTTTGTGTAGATTTTCCTAAAAAGTCTACGGTGCATTCTCTTGTTCTTTCATTGTTCTGGTTTACTATGATGGTTGTGGTAGACTCCTGAGTTGTCTAGATGAGCAGTGAATATGGAGGTGTGTGGGTGTTTTGGAAACACTGTGGTTTTTTGCAGGTTTTGCACGGTCAAGGAAAACTTGTGTTTTGTGGAACTACTATTTGTTATTTCTCTAGATCCTAGTTTTTGGGGTGTGACTGGATGAGATAGCTGTAGTTCGACTAGTTTTGAGGAGTGGTGTCTTCTTTGCATGGGAGTGTTGGTATGTTTTTCCTTCAGCATTCTTGTGGTATGTTTTGATGGTTTTCTAGACTTTGGTGCTTGGGTTGTGGATGTGACTAGCAAATTAGATCTGTTGCTGATCTGGTGTTTGAGTCATGACTGTCTACTTTGGCTGTTCTCTTTGATTATCTCAGTTTTGCAGTTTCCAGTGCAATGATAGATTTGCAGGTTTACTTTTGGTTGCATCCACGGGTTGTGCAATATTGTAGGCTGTCCTTACCTACATGCTTGTTGTGAGACAACTCAGAAGTGGACTGTCTATATCCACGAGGGTGTAACCATGTTGTGCAGATCTATTAGCTGACCTTGTTTGTGGTCACTTGTGCATTAGTATGGATGTTTTGAGATGAGAGGAGGAATGGCGTTTGAGTACCTGAATAGTCAGTGATGGGGACCTGAAGCATGTGGATCACGATGTCATGAAGAGCTGGGTACACTGGCTTAGTGTAAGATTTTGACAGTGATGGTGTGGTCAGTCATGGTGCTTGGAAAGCTCAGTGTCACGTTTCAGTGGGAGCTTTAGCAATGACTGGTATCTTCTTTGGTGTTGCAGAATTTTGCATCTGCATGTTCACTATTTGAAGATGTGCAGCACTTTGGAGCCATGAAGGACCTTGGTAGTCTTTGGCTGAGCTGGTGGTGGTGCTTGATAGGTGATGTTGGTTTAGAGTTGTTTGCTTTATGTCATGGTATACTCTTGCTTGTGCATTAGAGTTTTGGCATGTTGTTTTGCTCTTGAAGACCATGGTTAGTTCACTTGAAGCATGGTATCTCCCTTGGAGATGAATAGATCGTGGTGTCATGATAAGTTCTTGTTCTAGGTTATGGAACTTTGACAGTGGTCTTGGGGTTCTCTTTACTTTGAGTACATCGGTCATATGCTGGAGGACTTCATGGTTATTGCAGTGTTGTAGTTTGGAGTTAGCATGAGATGACAGGTGTTGATACTCATGGATGTATGGAGAATAAAGGTGAGGCTTGAATTCTTAAGTGGATGTTGTTGTTACAACTGAAAGTCCGAGAAGCCTGCACTTTGGTTGAATGTAAATTCTACAGAGATCTTGAAGGAGAATGCTCTTAGGTTAGCCATGGTGGCTTGTATATCTTGGATGAGCATGTTTCTTTTTTCTTCTTGATCTGCTCGGCAGTGGTGTCATTGTGAAACGTATTTACCAATATTATACTTTTCAAATGCTTTATGTTTTATCTTTCATGATATGAATCTTGAGTCGGTTTAGATTTTGGAGGATTCATAATGAAAGGTTGGAAAACATAGTTTATCTCCTTGTGCTTTTGAGGACTGAAAGGAGATGGTTATATGGGTAGGTCTGATCTTCTTTGAAGAGCTTACATCCATGTTTTGTTGGATGTTTTCAAGGATTTTCCCTTTGGGATGTAAAGAAGATCATTCTTGACACAACTGGCATTTAGAAGTGTTTGTAGAAGGACATGTTTCTTGTTGATTTGCAGTTTCTCTCTTATCTGGTCTTGTTCTTCCTGATTGCTCTTGTGACTTTGGATGTGAGTTGCCTTTGTGGTGCCGAGTTGGTCACTGTTTGTGGTCATGTGTTGTCACTTGGGTGATGACACAAAGGTGCCTGTGCTTCTTTCTTCAGTCAGCTTTGAAGGTGTTTGGAAGAACTGTGGAAGACAGTTGAGAGAAATTTTTCTTGCAGCAGGTGGTTGCAGATGTTGCAGATCAGTATGGATGTTCCTTGGAAATACATGGTTACATTTCTTTATGTTGGGTTTGGTGGAATTGGTATGCCTAGATCATTTGTGATGGTGCTCTGTTTGCACTCATTTGGATAGTGCCCTTGTAGTAGGAGTACTTGGATGTGTTTGGCCTATGACTAGTTGACACAGAGTGCTTGTTTGCTGCTGAGATGGGTGGGTTTCTTTTGATGGCATGAGTTCATTTTTAGGTCATACCTTTAAGGTATGGGTGGTTGGATGTTTCAACATGAGCTGTGGGTGTTGGTTTTTCAGTCACGTGGGTTTGATCGGTTGGATGAGGGTAGTCAGTTCTTGGTTGCTTTTCTAGCTGGTCAGTTTTTCTTGTTCTAGAGATGGTTGGAGTGGTACTTTGGAGTGGTGCTTTGCTGTTTTTTGCCTTTGCCGACTGGAGGATCATTTGCTTTCATTCCTGAGATTGTTACTGTTTCACCTTGATGTGTTCTTGTGTTTGGAGTTGTTGCTTAAGGTGGTGGACATCTTTTTGATGTTGTTGCGGTGGTCTTGTTTGGTGCGTGAGAGCATGTGTTGGTTCTTGTTGGGGCTTGTTTGGAGGATGCCTAAAAGTCTTTGGCAAGTGGGAGATTGTTGGGATTTATGCCTCAACTTTCTGGTTAACCCCTTTGAAGACTTAGGCGAATTCTCTTGTTTGCCTTGGCAAAGTCTTTTGTTCTGGTGGAGGCGAAACCAGGATGGAACTTGGCATTGTTCCATTTGCCTTGTTCCGGGTCTTGTTCCCTTTCCGTCTCCTGCTCCGCTCCCCGCTTTGCTAGATCTTCAAAGTTTGTTCTGGCAGAGGCGGAACCAGATTGGAAGTTGACATTGTTCCTTTTGTCATGTTCCAGGTTTGGATCCGGTTCCGGCTCCGGCTCCGGCAATCTGTTGCTCTTCGCTTGGTTCTGGCAGAGGCGGAACTAGTTTTGGAAGTTGACAATGTCCATTTGCCAGTTTCCTGTTTCAGTTTTTGTTTCGACTCCGGGTTTGATTCCTGCTTGTGTGATCTAGTTCCTCTGGATGTTTGGATTCTCCTCGGGGAGTTTTCCTCCGCTTTGTCCATGTTTTGGATTGTTGTTTCTTGCAGTTGGCGGAGGCGAAACCGGAACTGGTTTGGTTCCTGATCTTGGACTTTTGGTGAAGTCCTATTTTTGTTCCGGCTCCGGCTCCGACTCTGATCTTTTATGCTCCTGTCTTGGTTTGACCTCGGGTTGACTTTACCTGGTCTGTCCTGTTCCCGATATGTTCTCCTTTTCCGTGGGCGGAACCGGAACCGAATTGGTTCCTGAACCTGTATTTTCGGTGGAGTCCTGTTTCGACTCTTGTTCTGACTCTGACTTCAGCAGTGTGCTTTTTCGGTGGAGTCCTGTTTCGACTCTTGTTCCGACTCCGGCTCCGACAGTGTTAGGTTTGGAACTGAATGCCTGGGTGGCTCGTTGAAGGGAGATCTGTCAGATACGACCAGATGCATGATTTACGGATGGCCTTCCTTGCTCTTGTTGAGTTGATTACTTAATGGATGAGAGATGTATTATTTCTCATATGAGCCATAAGCTATATGCCAAGTTTGAAGTTCGACGAGTCTGCAAGAGTCGTGGGTTGCAGAGCAAGTGCGTGATGTGCGAGCTGGATGCGCAACCATGAGACTGTGAGCAGGATGCACGGGTATGTGATTGCCTAAGCATGGGGCTGCAAGCATAATGCATGATGCATGGTGCGAGATTGCAGTTGTTGGACTTGCAGGTTGGAGAGCCGAAGGTGTGAAGGGTTTTGACGTGAGATGGAGAGGGTGTTCGAACAGTTTGCTTAGGCAATGTAACTGTGAACACTCTATCTCTCGGATCTGGGCATGGGAATCATTGGAGGCTGAATGACTGGACTAGCCATGAGGTTGGTTGTGACAGTCATCTGTGGAGCAGAGAGAGATCTTGCGGTTACCTGTTACTTCTCCAGTAGAATAAGATGAAACTCCTGTATTGGCTTTGAGCCTGATATTGTATTGTAACTGGTTTTGTTGCTGAATAATACAATGGCTCAAAATTTTGGAGTGTGGGGTTTTTTACCTGAAAGGGTTTTCCCCACGTATATCTTTGTGTCTTCCTTTCTTGTCTTTCATGGGATCTGGTTATGTTGAATCTGTTGCTTGTTGCATTCATTTCTCTCAAAGGATCAATGGGGGATCAACTGTGCTTGTTTCTACTTTATAGCATAGTTGGTTGTGTCTTTGTTGTGATTTTGAATTGAAATCACTAAGGCACTATTGTCTTAGATGCAAATCTTGATGACAGACCGAATCTATATCCCCGATAACTGGTGTCTTATTTAAAGTGTTATAAAAGTGTTGTAACACACTTTCACACTTTTCTAGAGTTTTATTAAATAATTGAGCTTCTTTATGCTTTAATTGGCCTTATTTTACATCCACAAGCCTCATTTAATGCATCTTTTTGAGGATAATCCCAACATGAATTGAGATCCAATCATAATTTATGTGTTTTTAGGTTTTGTGGCCCAACTTTAGTTATCTAGGACTCATACGCCACCTTGGGCATATGAGTCCCACCTAGGTTTTAGGGCCCCAATCTGGATTTTACATCATTCTAAATATTTTTAAAAATGTATCCCATAATTAAGCCTAATGGGACTCATACACCACTTTTGGCATATGAGTCTCGTGTGACCCAAAATTAAATTAAATTCAAATTCTTGGTGGGATTTTATTCTCCTAGATCTGATGTCAGCTTGTAGTGTTGTAATTTGGGGAAATTAGGCATAAAAAAGTATAAATACAAGTTCCTTTCACTCATTTTCATCCCAATCTTTCAAGTATTCATGCATTCTAATAAATTTGAGTTCACAAGCGAATTCAAGAATTTACAAGAGCATTCAAGAGAATTTAATGGTTGATTATCAAGTGTTTTGGATCATTATTGAAGCATCAACCATCATGTCAAAGTCATCATGCATCATGTTTTTTTGTTTTCTAACAATTGTGATGTAGGGTTTCATGATTCAAGCTAGCATTCAATTCAAGATCTACAACATTAAAGTAAGAGTCAATATCTACATCCATTGGAGCCAATTGATACATGTTTACAACACTTTATTGCTAGGGTTTGGTGAGTTGTAACATTGCATGTTGTTCATTCATCATTCCTTCATTTCATTACAAGGTTTGATTACCAAAACGGGGTTTGACTAAGGCAAACCCCTTTCCACTAGAAAAACAAAAAAATTCCCTCTCTTTAGTGTGTGATTTGCAGATCTAGGTTGAAGACACATTGAAGAGAAAGTTGTTAAGTGTCCAAAGTTGTCAAATTTGTCACCTTGCATTGGAGATCATTGAAAGACATCTACAGGTTACAAATTGGAGATTGAGACCTTGAAATCAGGTGGAAAGGACAATACAAACATTGAAGAGCAGAATCAGACTTTGAATTTCTAGAAAAGTCAAACTAGACTAATACACCACTTCTAGCATATGAGTCCTAGTACAGTTAAAATTAGTATGAGTCCGAGTCAACATTAAATTCAGTGTTTTTAGCATTTCAAGTCTTCATCCAAGCCTCTTTAGGTTTCCAGGGGCACACTTCTGATTCTCATCCTTTTTTTATGAATTACATGCTTTTCTAGGTTATTTAGTGAAGCCTTGCATTACATTAGGTTTTATCATTGGATCTTACATTTAATTAGTATTTCCAAGCCCTAGCTTGGTGGTGAACCCCTCTCTAGTTTCTAATTAGACCCTAGGACAACCCTATTGCAAGATATCTTTCTCCTTTGCATATCTTAGATTGAGATCTCTAGGGTTTTCCTTGAATGATAGTGGGAGAAAAACGTTGTTCTATGTCCTAAACCATAAAGAAACCATTTTCCTTCATTTTAAGAATGTTTATTGCATAAATTCTATTCAAAGGAATTTCAAATTTTATTAGATGGATGTAAAATCTATGCTTCTGAATGGTGAATTGGATGAAGAAGTATACATAGAGCAATTGATGGATTTCAGCTATTAGTAGATCCACAAAGGCTATGTATGATCTTAAGATAGCCCCTAGGGCTTGGTATGCAAGGTTGGATAAGTACCTATGTCAGCAAGGATCCAAGAAAGGTACTACAAATAGTAATTTGTACATTAAAGTAGAGGATGGAAACGTTTTAATTCTTGTGGCATATGTTGATGACATAATCTTTGGAGGAAATGATGAAATGTGTAAGAGGTTTGCTGAAGAAATGTAAAAGGAATTTGAAATTTCCATGTTAGGTGATCTATCATTCTTTCTTGGAATTCAAATTGTACAATCAGGCAAGTTTATTTTTATCTCTCAAGCAAAGTATGTTAAGAAGATGTTGAAGAAGTTTGGTATGAAGATTGTAAACTAGTAAGTACTCCAATGGTAACCGGTTGCCATTTGAGTAAAGATGATCTATTGCCTAAGGCTAATCATACTCTATATATGTCTATTATTGGAGGCCTACTATACTTAACTACTTCAAGGCTTGGTATAATACAAGTTGTTTATTTGGCTGCAAGATTTCAAGTTGATCCAAAAAAAACTCATGTAAAAGTTGTTAAGAGGATTTTTAGATATTTGAAGAGAACTCCAAACTATGGACTATGGTATCAAAAGGGTAACGACTTATCTTTGAATTCTTATACTGATGCTAATTAGGTTGGTAGTGTCAATGAAAGAATAATTACCAATGGTGGAGCTTTCTTTTTGGGAGACAGATTGGTCTCTTGGTTTAGCAAGAAGCAAGACTCAATTTCCTTGTCAATGACAAAATGAGAATATATTGTTGCAACATCTTGTTTTAATCAAGTGTTGTAGATGAAATAAACTATGGAGTACATCAAGGTAGATTATGATAAGCCCATCCCAATCTTGTGTTATAATACAAGTGCAATCAATATATCAAAGAATCCATTGATGCATGTCAGAACAAAGAACATATCTATCAAATATCACTTCTTAAGAGATAAATTTGCTAATCAAGAAGTAAGGCTGGAGTATATGCCCACGAAGGAACAAATTGGAGATATCTTCACAAAGGAACTTTCAAAGGATACCTTTGAGTACCTCAGACAAAAGCTAGGAGTTGTTGCCCCACCTTCTAACTAAGATGCATAGTTGGTGCACTTGTCCAGGGGGAACAGTTCAAAACACATTTTTATATGTGGATTGATGAAGGCTACCTCTCAAGGGGAGCATGTAGAAGAATGTTGAAGGCTTATACAAATAGGGGGAGCTTGTATGCTTTGGAAAGCTCAATTGAAGTCCAATGGCCCTTTATCCTTGATGTCAAAGAGGGAGAGATAGAGAAAAGATAGAGCAAGGGGGAGATAGTCCAAATCTTAGTAGTGTTCCTTTTGTTGGTGTTGCCATCAATGCCAAAGGGAGATTTTGTTGCTAGTATTTTGCAAGTGTTGTCATTGATGTCAACAATGTAGTGTTTTCTGTCAATAGTGTGGAGTTTATGTCAACGTTATGGATTTTGTTGGTTTTCATTTAAGTTGAAAGTGTTGTAATTGATAACAGACTATGTGGTGGTTGTTGATAATGTTGTCTTTGTTTTCAGCAAGGTGGCAGTATATGGTTGGTTGCATAAATTGCAATCAAGATGAGTATGTATTAATTTGATGTCATGAGTTTCATTTTGTTACTCATGAATGTCTATGCGACTCTATGGATGTTGTATTCATTGTATAATTACTATAATTTACATAGAAGAATGACTTTCAGTTAGTGGCTCAAGGAAGTGCTCAAAAAAGGCTTTGGATAATGCTCCACATTCTTTTGCATCTAAAGATATGGTCATGCAGTTTGAATAGAAGCAATAATGAAGTATGAAGCATGTATTTTCCATTTTTTAGATCTTGTATATTACTGCAAAATTTTCCTGGGTAAGCAGAGTGGTGACTATACTATTGCAGCCATGGAAGGTTCTGAGAAATGCTCTACATTTCTACACAGTTGGTTTTGAGGTCTTTTGGTTCAAAGAGAGTGCTTATGACATTCATTTGTTGTCCCTTCTCGATTTTTAGTCATTGTGGTGTACCAAAAATTATGCTATCAAAGTTATATCTCAAGATTGTGTTATTTGGATTTGTAATGTTTTATGTTTTTTTTCTTGTGCCAGTAAAATGCTGCATAATTTTATAAAATAAGGGAATGGGAATACTATTGGATATAATTTTATGCTTGTGATGTGATCCATGTGTTGCCAATTTTCTTTTTCGGTGCCATTTGTGGTTTGTAAATTGATATTTCAAGGGTTGAGTGTTTGTTGGGTTGAATTAGGGTTCTAAGTTGCTTGTGCCAAGTTTTTGTGGTGTGCACTAGCATAGGGATGCATGTAGATTTGAAATTGGGCCTACTTATCTCTTGGCTTGGATCAAATTTAATTTCCCTTTCTCACGAATGTGTTGAAGCTGACTCAAAATGGCCATTGCATGTTTCATGCTCATACATTTCAGGATGTCCAACAAGGAGAAACCTTTTTTATGCTTGTGGATGGTATATATGTATGATCAAGTGTGTGATAAAAACGTACAAGTGTTCAATGTGTGATTAATGCAAATTTTTGACAACAATGTATTGAAAGCAAATTAATGTGTACAATTTTTCAAAAGTATGTTTAATGCATGTAGGAGGCAATGAGCCGAAAGAAAAAGAGTTCAAGTGGTGTGTGGAAGGTAGTGAGCTGACCAAAATTGTGTGAGTGGTTGTTGGAGGTAGTGAGCCGAAGGAAAAGTGGAAGTGTGAGTTTCAATGGCAGTGAGCCAAAGGCAAAAAGAAGGGTCGAAGTGTTGAAGGCAATGTGCTAGAGGTAGTAGTAGTGTTGCATTTGTGATATGTTTCTTTAAAAGAGTTGTATTTAGAGGTTGCAACCTCATTCTATAAGTGAGTAGGGAGTTGTAAAATTCCTTATACTAAATACCTTACATTTGATTGTAACAGTTGATTCATTTGTGAGGCTGGATTTGGACAATAGCTCAAAACAACTTTTCTCACCATGGTTTTTCCCTTGTTGGGTTTTCCATGTAAATTTTGGTGTTGTGTGTTTGTTCTTTTGCTTCTGCATGTGCTATCTACTAGTTATGACAACTGCATATTTTGGTTAGTATGTTGGATAAGTTGTTTTGAACTGGTTTTGAGGGATATACTGATTCAACCCACCTCTTAGTATATATGTGTTCTAACATAGTTGTGGTGATTATTTATCTTCTTTGGTAGAAGAGGATGTAGAGCAAGAAGAATGCATGGAAATCCTTAATTTACATGAAGTAGTAGAAGCAAATTTTAGTAAATGTTGCATGTGGTGATATGGATGGTGAGAAATTTTGGTGGAGGTAGTCGGTTGATGGTGGGATAGATCACACAAATAAGGAGCAAGGAGGAAAGAGTATTTGGGGGAGGAGGATGGAACAAGGTGGATGTGAATCCATGAGAGGAGAGAAGAATGTGAGTGTAGTTGTGATAGGAGTGTGAAACTTGTTCCAACGAAGTACTAGAAAAAGAGGAAGAATACTTAATGATGTGTATTAGATTCAACGATAGAGTTCACTGCAGGTTGGTTACAACTTGGAAAAATTGTTTGACTAATCAACTCCACCTTTGTGAGCCTATGCTCACAAATTTTCCTACCCGACATGTCTAATGCGGGAGCATCTAAGTTCGATTTTTGCGATGAAGTGAATATTTATTCTTTGTTCTGCTGGCATAATCTCTTCCTATTATTGTTTCTTGATCAATGGACTTCAATGAAGTCACTTTTCTCTTTGATTCATTTTCAATGCAAGGAAATAAATTTATAAAAAAAAATCTTTTAATTATGATTTTAGCCAGTTGGAGTTTGAGAGTTATAGAATGTGAGGGAGAATGCAAAGGGGTGGTGTTTGTAGAGGAGATTGGAGATTTAAAATAAAAATAAAAAATTGCATATTGGTGGTGAATATGAGTGGTTGCGCTAAGAAAAAGGCATTTAAAATAAAAAATGAAATAATAAAAGTGTAGGAAGGAAGATAGAGATGTTACAGGGGAAGAAGAGGAAAACATATCTCATATGAAATTGAGAAGAGAGAGTTCCATCCTCAATGGTGGAGACAAGAGAAAAAGAGTGGCTGTGTCAAATAAAAAAGGCAACAACTGTAGAGAGGGAAGAGAATAATGCAAAGAGGCTGTAATATGTGGATGTGAAGGCAAGAAAACTAATAAAAGGAGTTGTGCCAATTAAAAATGATATCCTCAAATTAAAATGTAATTTTTTTTTCAAAATATAGATCTTAATAGTTTCTTTTGCATCTAAATTCAAATATTTTATGAATTTCTTTTCTAGTACAACCTTAAGGATATTAACAAGAGTATTGTTGTATGCTACTAATGTTTTCAACGCTTTAGTATTTTTTTGAAAAAACTCTTTGTAAAAATATACCTGACATGTATCATGAATATAAAAAAAACTATCTACGTGGTATAATATGAATTTGCGTGCCATCTTGGGGTGGTGGAGGTCGTGGGTTCAAATCCTGCTGCTCCGAAATGAACGGTAAACATTAATATATTCTTATTCGTTCCAAAGCTACGGGAATGTACAAATAATACATCTCCCCATAGCGGAGAAACAACATCAATCATTAAAAGAAATTTGGAAAAGTAACTTCGTAAATATTATCACTATTTTTTCTTTTTAAAAAAAGATTTCAAATCGTTTCCCAAGAAAATATATATTAGATGTAGACTTTATTCGTATTCCACCAATATCTATTCATGCAAATAAGAGTTTTTTTTTGAAAAAATTCTTTGTAAAAAACTATCTAACTTTTCTTTTTCGAAGATTAATTGAAGTTACTAAATCATGATCCGGCCAAAATGAAAAATTCGTTTTCAATTAATATCTTTAAATCATTTTTATGAAAGAATTTCATTTGCTTCTCATGATGGAAACAAAAACAGCATCAATCTTATTCATGAATATCTTAGATGTAGACTTTAGCCACAATATCTTTTCTTATCTTTTCGAAGATTAATTGAAGTTACTAAATCATAGATGTAGACTTTAGCCACAATATCTTTTCTAAAGTCTACATCTAATATATATTTTCTTGGGAAAAGATAACATTTATATAACATTTAGGGATAAGACAACTATACATTTATAGATAGAGGGGGTTGTAGGGAAATTGGGAGAGCAAAGAGAAGTGAGAAGAAAAAAGAAGAGAAAGAGGGGCGCGTGGTAGCAAGGGGAGAAAATTGTCTAGCTAACAACAACCATAATAACTAAAATCAATGCTTGGAAGTGGAATAAAAGGAAAAGAGAGAGGGTTGCAATTCAAATAAGAGGAAGCCATAAGGGGGTTGCACAATTTTATATGGTCGAAAGAATCTGAAAGCAATTAAAATGATTTTTGTAGTAGAGTTCAAGTTGTGCCATGATAAGCAAGGAGGATGCTACTGTGCGTTGAAAGTTAAGTGAAAGTCTGCAGATTTAATAAAAGGAGGAGATGTAAGACCAAGTATAGTTGTAGCAAGAAAGAAAAGAATAAATTGCTTGCAGATTGTGGACGCGAGAATGGAAAATATGCAGATATAAATGTAATCTGTGGCATAAAGAAGGATGACAGATTGGTAGAAAAGAATCTATCTTGACAGAGAAATGTAAGAGACAAGGCAAAAAATAAAGCGTAGATGATAGATGCTTGGATCTATGAAGCCAAATTATAATTTTTTTTTTTGTAATGAATGAAATAATCTGATGAAAATTTAATTGTAACATTTGTTTGGAATAAAGTTTAATTTGGGGCAGCATATTGTGAGTTAAATCATGTTTGTTGTAATCTTGTTGTTGTGAGGTGTGTTTGCTATGAGATAGAGAGTTTCATCTTCATCAAGATCATTAGCATCAATTCCATTAGAGACTCAAAAAGAAAAATTTGTAGGGATTTGAAGAGTTAGATCAAGAATGGTAGGAAAAGGGATACCTAACCTTAGTTCTCTCATCTAAACTCCTCCCTTCCCAAGTTTATTTCTCACCTATGAATGTTTGCATTTCATATTAAGAGAACCATCACTAATCTCATGTCTTTCAGGACTATCCATTTTTTCTTTCTCTTTCCTCCTATTGATGACATTTTCTTCAATTTGAATCTTCGATCCCTTCCTAATTTCTACATTACAATCATGATTTACATCCAAATCCTTAGTAGAGTACCCTTCATCCTCATTCTCTAAGGTCATAACAACCCCTTTCCCTTTTTTAGGACTCAAAGAGGTATCATCCTCACTCTTCCTTTTTCTAGAAGGAGAAGGCACATCCCCCCAAATCATTTCCACAGAATCCTTAGAGTTCTCTTCAACAACCCAACTCTCAATGAAAATATCCTTCCATTCAAATAGGGACTCCTTATTAGAGGTTTCAGTAGCCCTAGGTTTTTTGGTTAAAGTCTTTTTTCTACCCCAGTTAGCTCTATTAGGGGTCAAAGATTTCATGTGTTTGATAATGAGTAGAATGAGCTCCTCATGGAGGATGGGAATTTTGGGTTTTTTTAAATGCTTAGAGATATAAATCTCAAGAAAAGTAGAGAGATAAAATGATAAGGAAACTATAATTTTATGCCTTAAATAATTCGACAATGTAAAATGAAAGCCATAAATATTCTTAAACCACCCTCCAAGGGTTACATACCTCATTATCAATTCCACAATTGCAACCCATATGGTTTTGATAGAAGTCCTCACATAACCAGAAGGGAGCTTGATAATTCCTTCCTCTTATTACCCTTGAAGAAAATTTGCATTGCTTCGACTCCCACCTTTCGATCTTTTTAGATTTCTCTTCCCTCCATAGAAATCCTAGAAACCTCAATGATTAACTCCTCACTAATAGTTAGCTCACACACAAAAGTTGAGATAGTTCTATTCTTCCACATGTTCGCCACATTTTTGGTGGCTTTGGAGTCATGGTCCCATGGAGATTTTTGATAAACAAGGTAAGACCTTCATCCTTCAAAACCTTCCATGTTTGGGGTTTTCATTGGATACTGACACTATTGAAAGGTTTGATTCGATTTCTATCTCCTATCATCCTTTTTAAATTGTACACACTCCTTTTATAAGGGACCCCACTTTTGTTCAAAGGTTATTGTTAAAAAGTCACTTCTTAAGTTCTTCTTTCTCAAAAAATCTATGTTTTTTTCTAGAGACTTCTAATGCAGATAAGTTAAAACACCCATAAAATGTGTGAGCTTACATTGAATCATTAATTTTGTGGCGTCCATATTCTTCATTACGATAAATGTAATCATCAGGGAAAACTTTAGTGGCGAATCTTCACCAATTGGCGATTAATAGAAATCGGGACCTCCAAAAATGGCGAATAGTGCAAGCTAAAAAGGTGACTGAATCACCAGGTTTTTACAAAAAAAATATTTTGTCTCGATTAATTCGCCATAAAAACGATGCGTCATTGGAAATTATTCGCCAATAGTTTATACCATAATTAAAAATATTAATTATATTCGCTAATAATATTATATTCCTCCGATCAATTTTGGGGTAATATCGCCACTAATAATAAAATACTATTTAATTTTAGGGATACTTTAGTAGCTTAGCCTTGAATATGCATTTTATCTATTGCCATTGATTAGATTTTTAATCGGATGGCTGTGATTTGATTCCGCGACCTAATATGCATGTGCCTTTTCAAAGGCTTGCTGAGACACGAAATTTGTTTTGGCCCAAACGATTAAATCTAATCGTGTGGTCCAAAACAAATTTCGGGCCTCAATAAGCCTTTTAAAAGACACATGCATATTAGGCCGCGGAATTAACTCAGAGCCATCCGATTAAATAGCTAATCGATGGTAACTTTTTTAGTTTTCATTTAGTCCACATGTGTATTAGGCCACGAAATTAAATCACAGCCATTTGATTAAATAGCTAATCGATGGTAACTTTTTCAGTTTTCATTGAGTCTTATTTTTGAAGTGATATTTTGAAAACATGCTTAATCTGTGTGTGCTCCAATGCATTTTCAATAATGAATTTATGCTTGGTGGCGAGGGGCGCTGCCCCTCGACCTTGCTTGTATCGCGACAGGAGCGCGCCAGGGCCGCTGTCCTCGGACCCCATGAGGGGGCGTTGCCCCCTCGACCCCCAGAAGGGGGCTTTGCCCCCTTGACCCCCGCAACGGGCGCTGCCCCTTGACCCTGCCGGTGGCTGCCGCTCCCGGGCCCCTACTTCAATTTTACAAAAACCAAAAATATATGGGGGAACTGCGCCGATCAACTATCCAAAATTTTAAAGGAGAGATTAGCCATTGTAATTAATCTTTTTAGTGATTATTCGCTAGGATTTGCCAGTATCATTATTATTTTTACCAATTATTCATCAAGATTCGCTAGGATTTTACAACTTTTTAAATAATGTGTATAGATTCGCCAAGATAATTAATAGTTTTTTCAAAAGATAAAGAAGGATTCGCCAGGATTTTACACCTTCGTCGAGGGGGGGGTTTCTTAAAGTTATCCCTGGTAATCATTGGAAATAGATTTTTTGGTTTGTAGAGGGAGTATATTGCAAACCTCCCAACTTGTTAACCTTTCACTTGTCACACCTAAGATAGTAAAATGTTTGCCACCATATTACCTTCACATAATATGTGGGAGAACTCCACGTCTTTGTATTGCTTCGATTCTCACCTTTCTATGTTTAGAGATAGAAAGCTCAAGCAAAGTAGAGAGATAAAATGACAAGAAAACTAACATTTTATGCCTTAAATGATTCAATAATGTAAAATGGAAGCCATAAATATTCTTAAACTACCCTTCAAAGGTTACATACCTCATTATCAATTCCATAATTGTAGCCCATATGGTTTTGATAAAAGTTCTCTCATAACTAGAAGGGACCTTGACTAATTTCTTCCTCTTGTAACCCTTGAAAAAAAATTTTGTTGCTTCCATTCGTGCCTTTCTATCTTTGTAGATTTCTCTTCCCTTCGTATAAATCCTAGAAACCTCAACAATTAACTCCTCATTGATAGTTAGCTCCCACCCAAAAGTAGAGATAGTTCTATTCTTCTAGGTGTTTGCCGCAATTTTGGTGGCTTTAGGGTTATGGCCATGGAGATTTTCCATATACTAGGTAAGACCTCCCTCCAAAACCTTCCATATTTTGGGTTTTTGTTGGATGTTGACACAGTTGGAAGGTTCAATTCGATTTCTATCTCCTACCATCATTTTCAAATTGCACGCACTCCTTTTACCAAGGCCCCACTTTTGTTCAAAAGGTTATTGTTAAAAAAGTCACTCCTTAACTTGTTTTTCAAAACATCTAAGTTTCTAACCAAATAATTCTAATGCAGATAGGTTAAAACACTCACAAAATGTGTGAGCCTACATTGAATCATTAATGTTGTGACGTCCATATTCTCCACTATGATAAATGTAATCATTGGAAATAGATTTTTTGGCTTGCAAAGGGAGGATATTGTAATCCTCCCAACTCGTTAACCTTTCACTTGTCACATCTAAGTTGGCAAAAATGTTTGCCACCATATTACCTTCGTAGAGCATGTTGGAGGACTCCACCTCTTCAAAATTTTTGGCCAACTTAGCATGATCACTTATGAAGAGGTCAATAGTGCACTTCAATTTTTGAATGCCTTTTAAGCAACTAATATTATTCATAGTATTCCCTTCCAAGCACACTTTTTTATAATCTTTAAAATAGACCAGATGAATACTATAAAAAGTCGTAGCGACTTCGACATAATGATTAGATAAAAACCCAAAGGAACCGCCATTGCCACAAGGAATTTGCCTTTATCAAATATTATTATTTAGTAACTTCCAAACAAAATGTATCATCTTATTCTCTAGTCAATACATTAGAAACAATTCACTCTAAGAAAAAAACGCATGAAAATAAAATTTTGTAGAATATTAAATTTAGGTGAAAGGAAAGGAAAGGAAAGGTCCTTCTATAGTCCACGATACCAAGCGATCTATTTTTGGTACAGTATATGAGACTTCTCGTATTTCCAATATGAAGGAGGCACCTAACTCGTGCTCCACAATATGAGGTACATACCTTATCCCCTCCAAAATTTGAACTTGTGACCTCTCTCTTTCAAGACTAAAGGCAAGAGCTGCCCATAGACGGGCAGTGGCACGATGAAAAACTTACGAACAACTGATCTCTATATAGGGGAGAGGACCCAGTCCCTGAGCATGTTTCAATAGTTGTGATAGTAGTTGTTTATATAATGCTCAATATTTTTATCAATATTGGACCAATAGTTGTGGCTTTAAAGTTGTTAGTGTTGATGATGTCTACCCATAATTAAACAAAATGTATTCCTTTGATCTAAAAAGCAACCAATCATATGATTCCACATCAGCGCTCAATAAAACATGCTGTGAATGCACAAGTATTGATCTCACTTTTTTTTTGGGCCTTTTTGAACACCTTGACAAAAAGCATGCTGATGTGGCATCATATTTGATGATGTGGCCCTGAAACCTTAGTTATAAGCAGGGGACTTGCCAAGTAAGCTGCTGTAAAAAATTGGGAGTGATTTGAAATTTCCACATAAGATTTTGAGAAGCGTGAAGTTAGGGTGCACAACTACGAGGTCCTCTCCCCTAATTTTTGAACGTACATCTTCATCATCTGATACGCAATGAACAAAGATTTGACGGCTCAAACGTGTCGTAGTACAACACTGCAACCTCATTGCCAAGACCGACCTTTTTAATACGAACAAATCAAAACAAGGCTATGCTCTGCAATTTTGATGGCGTTAATCGTGGTGGGTTGGTAGAGCTGTTCCGGTCGTCTGATTGATCAAATTTTTCCGCAGGCTGAATCGTGGTGTGTTGTGGGTGATGACGTCGGGTGGTAGGCTTCCAAGCAGCCAGGAGCGCGAGAACAATAAGAAACGGGAGAGGAAGAGAAGAGCAATTGCTGCAAGGATATTTGCAGGGCTTCGCCTTTATGGCAACTACAACTTGCCCAAGCACTGTGATAATAATGAAGTGCTCAAGGCCCTCTGCGCCCACGCCGGCTGGACCGTCGAACCTGACGGAACCACGTACCGCCCGGTAAATACCCTTTTCTTCCCTTCACGTTTGAAGTTTCTGTTTTCCTGGGTGTTTAATGATAGAATTTTTGATCAATTGCAGGGCATTACGATGGCGGAGCCGATGGATTGTAGCGGTCGTCAAGGTGAAAGCGGTTCTTTGATTCCGTGGCTCAACGGTCTGAAAAGCGAAGGTAACCCGCTGATGACTCCGACTGCGTTGCCGCCCTTGGACATTATGACCAGCGGGCATTGCAGTGCGCCGGTCACTCCCCCTCTCTGCTCGCCCACCGGAATGGATTATATTACCACCTCTAATCTCGGCTCGCCTTACGGCGAATCACTGTTTTCAGCTCAGACTTCTGGTGTCCATCTTAATGGCTACCATTGTGGGGATGGCCTTAACGTGGTGGTTTCAGAGAACCGCGGATTTCTTGATCCCTGCGGACCGATTTGTGTGCAAAGCTCCTCTTTTTTCTCTTCCGAGAATGGATTTTACCCGCCGGCCTGGAAAACTGCTGGTGCCGGGTGCTCTAATCCGGAGAATGATAATCCTACTGCTGTAAGTGGCGAAGACAGGCCGGGAAATTCAAAGGGTAGAGACCAAGGTGGCAAAATGCATCCTCTGTCTTGTCAAGAGGTCAAGCTAGACCTAACACTGGGGCTGCCTAACATAAGGGATTCTAGGGAAGCTTAGAGAAGGGGAAGGGGAAACGAAAAACTTAACCTATGCTCAGCAGATATCTCTCTACTTGGTTAAGGGATTTTGTTACAAACTAAACTCATACAAGGTTATCCTCTGTTGAATTTTTATTGTTATTTCCACCACTCTTTTACTAGAAATTAGATCTTTCTGTAGAAGCTCACTGTTGCTAATGAATAGAAGGAATACCTGAATTTTGTATAGAAATTGTTTCGAAATTATAATATTTTTCATAAAAGCTGAGAATGTGGATAAGAAGTATTTTTGGTATTAGTTTTTCAGTTCATGTAGTATATAAAATAATGTTTTTTGAAATCAATTTTATATGTTTTTGAATTGATGTATTGGATCATACTAAGTGATCCATTATGAGAAAGTAGATAGTGATGGTTAAAATGTGTGTGATCCATCATTAAAAAGAAGAGAGTGATCAGATTCAAAAATATACACAATTGTCAATGGATCTTTGGTCTGATGAAGTTGAGTGGTTATGAATTGATTATACAACAAATTTTTGGATTTGATTGCATAATTTTTTTTGTATCAATGTTTCGAATCACACTAGGGATCAAGTCTCACTAAGTGCAAGATCGTGATATAATAAAAAACAAGACCATGATCATATCCCAAGTTCTTTAATCCTTCTCTCAATCAAAGAGATTTCAGTTAAAACTTGTGCCTCTATATCAGAACTTAAGCAATTCTATGAATTTGATATTAATTTTTTATAACATAGATAATTAATTATATCCTGTCTGAGTGGAACAGGGTGGCTGGTTGTTTGGATAAATGAGCTTCTAGCATGTTGATGGCTGACAAGTTGAGGGCTGGGAGCAGTTACCCTAGGATTATTTTCAGAAGTGAAACTTATTTTGGAGGATGTGGTTGGGTGATGCTTTTGCTTACTGGGATTGTTATGTGTTTTGTTCTTCTCATGAATGATATTTTCTATGGATAATATATATTTTTGTTTTTAGTCTTTTAGTTGTTTTTGAAATCAATTGTATATATTTTTGAATTGATGTGTTGGATCACACTTAGTGATCCATCATCAGCAAGAAATGAATGATCGCTAAAACGTATGTGATCCATCATTAAAAACAAGAGAATAATCCCATTCAAAAATATACACAATTGTCAAGGACCTTCAATCTTATAGTAAAATTGAATGATTATGAATGATTCACCAAAGATCTGAAAACCACCTAGAATTCTCAGCAAATTCAGCGGTTAGAGCGGAGGCCTTGTTTCAGCGGTGTAGAGACTGGAAATAAAAAAGCTGCTGCACTGTCGTTATCTGGACGCCATTGAGAAGCGGGAGTAGCGCAGTTAAAGACAGAAATCTCCAGAGAGTAGGATGAACAAGAGTGGACCGCTCGGCGCTCACTGACACGCTTTTCTTTTGTACGCCAAAAGCCTGACAAATTTGATGACCTTGGGATTCTACAAAAAGAATGTGGCTGGCGTGGTGGCATCACACGTGCGAATTTACAGCGACGTCTTTAGAAAGGTCAGCTTTTGTCCGTGTGCAGAGTGAAAAAACTTATTATGATGGTGGTCTATACGTGTGAAAGGTGCAGAGAGGTGACAGACTTGAGTATCAAACGTGTCATCTGTAGGTCCGTGCCATTCGCATCTCTACTCTGGCACTCTGATGCTTTATCCTGGAAATTGACGGCGTGCAGCTTGGTAAGTATTTTAGAGTTCCAGTTGGGGCATGCCTGTACAGCATAAAAGAGTTTTCCATGTTTTCTTCACACGAGTTGTGTGTGCAACTTCACTCAAGACTGTGTGCAACAAATTTGCACGGTTCCGCTGTGGGTATCGTGCTCATTTTTTGAAAAAATATCCTCCTGCGGCTCAAGAAAACATTCAACTGTTTAGTCACTTCAGTCTTGCAACTAATTCTGGATCCCAAAAGAGAATCTTGTTAACATTTAAGTCTGTATTAGTAATAACCTGCACAACGTGGCCCTGCCATATGTATTAAGGAAGGCCTTGAATAATGAATGGAGTCTTCTGGACGTTGACATATATACATTTTTAATGAATTTTGGCTGTTTTAGTCAGAGGCTACCCACCCCTAACATTTGGAGGGCAACATATATGATTAATGCTATGAGATTTCCACAATCAAATATGTAATTATGCTGTTTCTGGATTTGATTGTGTGCAAGTTTTTTCATCATTGTTACAGATCACACTCTGTGATCCATCACCGGGATAGAGAGCTGAAGGACATGAAAAAAAAATTGTGATCCTTGGATCTTGCACACAATCAAATCGAGAAGCAGCATAATAACATATATGATCCCTAGGTGTGTGATTTTATTATGTGAAATTACACTCCTCATAAAACCTTGAATTTTCTTTCGATGAAGTTTTTAAAACACTTATTTCGATATTGAACAAGGTCAAAGGTCAATTGCAAAGAGTCATAGAAAGCACATCAAACAAAAGCATAAAAATAAACACGAGCTTACCCATTTTAAAGTGGCTTCTTAAAATATTTTAGTGGGTGTTGTCAATTTTTTTGGGATCTTCTATAAATATGATGTCTCATGGATTTTTTAACAATAGATAAGTTTAAAACTTTAAGTTTTAAAATTTTAGGAAGTTGGTGATCTCATGATTATTTTCATCCTGATGATGGATCATGGAATATGATCTGAAATGTTGATGTAAAATTTGCACATAGTTTATCTAATTTTTTTTAAAAAAAATAAAAGGCATATCAGCTGACTTTATATTATAATAAAATAGATGTTACATAATTCATAATAGATAGTTTGCTCCGATAACAACTTGTCAACATATGCAAAATGTTAATTGCACTATTAGCATTAGGTTGACATATTCAACCTAGAATATTTTAAAAACTTAAGCTCATGCTAGCTACATGTATGCATATTTCTATTACAAAGGAGCAAAATTCTATTATCTATTTTCACCAAAATTATATGATTTCTTTCTCTTCTCTTCAGATTTTCTGGATCGAGCAACTGGCCTCATCTCCACCTCTGAACATGAACTGATCTGATGGTGGAATCTTTGAATCTGTTGTGACATTTATAAATGGTATTATTGGCTAGTTCCCTTTCATAACAGGCTGGGCATATGGTGGTCCTTGAGTTGGAAGACTTGTTTGTGCTACTAGTTTTGATTTGGAGTTCCCTAAAATTGCATTTGATTCTTCAGTTTGGATATCTCCTTGGTGAATCCGATTTGGGATTTTGAGCATTGATATTTGATGGCAATGATGAGTAAGCAGGAAAGATATGGCATGCTATTTCAATTTGAAGCTTCTTACCATTTCATTGCCCAATTCAATTTGATACCTATTTAGCTCCCTATATAAGTAGCTTGAAGTGTTATTTTCTAGTGACAGTCTCATTCCTATATATATATTCCATAAGCTTATCTTATGATGCAAAAAATGTCTTGGAAAGACTCCTCCAATGTATGCTTCTCCAAACCAGAAATCATATTTCTGAATGATTGTCAGTAATGCATTATCTTGCAAGAAAATTTCTTTTATAACAATGTCTGCTATCTTCTGCAAATCTTGGAAATTTGGGTTCAAGTCTATCACATTACTAAAAAAAATAGATACTAAATTGGAGGGAAAGATTAACCTCTGTGCTGAAGGCTGCAGAATGCCATCTCCAATTATGTCTTTCACACTTTTATAAACTGGAATGCAGTCAGTATTAAAAATGTAAGACAGTTGCTCTTTACCCAAGCCTTATCTAAAATTTTTGTTCACTGATCTCATGATTATTTTTTAGTAAGAAGGAAAATTGACAAGAATTTAAAAAATTATGGATAAATTATATGTGGCAACAAAATTTTAAGAAGCATGTGAGGAAAACTTTAAGCTCCACCTCTAAAGACATGCAAATTTAAAATCTAAAAAATAGGGGCTTCTATTTTCTTGCACAAGATTCTATTTTATTCTATAGCATAATTTTCTTCTTCTCATGAAACCCCTACTCCATAAAAATAGTCCCTGTAGCGACTCCATGTGACCCCTTCCTAATGGAATCCTCTTCTTGTGGTTAGAGAGAATCACACAAAAAGGAATAGAAAAGAATTAAAGAAAAAACCGGTAACCAAAAGGGAAAATACTAGCATAAAAAAAGGAAAGGCTAGCATTAAAAAGAAAAATCCTATTAGAAAAGAGCACAAAATTATGCCAAAGAGAATGAAGCCTCAAAAAATTAGCAACATTTATCGCTTCAAAGAGAAAATTAACAACTTAGCAAGAAAGGAAGCCCATTTTCAACTATCTTTCCAAATAAAACATTGAGAACTTCTTAATATGAACATCTAAAGCATCCCTCTTTAGACCCTATAAGTCTATCCAACTTAGAAAGATATCACTACCATATTTGTTTGAAAAAATAACCAATGAACTTCCTTTAATCTATACCAAATTTCTAGAAATTTTGAGAGCTAATTCATTCACCAAAAAAGTAGCAACAAAAAGGAAAGAAAGAGATTCCAAGAGTTCAAATTGCACAACTTAGAAAAGGGAGACTATCAAACATAAAGTTGTACAAAAGAGGAAATATCTTTAGAAAATGCTTTAACAAACTGATCAAAATATTAGAGATCTTTGTAGACATAGCCTCTAGTTGAAAGTAGAAACTATGGGAGGTAAAATGTAGAAGATAAATGAGAAAAATGCACGCAAACAAAATATTATTCTAGATTAAACCCAATACTTCCCATAGAGCAAAGAAGGTAAACGGTGCAATGAATGCTTAAACAAACTCAAGTATTACATCTTTGTGATGCTTGAATAAGCTCTTACATGTGGATGAAAGGCTAATAGATTAAGATGTTGGTTGCTCCATGAGAGATTCCCAATTTGTTAGCATGTACATATTATCTTTGAAGCACACCCACATATGGAATATATTCTTGATATGAGTATTTTTATAGATTTTAGGGAGGGTTATAAATGGTTGATATTAGATTTTTGTATTTGATGGCTAGGATGAGTTCATGCATGAGGAAGACATGATATGGATGCAAGTGGATGGATGTGATGAAATCAAGTGAATGAATGGGAAAAATGAGGCCTAAATTTACATAATGGAGCAAGCACTCAATAATGTTTTGGCAATGTTAAGATTGAATACCAACATAGAATGCATGTTTTTTATTGGGTATCACATTGCTAGATTTTGAGATCCAAACATGGTAAATTCTAGAAGAAAAATACAAAAAATGCACATAATAAAACTCCAACTCTAAATTGATCCCAAGCACTTTGAAAAGAGAAAAGAAGGTTAATGTAGTAATGAAAAAAAGTATCCCTTTTCCTTACTTGATTTGGGAATAATTGTCATTGAATTAACCTAATTTTTCCTAGGTTTAATGTTGTAATGTGTTGTAACACATTCACATTGATCTTGGGCCCCTTTTTAATAAAATGTACTTAATTTTCACCCTAGTTATGGTGTTATAAATTGTTGTAACACACTTTCACACTTATCCCCAAATTACACCACACCAAACCGACATATGAATTCATTAAATAAAGGAGGCTAAATCCTACCAAAATTTGAAATTAAATCTCAAAAATAACTTAAGGGGAATAAGACGAGTCCCTAGGTGGCGTCTTAGTCTTGAGGCATGAAACTCGGGGCACAGACTCCAAAAAGGGGCCCATCTAAGGTACACTTGAAATCAAGGTCCCGAGACCTTTGGGGGACAAAGACGCCCTAGGTGTCTTATTGGTCCCAGTCCAAAAATCAAGGACACACAACTAGAATCATTAAATATCATTTATCCATTGATGTTTGTTGGGATTATCCATAAAAGATATCATTCATTGGGTTTGTGGATGCAAAATAGGACCAATTAAGACATAAATACAGATAAATAAAACAAGGCGGGCCCAAACAAGTGTGAAAATGCAAGGGTATAAATTTTCCTACACTACATTTAGCTCCCACTTTAGTGAGAGGATGAACTTGCTTAAAAATCACACTAAAGTAGCCAACCACACAATCAAGAGGAGTTAAAATGTACAAATGTTAGTAAAATAGGACAACAATAACCAAGAGGGTAGCCAAGCCCCCAGGATCAAGATCTTATGACAGAGCAACATAGGCACAAAGGAACACGCTTGCGGATGATATATGAAGCCATAACCAGATCACAAACATACACCATCAAAGATAGAAAAAGGAAAAAGAAAACAAAAAATGCAACAGATCAAGCTTCGACTGATTGTCCAACGTGTTGTGGATCGGGTCTAGGTTGTTTTTCCAAAAAGGTTTACAAGTGGAATGCGTTGTCCAGTATGTAAACAAAAGTGCATGCTCATGAGGGCTAGTGAAGCTAGTTGCTCACTAGGTGAGCCCCAAGAGGTCCATATCAAATTCATACCCCCATGACTATGATAAGGACAAAAAGAAAAATTTACGCTCACAAGGGCTAGTGAAGCTAGTTGTTCACTAGGTGAGCCCCAAGAAACCATATCAAAGCCATACCTCCATGAATTTAATAAGGTACAAAAAGAAGAAAAAATGTAACACAACAAGAAAGAGGGATATTCAAAGGGATTTTTCTTAGTTCGTGCAAGGTCTTAATATTATGGAACATTGTTCCTAATGTCTCCAAGAGAAGAGCAATCAAAGGATAAAAGATTCACAACTTAGGGAATGCAGTGTGTCACATTACCACTAAGAGGAATGTAATATGCTAAGATAGATCAAACTCTTGAAGGACATTACTCCTAATGTCACGAAAAAGAGAAAAACACATCACACGAAGTAAGAAAGTCGCATCAAGGAACATGAAAAAGAGAAATGCAAATCATGCCAAAATAATGCCAATGTATTCCCCCACTTTAAAGAAATTGCTAACACCATGTTGTGAGAAATTAATTTAAAGTAGACAAACATGAAAAAGGAAAAGAGAAAAGAGGGTTGCCCCCCCAAAACACGCAAGGGATCTACGAATTCGGGGTCAGTATATGTCTTTGCTGCAATGATATTAAAGAGATTGAAACTGTCATCATTCCCCAAATACACATAGAACTAGAAGAATGAAACAAAGAGAGCGAAAACAAAGAAAAACCTTTTGGGTCAACATGGAAGAGACATAGGGTGTCTCGACGCCTTGCTCATCCCCGAAAGGAAAACATAAGAAAACAATCCAACTTGGAAAAGGAAAGATAATGAAAGATCTTTTGGGTCAACATGGAAGAGACATAAGGTGTCTCGACGCCTTGCATCATCCCCAAAAGGAAAACACATGACAAAAATGAAAGGAAAAGAAAAGATAATGAAAAATATTTTGGGTCAACATGGAAGAGACATAGGGTGTCTCGACGCCTTGTGTCATCCCCAAAAGGAAAACACAAGACAAAAATGAAAGGAAAATAAAAGATAATGAAAAATCGTTTAGGTCAACATGGAAGAGACATAGGGTGTCTTGATGCCTTGCATCATCCCCAAAAGGAAAACACAAGAAAAAAATGCAAATAAAAGCTAAAGGCCAATGAAAAGGAAAAATCTTACAACATATAGAAGAATGAAGGTACAAATAGAGGAATGCACACAGAGAAGAAACATCAAAAAATATGGGGAATCATATCACACACATGCAATTAACCAAAAAGAAAGAAAAAATACTTGTAAAGCACATGTGAGTCAACCATCCAACAGGTCATTCACATCCCAATCTCATTCAGTATATGCGGAATGCATATCACTAGAGAGAGGGACAACATCAAGTGTTGTACTATGAGAATCACCAGGTTCAACATGTGGTGCATCACTCAGTTTAGGAGGATCATCACAGTTGTTATCGTTTAAGCTCAAGGAAGAGGAAAATAACAAATTCAGCTCATTATGCACTTGCTCATCAATTTTAGCAGTCTCCTCATTATCATCCAAGTTAACCACAATAGGAGGACGAATGATAATATCCATAGAAGGTCCTGGTCCTTGTTGTGTTGGAGACATTGGATCTATTGGTTCTGGTAAGGGATAAGGCTCATTATTTATTGCTTCTATCAAGTTCAAATTTTGATTTTTAATGTTGTTCTCTTCATTCATCTTTTGAGCAATAGCATGACGTATACGCTCTCGAGCATTTTTGTTTCTTTTATTAGTGTTCTCAAGTTTCGCTTGTGTAAGAGTAGGTTTTTCAACCATAGGTTCCTTTTCTTCTTGTGAGGGAAGAACAAAAGAAACCATGGAAGGTTGTTCAACCACTTTCTCTTTGGCTTTATAAAGTTTCTTAGGAGGCAGATTGGGACTTGTGTGGTTTTCTCTTGGTCTTTTGTAGGAAATAGGCAAGGGATTTTTGATGGATGGGTCTTGGTTAGATGGAAGGGTTTTAAGCTTAATATTGTTTTCTTCAAGTGGCAAAGGTTTGATCATGGGTCGAGGAAAATTCTCAAGGGATAATTTGGCTATGCATTTTTCTTTGAACTTTTGGTAGGATAGGAAAAGGAAGTCCTCACGGGGTCTTATAGGCTCCATGGGCTTAGGCCAAAAATAGTCTAAGGAGAAATTTACATGGGAAGATGGAGGTCTAAAGCCACTATGGTTCACAATGAATATTTTGTTTCCGACTAGAAAATTTAAGCACATATGGACAACGAATGAGACTGCATTCATGGAGTGAAGCCATTTATAGCCTAGCTTCACACGAAATTGATCTGAGTTAGAGATGATAGAGAATGATACATTCAATTTCTTCAATCCTACTTGTAAAGGGAGTGTGATTGAGCCCATCATATCACGAGGAAAACCATCATGTGATTTAATCCTCGTTTTCCGTTTATCATATCTATCTTGAATAAGTTCATGCACATATAAGAGTTCTTTTGTGATCACATTCTCTCCATATATGGGATCAATTAAAATCCCAAGAGTGGGCTTGTTATTGATTTTGTCGGCTATGTAAAGAGGACCATCAAGTGCATTTTTTATTGTTTCTTCCGAAGAGAAAGTAATGTCAATAGGCATTTTGGTTTGTTGTTTATGAGGCTCGATGTCAATCACTCCTATCATTGTATTAATAAGACTTTGGTCATTAGTATCCATAGGAGTTTGTTCATCGTCATCCATAGGATTTTGATCGTTGTTGCTCATGTTATCATCATCTGTGTCAACATTCATCACATCGGGCTTAGTTTCACTAGCCTTAACAAATGAAATATTGTGGTTAGGCATGGGATTGGTACAAATTTGCAAGTTTTGGTTAGGAGGAGCTACAGATTTATTACCTTTGTCATTCACACCTCCAATTTGGATATGATTAGAATAAATGAGGTCTTGCACAATATGTTTAAGACACTTGCAATGTTCTATATCATGCCCTCTTTGTTGGTGATAAGTACAATAGGCATTGTGTCTAAAGCTTGAGGGTAACAACTTGCTAGGGTCAAGAGGTCGAACGAGAGGTAAGGTAAGCATGTTTTTGTTTAATAGCCAAGTCATGATATTTTGAAGTGTGTTGGATAAGGGAGTAAATTGTCTTTGCGGATCCCAAAAGATATAAGGATTACTCTTCTTTATAGCAGCTATTTGGGTATCAACTTGTTGAGAAGGTTGGGAGGTGGAATTTAGTTGAAGGAAACTTTTATTTTTTCTTCTGAAAGGCTGATAGGTGTTTTGGTTGGAAGCTTCAAAATTTTTAGGATGGGTAGAGGTGGTTTTTATTTCACAACTACCTACGAAATTATGATAATCTTGAAGGGAAGTGCACAAGTGCATGAAGGAAGGGAATTTCATCATGGTAAGTTTGTCTCATATATTACTTTGTAAAGTTTCTATGAACATATGTTGAAGGTGAGAATCAAGAATCCTCACACTGATTTCAGAATAAAGTGATTGGTAACGGGAAATAAAGTCAGTGAATTTTTCACTCTCATTTTGCTTGCATCTCATCAAATCAGCTAATATCATTTCAGGAACCATATGCACTTGGAAATGGTTAATAAAGGATTCAAGAAGTTCATTAAATGAACAAATTGAGTTATTCGATAATGCAAAAAACTAGTCCAAGACACTATCTTTCAAGGATCGGGGAACAATTTTAGCCAAAATTTTATCCTCAAGGATAAAGTCACTACACAAAGCAGTAAAGGAATTAACATGATTAGAAAGATCTCCCTTTCCTCCATATTTCTCAAATCTAGGGATCTCTATACCTTGTGGCATCAGAGTTCTCAATATCTCAAAAGATAGTGGGTTGCTTTTGACATAGTATGAAGGTGGACCATTTTGATTTTGATTTATGGTGGAAAGTTGACATTGAATGGATGAAAGTCTTTGTAAGAGGTGGTTAATGATAGGATCATTGATTGTGGTTTGAGATGGAGGTGAATATGGTGCTAGTGTGTATGTGTTGGAAAGACCAGTGAATGGATTCCTTACGAGAGGAGATGTAAGATTAGATGCCACATAGGTATAATGAGCACTAGTGGAAATGTTCGAGGTAGGAAGGATATTGCTAGGTGGTTGCATCATTGTGGTCACTTGAGGATTGGTATAGGTGGGAATGGAGGTTATGGTTGTAGGGGGAGGAGTTTGATTTCCTTGTCTTTGCACATTGTTTGAGGCTTGAGCACCATTGGTGGTGGGAGGAATATGTTTTCCAAAGATTTGAGCTATGTTATGTAGAACTTCTAGTCCTTCATCACTTTCCATCATGCGGTGAATAATATCTATGATAGGTATAACAGTGTTGGAAATGTTTTCAGTACTCACACTATCTTGTAAATGGGCTAGGTCTTCATGCATTTTCATTATGTTTTCTTGAGGGATATGATCAACCATTGTTTGAACACTTGGCATAGTACTTGTAGGCAAGGTAGTGTATAGTCATAAAATTGCACCCCTTACAATTTCACATACATTCTTGTATCCGCTTTAGTGTCCACTCCGTTAGCATCTTGTGTAGGCTCATTTTAGCCCTTGCATTAGCCTTTTCCCCTCTCAAGATGCTCCAACACCTCTTTTCAACAACTACCCCTGTGCGTCTGCTTTGCATCGAACCTTGTGATTTTCCCGTTTGCATCATTTTGTAGCATGATGTGTCCGGACACTAGCGCGCTACATGGATTTCTACAGTCGCGCTAGAGTCCTGTGATGTTTCAACATTCAAACGACCATTTCCGAGCATGTTTTCCACTTGTCACCTCATTTTATCGGTGGTAATGGTTCGGGACGCCTTGAAACAGCTCAGGAAGCTTCTTTTCCCTCCTATTCTCTATTTTAATGCTATGTTTTCAATTCCATGACTTCTTTTAAGTTCTCCCAGCCCCTCTTCTGATTTCTAGGTTCATTCAAACCTTGGCTCTTGCATTCCTCTCTTGCTATATTGTTTGCACAACTCCATACTACTTGCTACAACAAAACCTTCAAGTTATCTTGGCAACACTCCTTGCAGTCCTTGGTTCTTGCATGTGATACCTCCCTTTCCTTGTGCTTGTGAGCATCTTGGGGTTCCATATCCCCTATCTATAGCATCTACATATCGTGATACAGGTTCTCCTCCTTGAGCGGGGATTGATTTTATCACCTCTTTTGTGATACGGGTTCTCCTCCTCGAGCAGGGTTTGCTTTTATCACTCATACTTGGTGGTGCGGGTTCTACTCCTAAGTGGGTTTTTCTTTCACCACATGCTTTATCCATTTTGGTTACACTCTCTCTTTCTATCTAGCTTTTCGTGGAGGTGGGAACACCAAAACGAGAGTTTGACTAAGGCGAGCCCCTATACAATCCCAACACTTTCTCCAGATATTACAAATGGAGGTATTGAAGACATTCATTTGCTAGAGGCTTCATCACTTGCGTTGTTGTAAGCATTTCTGGTGCAAGAGCACCTTAAAAGGTCTTTTGGAAGATCTTGGAAATTTTGGCTTGTAGGTGGTTCTGGCCAACCACCAAAGTAATAAGGACTAATTGTAAAGTCCCAGAAGTGTTTTTGATGTGTGTGTTATGGAAAACTTAGGTTGGTTTAGAGCTTTGAGGTTTGGGAAAGTCTTAGTGTAGAGATTAGGAAAAACTAGACAATGTTGTCTTAGGAATTTGGCCTAAAAGTTTAAAAAAGGAATTAATGATGTTTTAAGCCTGACGTGGGAGAAAGGTATATAAGGTCAACAAAACCCTAATACCTAGGTTGGAAGTTTTTTTGTACGGATTTGAGTTTTGGAAGGAGAATTTTGTGAGTTGGAAGAGTGCAAATTTGATTGATTTTTTGTTTTTGAGCCTTTATCCAATCAAGAATGGATTGAAAGGACTGGTATAATGCTTTGATTCTTTATTTTGTGTCATTTACCTACTATGGAAGCATTATATTAATCATTTAATTCAACTGGTTGTCATTTTGCAAGTTTTGGTGTTCTTGGTTACACTGTCGATTCAGGCCATTTTTTGTAAATAATGATCCCCACTTGAATTCCTGTGGCAAGGCCACCATGGCCACTTGGAATCAAGTAGGGGAATTTTTTTACAGTGTAAATATGGTGTGTGGTGTCTTGGTTTGCAAGGGAAGAGTTGAATTCATCAAACACTAGGCGAGTGCAAGTGCATTCTAGCTAGTGGCTTGGAGAGGACAACAGTAAAGAAAGTTGCTAAATGGATAAGTTTGTGCCAATAAAGAGCATTAAAGTGTGGGAACATGTATTCCAAACATGTGTGTGCAAGGAAGAGAGTTGAGGAGGTCATTGAAGCCCTCAAAGTTGAAAAAAGGAGCCAAAACCCTAGAAACCCTTGAAATTAGGGGGTATGAGGATAGTCCTATGTACGAACACTTGCAGACCCTAAGAACTAGAAAATATTGAAGCCTTGAGGGTCAATAGAAATAATATGAAAAAACATTTGGGTGTTGTTAAGACCGATTTTGTGAAAATCCAAGAAAACGGGTTCTAGGAGGCCTAATTGGGGCAAAAGGCTACAAGGCCTAAAATTGGGTTTTACTTGAAAGCAATGGGGAAAAGGTGAAAGAATCCAATGATACAGATTAGTGATGAGTCAAAAAAACTAAGGAACAACAAGAATACCCTACCCTAGCCCTGGAGTGGTTAGGACACATTGGATCAGTGTAGAGCCTAAGGAAGCCCAGTGGTGGAATGGGAGAGTTGGTGAAGATTTTGAAATTGGTGGAGCATCCTATGAGGAGTTAGGGGTTTAGGAGAGATCATTGAGTAGGGTAGAGTGGAAAACCCTGGGAAGACCAAAGAATAGTTCTTGGGAAGAGCAAGAGTGCTCTTGAGGTATAGGGCTCCCCATCAATTTCCTTTCTATATCTTACTCTCCTTATCATTTCTACTTTATTTCAACTTTATCATATTCTATTATTTTCTAGTACTTTAGAAGTTCTTCGTAATGAGATCGCCAATAATCACTCTATCATTTTCTGTGATAAAATTGCTTTCTGGTCTGTACGAGATGCCAATGTGCCTCAGGGACACCATTGCGCCACACTATCTTCCTTTGGCTGAGAGCTTGAAAGTTTGTCCAGAGAATCTCTATGATCTGCTTCTCCTGATTCTAGACCTCTCACGTTGTTCCTTGAGGTAGTTTAGGGTAGTTCACCCCATGAGGCTCTCTAAATGAAGAGAACTTGTGAGTAGTGAATCCCCCTTCTCTACATTTTGGTGATCCTAACGTGAACCAAAAAAATAGGAATTTATTTACCCCTACCTAGTTGGGTCATAACTTTTGACTCGATGCTCTGAATTCAAAACCATTTGCACCATTGGAAAGGTCTCCAAGAGGACTAGTTTAGTCCCTAAAATACAATGCCTTTGACTAACAAGTTCTAAGGACCGATGCAAGTTACAAACCCAAATTCCGCTCCAAAGACCCCTGAAAATGTAAATTACTAGAACCTAGAAAATACCAAAAAAAATCCAAAATGAATTTAATATCTTCTTTTATTAGTTGAATATCTAATCTTATTTAAAGTATTAATGATGTTCCATTTCATGTATGTGATGGTGAATTGGCTTTGCATATGTCACTTGATATCTTTGATCCTTTTCACAAAAGTCCTCTTGCTTCAGAGGAAATTTTGTTGCAAGAAGATGACATCATTGATACCTTTCTTAATGTTACCCGACCTTCCATTCATTCTGATGCACTCTCTTATAGAGACGATGCATTAGTGAATGATGAATCTCTTCTCTCTTTCAATGCACTCTCTTCTAGAGATGATGCATTTGTGAATGATGAATCTCTTATCTATTCCAATGCACTCTCCTCTAGAGATGATGCATTAGTGCATGATGAATATCCTTCCACATTTTATCCTATTTGGATCGATGTTGAGAATATTTCTTCAAGTAATTATTCCACTAGTTGTGATGATTTTGTAAATGTAATCTATGTCTCTGCTGCCCCTCAGAGGCCTAAGAGACTGGTCATTTACGTAACTCCAACTAGTCCTTCTCTTGAAAGAATTTGTTCTATTGATGGTGTTCCATTTTATAGTGACTCTCCCGATCCTTCTATGGCCCCCTATTACAGAGTGGTAGCCCATACTTATGAGAATATAATGAATAAACAACATAGCCTTCTTCAAGCTCCTAAACCTACAACTAAAGCACTTGGTGATTACGATCTTGTCAAGCAAGTCAGTGTTACTCCGACTAAGATGTCACTGGGGGACTTGCTTCAATCTACTCCGGTTTACCAAGGTATGCTTTAGGAAGCCTTGCAAAAGATCCTCTTGCCTTCTTCCACTAGGATGACAGATGCTAATACGTTGATAGCTCATATTCTTGCGAATTCACCAAATATTACGTTATATCCGTACGAACTCCTGTCTCTGGAAGTAAAAAAGCAAGCAAACCCTTTGATGATTATAGTTCACATTAATAATATTGGCATTAGACGTACTCTTGTTGATGTTGATTCGACGCTTAATGCATGTAGCATTGATCTATTACCTAAGATTAATATTGATTCATCTTCTCTTAATGCCTCTTCTGTTGACATTTGTGGGTTCAATAATGTTGTTCGATAAGCCCCAGGAACGATAGTCTTGTCTTTGAGGTTGGAACCCATTACTGTACCTACCCTTGTATATGTTATGTCAGAAAAATTACCATGTAACCTTCTTCTTGGTAGACCGTGGATTCATTCTATGGGTACAGTCTTGTCTACCTTGCATAAATCTATTAAGTTCATTTGTAATAATCAAGTAGTCATAGTTAGGACTGACCCTAAGGCTATGCACTTATGTGAAATGGTAGTTGTTGGTTAGGTTTTGGTTGTGCCTACTCTTATTCCTTTAGTTTCTTCTAGTGTGTCAATGTTTACTCCAATAGTACCTACTACAAAGGATACTCTTGAGGTAGATGTCCTTGAAGAAGATCCTACTGAAGCAAGAAATATTAAGTTTGCTCCTTCTACCTATTGTCAATAAAATGCATGTCTTGGTGATGATTAGGGTTCTCTAGACTTTATAGACTCCCTCAGTGGAGAATGTAAAGTCAACCCGATCCACTTAGACCTTTTGATAGCATAATCTGAACTTGCCATCAAAGATGTTTATTCTTCTGTATCGCGAGATAGTTGTTGTGCCTATAGCACACATGCCCCGTTTGGAATGAGGACCCTCCCTTTTTGCCCATGCCAGGTCAATTTTCACTGCCTCAGTTTGCGTGCCCCTATTTTGAAGACTAAGTGATTGAGGAACTTCTGACAATCATCTCGAGTCAATCACATTTTGCTCCCCCCCCCAAAATTTTCTAAGTCATGATTTGCACCAAACGTCCTTTGGACGATGCGGGTCCACAGCCGCGGGCCGTCGCGTGCGGACTTCCATTGCATTTTTGTGATTCCAAGTGGCAGACGTCTAGCATCCTCCTGCTTTGTGGAACGCACACCACTGGCGGCCCTTTTGGGTCTTTGCCATTTCAAATGGCAATCACTCGATGTCCTCCTACATGTCAAACTCCGTCGACCCCAATGTCACCTTGAAATGACCAATCAACTAACCCAGCGACCGCCGTACGAGCATTAATTATGAGCATTAAATGCATAAAACCCTATATATATGCCTGATGACCTATCATTTTCACCCAAATTCCTTTTGTAGTAGAGTCAAAGCGCCTTCTGCAGCCTCCGTCGGACCTGCAACTCATGTCTATCGCCTAGCCTCCATCCCACATAGTGTTCATTGGATTCTCTCATCGGGATCATCGGGTATGTTTGTTGTTTACCACACTGCCTTTTTCTTCTTGCTAAATTACCATAAGAATTAATGGTTATCTCAATTAAAGTGTCAAAATGTAATAAGGATCTTCCTTCCTGAGAAACCCATAAATTGAAACACATTGCAAACCTTTGGAAACAAGATCTAAATTCACTTGGGACTTGACCATTTTGTCGCCGTCCTGGTGATGCGACACTCTCATTCCCCAGACTCGCATCACCTTTTCGGTTGTCCCTTTCTCACAAAATTGTGAACTACTTCAAGGGCGGCCACGAACCTCGGTGGGTCTGCCTTTGCGGGGTGCCCCACCAACCTTGTTGTTGGAGTCTTCGAGTTCCTATCACGTTGAACGTCTATCTCCTTGTGCGGACCCATCTCCCTGTGCGAACCCATCAGTGTGGGCTTCAACATACTGTTCACCTTTTGGAAACACTATTTCAAATGACTGTCCCATATCGTCACACCACTTAGCGGAACTCAACTAGGTGATTCAACAACGAAACAAAAATAAGGCTCAATTGCCTATCCCCTGCCTCTCTTTTGCCCGACGGTGCGCATGTCTGTCCCCTAAATGCCCTTTTGAGACTATCATTTCCAACGGCCTTTCGGATCCGTCCTTCCCTTGGTCAGATCCTGCATCCCCCATTTTCGATGAAATAATGATAAAATCTTTGGCGGAAGCCGCCCATCCATTTTCCTCCTTGGGCCCAACTAAGTGGGCGACCGTCAACTCACTGCCATTCCAGACGGCTATCCAATATTGCCTTTCAACCTGTGGATGTTGCGCGTCCCTTCGCCAATTAAAAACTTGCAAAATCCACAGCGAGAGATTCTTGGTCCTCATCTCTCTTGGGTCTGCCGACGCGGACTTCTGTCTGCACCTTGTTGTTTCACTTCACCATTCCAAACGATGAACCCTTTATGTCCACTCAATCATCAAAACCTGCTTCCGCAAGCACCGTTCACTTTGTGCATTCAAAACCACTAACTCTCGGCTTCCACAGGTGGAGTCTTGTGGACTGTTGTATGTGGGACTCCATCTTTATTTCACCATTTTCAACGGCCTCCATCCTACGTCCTCCCGCTTAGTGGATCCCGCACCCCTGATCGCCGTCAACCTAACAATCAAACAAAAATAAAGACAAGTGGCTATAACCCTCTGTGGACCTAACATTGTGGAACTCCATGTGCAGGCCGTCGTGTCCCATCTGTCATTCCAAACAACCAACTTTTGGTGTCTTCCCGCCTCTCCTGGCTCGCATGCCCCAAACATCCTTCACCTCCGTGGATCTCGCATGGTGGAGCTTTGACCTACCAGTGTCGTTTCAATGGGAGACACAAACAACTGCCGACCCAGGGAAATCTGTACCCCTGGGCCCCCATTGCGCAATTTCCCTTAAAAAAAAGGCTAAAGTAACATTTAAGAGGACTTCATGAACTATTTGATTTAACACTTTTTTGCAGGGTGTTGCTAGTTTTCCTTATATTTCATGGTTGTATCATTTACTGCCTCCTTTGATTGCAGGATATATGGAACCGGCTGCTAGAACCTTGGGGGTGGCTGCAGAAAAGGACAAGGGAAAGAAAATTGCAAAGGCTCCTCGAGGTAAAGAAGACAAGGATCAGATGAAGTATAAATTCCAAGGAGAGCCCCTGAACTCCAAAGTCCTCACTCAATGGAAGGAAATTTCAGATACAAACTTGGGGCATATCGACCTCGACGAGTTCAAACAAAGGGTGAGGATAAATACAAAGACAAAAAATGCCGAAAAGATCAGAGCAAGTGGGTTGGCCAAGGCCGCCGGTTTCCCGCCAGTCCTTATCACCCTAGAACTTGTGATGGCTTGCAGAGAAGGCTACCAGACATAAACCAGAAGCATCGTGGATAAGGATGGAAACATATTGGTCGACTTGTCCACCAAATCTATTGGAAACACCTTTCACATCCCCACAGTTAGTAAAATGGAGGACACTACCATAGAGTACGACAAGAAGATGTGGGATGAAGACCCCTTTAAGTGCAAAAAATTGATTAATCGACATTGGCTAAAGGATAAGAGGGGTAGTTCCAACAAAGTCCCCCAAGAATTATTCTGAAGTGATTTCTATGAACATTACCAGGACTTGGTAACTCTTCTAAGCAACGTCATGGGCCTTCCGACCTCTGCTTACTTTCAATTATGAATGTTTT
This sequence comes from Sequoiadendron giganteum, assembly GCA_007115665.2. Taxonomy (NCBI): domain Eukaryota; kingdom Viridiplantae; phylum Streptophyta; class Pinopsida; order Cupressales; family Cupressaceae; genus Sequoiadendron; species Sequoiadendron giganteum. The sequence continues at coordinate 630,979,147 of CM021108.1, forward strand.
ACTTTATTGAGGAAATAATCCGAGGAAAGATTTACTTTTTCTGGGAGGGAGTGATCAATGAGTGCCTGCATGAGCAAGTCATGGCGGTAAAGAAGACCTCAAAATTCTATATGACATCATAACTTGTGTACTTGCTCACCGATCGTGCCCAGTATAAAGGCATGTTTGATGTACCGAATCCAAATCCATGAACAGAGATGAAATTATATGAAAAGTACCCTCATCTTCAATATAGAAATTTTTTCAGAGGGAGTACTGTAGAGTTAATGACGCATTCATAGGCTATGTCATTAGATTACTTGGAGGTGATCCAAAGAGAAGAATTTCACACAGAGCCAACGCCTTCATCCGTCGGTTCATATTCCTATTCATTCAGTTTCCAAAGTTTACTTACATCAAAACCGAAGGATTTTTCAGACAAACCATATAAGCGCCCCGATATCCCAATGACCAGATAATACTACTTGAAGTCTCTCGGCAGTTGCAAAAATCACATGCACTCCTAGGTGAGAAGCATCAGGCAGGAGTTCCCTATCCTCTTATCTTTGGGAGAGGATAGTATGAGATCTATACTTCCTAGTGTGCATAAAACTTTGATAAAGATCTCAATGAGTACAATTTGAAGGTTTACAATGCTCACCCATAGATGGATCCTTATGGCAAGCTGAGAAAGATGGTAGGAGTAGAGTATGCCCACTTGCACAATGTCGAGGACTTCTGGGTGAACTGCAAAGATGACAAGGAGGTTCGTATGTGGCATTATATGCATATGACGAACTACTTTGTCAAAATGGTTAAGATACAATGTTGTTACGAACTTTCCATTGTCGAATTTGGATTAGAACGAAGAAGAGGTTAGTGACCTCGATATTATCACCAAGCCTATTGAGGCGTGAACAAAGCAATGGGTTGATGGGCAAGTTTCCCAACTGAAGCAACAAGGAATAGAGCTTACTTTTGTAGAGCCTGAACATCCGCACAAGGGCAAAGATGAGGGTGTTGATGATGCTTCAATGGGAGAAACCTTAGCATCTCCTCCCATCACAAAATCGAAAAAGAGAAAGGATGCAGCTGAAGATCAACCCAATTCAAAAGACTCTCAAGTAAAGACTGCAGAGGTTGGAACATCGATGAGACCAAAGAGGTCAGGCGGTCTCGCTACAATGCCCCCGATACAGGAGGACCCTCTTCACGAAGGGGAGGAGAAACCAAAGTCTCTGCCTATTACATTCGTTGCTACAACCACTGCTGCTATTGCTACCACCCTGCTTATCCCACACACAACACTTGCTACCTATCCACCCATAGTGGACATCTCCATCCACCTTGCCTCTAACTCTCCCGCAACACAAGTTATAGTAGTGGATTCCTCTTTGGCCACCACATCCCCACTTTCCTCATCATCCATGTCTCCATCATTTTCTCTTCCAACTACCACCGCAACAACCATAATGCCTATTCTTACATTCCCATAGTACTTTACCAAATATATGCAGAATATGCCATCAAAACTCTCTGGGATGTTTGCAAACCCCGCAGTACAGGTTGCCATTGCCCAAACAATAACCGGTCTCCCAGTTCCTCCTCCTATCGAACTGCCTTTAATGGAGGCCACCATGCACATTTCTGAGGAGTTGGATAGACAATAGAGGGAAGCAGCCAAGAGGTTGGAAGAGGAGGCAAACAAATATCATGAATATCCTATCTTTGAGCGTCAAGTAATTGATGAGGTTGTCTATGAATCTTTCGGTGATGATGGCAAGGATTCAGGGCCAAAATTATTGAAGAGACCTCTAATCTTGATCTTGAAGAGGAGCTAGCCAAGTAGCTCAAGGAAATTGAAGAGGAGGCTGCAAGATAGCTTATCATTGAAGAAAAGACTACCAACATAGAGATGGAGAACAATAAGTCTCCAACAGAGGAATGTGACCAAATCCCCAAACATGATGAGGAGATGCCCCTTCATGATGAATAGGAAGTGAAGGAGGAGGGAAAGTTTGATAAAGAGGCAAAAACAAGAGATGAAGAAGAGATGGAGCATAATGAAGAACGAGATCACGAAGAAGAGAAGGAAGAAGAAGAGGCTCCCAAGAAATATGTCAGTCCTGAGAAGCATGTAGCTACTGATTCCCCAAAGGTAACAGTTGTGATACAGGATTTCGATGAAGAGGAAGGGGAGAAGCTGGAACAGAAAGCCTCGGGTGATAAAACATCACAAATGCAGCAGGCTCACGAAGAAGAAGGTGGTCATGAATCACCCAAGGAAAAAACTCAGATGCCCAAGTGGCTCAAAAAACAGGTTGAAAAGAAGATCCCAGCCCTAATAGACCCTAAAGAAATATTGGAGGCCATCCTAGCTCGTGCACAGATCAGCACCAAGAAAAAGAAAAAGTTGAAGATCAGATCCCAACTGACCATGGACGCCTCGGGGTCAAGGACTATGCAAATTTCCACGCTAGTAGTGGGTGAGGAAGGGGTTACTTATAATATTTCCACTATTGATTAAGGAACAAGCACTAGGGAGCAGAAAATTGAGCATCTCCACGAATTAGTTGCCACCATAGTGCAACAAATGAACAAAGACAAGACCTCTAAAGATGAATTGAAGGCACAAGTGGAAGATTTGACAACATACATCCAATAGTGGTCTTCAACAGACGAGCTACCTACCACGTCGTCAGCCCCACTTTGTTGCTCTCCGTGGAGCACATCAAAAAATTAGAAAAGAGAAAAAATTGGATGAAGGCCACGGAGGACTCGTTTCAACAGGTTCTTTACAATGGAAACATGGGCATTGGACGTGCTGTTAGGACGACAAATAAATTTTTGGATGTGCGAAAATATCTCGAGGACATAAAAAATAATTGCACCAATTTTCCATAAATATATGGGATCACATATCCTAAGATTGAGGCAATCCTCAGGTTGCCTAGAAGAACAGTAAAGAAGGAGCTCACGATGGTCGAAAATGATCTTTGGCTCGTGGAAAATTGGAAACTAGGCATAGACCATAGAATGGAGATATTGGAGCAGGTGCTACATGAGATGGAACATGATCTGGATTGGGTAAAAGAAATCATAGTGGTATGTGAGGAATACTTAAAGCTAATGACAAGTTATGATATGCCTACTACTGAATTGGATCTAGAAAAGGTTAGGCCCCATTTTTACAAGAAAATGGAAGATGGAACCGTTGGTGAGCTTACGAAATATTTTATGGTTTTTTTTGCTCGTGCCTTTGCCCAGTCTGATCAGATAGTGAAAAATGTAGCCAAATATGATGGGGATTGGGAAACAATCACCCACAGATCCAAATAGTTAAACTTTCAGATGCTTCAATCTGATATTTCAGAGTGGAATACGCTCCAAGCATTAATCCTGAAGTTCATATAATATGTTACTATCAAGAAAGGCAAGGGAAAACCGTTCATTAAAGATGAGTTCCTTAATATATAGCTACAAAAAAAGGAAGACAACAATCTACTAAAGACAAAAGCGCTACAGTGATGTCGCTAGAGGACAAAATTGGGAAAAGGACAAAATGTAATTTAAAATTGTAAAATATATGGGGGTAGGTGAAACCCTAATGTAAAGTGAATATTGGCCACACAATGAGATCAAATATTGGGCACATATTTTTCTTTTTGGAAACTATAAATAGGGGCCTCCTCTCATTTTGAGAGAGTTGAGTTGTTGTAAAGGCATGCTACAGAAATATTAATAGAAGCTCATCGACTTTTGGTGGATTTTTGTGTTTTTATTGCATGTCACATGGTTCATCTCCCATAGTTAGATGATTTAGAAAGATTTACTTTGCTATTTAGACTAGTTTCAGTTTGCTTTGATAGAATAGTTAATGTTTTTCAATGATTATGAAATTTTATGTTGTGTTGATGCCTTTCTTGTCCATAAATTTGGCTGTTTACTGATGGTGGACAACTGTGTAAAGTTAGTCTGGGCATAAATATGAAGTTGCTCCCAAATTATATTGTTTCTTCATGCATGTTTATGGTGGATGAATGGTGGAATATCCATAGTCCTTAGAAGATTGCACAAATTTCATGATACTGTGCACAAATCTAGTTAAGTGAAATTTTATTTTGAGAAAGTTGTCCATAGTAGAATCCTCCACGATCACTGTTCATTGCTAGTTGTAGATCCAAGAAACTCTTCCTTTCCTTATTCTTTTCTCTTTTATTTTAATAAAAAACCTATGTTAAGGTTCATTGCACATTGTAAAGCCAAATCTCAAGTCAAAATAGGAGTTTAATATTGTTGTCCAAACCTACATCAAATTGCACATTAAATTCCCACTTCAAGAACTCTGTTCTAAGATCCAACTTCCTTCCAGCCTAACTTTCGTAAGTCTTCCCTTTGACTACCAAAAAAATCACATCAAATACCAACTGAAGAATTCCATGCATGTCATGACCTCACCCAAGAGACCTTGGGGTGATTTTCAGCAACTTGTTGTTGGAGACCGCCTTTCAAGAGAGGTGATGCACCTATACATTACCTGTGTTGAGAAGTGCTAAAACATCCATCAACAATAGTGTGAACATAAATTGTAATATTCTTAGTGTTGATCCTCCTTCTGAGGAAGACGATTACACCTCTCCTAAAGAGGATAACGTTGGCAGTCCTATTAAAGAGGATGATGGCGATCCTATAAAAGAGTATGTTCCCCTTGTTGGAATAACACTCTCTATGAAGATCCTCTTTCTTATTGATATTTACAAGCACGTTATGGCCCTGGCTTTAAGATCGTCGCTAAATATGGTTATGAGCATAAAGGTTGTGGGCGTAATGAACAAGGAATTCAAGTCCCTATAGAATTTGTACATCGTAAGTGAATTTGGGACTTGGTTGCTCAAATGAACAGTCTAAACAGAAACCACAATTGAGTGTTGACATGATTTCCACTCAACCTCGTTCTCATGGATAGGCCCATCCTCCTTTTCCTTCTATCTTTGTATCTTCTTCTTGTGAGCAATCAAACTTTTCTCAACAAGACAAATGGTTGCTTCCTGCTTCTCATTCTTTGTCTGAGCAAGAGCGTATTTTGTTGAGGCTCCTTAAAGCCCACTTAATTAATCTTCCTCCTCCTACATGTAAGAAATCTCATGAACATAATAAAGAAAAACATTATTTCTGTGCATACCATCGAGTGCTTGGCCATTCCACTAGTGAATGTAAGGCCTTGAAGGATAAAATACAACTTCGTGATTCAGGTGTCATCCGTCATTTTTTGGCTGATGCACCTGCTTCTTCTTCAAATGACAAGTGATATTCAAGAGTTTCCTAGGAATCTAAATTGGATTGGCTATCAACCCATAGGGTGAGTCAATTCTCAATCAGAAAGACCTATGAAGGGGTTCTTTAAGCTTTGAGGGGTTCGCCACCAAGAAAAATCTTGGAAAAGACAAGTTAGCATTCAAATCACAAAACCTAATAATCCAAGCTAAATGACAGATGCAAATGATGAAATTATGCAACAAGAAGTTAGGATATGTGTACTTGGGAATTATAGAAATGTGACAAGGATTTTGGAAATGCAAAGAAGCTATCAAAATGTGTTATGCAAGACTAAGACACCCTTACTATCTTATTAGTCCAGCTGCTATTGGGGCAGATGCATAATCTTCGGATGCTAGAACAGGATCTGAAAGAATCTCTACAAAATACCTCTAGGAGGACTAAGACGCCATTACTGTCTTCTTAGTCCTGATCTGAATTATTGCAATTTCAGAATTTGATCTTGAGGCTTGATATTTGCACTTCTTTCTTTTGTAATCTCAGGTTTTGAAACTTCTAGATCTGGCCTATAGGTGAGTTTCCCTAAAGATGACAACTTTGTAATGCAACTTTTCAACTTTGCAACTTCAAATGATCTTCAAGTCTTCAACCTAAATCTGCAATCACAAGCATGCAAGAAAGGAAAAACTTGTTGATTGTTAGTAAATGGGGGTTTTCCTTGCTCAAACCCCTTGTTGGCAATTAAACCTTGAAATAGAATGGATAATGGAGGGAATTGATGAATGAGAAAAAAACTATGTTGCAGCCCACCAAACCCTTGTAACAACCTGTGCTGTAAATATACTTTAAATGGCTACAATGGATATGGTTCTTGAATCTTTCTTGAATGATGTTGAACTTGAATGAAACACTTGCTTGAATCATAAACCCTACATCATATATGTTAGCACAAAAACAAACATAATGCAACAATATTTTTGATATGATGCTTGAATCTTGATAATGACTCCAAATGCTTGATGAATTGCTCTTGAATTCTCTTGTGAACTCAATGATTCTATTAGGAATGCTCTCACAAAATTCTTGATTGAAAATGAATAAATGAACCTTGTATTTATACTCATCCATGCTTAATATCTCAAAATTACATCACACGAAGCCGATGTATGAATTCATTAAATAAAGGAGGCTAAATCCCGTCAGAATTTGAAATTAAATCTCAAAAATAACTTCATTAAATAAAGGAGGCTAAATCCCGTCAGAATTTGAAATTAAATCTCAAAAATAACTTAAGGGGGACCAAGACACCCTAGGTGGCATCTTAGTCCTGAGGCATGAAACTCGGGGCACAGACTCCAAAAAGGGGCATATCTAAGGTGCGCTTGAAATTAGGGTCCCAAGAACTTTGGGGGACAAAAACGCCCTAGGTGTCTTATTGGTCCCAGTCCAAAAATCAAGGACACACAATGAGAATCATTATATAATCATTTATCCATTGATGTTTGTCGGGATTAGCCATAAAAATATGTCATTCATTGGTCTTGTGGATGTAGAATAGGACCAATTAAGACATAAATAAAGATAAATAAACAAGGTAGGCCCAAACAAGTGTGAAAATGCAAGGGTATGCATTTTCTAAAAATTAAAATCTCAGTTTTAGGCTTCTATTTGCTGTTGTTAATTTCTTGTTTTAGTTTCTAGATTTTCCGTTTCATCAAATTCATTGCATTTAGCTTAAATTTCTTCATTTCAGTGCATTGATAAAATTCAAAATTACATCTACAACATTTCAGTTTATTGTATTGTGTAATCAGTAGATCACATTTCTTCGAATCTAAAATTTGCATTTCATTCTAAGTTGTTGCATTACCTCTTTCCATTTAGGGTTTGCACACTAGGTTTGTAAAACTTGCATGAGCTTTACAACTTGGTGTCCTATTCACAATACTATTATAAGATGCAGTTCGAGGCTCATGTTATCCCGCGATATCTCACTCACCATGGATCTTGGGTTTCCTAAATCTCTTTCTGATAGTGTTGATAATCAACCCTCCATGGCTCATGATTTGCATACTTCATTACCCATGACTGCACCTCCTGCAATAAATGTGCTTAATGTCACTAACACCATCCATACCATCCCTAGTTCCACTCAAGATTTTGGGTCTACTCAAATCCAAAGTGGAATTCCAATTCCATCATCCACGATACCGATATCCATTCCCACATACACTAGCACACAACCTACAAAAATTTTCAACCAACAACAACTTTCCAACCCACAATAATCCTTCAACCTACCACAACTATTCAACCAACCACAACAATCATACCCACTAGCACTGTGTACACTTCCTTAGGTATTCCTGTAGGAAAACCTTCTAGTTTTGTCCAAACAAGCACAATAATTCCTCAACAATCAACCTCCACCAACCTGAAATTCACTAGCCCTCCTCATACATACACTACTCCACCTTATTACCCTCAACGTTACAACCACAATTATCCTCTCATTAGCTCACTTTTGCAAACTATGACATCCCTCCAATAAAAAGTGGAAAAATTACAACAAAACAACAACAATCAACCTTTGCAATACATCAAATCTAACCCGTTCTCCTTTGACATAATAAGAGCACAAATTCCACAAGGTATAGAAGACCCTTGCTTTGAGAAATATGGTGGTAAAGGAGATCCTATCAGTCGTGTTTCTGCTTTTATGGTCTTGTGTAGTGATTTCATATTTGAAGATAAAATTTTGGCTAAGCTCTTTCCTAGGTCCTTGAAGGATAGTTCCTTAGAGTGGTTCTCCACTTTGCCAAAAAATTCAATTAGCTCATTTAATGAACTCATTGATTCCTTTTACAACCGCTTCCATATTCACATGGGTCCCAAGATGACCCTTGCTGATTTAATAACATGCAAACAAAAAGAGGATGAGAAAGTGACCGATTTCATAGAAAGATACCAAACACTTTATTCACAAGTAAACATTAAGATTCTCGATGCTGACCTTCAACGAAAATTTATTGCCAACTTACAAGATAAACTTCAAAGAAAACTTGAAAATTTGAGTTTTCCATCCTTCACATAGTTATGCACAACTCTTCATGATTATCAAAATTTGACTTGCAGTGGTGATATGAAAAATTCCCCTAGTCGTATCAAAAAATCTAAATCTACAACTGAAAATGGCTATCAATCTTTCAAGAATCAGATAAGGGATTTTTAAAACTAATTTCCCCTCAAACAAGTCAACAAAGTAATAATCAAGTGGCTGCTATCAAGACGACAACTCCTTTCAGGGAAAGGGAGAGAGAGTTCACTCCTTTACTTGATTCCCTTCATAATATCATGTTACAAATTATTAACAAGAATATGCTTACTTTACCTCCTATTAGAGAGCGTGATCCTAATGTTCCATTTCCTAAATGATTTCAAAAAAATGCTTATTGTCATTACCATCAACAAAATGGGCATGGTACAAAATATTGTAAGTGTCTTAAACATCTTGTGCAAGACCTTATTGACAATAACCAACTTCAAATTGGAGGTGTGAATGATCAAGGTAATAAGTTTGTAGCTCCTCCTAATCAAAATTTTCAAACCTTTACAAATACCATGCCTTTTCACCCTATTTCATTTGTCAAAGCTCAACCCTCAATCCTCAACCCTATATGTTAAACCTTCAATCGTCAACCCTTAACCCTCAACAGTCAACCCTAATCCTTCAACCCTCAACCCTCAACCCCTCTACCCTATACATTAAACCCTCAACCCTATACCTTAAAACCTAATATCTTAACTATCAATCCTTAAATCCTAATCCCTTGGACCCTCAACCCATAAACCCTCAACCTTTAAATCCTAATCACTTAACCCTCAACCCTCAACCCTATCCCTAAAGCCTCAAACCTCAACCATTAAAATTTCGGCCCTAAACCCTATCCCTAATCTCTCAACCCTTGAAACTATACTTAAACCCTAATCCCTCAACCCCTAATCCTTAAACCCTAATCCCTCAAACTTTAAACCCGAATCCCTCAACCCTTAAACCCTAAACCCTCAACCCCTCATCCCTCAAACCTTAAACCCCCAATCCTTAAACCATCAACCCTTAAAGCCTCATCCCTTAAACCATCAAACCTAATTAACCCTCAACCCTTAACCCTTAAATCCTCAACGCTCAACCCTAATCCCTTAACCCTTAACCCTTAAACCCTTAAACCTTAACCCTTAAACCCTAAACCCTACACCCTACAACCTCAACTCTCAACCCTATACTTAAGCCCTAATCCATCAACCAAATATCTTAAACCTTAATGGACCTATACCCTATATACTTAACCTTGGACACTCAACCTTGAACATTATCCCACAACCCTCAAACCTTTGTTAGAATAAGAAAGGATGAATAACCCAAAAAACTAGTGCAAATAAATATATATGAAACTGCGAAAGAAAATGACACAAGATCAAAATAGAAATATAGAGTTAGTCTCCACGAGAGTAATGCAAATACTATATAAGAAAAATAACATTATGAGAATGCAAAAGAAAAGATATATTCAGCTTGAGAATTGAGATTACAAAGGAAATGCCTTGGTTATATAGGCCAAGGAGAGAGATAGATGCAACTAGATTATGACATGTGTTGGCATCCTATGAGGTGTGACAACTCATGTCATTAAAGGTTCAACCACTTTATCCCTATGTAAAGCTAAGATAGTGTGAAGAGGACTTTAGTGGAGAACTAGTTAAGAATGAAATAGTTAGATAAAGTATCCCTTTCACACTAACAAGGTGAGTATAAATAGACTATGAGAGAGGGGAGAGGTGGAAAATACGACCAATGGGAAGAGCCCACTAAAATAGCCTAATATAGGCAAGTCTAACTCCCATAGAAGATGGTGACACCTTGCACCCACTCAAACTAATACTCACATAATATAACCTAAGCAAGCTTAATTAAAGTGTAGGAAAACCTAGGAATATAAGAAAATAAATAACCCAACTAGGAAAATAAAAACCTACAATAACAACCCCCTTAAGCACAACTTAGATGGATGTAAAAGAAGATGGGTCCTGACAAATGAGGCTATGTTAGGTACCCATGTACAAATACAATGCAAAAAAATCTCTCACAACTGAAGAAAACCCAGTGGGACAAAACTCCTCCCCAAAAGAGAGATGAAAAAAGAAAAAGGAATAAGTAGCCCCCCCATGGATGACACCAACCACACCCCAATAAAAGTTTACAAATGAATGAACATTATCTTAGTGAAGGGTTTGGTGAAGATGTTTGCAGTCTGATGTGATGTCAGACAGTACTTGAGATCAATGATCTCACTGTGAATCAACTGTCGAATGTAGTGCATATGGATCTTGATTTGCTTGGTTCACTGATGATGGACCGGATTACAAGAGATCTGGATTGCACTTCGGTTGTCACAATGGATGACTGTGGGCTTCTGGAAGGGAATGCCAAAATCAATGAGAATTTTTTGAAGCTAGATGGCCTCACTAGCAACATTAATTGCTCCTCAATACTCAGCCTTTGTAGATGAAAGATCAATAGCAGACTGCTTCTTGCTCAACCAACAAACTAGACTAGAACCAAGGGAGAAGCAATACCCTGAAGTAGACTTGCAATCTTGAGAATCACCTACCCAATCTGAATCTGTGTCCCACCAAGTCAAAATCCACGTCCGCTGAATAATGAATCCCATAATTGTGAGTACCCTTGATTTAGTGAAGAATCCCCTTAGCTACTTTATAGTGAAGCTCATGTGGCTCCTGCATGAATCAAGAGACCATGCCTACTGTATATGAAATTTTGGGCCTCGTATGACTCAGATAGACGAGACTACCAACAATTTATCGATACAGAGTGCCATCAACTAAGGGTGAAGAACACTTAGCCTCAAGTTTCACCCTTGACAAAAATGGAGTTGGTGTAGGCTTAAAATCAGCCATGTGAAACCTCTAGAGCATGTCAAGTGCGTACTTAGACTGTGCAAGAGTGATTTTTGAGGAAGATTGAGTAATCTCAATCCCTAAGAAGTAGTGCAACAAGCCTAAGTCTGACATCAAAAACTAATCATGAAGGGTAGTTTTCACTACCTAAATGGTGGATGAGTGACTCCATGTGATCAACAAGTCATCAACATAGAGAACCAAGAAGGTGTGAGTATCATCCTACTACAATATGTAGACATTAGGATGAAAATGGCATCAAGTGAATCCCACTATCAGATGGAAGGAGTCCATCTTGGCATACCAAGCCTGAGGGGCCTATTTGAGGCCATAGAGAGACTTCTGAAGATGACACACAAGTGAAGAATATTGAATGAACCCCTGTGGATACTCCATGTATATCTCCTCCTAAAGATCACCATGAAGAAAAGCACTCTTTACATCCATTTGATGAACATCCCATCTATGTGTTGCAACTATGGAAAGAACAAGTCAGATGGTATTCATTTTGGCGACTGGTACAAAAGTCTCAGAGTAGTCAATCCCTGGAACTTGGGACAATCCTTTGGCAACCAAGCGAGCCTTATGCTTGTCAACCGACCCATCTACTATATATTTTGTTTGATAGATCCACTTGCATTGAACAAGTTCCTTCTCTTAGGAAGTGGGAAAAGATCCCAATATTCTTCTCCAAGGAACTGAAATCTTCTTGCATGGCTGGATCTCACTTGGGGACACTAGAAGCTTTCCAAATTTTCTATGGATTAGAAGCTGAAGCAAGAAAGGCATGTGGAGAATCTTGAAATTGTGACCTGTTTCTCCTATGATATGATGGATCCCCTACCCAATAACCTACTGACAACAAAGTATGATGAGCCCAAAGAGGCCCTATGGCTAGAGACGGAGGAGAATCTGGAGGAGAATCATCATCCTCTGAAGATGAACTATGTGCATCCTTATGATCACTATCATCATATGAAGTGGAGGAAGAAGACTCCTCATCATGATATGAAGTGTTATGAACCTCTAAAGAAATATCATCATGATACAAGGACTCCAAGCTGATGGTGGTAGGAGAAGTGTTGAGAGAAGGACTGGAAGTACTCTACGCAAATTGAACACTCCTTTCAATGAACAACTCATGTGTGGTAGGATGAAGAAGCCTATAGCCTTTGGCATCATCTGGGTAACCAACAAATACACAAGAATTAATTTGCGGATACATAGCCTTACATTTCTCTATTGGAATGTGATCCCATGCATTAGATCCAAACACTCAAAAATGCTTAACTGACAGTTTTTGACCAGTCCAAGCTTGAAAAGGAGTTACCCCCTTCACAAATTTGTGGGGAACACGGTTTTGGATATAACATGCACAGTTAATGGCTTCTGCCCAGAAAGGTGGTGCCAAATACTTCGAGTGAGTCATACAATTAGCCATCTCTTTCAAGGACCAATTCTTTCATTCTGCAACTTTATTCTGCTAAGGACTGTATGCTGCAAATCAATGCCCTCTGAAGCACAATACTACACACATTTGTGGTGGACATATTAGCCCCCATTATCTGTATGCAAAAATTTGATAGATTTTCTAGTTTATTTCTCTACAAAAGCCCTATACTCCAAGAATAAATCGAAGACTTCAGACTTTTGCTTGAGAAAGTACACAATGGTGTACCTGGAGAAATCATCAATGAATGTAAAAACATATCGAGTTTTACTGAAAGATGGTTACGGAAATGGCCTTGCCAAATCACTATGTACCAAGTCCAAAAGATGTGAGGCTCTCCAAGATTTTCCTTGATCAAAATTATCTACAAAATGTTTTCCAAGAATGTAACCATGAAAAACACCTTTAGAAAAGCTAACTGTAGGCAATCTTGTAACCATATCTTGTTTGCTGAGCTGTTGCAAATAACGATAGTTCAAGTGTCCAAAAAATTGATGCCATAAATTACTCACATCATCTGAATGAGTGATTAGAACAATCAAGGAGGGATCGGGAACAAAGTGAGAGAACAAATAAAGTCGAGATTGATGATCCACTCTCCCAACTACAACTGTAGAATCATTTTGCATCTCTCGAATCATCACTGAATCAGGAGTAAACTCAACTCTCTTACCTGTACATGTGTGAGTGAATTGATAGATAGATAGGAGATTAGTTGATAATGAGGGAACACAAATAACATCCTAAAATGTGCCATCCCCCATATCAATAGACCCTCTCCCATGTACCTCAAATGGAGTGACATCACCCATCAAAATGGAAGACATAGAACATGGCTCCATAGATTCAATTTCATCTTTAGTTGAAGTCATGTGGTGTGAAGCACCTGAATCAAGAACCCATGCGGATGGTGGAGAAGCAACAACTACAAGGGCCTTTCCCTTTCCTTTCCCATTATAGTTGTCTTTGGCCTTGTGAGAACCCTCCTCTAAACTCTGTTTTATGGAATCAAGAACACTAAGATTATTCTTCTCAAGAATGTGTGTCAAATGATCCACTTGTTTCTTCAAACACTTGTGCTCATCATGACTGAGTTTCTTACAATAGGCACATTTGACCTTCTCTTTCTTAGGCTTTTCACCCTTAGAAGATTGGGTCTCATTGGTTGCTTTTGAAGCAACTAGAATCTGATCCTTTTTCCCCTTATTGTCACTACTTTGTCCTTTTTGTTCTTTTGTACCTTGGTTGACAGTTAGGGCATGTGACTCAGAGGATTTAAGAGTGCCCATCTGGATTAGCTTATCTTGTTCCCATGTGAGAAAGATAACAAAATCATCCAAAGATGGCATAGTGAACTGTGTCCCAAGTGCACCCTTAGTAGCATAGAAGGTAGAAACAAAGACAAAATATTATGAACTTGGTTTAGAGAGAATACTAAGAATCAGATGTTCATATTTCTTATCAATACCACATTATTTTAACTGCAGTCTTAGTGATTTTAATTTTGTGAAAAAATCTTGAACTATGTTGAAATTGCTTGGACTTAAACTAATTAGTTCATTTTCCAACATATGACCCCTAATTGAATCTTGTGTGACAAATAGTATTTCTATCTTTGTCTATATTTCATTTGGTGAATTCAAACACTCAATGTGGAATAGTAAATCAGGAGAAATAGAAAAAAAAAATGTTCCATAGGCCTCATAACATTTGTTAAACCACTTAGTCTTATCTTCATCTTTAGCAATTTATGTTGCAAGTCCCATTGTTATCCTATGTAATCCAGCTTTTCTTAAGTAGATTTCCATGCATGATTTCCACTCAAATTAGTTGTAAGGAGTTAATATGGGTACTGTTGTTTGATCCATAATGAAGAAATGTAGAAAAGAGATGCTGAAAAGAAGAGAACATATGTCAGCCTCCTAAAATTATTTCAATAACTAAGCCTTTACAACCACGATTCAAAGATTGGACATCTAACCTGAATAGCCATTTTAACCATCATGAAGGTACATTTAAATTGTCAACCCAGGGACATGAACTTGAAATGGGTCAGCACAGTATGTGCATTAGGAACTTCAAAGTAGTATCTTCATTCTACAACTAAGAGAGACTTAATATTGAAAGTAAATTGCATGGAAAGAAAATAAGCAAATTTTGAACACTACTCAACAATAAAACTCAAACTAAACATGCATAACAAAAATGAAAATCTGAGCAGCAAACAGGAACAGTCATATAATGGAATTCTAGTGGTTGAAGGAACAATCAGTGCCAAATTCTTAGCTAAGGACTAAACAAAAGCTAATAACTAAACTAAAGGAACACATTACTCACCAAGTGGGCCCCCTTGGATGAGTATCCTCTAAGACCAATGCAAACTCAGATACTCAACTCAAAATCTTATTTCATTCATTGGAAAGTGAAAATACAAAAGAGCGTGTTTAATTATCAGATTGTACAGTAGCTTGGCGATCAAATCCCCAAAGAAGGAGGATCCGACCTTATTTATCAACTAAACAGGGCAATCAACTCCCACTAACTAAGAGAATGCCACTTAGGGAAAGTAGAGAAGAGAGTGGAAGAGAGGTTACACATGCAGGGGAATCCATTCATACATGCAAGTCCAAACGTGGACTCGACCAATACAGTAATGCCCGCATTACTTCAATGTCATTAAAGATAGACATAAGGCGGTTACATGCGGCTGACATGGGAATCTCCTGTCATCATCCTTAGTTGATCTTCATGCGTTTCCTCTGTGTGACCAGCTGGTGGCTGCATTTCTCAATTTAGCATTCTCAATCATGCCTGCATGGCAATGTCAGTACGCATAATAATTGCATAGCTATAGCCACCTTTAAAGAACATTATTAACCACATGCAATATTAATATAGATAGTCCACATAATATGTTAATATCATTAAACTTGGTAGAAATGGAATTAAACCCAATTGCCTTATGGTTTGAGAGAAACTATATAAAAGTATCAACATGCAATATCAAAGTCCATGGTAACTTCAACAAATAGACTATAGATTCTACCCATAACTACCCCAAAAACTAGACTCATCACTCCCCCCAACCTAACGTTTTGTTGGTCCTCCAATAGGGGAAGAGTAATGCTTCTGCTTGGTTAAGGCTCTAAAATTTGCAACTGATAACTGTCCAATATCAATATCTGATGTGGGCGAATCAAGGTCCTAGTAGAATCCTCCCAACTTGTCAAGTCTCCTCAATCTTTGATGTTCCTTAGCAACGTCATATCTGTAGAACCTAAAATTTGGTATAGGCCACATGAGGATAGGTGGCTGAAAATTCAGGGGAAGCCAGTCTTGCCTCTTTGCTCTACCAATCTAAATGTACCTTTCAACTCTTTTTATTGCAGCAACATAGTTGTGGATGGAATGTGGTCTAGCTTGCTTCAGCTCATCAGTTAATGTGTTCCATCTCTGGGATAAGTATCCTCTCATACTGTCCTCTTTCACTGATGTTTTCACCTCATACTCACTGTAAACTACCTCAATCCGAGGCATAATCCTGTTACCATAGCTCGGTTTGAAAAGCATTCTATTCTATTCTATGTAAATTCCTTTAGGCTTCCTTGATTCAGCTCTGATGGCTAGGGGAATATTGGACTCCTTCCTCTTATAAGCATTATATTGTTCACCCCAACTAATCTCATTTTGTACCCAAGACATGAATACTCTCAATTGGATGTCTCCCACATAAAGCATTGGGTTCTAGTCTTGGTCTTTAGTTACAACAAAGTTGTGTAAATAAGATTCACATAATAAATTTTTCATCTTAGGGGAGGCAATTCTATAAGCATTGAAAAATTCAGTAGGAGTTTCAATGGAGGGGTTCAAACTTGATATAATTCTTGTCAACTTAAAGGAGATACTTCTCTTTTAGGTGCAGAGCATAAACCCTTGGAGGGGTTCTGCATTCCAGGATTTGTGGCACCAAGGTTGCAATGTCGCTCATTCTCTCCTTCAAAAAGACAATCTCTTCATTCTTTTCCTGAATAATCTCATCCCTCTCTTGGATTTCCTTTTTCAATATTTTCTTTTCCTCTTTCCATTCCTCCTCTCTTCTTTGTATCTCTTTCCATAGATTCAAAATTGTTGTAGGCACTGAAAAATCAGGAGGGTTATGGATTCCTACCAAGATTTTTTTGGATGGTTTCTCCCCATATAGAACTAGTTGCATAGATTCAGGATGTCCCACCGGTTCAGGTTGTAGAGGTACAATTTCTCTTTCTTCCTCTTGCTGCAGGGCCTCTTCTTCTCATTCTTGCAGTTGCTGCAAAAAATCCTGATCTATTTCCTCATTTTGTTGTAGGAACTCTTGGTCTTGGTCTTGCTACAAGAACTCCTGACTTTCTTCATGTTCTTGAATCTCAACTTCTTCAACAAGGGCAACAAGATCTCCCAGGGTCATTTTTGCTGCTTGATCGAATATATTATCTTCTTCTACATTTTCTTGCTCCATTGGAGCTTCAGTGCTTTCACATGATGTCCTACCAAGCTCAGGGTTTTTCTGCAAAGGCATATCAATAGCTGATTTTTCTTTCTTGAGAGGGATCTTATGTTTTTCTTTGGTTGTAGGATGAATAGTGCCAACCTTTCTTTTCTTAGGACTTGGCACCTCTTTTTGCACAAGCTGTGTTTTTCCTTTCCTTGCTCTGACTTCCCTCTTTTGTTCCCTTGTTCTTATCATAGTTTCAACTGGAACATTATCATCATCAGAATCTGACGAAGAATTTTCTTTTTCATGCCCAATATTAGAGGAGCTAACATCTATAGTCTTTTCTTCAATAGGAGGATTCACACTAGGGTCAGCACCAGAGGTTGATGCACCAGGGGTGTCTTCAGCCAAGCTTAATTTTGTGCTAGACCTACGTGTCTGAGGTGAAAACCTAGGTTGTGATTGCTCAGGTCTAAATTGATCAAATTTTATAAAATCCTCCCAGGTCATTCTAGGTGTTGCATCATACAAAGATTTTACAACCAACAATTTAATAAGACAATGGTGGGAAACAAAGTTGTCCCTACCTTTTTGAGTTTTCATTTCCATGATGGAGAGAAGTTTTTACAAGACATTGGGCACATTCATCCTCCTCTCATGCCTCATATGACTCAGTAGTTTAAAATGTACCGAATGCAAGTTCGATAGTCGACCCTCACAAGTGATATATCTGATAATATGGATGGTTGCCTGCTTCCATGGCTCGTGTAGAGAATTCTTTTAGCACCCTGTTTGTCAATAGTGAGTGAAGGATCACCATGTATTATGAATATAGCTTTGGCTAGCATCTTTAGAAATAGGGTAAGGCTCGCCATCAGCTGGCAACCCTAAAACTTCTATAATTCGTTCCTCAGTTGCCATGACCTCTAGCCCTTTCACTATGGCCTTTCCATTTGAAAATGTCTGGGTGAATTCTAATGCAACACCTTCGTCAAAACCATCCAGTTTTAGGAAATAGTCCAACCAGCCATAATTTTGAAATTCGGCTAGGCACTGTGCATCTTGTAACAAAGCATTATGAACTAAGGGCTCATTTCGAATGAGTCCTCCTCCCATTATCTGTAATCAATCTGTTACTCTGCAAAAATTCCCTCTATAGCTCTTGTTTGTAAGCAAATTCCTTTTTGCTCACCTACTAGCTGAATTGTTAACTGAATTTTTCCTTTACTCTATTTTTAGAAATTACAATTTGCATTTCAAGATTATGATACGGTTAATAATGGCAAGAAATGCTAATAAAACAGAAGTTACGATGAAAGTAAATGGTGGTGACAGTTTAGTGTCACATCACATATGTGAGTCATCTTTTATTTAAAATTTCAAATCAGTTCAGCAAGATTTTTTGACACAAACAATCACAGACTGACATGTGGCAATATATTCACATCTTTCTTACTCCTCCCGCCAACCTAAATTTGGACATGTGTCCACACATGCAAGATGGCAACATCTATTTGATAGGGGGTTCATAAAAATTTATGTGAACGTCCATACTAATGTACAGTGATTAAATGTAACATTCTAAAAGAGAATTAAGAATGCAATTAATGTGCACATACTTGAATGTGTACAAACATGATTGTGTGAAGGATTCATTGCAATGAGTGTGGAGAAAGTACTGTTCACCTTTTTAAGAAATAAATAAGCAATTAATGATGATGAAGTGGAATGGTGTGAGGTGGAATGAAGTGATGGGAGAGAGAGAAAGGTGGTACAAATGGACGAATGGGCAGATGGGTAAAGAAATGGACTTCTACAAAAGTAGAAGTCTTTATTATGACAAGTACGTACCTTAATTAGCCAGAAGGATGGACACTAGGTCCACTGCCTTCGGTTGCAGGAACTCCTCAGCTGCAGGAATTGTGCTCAAGTGTTGCATGTTGGATGAACTGTTGTAGGAATTCTTCTTTGGAAGTTGGCCTGTTATACAATCTGAGACGATGCACACTGACGAGTAATTTGAATCTGACACAGTCAATGGTAGTGAGCTGCACAACTCCATTGGGAAAGACTTCAGAAAATTCATATGACCCTAGCCACCTTGTCTGTAATTTTCCTACATTATCCTGATACTGTGAATCATAAAGCAGCGCCCAACCACCTGGCTGAAATTTCTTCTCTTTAATAAATTTGTCATGCCATTTGACTCGTTGAATCTGCACAACTTCAGTATGGTGCAAGGCTATTTTCCCCATCTCATCTAATGCATTCAACTACATGATTCTTTCTTTTTGTGCCTAAAAAATTTCCATTCCCAACTCTACTGCAGTTTTGAGAGTCTTGTGCTCAAATTCGATGGGCATCATGGTTGTCTTCCCATACAGTAGCACAAATGGTGTGAAGCCTGTAGTTGTCTTTCAGGTGGTTCTGTAAGCCCAAACTGCTTCTGATAATATGTTTGGCCAATCCTTTTTGTGAATATCCACTATTTTTGTTAGGATGGCCTCAATCTCTCTATTTTTGACCTTAACTTGTCCATTTTCCTGAGGGTGATAAGGAGTAGACTTTCGGTGCTTGATATTATATTAATTAACTAGTGCTGCAACAAGTGTTGAGGTAAACTGAGCTCCTTGATCAGTTACTATTTCTCTGGGGACTCCATACCATGTGAAGATTTCTTCATAAAGAAATTCTGCAACTTTTTTGTCTCTGGCATGTTTCATGGCTTTGACTTCTACCCACTTAGTTACATAATTAGTGCATACCAAAATATAAGACTTACCATTTGATGGGGCATCAATGGATCCCATAAAATCCAATCCCCACTTGTCAAAGGCAGTGACTACTACTTGGGGATAAAGTGGCATCTCATCTGACTTTGTTGGTCTGCCCATTCTTTGGCATTTGTTACATTTTCATGTATATCCTATGTTCAAAATTTCTATTGTTGTCCTTTTGGTTGCAAAGTATCCTCCACATGGTTCATCATGGCATGCATATAGAATGTCATAGGTCTCATCTTCTCTCACACATCTTCTCATAACATGATCTAGTCCAATATAAAATAGGCATCCAACTATCCATGAAAAAGGGAAAGATTTTTCAATCAGCACCCTCTCTCTCTTTTGGAGAGAAGTGAGGAGGAACTCTCATGGTCACAAGTTAATTAGCTATATCTACATACCAGGGTGTCTGAACACTAATGGAGAATAGATGTTCATCAGGAAAGGAGTCATCTATGGGTTGACTGTCTGCTGATGTGGTCAACCTTGAAAGAAAATCTGCAACAACATTGGCCTTCCCTGGTTTATCCACAATAGTTATGTCAAACTCTTGCATCAACAACAACCATCTAGCTAACCTTCCTGAGATCAGGGGTTTATTCATGAGATATCTAATGGCTACATGATCAGTGTACACAAAGATCCGGTAGCCTATTATATAGTGCCTGAATTTGTTCAAGGCATAGATTACTGCCGTCATTTCTTTCTTTATTATTGTGTAATTTAGTTCAGCTCCCTACAATTTTTTGCTGACAAAATAAATGGCATTCTCAATGGCTCATTCTTTTTGTCCTAGGACTGCTCCTATGGCATAATCTAAGGCATCAGTATGGATTTGAAAATCGATTTCCCAATTCGGTCCCTTAAGCATAGGAGCATGAGTCATAGCTGTCTTTAAATCAAAAAATGCTTTATCATAGCTTTCTATCCAGTGGAACTCAACATCTTTAGTCAGGAGACTATACAATGGGGCTATTATCTTGCTAAAATATTTGATGAAACACCTATAATATCGTGCATGTCCCAAGAAACTCCTAACATCATTTTGTTTTGCAGGTATAGGCATATTAGTAATTACCTCAATTTTTGTAGGATCAACTTGAATTTTGTGGTGGGAAATGTTGTGGCCAATAACTACACCTTCCTGCATCATCATGAAGCACTTTTCACTGTTTAGAGATAGATTTTGGTCTTCACATCTCTGTAGGACTTTCATCAAATTTTCTAATGCTTCATCAAAATCAACACCATAGTTGGTAAAATCATCCATATAGATCTCCATGCAGTCAAGGGAGATGTTTGAAAATATGTTGATGATTGCTCTCTGAAAAGTTTCAGGTGTGTTGCATAACCCAAAGGGAAGTACTGAATAGGCATTTGTCCCCCATGGACATGTGAATGTTGTCTTCTCTTGGTCTTTTGGTGCAATTTGAACCTGATTGTAACCATTGAATCCATCAAGAAAAGAAAAGTATTGGTTGCCTGCAAGAGAGTCTAGAACTTGATCTACAAAAGGAAAGGGAAAATGGTCCTTCTTAGTAGCAGCATTGAGCTCTCTATAGTCAACAAAAATTCTCCATTTTCCTTCCTTCTTAGGTGCAATCACCAATGGAGACACCCACAGGCTATCTGAAATAGGGTAGATAAATCCTGCATCTAGTAACTTTTGTAGCTCTATTTTGACAATTTCCCTCAATGCAGGGTTGATTCTCCTTTGTGGTTGTCTTATAGGTGTACAATCATCTTTGATATATATCCTATGATTGTAGGGCTTTGGATCCAATCCCTTCATATCATGATAATCCCAAGCAAATGCTTTTTGATGGACTTCCAACAATTTTGCCAATGTCAACTGTTATCCCTCACTCAATTTACTGTTGATATTCAGATATCGCCCTTCAAACACCTATACTTGTGTGACTAAATCTATCATAGATAATTAATTAATACATGGTACCTTAAGTTCAAGTGGCAACATCGTGTGAAACATACCTGTTGCTGCAGGAAGTTTGTCCATTGGAAGAGTGGTTGCAGTAAGTCTATCTACAGAGACATTGGTTGCAGGAAGAGTGGCTACAGGAAGATCAACCAAAACTGACATAAGTGTTTGCACGAGGTCAACATAACCAAACACATGAGCGGGTGATGTCTTCTCTATCTGACAATGGTTTTGAATAATACTAGATAACACTTCATCTTCATCTTGAAGCTGTAGGAAAGGAATTCTTCCTAACATCATGAGTTGTGCCATAGAGTTAACTTCTTCATCCGCTTCACCAATATGTGACCATACAAAATTATCCATATCATGGGATGGCTGAGAAAGGGGATAAAGAACAAGATTTTTGGTGTTCCTGCCATCAGAAATGGTCATGTCACCTGACCGACATCCAATATAAATGTCTGCAGTTGCTAACCATGGCCTACCAAGGATAATGGGATATCTGCCAAATGTAGCTTTTGGAGAAAGAACCATGAAGTCCGCTGGATACTCCCAAGAATCAAGAATCACCACAATGTCCTCTACTATGCCACCAGGCTTAACAGTGGAACTATCGGCAAGCTGCAGGATAGTGGGTGTAGATCTCATGCTTGCAATGTTTAATTGTTGTAGGATGTCTTTAGTCATCACATTGTTCGCTACACCCAAGTCAATCAAAGCATTCTTTATGTTTATCTCGCTACATGAACTGTAGTTGGTTCCTTCTTTTTCCTACCTGGTTTCTTGAGGCATGCTTCTTTAATTTCCTTGCCATAAATAAGAACATCTTTATGGCCTGGAATAGGGGGATCTTGACACATATATGTTTTAGCTGATCTAGAATATCAAAACTAGTTTGCTCCTTGTCTTCTTTTTGTTTGGAAACTTCCAATCTCTGGGGGAATGGCGATTCTTGTGTTGTTTGCTTGACTGGAACTGGTTCAAGATTTTTAGGTGCGCAAGGCTGAATAGGATCAGTTAGAGATTATTCTTGCTCTTCGACAAGAAGCTTGGTGATAACAGGGGTGGAAGGAGCTGATAAGGTAGTTCCTGAATGCAGACATATGTCACTTAAACTCAAAAAAATATGCAAGAAATTTATTGGGATCAATAGAATATACAGGCTACTGTTGTGGTTTATTATTCGGGTTGGTTGTGGGTTGGGATGGTAACTGAGTAGGTTTGGATACATTTGCACTTGGATTAGTAGGAGGAGGCATAATAGTAGGTTGTTGGGGTTGAGAAGATGGCTACATGTAGCTGGTTATCTAGGTTGGCTATTGCTGGCCACCTCTCCATTAAGATGTTTGTGTTGGGGAATGAGACGGGTCATCTTAGAATGAAACATCTAAAAAAATAGTGCCTTAGTGACTTTAATTTCTTTAAATCACCTCAAAGACACAAAACCACTATGCCATAAAGCAGAAATAGGCATAGTTGTTTCCCCATTAATCCTTCTGAGAAATGTACATGCAGACAAACTAATGAACACATAGATTTACGTGAGGAAAACCGTTTCGGGTTTCAAAAACCCCACCCTCCAAAAGATCTAGCCATTGTATTATTCAGCGACAAACAGAGTTACAATATAATCTTAGGCTCATAGCCTTTATAGGAGTTACATCTTGTTTCATCTGGAGAAAACAGTCAACATCATAGATCTGAATCCTCGCACTGTTACAATGTCCTCACACGACATACAGTGCAGACACATTTCATGTCACCAACCCACTCGATCAGTCAGCCTTTTGGTTAGTACAACCTCATGGCCTCTCAGGTTCACATCTTCTCAGTTCTGTGTGTCTCAGTGTTCATGGTTACAATGCTTAGAGCATACCATTCGAACACACACGCTCTGGTCTTCTTGATATTATCTCACATCATGATCAACCTCTCTCTTCCTTGCTTATCCAACCAACAACCATCAGGGTAATTAATTACCCCTCTGAAAAGCTTCCACCATTCTCTGGAAACACCACCCTAAAGCATGCATTGAGCCGCCCAGCATTGAATTGGATTACAGAGACATACCAAAAAATTGCACTTTGTCAACACCTGTAATTAATCGCTACCAAAGAATAAAGCTTTCGGCCAATCAACATTGATTTACAACAGCGATGTAAAATCAACGAATAATATCGCGCCACGTGTCGTAATGCTATTCGTCCATCGCCTTGGTTGTCTCTCCAAATAGTTGGTTCAATTCAACATCCACAATAGACCAACCGTTGAAAACTACCCAGGCATTCAAATGACCTCCGAGCACTTTCTCTTCATATACCGCTTGCCATGGCCAAGACCCACCAAGACACGTGTACACCGCTAGTGCACTTTCAGGGAATCAGAAAAGCATCTATAATATTCCTGATAAGTTTCCCGAAACAACATGTGTTTGAAGCCGACACACCCCGCATGAGTCACTTAGGACCCACCACATGAGGCACAGGACTAGTGAATACCATTGATGAAGCGGCCAAGTGTCAACCGCTCAGGCAATTCCACTTGCTTCACAAGATTCTGTCGATACTCGTCACGACTAAGTGTGGAATAAAGCAAGCGTTATTGGATAAATCTCATTGCAACCGTAGATCAAGATTACCTTTAACAAGCATCAGTCCATCGACATAGCCTAGTGAAGAGTTCCACCGATCACTCTAAGTCACACAGATAGTTTTGCTATGGCCGCCACTGCCATCAGAATTTGAGTCACTTCCATCTGCCATCGACGTAGCCCGGTGAAGAGTTCCACCGATGACTCCAAGTCACACCAATACAATTTTATCGTTCTATCGTTGGGACTACCTATCAGGTTCCATCGATAGCCTCGAGTCACATCGATAGAAACAAACCACCAAAACTGAGCACTCATCTTGACAGAAGAAATTACACCAACCAAGCACTTCAGCTGGACTTCTATCTTTGTCAAGAGTTAGGAGACTTGCACCGATAGCTCAGGTTACACTGATCAATGGGTCAACGAGATTGAGGCACATATTTCCAAGAATCTCCCTCTTGACGAAGATCTTATTGACCATTCCAGAGCACCAACAACAAATCATATAGAAGCATAGACAACATCAACTTCAAAGGGCCAAAGCAGATCACCTCTATGAAAAAAATTCTCTAAAAACAAGACATAGCATCAGCTAGAACATTAACCAGAAAACTGACTGCAACCATCCAACTGATCAAAACCACATGACTGAAAATAGCGCCCATAGCTCATGCTATTCCATCCAATCTCACATACATTCAAGGTATACACATTAGTAAACTCATTCCAGTAGCACAACTAACCCATCAAGCACAGATACAAGCACCATGTGCCAACCAGTCAAAGAAGACCAAACACATACAGGTACTCCCACTACATGGGTAATGCCAAATCTGAAAGATCAATGACATAACAAGTCTAGAATTAATAACACATAGAAAATTTAAACATGTAGTACCACGGAAATATCCACAAAGATATGCACAACCTGCAGCCAACTACTACAAGAATCATTTCTCTCAGCAGTCTTCCATAGTTCTTCCAAGTTCCTCAAAACCCAACATAGGAAAGAGATAAAGAACCTCCAAGTTACCACTCAAAAACTTGAATGAAAAAAAAATCTCGGACCAAGTCTCAAACCAATGTAAAAAATAAGTCAGACTTCTAGGAAGACAACCAAGAACAAAGAGAGAAATGGTGCACAACATATACATGTAGAAGCTCCTTCTACATACACCTCTAAAATCCAACCGTCTCAAGTGTGATCTCCTTGACATCCCAAAGGAAAAGCCATAACAACACCCAATCATTCAAACTTAACAAATCATGGATGTAAGCCTCACAAAGAAGATCAAACTAGCCCATATAACTATCTCCTACCAGTACTCATCAAAAGATGATATAACACAGAAGCTCAAGGAGATATACTATGTTGTCCACCTTCCACTATGAATCTTCCAAAACCTTAAAAAAATAATTCAAGATCCATATCTTTGAAAGATAAAGCATAAAACACATCTGAAAGATATAATGGGAAAATATCTCTCAAATAAACTTCACCGCCGAGTAGACCAAGAGTGAAGAAGAAAATTCTCCTTCAAGATATACAAGCCACCATGACTCATCCAAGAGGAATGTCCTCATTGATCTATGTTGAACTCATGTCCAACCAAGGTGTAGGCTACTCGAACTTTCAACTATGATCAACACCTTTCTCAAAGGAATTTCAGCCTGACCTTATTCTCCATGTACCCATGAACACCTGCAACTGATCATCTCAAGCTAAACTCCAATATGCACTACTGCACTATTAATAATATATCAAGCATATGACCAATGTACTCAAACCACAAAGAATTACCAGACCATTGTCAAAGCTCCAAAAATTGAAACAGGAACTTATCATGAAATCATGATCTACACATCCCCCTTAGGTGATACCATGCTTCAAGTGAAAAAACTATGGTCTCAAGAGCAATGCAATATGCCAAAAATCTAATGCTCAAGCAAGAGTATACATGAAATCAAGAAAAAGAACTCTAAACCAACATCACTTGTTAAGCACCTCTAACATCTCAGCCAAAGACTCCAAACATCCTCCATGGTTCCAAGATGTTGCACATCCTCAAATAGTGTCCATGCAAATGTGAAAGAACCCTTCTACAACAACAAGATCTAAGAGTCCCTCCTAGTAATATCTACAACACTAAAGAAGATCACTCACCACCAAGTGATGGATCCACAATCACTGCTAAAGCTCCCACTGAACCGTGATACCGAGCTTTCCAAGCATCATGACCAAACATCTTCTGATCTGAAAATCCTCCAGGTACAATTGACAACATGTCCATTTGACAACAATGCCAAACAACACCAAGATCTCCAAACCACTTAGACCACACCATCACTGTCAAAATATTACACTAACCAGTGTACCCAAGCCTTCCATGACATCATGATACACAAGCTATAGGTCCCCATAATCGACTATTCAGGTACTCAATGCTATCCTTCCTCTCATCTCAAAGCAGCCACACCAATGCACAAGTGACCATAGACAAGGCCAGCTAATAGATCTGCATCAACACTGAAACAACCTTGTGGATATTGACAGTCCACTTCCGAGTTGTCCCATAGAAAACATGTAGATAAAGATAGCCCACAACATGCTCAACCTGTAGATCCAATCAAAAAGGCCTGCAAATCTATCATCGCACTAGAAAATGCAAAACTGAGATCTCAAAGAGAACAACAATGTAGACAAACTTGACTCAAACACCAGATGAAAACCAAATCTGATTTGCCAATCATGTCCACAACTCAAGCACCATAGTCTAGAAAACCAACAAGCAACACCACAAGAATGTTGAGTGAAAAATCACATACCAACACTCCCATGTAGAGAACACAACACACCTCCTCAAACCATGTCGAACTGCAACTATCTCATCTAGTCACACCCTAAAAGCCAGGGTCTAGGAAATAGCTTAACAACAGCTCCACATAACCACAAGTTTTCCTTGACCGTACAAAACCTACAAAACCACCATGTTTCCAAAAACCCCATGCACATCTATATCCACTGCACATCTGGATGACTTGAGCCTAGACATAACCATCATGGTTAACCAAAACAATGAAAAGATAACATGAATATGCATCATAGAATTTTTAGGAAAATCTATAGAAAACCTTCAGAGCCAAAGAACATGAAACTGAAACATGCTAGTACAAGATACATGTAATATATGAACTCTAGGCCCATTTCAGACCAATTCCAAAACCACACTCATGCACAAGCATACGAGAGAGCCAGACTATTCAGAAGTTTTGAGACCACCCAAGATCAACTTCGTAGCCTCCATGCAATCAGGGTGATAGAGAACAATGCCTTCAATGCCAAGTAAGAACACCCAACATAAGCACAATACTCCATGGTTGAATAACAACCCAAGCATCTCCATACCACTGGGGAGCCCCTCACACAGATACCCAGTATGAACCATGCTCTGCTGCATTACAACCATAAGCATAAACTCACACCCCTTGCATCAGGATCATTCATTGCCAAACATGAGCCTCAAACCACATCATCACAATATGATCAACTCCAATTTCTCCATCTTCAATGTCTTTCACACTACGTGTTGTCTCAAAAGAGCAAGAAATTTCACTCATCAAAGGATCAAACATCAACCGATTCCCCCATATTTCCTGAAGCTTGACACACTAAGAAATCTTTACAGAAGGAATCCACATAACTAAAACACCAAGAACTCTTGCATGCAACAACATGCAACAACATGCAAGACACATGCGAGTCCATGCAAGTACACACAACAACCATGCAACTCACAAACTTGCACATGCAAGCATAAGAAAATCCTGAAAGAAGGCTCTGATATGACTTGTTGGTATCATGAAAAAACCTTGACCTCCCTTAACCAGCTCGGATACCACTTGTTGGGGAATGAGACAGGTCATCATAGAATGAAAGATCTAAAACAATAGTGCCTTAGTGACTTTTATTTATTCAAATCACCTCAAAGACACAAGACCACTATGCCATAAAGCGAAAACAAGCACATTTGTTTCCCCATTAATCCTTCTGAGAAAAGTACATGCAGACAAATAACATATTCAACACATACACAAATTCAAAACACATAATCTAATAACATGGAAGACAAACTAATGAACACACATATTTACGTGGGGAAAACCCTTTCGGGTAAAAATAACCCCACCCTCCAAAAGATCCAGCCATTTTATTATTCAACAACAAACAAAGTTACAATAGAATCTCAAGCTCATAGCCTTTATAGGAATTACATCTTGTTTCATCTGGAGAAAACAAACAACATCATAGATCTGAATCCTCACACTTTTACAATGTCCTCATAGGACATATAGTGTAGATACATTTCATGTCACCAACCCATTTGATCAGTCATCCTTTCGTCCAGTACAGCCTCACGACCTCTCAGGTTCACATCTTCTTAGTTTTGTGTGTCTCAGTGTTCACATTTACAATGCTCAAAGTATACCGCTTGAACACACACGCTCTTCTCTGCTTGATCTTATCTCACATCATGATCAACCTCTCTCTTCCTTGCCTATCCAACCAACAATCATCAGGGTAATTAATTACCCCACTAACAAGCTTCCACCATTCTCTGGCAACACTGCCCTGCAGCATGCATCAAGCTGCCCAATATTGAATTGGATTACAGAGACATACCAAAAATGTGCACTCTATCAACACCTGCAATTAATCGCTACCAAAGAATAAAGCTTCTGACCATTCAACGTCAATTTACAACAACAATGTAAAATCAACGAATAATATCATGCCATGTGTTGTAACGCTATTCGAACATCGCCTTGGTTGTCACTCCAAACAGTCTGTTCGGTTTAACATCCACAACAGACCAATTGTTAAAAACTACCCATGCATTCAAATGGCCTCCAAAAACTTTCCCTTGATATACCGATTGTCGTGGCCAGGACCCACCAAGACACGCGTACACTGCTAGTGCACTTTCGGGGAATCATAAAACTATCTACAATATTCCTGATAAGTTTCCTCGAAATAGCGACACGTGTTCGAAGCCAACACACCCTGCATGAGTCACTCGGGACCCACCACATGAGCCACATGACTAGTGAACATCGTTGATCAAGCTACCAAGTGTCAACCACTCAGGCAATTCTGCTCGCTTCACAAGATTTCGTCGGTACTCACCACAACTGAGCGCAGAATAAAGCGAGCGTCGTTGGATTAATCTCGTCGCAACCGTAGATCAAGATTACCTTTAACAAGCATCGGTCCATCAGCGTAGCCTGGTGAAGAGTTCCACCGATGAATCCAAGTCGCACCGATACTTCTGCTATGGTCCCCACTGTCATCGAAATCCGAGTCACTTCCATCTACCATCGGTCCATCGACGTAGCCCGGTGAAGAGTTCCATTGACGACTCCAAGTCACACCGATACAATTTTATCATTCTATTGTTGGGACTACCAATTAGGTTCCACCGATAGCCCCAAGTCACACCGATAGAAACAAACTGCCAACACTGAGCACTCATCCCGAAAGAACAAGCTACACCGAACAAGCGCTTTGGCCAGACTTTTATCTTCACTAAGAGTTAGGAGACTTGCGCCAACAACTAAGGTTACAACAATGAATGGGTCAGCGAGATTAAGGCAGATATTTCCAAGAGTTTTTTGCTAGTTTCCTAGAAGTGGTTGCCAAGGTCCTTGAAACTGCTGCCAATTCCCCTAAGGTTGCTGCCACTAAGGTGAGGAATTTTGATAATTTGACCAAGCATTTGGAGCGTTACTCTAAGATTGCGGTGGATATCCTCCGTAGTTGAATGGATAGGGAGTTGCCATTGATTACTAGATGAATAAGAATTAAAATATGGCCCAACAAAAGATAGTGGATCTAGTGGCATACCTTGTCTTGAAGCCCATGGCCTTTTCTATGCAACAAAGTAGACTTGGTCTTCCTCAGTCTGAATTGTTTTGAACTCAGGTGGAATCTACTTGTTGTCAATGTTAGCTATCACCTTGCATCTGCAGTCTTTCTTCTTCTATCTACAATGAGGGCAATATTCTATCAGCATTGCCTCTACCTCCTCATGTTTCTTCTTAGCTTGAAGTGTATCTAGCTAAGTAGCTAGATTGTTGATTATATCCTACTTGAAATCTGCCAGCAAATCAATAATCTCCATTCTTAAGACTTCACTGGTGGATGACTTACCCATAAAGGATTGGTAGGCTCTTCCTTTGTTTGAAGCTGCCCTAGAATAGTTTTGGCATAACTTCTTGATATCCTCCCAAGGGACTTGAGTGATATCTCATCCTACCATCAAGTCTAAGGTATTAATGCAACTTTCACTAATTCCTCTCAAGAAAAGAAACTTTTGTGAGTCTTCTTTGAGCATATGATGTGGATATTTCTACATAAAGAAAAATATTGAAATGAAATCCTCCAAGCTCTCATCTTCCTTTTGCCACGTTCTAAAAATTTCACCTCCTCTCATATCATTACCCCTGCAATACTCCTTATATTTTTCAAGGAACTTTGTCTTCTTATCTTCCCAAGTCGCCACAGTGTTTCATCCAAGGCCCATAAACCATCTCAATGCAGCTTCTTTCAAGGTTGTAGGAAATAGCTTAAGTCTATGGGCATCAGTGGTATAGTCATAGCTTCTACTGAGTATATCAAACTCAAACAAGAATGTATTAGGATCTTCTGTGACAAGTCCATAGAATTTAAGAAAGAGTGAAGCAGGGATATTTTTGAGGTTATCTACTTCATTGTGTTGAACAATGGGAAAAGGAAAAGCTGGTTGGTTCTGCCTGTTAGGCCTATTTCCATTTGCATCATCCATGCCTTCTTGATTAAATTCCAGAATAAAGGGTTCCTCAACTAGATTTTGATCTTCAAGGGAAACTTCAGAACTGGTCAAGTCAGGGAATATATCAGCAAAGGGGTGTGGCTCTTCTTCTTCCTCATTTCTGGGCAGATTTGGAAGTTCTACTAGCTAAAATGGCTCTGAATTATTAAGAAGGAATCTCCCATAGGCATCTCTTCTTCTTCTATGCATGCAGTATCAACTCGGTATCAACCAACTCACACAAAGAATGAATGGGGAAAAATAGTGGAACATAACTTCTAACACTAAGAGCAAATTCTAAAAATACTTTAGCAAAAAAACTATCAATGACTCAAAGGACTCCCTAGTTTGACACCATCCCCGACAACGATGCCAAAAATGTCGACCTCCTACAATGATTTCAATAACTAAGTCTTTACAACCACGATTCAGAAATTGGACATCTAACCTGAATAGCCATTTTAACCATCATGAAGGTACATTTAAATTGTCAACCCAGGGACCTGAACTTGAAATGGGTCAGCACATTATGTGCACTAGGAGCTTCAAAGTAGTCATATTCATTCTACAACTAAGAGAGACTTAATACTGAAAGTAAATTGCATGGAAAGAAATAAAGCAAATGTTGAACACTACTCAGCAATAAAACTCAAACTGAACATGCATAACATAAATGAAAATCTGAGCAACAAATAGGAAACTACTCTACCTGCTTTGGCTGTAGGAATAGTCATAGAATGGAATTCTAGTGGCTGTAGGAACAGTCGGTGCCAGATTCTTAGCTAAGGACTAAACAAAAGCTAATACTAATCTAACTAAACTAAAGGAACACATTACTCACCAAGTGGGCCCCCTTGGACGAGTATCCTCTAAGACTAATGCAATCTCAGACACTCAACTCAGAATCTTATTTCATTCATTGGAAAGTGAAAATACAAAAGAGTATATTTGATTATCGGATTGTGTAATAGCTTGGTGATCAACTCCCTAAAGAAGGAGGATCTAACCTTATTTATCAACTAAACAGGGCAGTCAACTCCCACTAACTCAGAGGATGCCACTTAGGGAAATCTGAGAAGAGAGTGGAAGAGCGGTTACACATGCAAGGGAATCTATTCGGACATGCAAGTCTAAACGTGGACTTGACCACTGTAGTAACGCCCACATTGCTTCAATGTTATTAAAGATCGGCATAAGGTGGTTACATGCGACTAACATGGGAATCTCTCGTCGTCATCCTTAGTTGACTTTCATGCGTTTCCTTTGTGTGACTAGCTGGCAGTTGCGTTTCTCAATTTAGCATTCTCAATCATGTCTACATGGCAATGGTAGTACGCATAATAATTGCATAGCTATAACCACCTTTAAAGAACATTCATTTACCGCATGCAAGATTAATATAGATAGTCCACATAATAGGTTAATATCATTAAACTTGGCAGAAATGGAATTAAATCCAATTGTCTTATGGTTTGAGAGAAACTATATAAAATTATCAGCATGCAATATCAAAGTCCATGGTAACTCCAACAAATAGACTATATCCATTACTAGACCAACAACTAGACACATTAACATACACAAGACAACCCCCCATTTTAACTCAAAGAAAGAAACCCCCCAATAAAATATAATTTGGCACTTTATAATTAGTTCATTTATAACTTCCATTAGCAATAATACTTAGTGGTCTTGATCTCAATGCTTTACAAAATTCTCACAAATTGGGTGTATGTTGAAAGTATAACATTGGAGCTAATCCTAGTGAAACTAACAACACCACTGCGATCTACTCAAAATATCATACACTTTCAAAAAAAGAATCACCTCAATCTGAGATCGTATGATAAATTTATGAGTCTTTGAAGTTCCCAAAATGAGAATTATGCAGTGTCACGGGTGAGAATCTGCAATTTATAAAAAATCACTACATCAAAACCAAATAATGCCTACACTAGTGTGAAGAGCACGAGAAAACAGCCCAAATTTTAAAAAAAATCTTGAGAAACAGATCTAGTATGAGTGAGAACGAAGCGTTTGAAAACTGCCTTCAAATCTGCAACTATCAATAGAGGGGGGGTCTACTGAAACATTCTAATTTAGTTTCTACAGAATATATAACCTACATGCAAAAAATAGCAATGACCCAGATGGTTTTTTTTTCCTTCAAACAAAACCCAGATGGCGGATTTTCTTTAAATTGTACAAAAAATGCGGATCTATTGTAAAATAATGCTCCCAACAATTAAAAAATGACCCTAGAAATGAAAATAACGGCTTGTAAAGTCTCAGTCAGCTACCTAAGTCAAGAAAAGGCATGCTAAAACCTGCAATTTTAACAAGATCTTTATAAATCCTTTCAGATTCTTCAAATCGTTCGAAAACGTAAGAGAAGAGCATACAAGATTTTGAAGAAAATTGCAACAAAGCTTATTAGCCACCCAAAAAACTCTCATATAAGGAGACTACAATCTATGTTGCACTAGAACTTCTCTGATACCATGTTAGAATCTAAAAAGATGAATAACCCAAAAAGCTAGTGCAAATAAATAGATATGAAACTGTGAAAGCAAATGACACAAGATCAAAATAGCAACACAGAGTTAGTCTCCCTAAGAGTAATGCAAATGCTCAAAAAGAAAAATAGCGTTATGAGAATTCAAAAGAAAAGATATATTCAGCTTGAGAATTGAAATTACAAAGGAAATGCCTTGGTTATATAGGCCAAGGAGAGAGATAGATGCAACCAGATTATGACAAGTGTTGGCATCCTATGAGGTGTGACAAATCATGTCATTAAAGGCTCAACCACCTTATCCCTATGTAAAGTTAAGCTAGTGTGAAGAGTACTTTAGTGGAGAACTAGTTAATAATGAACTAGTTAGATAAAGTACCCCTTTCACAATAACAAGGTGAGTATAAATACACCATGAGAGTGGGGGGAGGTGGAAAATATTACCAATGGGAAGAGCCCACTACAATAGCCTAAGATAGGCAAGTGTAACTCCCATGGAAGATGTCAACACCTTGCACCCACTCACACTAATACTCACATAATATAACCTAAGCAAGCTTAATTAAAGTGTAGGAAAAACCTAGAAATATAGGAAAATAAATAACCCAACTAGGAAAATAAAAACCTACACTAACAACCTCTACCCTATACCCTATATCATCAACCCTATAGTTATGCCCTAAATCCTCAACCCTCATCCATATGCCTTATACCCTCAACCTTAAACCTTGAACCCTATACCTTAGACACTCAACCTTGAACATTATCCATCAATTGTAAACCCGCAACCCTCAACCCTATACTCCCAACCATATATTAATCCCTAATCCCTCAATCCTCAACCCTATACCT
This sequence comes from Sequoiadendron giganteum, assembly GCA_007115665.2. Classification (NCBI taxonomy): domain Eukaryota; kingdom Viridiplantae; phylum Streptophyta; class Pinopsida; order Cupressales; family Cupressaceae; genus Sequoiadendron; species Sequoiadendron giganteum. The sequence goes on from CM021108.1 coordinate 631,013,833, forward strand.
TAAACCCTGAACCCTACACCCATTAATCCTCATCCCTATACCCTATAACCTCACCCTTATACCCTAAAACCCGAATAATGACCCTCAAACCTATACTTAAAACCTAAACCATACACTCTCAACCCTTCACCCTATGACTTATACCCTCAATCCATATCATAAACCCTAAACCCAATATCCTAAACCCTAATCCCTATACCTTGCACACTTAATCTTATACACTCAACAAGCTAAATATTTTCCCTTATCTATTAACCTTTAACCCTCAATCCTCTATGGTCTACCGTCTACCCTCAACCTATTACTTAAGCCCTAATCCCTCAACCCTCAACCCTATACCTTAAACCCTAAACCCAAAACCCTTACATCGATACATACACGCATACATACATACATACAAGCATACATACATACATACAAGCATACACACATACATACATTCATTCATACATACATACATACATACATACATACATACATACATACATGCATGCATGCATGCATGCATGCATACATACATACGTACATAAAGGCATACATACACACATACAAATATATATGCAAACATACATACATCAAACATACATTAACAAACTTGCACATATACAATTCCAAGTGAGACATAATGTGAGCATGTTATATTGTGCTCGTGTTATGTCAAGCTTGAGAAACACACAACAAAATTTTACAAAAGGGAGCAAAATACAAAACAAGACATAACACGAGCATGTTATAATGCGCTCGCGTTATATCTTGATTTGGGAATCCCCAAACCTTAGGCTTAGAATTTTCAGTGGATTTCCAACCCAAAGGCTTGGAGTGCCTTCCCAACGTCCAAAGACATGTTTTTGCATATTCTACAGGATTTCACATAATTTCGTTTGTTCTAACCGTCAAGTTTACACATGTTTCAAGGTCGAGTAAATTGAACACCTGGGTAATGTTAGGCTCTCTCTTAGCTATTTAACGATGTAATATTTTTCACATTTTGACAATGTTAAGGCTTTCGTCTTTAATTTATTCTCTTTGTGTGTCCATTTTTATCAAAAACTAGTGTGGTATTTTTTACTTTATTTTTTAACCGTTCATTAAAATTTCAAATAAATCACATTTTTATAAACTAGACTCCATTCTACACATATTAAAAAATAAATTGAGTTTCAATTAGTTTTCAAAAATTATAGGGGTATCATTGACCAAAATTCTATTTTTCAGGATGTGTCCACTTTGAAAATTAGTAAAAAATCAAATATTTGTTAAAAAGATATCAAAAAAATCAGGCATAAACTACATGTTGTTAGTTGATTTCTCATCAAAGTGATTTTAAAAATACCAAAAAATCTAACGTTTTGAGGGAAACACAAAAGATGCCATGCTATGTTTTTTTGAAAAAATCAACACCAATTTCTGTGGCTCCCTTTTTTTAACCCCTTAATTTCTCTACATTTTTTTATTTTTTTAAGTTTTGAAAGTAGACTCTGAGCACTACAAACATTGTTTTTGTTGCATCTTAAATTTTGAGTGTAAATATCCTCAATTTCTCTTCCAAGGTCAGCATTTCCTGATTTCAGAAAAAAAAAGTGGCCACTTAAGACCCCTTTTTGGCCCCCCATCTTTTTGCACTTACTTGGTACATGTGAGGAAATTTAAATAAACAAGAAATTTTTAATTTAATTCTTTAGAAGAAATGGAGATAAGGTTTTAGGTAAATAATTAGGGGTAATTATTTACCTAAGGTTAGAATTTAGGGGGAAATAGATAGAATGAATTTAGATGAATACTAGGACAGGGAATATTTAATTAAATAATTATGACATTATTTAGTTAACACAAGGGATTGGAATATATGAATTAAATTAAATAAATAATATTATTGATTTAATTTAATAGATGAAATGGACATAGACGAAAAACTAGGATATAATTTCCCAAATGATAGTGGTCAATTTTAGGTTTCTACATCAAGTATATTGTTGGAGCACAATAGTATGGTGAAGATTCTAATGATACATGTTTGGCTAAGGGATGTTTTCCTCTTGTTTGTGATTCCTATGGGTGTATTTAGAATTCTAGTAATGGAAAAAGTGTCCCTTTTCCTTAATCTGGGAATAATTAACAATAAAGGAGCTTAATGTTGCCTTGATTTAGTGTTGTAATATGTTTTACACATTCACATTGAGTCTAGGGCTCTTTTTAATAGAATGGACTTAAATATTCCTTATTTAGGGTGTTGTAAAGTGTTTCTTTACACTTTCACACTAATTTAGGGCTTTATTAATTAATTGAGGTTAATTAGAGCTTAATTGACCCCTTATATTCAAATCCAAGACTAATCTATTACATTTTCTGAAGGATAAATCCCGACACTCATTAATAATATTTCACAACATTTAATTTGGCAAGGTTTGAGTCCTAGGCTATTCACCTAGGACCCATTCACCACCTGGAAAATGGGTCCTTCCTAGATCCTAGGACCCCCTTTTTGCATATTGTTTCATGTCCTCAAAGCATGTCCTAGTTGACTATGCTAGGACCCATTCACCCTATGGCGAATGGGTCCTCCTTAACCTAGGAAACCCCCTTTTGAACTTATTCTTGGCAGAATTTTAATGACTTTGAATCCTAGATCTAATGTCGCCTTGTGTTATTTGAATTTCGGGATTAAATATTAAGATAAGTATAAATATAAGGTTAATTCACATAGTTTCACCTAGCAATTTTAAGTATTCAAGAATTATAGCAATTTTATGATCAAGAGAGCATTCAAGAGCATTTTCAAAGGCATTCAAGGGCCAATTATCAAGGTTGTATTGCATCAATCAAGGATATATTTCATCATGTCAAAGCCTTGCATGTTGTTGAGCTAATGTGATGTTGTAGCATTGGTGATCAAGTTCAATTCTTCAAAGCCCTTATCCTATGTCAAGTTCATGATAAAGATCTACATACATTATGACCACTTCATGTTAAGTTTCAGATTTGCATTCCAATGTTCAATTGGGGATTGGTGAGTTTCTACACATTGTTGTTCATTCATCTTTCCTTTTATACATTATTTCAATTCAAGGTTTAATTACCTAAACGGGGTTTGACCAAGGAAAACCACTATTCCCTAACAATTAACAATTTTTCTTCTCTCTTGATGTGTGCTTGTAGGTTTTAGATTGAAGATCAAGTGGAAAAATAAGTTGCAAAGTTGTCAAGATTGTAAAGTTGTAAAAGTTGTCATCTTTGTTGCAAGATCACAAAAAATGCTCTACAAAATTTGTTTCCAAATTTCGGGAGTTGAACCCCTGGGAGCTGGGAGTGAAGATATTGAAGAACAAAACCCAGAAATCACTTTTCCATAACCCTAACAGGGACCCATTCACTACTGGGTGAATGAGTCCTTAGTGAGGCCTGAAAAGACACTTTTTCAGCAAGGTACACATCATTTTAGCATTTGAAAACCTTCCTATTTTCTGTTATAAGAGTTAGGATTGTTTTTTGATTGTTACTTATGCACTTTACCTCTCATAATTGAGTGAAACAACTAAGCAAAAATAGGTTCCTCCATTTGGTTAATCCCATTTTGGAAAGAGAACACACATTTTTCTTTGTTTCATTTTGGTGAACCTGACTTCTTGAGCATTGTAATTTTATGATTTTGGAATCTTTCTTTTCAGCCTAGGTTAGATCTTGCATTCATTTGCATTGAATTTATCTCATTTAGGGTGTCTTATTTTGTATTCAAATTTGCATCTCATCTAGGGTTTTATAATTGCATTGTTGGAATTCTTTAAATCTGAAAAATACAAAAAAAATAGTCATTTTGCATATCATCTTACATCACATAAGCTTTCATTTGAAAATCAAAACAAAATTTTGTTGGATGTTGTGGTTGTGTTTTTGATATGTGGTTGTCATTGATGTCAACACTATTAGCATTAATGTCTTTAAGACTTTATATGTCGAGGATATTGAGAGAATTATAATAAAATAAGTTGCAGGTTGTCTTTGAAGCAGTGAAGATCACTATGGTGGAAATTTTATTATTATGATGGTGAGAAGTTGCATATTCTTTCAAGTCTATCTATTTTATCCATCGAAAGTTTCAGAGGTGCGCATGATGATTTGAGCCAGTTATGAGTTTTTGTGTTTCGACGATTATTCTGTTACTGTAGTTGGCGTTCCTTGAAGAAGATAACATGATTCTGGTAATCTGAGTTGTTGTGTATGCTCATGTGGTGTTTGTGGATGTTTCTAGATCATGGTCTATCTATGTTTCATGTCTTCATTGATTGTTGTGCTCGCGGTCGATGATTTTCTCTTACGTGTTCATGTTTTTTCATGTTCATGGTCGACAGGGTGATTATAGCGTGTTGTAGATCTTTGAGGAAAAATATTTGAAAGGTCTTTGTGTTTGAGGATTTTTTTTTGGGTCTCTACTATGTTGTGGCTGACATTAACAATCTTTATTTTTTTGGGCCGACAGTTTTCACTCATCTTATTATTTTGTTGAAGTTGACATGAAGCAATGTAATTATTTGTTGCAGATATATATGAGTGATTGTTTATCTCATTTGAGATATGCATGATGTGAAGTGTGTGAGTGCTATGTGTGAATAAAGATCAAATCATTTGAAGGCAGAGAAAAGTGTGGAGAAGAGTGAAGAAGAGTAAAGAAGTGTTCATGTGCTTAATCGGAACTGTAATCGGGCATTAGGAGATGCTACCTTCTTAGTTCAAGATCTTGAGATGGATTTAATCTGAATATTTATGTAAGAAAATGAGTCTTCCCTTGTATTTGAGTAGTGACCTCTAGGCAGTGTGCCTGAATGCATGTGCATTCCCCATTTATTCTTCTTATACTTCTAATAGAGTATAAACTTATGGATTAATCTCCATCATGGTTTTTCCCCTAATAGGGTTTCCACACAAAAATCTATTTATGATGTGTCGTTGATTTATGATTTCATGGTTATTAATTAGATCTAAGAATAAGAGTTAATAAAGTTAATGTTTGAAATTATGTGACAATTGATTCACCCCCCCTCTCAGTTGTCTGCCCTTGTGTTGCCAACAATTGGTATCAGAGCAGGTTCCTTGGAAGAAGTTTAACAACTTGAGGTGATCTAGGATGGCGACACATAAGAAGGATAGTCTGAGATTTGATGGAACAAACTATTCTCTGTGGAAGACTCAAATGGAGTGTCATCTAAGATGCATTGGTGAATCTTACTGGAACATTACAAGTAATAGGTATGTTATTCCTCTAAATGGTCCTACTACTACTAAGATTAGGGATGTTGAATACAATATCAGGGCTAAGGAAGCGTTATTGAGTGCTTTGACTGATTCTAAGATGACGATTGTTATGGATCTAAAGACTGCTTATGAGATCGAGAAAAAGTTGGAAAATTTGTATGAAGGTGATGTTAATATAAAGATTGCTAAGCTATAGAGTCTGAAAGGGAAATATGAACTGTTGAAAATGGGTAATGATGAGAATATTACTACTTTCATGCAAAGAGTGAATGAACTTGTATGTGGTATAGGATGTGTTGGTGGATAGTTGGATGAATCAGAGATTGTTGCTAAAGTGATTAGATCCTTACGTGATGCATACAAAATCAAAGCTACAACTATTGAGGAGCTTCGAACTGTGACAAATGTAACCAAAGATATGTTGATTGGTAAACTTACTGCTTTTTAGTTGAGTGAATTCGGTGATGCCCTTCCTAAGATAGAATCTGCATTCAAAGCTACTACCTCTGGAAGAGACAAGCAAATATATGATCCGGGTGAAAGTTATTCTAGAAAGGTATTCAAGTATGAGGAAGAAATGAGACAGATTGAAGAAGAATAAAGAGAACTAAATGAGCTTGAAGTACTTCTTGTCAAAAGAGAAGTCAGAGGAGAAGGTAAGTATAAAGGAAAGTTTCCTATTAAATGTTTTCCTGCAATAAGATAGATCATTTTGCATCAAGGTGTTTGGAAAGAGTCCCTAATCCAAGATATATCAAGCCTAGATTTCAAAAGAAGTGTTATTATGTTGTTGATGAAGGTGTGATAGATGATGAATCTGATAAAGGGAATATAAGTGAAGATGAGTTTGTGTTTATTGCTATCAAGGAAAATAAACCCGTGTCTACTGAATCTGCTAGTTTTACAAATGTGGAGAAAGCCCTCACTGCTTGAGTTGAAGAGAAGGATGAATGGGTAATTAACAATGGATGTTCACATCATATGACAGATGATAAAAGAAAATTTGTGAGTCTGGAAAAGTATGATGGTGGTGTTGTAAGATTTGGTGATAACAATGGTGGTATAATCTGTGGCAGAGGATGCATTTCTTTTGATGGTAAGCATAATACTGATGATGTTATTTATGTGGAAGGTTGGAAGCATAATAGTTTAAGTGTCAGATAGATGGTTGATAAGGGATATAATCTTCAATTCAAGGATGGCATGTGTACAATATTGGGAAGTTCTGGAAATGTGATTGCTTTAGGTACAAAAATAAAAGGTAACATTTTTCACCTGAATGCTTCTAGTAAAATTTGTTTGATTGCTCAAGTTGATGAAATTTGGTTGTGGCATAGGAGAATGTGTCATGTAAACTTTAACAAAATTATCCAGATAAGTTCTACTCAGGCAGTAAGAGATCTTCCTAAGTTGGTAAAACCCTCTAATGCCATATGCAAGGAATGGTAGTTAGGAAAGCAAACTAGAATTTCATCTCGGAGCAAACAACATTGTTCAAATGAATTGTTGGAGCTTGTGCATACTGACTTGTGTGGTCCTACTAGAATCAGAAGTCTACAAGGTTACATGTATTTCATGTTTCTTATTGATGATTATTCTAGGACGATGTGTGTTACTTTCTTAAGAGAGAAATCTGAAGCTCAAGAGAAGTTCAAGATTTTCAAGGCTATGGTTGAGATGAAGACAAGTATGAAGATTAAATGTTGAAGATCAAATAGAGGTGGTGAATTCACTTTCGGTGAGTTTAATTCTTTCTGTGAAGTGCATGGGATAAAGAGACAATTATCTGCACTATGGAGCCCTCAGCAAAATGGAGTTGTGGAAAGGAAGAACATGACAATTCAATATGCTGCTAGAACTATGATGCTGGAAGGAAATGGTCCTCATATGTATTGGAGAGAAGCTATGAGTATTGCTATGTATATCCTCAACCAGGTACAAATAAAAGGTGATACTAGTAAGACCCCTTTTGAGCTATGGTTTGGTCATAAGCCTACTGTTAGATATTTCAAAATCTTTGGGATTAAATGCTACATCAGAAGAGACGAAGATACAGGAAATTTTGATGCTAGGAGTGATGAAGGAATCTTTCTTGGTTATTCTACTAAGAGCAAGGCCTACCGGTGCTACAACAAGAGATTGAAGAAAATGGTTGAAAGTACAAATGTTAAGGTTGATGAAGAAATTGCTAGACCATCCAGAACCAGTGGATATGATTATGATGATTAGAATGATAGTACAAACAAAGGTCAGACTTCAAATCAAGTTCAGATCATTCTGGTGAATCAAGAAGATCAAGAGGAAGGAGAAACTAGTGAAAGTACAAAAGAGAGATCAAAAGAGCCTGAAGTTCAAGAATAGCCTAAGACTCCAAGGTATGTGAGATGAAATCATTCAAAAAATCAGATTATAGGTGATAAGAACAAAGGTGTCCAAACTAGGAGAAGATTTGCAAAAGAATACTATTTGATATCAAAGACTAAGCCAAGTAATTTACATGAAGCATACAAAGATGAACATTGGATTGAAGCAATGAAAGAAGAATTGCAGAAAATTGAGAAGAATAATACATGGATTCTTGTTTCTAGACCTAAGGATAAAAATGTAATTGGAACTAAATGGGTCTTTAGAAACAAACTGAATGAGCAAGATGAAGTTATCAGGAACAAAGCAATACTGGCATGTAAAGGATATTCTCAGATGGAGGGAATTGACTTTGAAGAGACTTTTGCCCTTGTTGCTAGAATTGAAGTTGTGAGACTGTTTCTTGCTTATGCTACTTACAAAAACTACAAGGTTTATCAGATGGATGTCAAGTCAGCATTTCTAAGTGGCGAATTGGAAGAAGAAGTGTACATTGAGCAACCTAATGGATTTCAATTGACTTATCAGGGAGATATGGTGTGTTGATTCAAGAAAGCATTGTATGGACTCAAGCAAGCCTCTAGATTTTGGTATGCCAGATTGGACAAGTATTCGCTGAAGCTTGGATTTAACAAAGCTACTACTAATTGTAATCTATATTTTCAGATTCATGATGATAAAGATTTGATTGTGGAATTCTTTGTTGATGATATCATTTTTGGAGGAGATGATGGTTTGTGAATGAAGTTTGCTGATGAGATACAAAATGAGTTTGAGATGTCAATGATTAGAGAGATGAAATTATTTTTGGGATTGCAAATTACTCAGTTAGATAAAGGGATCTTTATATCTCAATCCAAGTATGTGAAATAATTGCTAAAGAAATTTGGTATGGAAGATTCAAAGTCAGTCGGTATGTTGGAACCAGAATTTTTCATAAAAAATTCTAACAAATCTATCAATTAAAATCTGAAATTCCCAATATCGTTTCATAAAAAATCACATTATCGCCATCCATAAAGTCAATTTTTCCCTTTACCACAATACCACTACTATATTGGCCATCCCTCATAACCAACACATCATACCTCCCTATTGCAGCTCATTACCAAGCAACTCATGGTATGACGGTAAAGGGAGCCACTACTATACATTGTAATTTCACCCTTTATCGCTATACTTTAGGGGGTCAAGACATAGTCCGTGGTAGAGCGCTATACTAAAGAGGAGTACTAAGAAGACACCGCGGTACCACAGGGAAGCAAAAGGTGATCCACAGGATTACGGTATATTGGATGTATGTACTAAGGGGGCACCACGGTACCACAGGGGAGTGAAAAGTGACACGAGGTAGTGTGGTAAATCAACCGTTGGTTCATTTAAAGCACACCAATCACATCAATCAACATCAAAATATAAAATTGAGCTCAATACAAAGTTTTGAATTGTGCGAATTTATGAGTCAAGAGTAAATGCATCTCGGTGTTAAAATACATGAAATGAGCTGATATTTTTCATTCACAATAGCTAACACCAAGTTGAAGACGAGCTTGAAGTGCGAAAGTAAAGGGAATTCTTCGAGATGAATTATATCACCGGGTAAGATTTGCTCATCACTCTCTATGAATTTCATAAAATGGCACCAAAGAAGATTCAAACAGGAATTAAAAAGGATGAGGCCAAAACCAGTAAACCATTATTGCAATCCTCGTTGCTCTCCTTGTTGCCTGGTTTAGTGGACAAGGGACCTAAGAAAGTTTTCAGAGACTTAGCTCAAGGCTGTAGGGACCCCATTATATGTCAGTCGGGTTGGAACCTTTATTGGTACTTCTACCAGAAAAGGAATGACAAGGTTCCGGCATCAAACCCATGAACCCCAGATTTGGCTAATCTAATTGTCCCTAATTTTTTCATTGATATTGAGCTAATCAAAGCCCTTTCCAGTAGCTACCATGCCCCAACCAAAATTTTTAGGCTTCCAAATGGTGGGTGCTTGGTTGATGTCTCAAGAGATGCTATCATCAAGTGTTTTAACCTAAATAAACAAGCCATAACAGAGGTGAATTTAGTGAAACTAGAGCAAGAGTATAAGAGGTTTAGAAGAACATACCAAAGTGATTAGCTCCCCCTAGACATGAAGAGGGGTGATGATAAAAAAAGACTCCCCATTCCTTCCTCTAGAATGGAACCTTTCCAAGCCTCAGAATTTTAGGTTTATTTCAAGAATACCTATCTTGCATTGTGTTAGGTCTTGGGGATAGATGCAAAGGAGGATATACCAATAGGATTGATGAGAATGGGTGTGATAATTCAACATTCTGAGTTGAATGTAGAGTTTGATTTTGCATCCAAGATTGAGGAACACATACATGAGGGTTTGTTGCAAGTTAGGGAAGCTAAGGCCCCTATTACTTTAAGGAAATATTCTTTATTGTGACATTTAATCCTATATTAGAATGAAGTAAAGTGGACTAAAAGAATGAATTTGTGTACACAAGATGGTTGAGTAAGACTCCATGTACATAATTGGTGTTATATTTGGGATAGCAGATGTACAAAAATGTGATTTTGTAGTATTTCAAGATAACTTTTTGTTAGATTAATAGATGCCCTTGGTTGTCCAACTCCAAGGTTACCTGAGTCATTAATGAAAGTAATGAGGCATGTACAGTATAATCCAGACCAGGGCTATACTCATAATTGTGCTGATTGGTTTTGTATGCCACAACACACCATTATGAAAGTATATGGTTGCAATCAAGCACCACATATCTTGCCCAAGTTTGTACCTGCAAGGGTATGTTTTCTGGAATTCATGTGGCAAATGCTTTGGATGGAACATGATTTGATGAGGAATCAGAGGAAAGGAACATTTTTGCTTGATTTGATAGTATTTAAAGAATTGGCCATTAGATTCGATATGCTGGAAGAATTACAGAGGTTCATGAGGGTTAACTATCCCCTCAAGTCTAGGAAAGAAAGAGTGTGTGACCTAGAGGGTCATATCAACATGATTAGAAGAACCTTGCTGACAAAGAGGGCCATATGACATGAATTTGACCCTAAGGAGGATGTTATAAGAAATCTGGTGTATTTTGTTGATTTACTGTAGACTAGAAAAAGGTGGATAACAATGGTGAAGTGGGAGAATCAGAAGAAGGATAAGGATAAAAATTTTAAAGGGTTTTTCACCGATGAACCTAACCTCCTGAAAAGGATGTAGATGATCCTTGATAAATTTGATGAGTTATACAAAATGGCCCAAGATGAGGGGTTGATTCCACTTCCCACACCTCACCAACCATCACATGAGGCATCCAAATCATGAACACCACCCCCATCACCTACACATCCATCCCCTCCATCTCCTACTCATGAACCACAAGCTAAAAAATAGAAGATTCATCCATTGGTTGAATATGAGTCAAGTGATGATGAAAAAGAAGATGCAGTCATAGCTCTAACTGAAATGAAGGATGTAGCAGAACAAAAGAGAATTCAAAAGCCCCATGATCGCTCATATTAGGCTTTTAGAGGAGGAAGCTAATGAAATTCAAGAAGATGAGAGGGTAGTAGCCTCTTTGAGGTTTAAGGAAGATGATAGTTTTATCCATACCAATGAATTGAACGACTTTTGGATTAAAATAAAGATGAAACAATTTGATGATATATTCAAAATCAATCTTATAGGAGTTGATGAATCAAAACAGGCCGAGATCCAAGCTCAAAAATTTACATAATTAAATGTTGTTAACATCAATGTCACCCCCCAAGAGGCAAGAGAAATGGTATTAAAGAGTGATATGCTAATTATACCAAGGATGGAGCTATCCAAAGTGTTCCGTCTAGATCGGATCAGAGCATAGGAGGACCCCATGTTGGTAGTAGAGTTTGATTCAGAGGAAAGTGTCTTAGGAATTGGATATAACCCTACCACCCAACCACTTGCTCTATGGATGAAACCAAAAAGTAAAAGGAAGCCTCAAATTTTGGATGTAGTGCATGAAATGAGGGGGTCAGCTATGGTCAGAACAATGAGGGATACAACTCCTGTGGAAGTTGCCACGATGACCATGCATTCTGCAATTTTCACCAAGGATATAGTTGAAAATATGGAGAAAAGGATTAATGAGTATGAGAAAATATTGAAATTATCAAATGCTGAGATGAACAAATTGTTTATTGAAAATGTAAAGTTAAATTTGCAGTTGCAGCTGGCCACCACAGTGAGAGGGGATGAATTAATTATCTATCACCCCCCTGTCCAGGCAAAAGATCCACATATACAACAAATGAAAGATGAAATTGATCAACTGAAGAAACATAGCATGGAGGATGTCAAGCATCATATCATGGAAGTTCTAAGGAACATATTAGAACATAGAGTCAGGATATTGAAGGAGAAGATAAATGGATTATATGAAAGCTTCAACAATCTGATTAAAGCTTTGGAACAGATAAATGCTAACTCCCCTATCCTTTAAGAGCTCCAAAAGAGATGGCAACCCACCTATCACATACTGACCACTCTATGCAAAGCTACAAACAGGGATCCAAATGCCCCATCAAGGCTCAAACCTACACAAGAAATGGTGAAAGGCATGATTGATGAGTACAATTATTTGGTGGATATAAGGAAGAAGATGGGAAGTAGGAGTGCATTTGACTCCATTAAATACAACTTCATCCCATCAATATTTAAAAATGACAATCAGATAAAAGGTGTGGATGAATGGAGAGAAGAATTTGATCAGATGATTCCTAAATGCTTGACACATATACAAGACGATGGGGAGATCAATCTCAAAAAATTCCATACTTTACTTGACGAGATCATCATACTAGACAGTGGATACACAAAGTTCGTGGTGGATGTTAGGAACCTCCTGGATAATAGATGGAAAAGTCATCTTACAAATTTCGCAGCTGCACAAGAATTCAAATGGCTGAGTGATCTGACAATCAATAAGTGGCAGGAAAAATATTTGGGCTCTGATGAAGATTGACTCTATGCATTATAAAGAAAAAGTATCATACAGTAAAAGCTTTGAATAGGTCTTAGATGACCATGGGATTTTACTCGAAGATTAATGGATTGATACACATGTTATGATTTATTTTCTTTATTTATGTTTAATTTCAAAATTATGTTTTGTTATCTAAAGACACATCTTTTGGTCTAAAGCTTGTTGCCTCTCGTATGAATAAGAGAGACCAAGATCAAAAGAAGATATTAGATTAGATAGGAGGAAAAAATAGGAGAAGATAGAAAAATAGACAGTAGAAACCTTCCATGATGTTTACATTTAAAAAGACTATGTTGCAGATATAATTTCGAGGAGATCAATAAAAGATATTTGATTTTGTGGCTTCATATTGGTATCAGTTGTTTGTTGAATATATTTAGTTATTTGGTTGTCTCCAGCATAATATTTCCCTATTATTTAAATTGGTGTATCAAAGATATATTGAATTTATCAAAACACATTTTCTATTCTTGTGTGATGTGATTAATTGGTTTCTTTTAAATAATTAAAACCCTTCTAATCAATCATAGTAATCTAGCAGTGTTATTCGGGTAATAAGAATCATATATCTAGGACTACCATTATGTCTCCAATTTGATGTTATCTATTGTTCTTGTGAGATTTATTTAATTGGTTCTTTCAAGTAAAGAATAAAATCCTTTTAATAAATAATAAGTAACCTGATTGCATCAATTGGATCCACTAGTATATTTTTTCAGTCACTTTTCTACATGTTTATACAAGTTCAATTTATTGCCAATATTAGTCACCCATCACTAGCTTACTTTGACTTTGTTTTACCCAATAAGGCACTGGTCTCATCCATCTCTTCATTCAAATCCATAAAACTCATTTTAGGAACCTTAGAAAGCATTCATTTCCAAACAAATACATCTATAAATTGAACATATTCATATACCTTGATATTGCTTATACAATTTATACAAAATTAGGATCGCATCTATCCACTATCAATTGCCATTGTGGATAGATTGCGCAAGTAGGAATCATACAATTAAGTCTACATTATTTACATAGGTATACCCACCTGGGTTTGGTAGACCCTAAAGAGAAGAAGGTTCAAGTAAATCATTTAGCCTTGTTCGTTAGCCTAAAACGTACCAAGAGCTTCGCAACCTTTTGTGTTTTTTCAACTAGCATTTTTGAGAAATAACAGATTGGTGACGACTCTGCTAGGGACTCAAATCTGAATCCAGGCCTTCATCATAGAGTTGTTACCTTACATAAGACTCCGCTGGGAACAAGGAACTATAAAATTTATTTTTATTACTTCTCTAAAAGTGAGTGGAAACTCTGAAAGAATAAGTGCATTGAGAATAATAAAATAAATTATACATTAGAAAGAACCCCCCTTAGAGTTCAAGCCATCAAAATATTTCACAACATGCATGGCAGAAACTCCATGTATAAAGAAGATCCAAATGATAATAAAAAATGGACACATAAGAATGATAAGGGTAAGAAGGTGTCTGATGACATGTACTTAACAAATAAGGATAAGATATCAAAACAACACTTTGAGACGTATAATCTCTATGATACATTAACAAATGAAAACAACTCATCTGGAGAGCCTCACACTCCTAAAGAAAAGAGGTCCTTTCTATTAGTCAAACCCTAAGAAAGAGGAAGAAGTCATAGCTAGATTGGAGGTTGGAAGAGTCAGGAGACAACATGAATATGATCATAAAATTGCATTACTCGAAAGGAATCAGAATGAATGTGATGATAATGTAGCTTCTGAAGAAAACTATGAATACATGACTCGGGAAGAATTAAATGCACAGTTGGAGTATGAAATACAAGAACTGGAAAGAAAGAGGGTAGAATATGAACAAAATCTCCAAATGATAAAATAACTCCAGGATTTAAAGCTACAGAGAGGCCAATTTGATACTTAGATAGCTAATCTTCCTAAATACACACTGCCTCACAAGCAAAATAATACAAATGCAGGACCTTCAAATCCACCAAAAGCACCACAAAAGTAATCAGGAAATCAATACAGATCATGAAATGCTCCACCTAAAAATTTGTCACAACACCCAAATGCTCAACCACCCCTGGCCAACAATATGTGTCACCACCCCATGCACAATACAATAATCCATTGTACCCATATCAAAATCCTCATAACCCACCTCCTCAACACTACACAACTATGATCAGACAATTTGACGTAGCAGGATTCCAAATATATCCCTACCCTATGGATAGCATTTGGAGAGGTCTCATCCCAAAATTTACAAGAAGTAGTGCAGTCACAACTGAGGAACATTTAAGGAATTTTAATGCTTTCATTCAAAATCTAGATATGCAGTATGAAGATGTACAAATGAGGCTATTTATGATGTCATTAATTGAAGAAGCTAGGGATTGGTTTCCAAGAACTTCTATTGCTTACATTCAAGAGTTTTATGATCAATTCCTTGAGCAGTATGGGAATCAGTGTGCACCATAGTTTGTCTTGCATGAATTGATAGGTATCCAAAAATATCAGAATGACACAATTTATGACTTCAACCAGAGGTTCTCCAAATTACATAATAAGATACCACTTGGGTCAAAATTGGTAGGCCTTGCAACATTGAGTATTTATCTAAAATAATTTGATCCAAAGACATGATATGAGCTTAGAAATAGGTGCCCTAGAAATTTAGCTGAAGCTCAAAACATAGCATTGAAAACAATAGAAAGGCTGCAAAGATGACTAGTAAAAGAGATAGTCTCAAAGTTTCCCAAAATTTTAACAATCCTTAGAATAGACAAGAAAATACATTCAGAAATGAGAGACCGAGGTTACATGATATGCCATACAATACAAATTGGAAGGATGGAAAAACCCTAATTGGCAAGACAAATAATAAGGAAACTCCCAATCCCTTGAAAAAGAGAGGAGCATACATGGTTAACAATAATCCTTGGTGTCAAATTTGCAACCTGCCACATTCCCCTGATCATTGTGTTGTAGCCAAGTCAATACAAGGAGAAGAATTATCGGTAGACAATGAAGAAGAAGATCATACAATATATTTGACCTCTCACACTCTTCATCCAATTGAGCAGGAATATTCATCTTTAAAAGAAGAGGGCTACAAGTATGATGTTGATAACCAGAGGTACAACGTCCATATGGTAGAACAATAGGTTTTTTCTGATTATGATAAAAGTGATGATGAATCATATTCTTGTACACTATCTCAACCAAGTAGATGTAGAATAAGGAAACCTACTAAAGAGGAGATAAAAGAATCAACTATTGCTGCAGTTGAGCAAGCAAAAAGTAACTATAGGCTCAAAAATAGAACAATAAATATAGAAGAGGGTGTTCCAAGAGGAATATTTGTGAAAGATAAAGGAGCAACGTAGGGAGCACCAAAAAGGACAGAAAATAAGCAGCCTAATAGGAATGAGCAAAAACATGTTCAGAAGGAGGAAAGCAAAGAATTACATAAAGATAAAAAAAAGTCTGATGACACAAACAAAAAAGAAAAGGAGGGGAATAAAGAAGATCCACTGGAGCAAAAGAAGACAACCAAGATAGAAAATACACCTTTCAGTTTTACACAAGCCTTGTCTAAGGTAAAAATGTTTGTGCAATTATTAGAAATGATGAAGATAAAAGAGTATAGGGACAATGCTATTCAATTAATATCTAATGGAAATGATAAAAACACAAACTTTGAGAACAAGAAGATCACTAATAAGCAGGAAAAGGAAAAGATTCATGAGGTTTGTCTAGGTGATGCATTAATAAATCCTCCACAGGTTGATCCCTTCTTTACTACATTACTCATAAATAATAAGTTGGTAAGGAATTGTATGATAGATTTAGGTGTTGCAATCAATATGATGCCTGTAGGGGTTATGAAACAACTTGGCATTTGGGTAGACACTACTAGTGGGAAATGCTATGCTATGGATAGTAGGCCTATACCAGTGATTGGAATTATGAAAGATGTAGAGGTGAAGTTGGCTACTTATCCACAAGCAACCTATAATATTGGCATAACTGTGATTGATACACCCCCTCATTTTGGAATGATTTTGTCAAGACAATGGACTGCAACAGTTGGAGGGAATATATAGTTTGACTTGTCATATGCCACAATACCAATCAATGGTGAATAGGTCAAGTTATATAGAGAACCAAGGATGAATTAGATTGTGGATTATGTTCCTCAAGAGCAGCTAAATTGATTTTGTGATGTGGATTTAGGGAGTTTTATGATAGAGCCTTCCCAACCTGAATTAATGAATACTGACCCAATTGATAAGCATGTTTCTAAAGATCAACATGGTGTATGGAAGATGTGTTTTGATGGAGCATGTAGTCAGGAAGGAAATGGAGCAGGGGTAGTATTTATCTCACCTGAAGGTATTACATTTAAGTATTCATTTTTTCTTATGTTCAAATGTACAAATAATATAGCAAAATATGAAGCCCTGCTAATTGGTTTGAATATGGCTGTCAAACATAAGATCAAACTGCTAACTATTCTTGGAGACTCTGAGCTGATCATTTCACACGTTGGGTCAAAATATGCTGCAAAAAAAAAAAGGTTAAAGAAATATAGAAATTTTGTGTGGGATAAAATTGAATTGCTCAATACTTTTTCCATTGAATGGATAGACAGGTCTAAGAACTTGATGGAAGATTTCCTAGCTAATGTAGCCCTAAAAAGAGATGATATCACCTTGGCTGGAGTATCTTAGGTTGAATTTAAAGCAAGGCCTGCTATCCTTGATAATATCTATAGTTGGTAAGTTTTCAATGATGACACTGATCTCATAAATTTTCTCCATTGCGTAGACCAGTATGAAGCTCAGGAGATTGACTTTAATGCATTCGTTGAGGAAATAGATGGCAAACAAATTATATTTGGAAATGAAGTTTTGTAGCTTAAAACCAACAAACTTCCCAAAGAACTTGTGGCACTAGAAAGGGTATATGATGGAAATTATCATTCTCTCATGAAGACGACACCAATAAAGAGAGAAGATGTTGAAGAAATCAATCTAGGGACTGAGTTAGCACCAAAAATAGATTACATTGGAAAGAAGATAAGTCCAACAATCAACAAAATGTTGATTACATTGTTGAGAAAATACAAGCATGTATTCACTTGGTATTATGAGGATCTTAAAGCATAGAGAGAAGATCTTTTTCAACATGAGATTCCATTAAAGCCAGGTGCAAAATCATTCAAACAAAAACAGAGACCCATCAATCCAACTCTGGAGCCTAAAATGCAAGAGGAATTGGCAAAACTCAAGGAAGGAGGTATTATCAAGCCCATTAGACATTCAACATGGGTCTGAAACTTGGTCCCAGTGAGAAAGAAAAATGGGGATATTATACTATGTGTAAAATTCAGAAATTTAAATGTTGTCTCCCTTAAAGATAATTACCCACTCCTAAATATGGACGCCATATTATACAAAATAATAGGATGTGAGTTGTTGTCAATGATGGATGGATTTTCTGGGTATAATCGGGTCAAATTCAAAGATTCTGAGCAATACAAGACAACTTTTACTACGCCATGGGGGACATATGTCTGTGAGAATGCCATTTGATCTCACAAATGCAAGGGAGACTTTCCAAAGAGCCATGGATGTGGCATTTGCAGACTTAATCAATACTATAATGGTAGTGTATCAGGATGACCTCACTGCTTATTTAAAAAGGGCAGAAGACCATGTAGAACATTTGGAGAGAGTATTAATTAGGGCTTTAGAATATGGTATCAGTCTCAATCCTAAGAAATGTCACTTTGTTGTCACGAAGGGTAAGCTTTTGGGGCATATTGTATCAAAAGAAGGAATTAGAATAGACCCTGAAAGAGTAGAGGCCATAGACAAAATCCCCATTCCCAAAACTATCAAAGCCATTCAATCATTTTTTGAACAAATTAACTTTGTTAGGAGATTTGTGTCAATTTTTTCTAAAATTATTAAACCTATATCCAAAATGCTCAAGAAGGGAGAAAAAATAGATTGGACTGCAGAAGCCTTGGAAGCTTTTATATCCATCAAAAAATCTATTAAATAAGCCCCCATTCTAAAATCACCTGATTTTGCTAAACCATTCCAAATATTTCCATTTGCCTCATTCCACACCGTAGCAATTGTTATGTTACAAAAGAAGGATGAAGGATATGAGCAACATGTGTCATTTTTTAGCAAATCACTACAAGGGTCAGAATTAAAGTATGATATTATGGAGAAAAAAGCTTATGCATTGGTCAAAGCAATGAAATATTTCAAACAATATTTAGTTGGAGCCAAAGTAATTGCATATGTACCACATGCAGCTATGAAATATATCTTGATACAAACAGAGGTGACAGGGAAGAGATGTAGATGGATCAATAAGATCCAAGAATTTAATATGGAAATTCAAATTACCAAGTTAGTAAGGGGACATGGTTTAGCCAAACTTATGGCAGAAGCAAACATTGAAGCTAACCAAATCTATAATGTGGAAAATAAGGATGGTATAGTTGCAAGCATTGAACACACTCCTTGGTACACAAACATAATTAATTATCTAAGACACATGAAGTGCCCTGAAGGATTGAATAATAATTAGAAGAGAACTCTAAAGTTGTAGGCATCCAAGTACGTATTCATAGAAGGGGATCTCTTTTGGAAAAATAGGGATGGAATGCTATTATTGCGTCTAGATGAATCACAAGCATAACATGTCTTAAGGGAGATGCATGAAGGAATGTGTGGAGGTCATTATTCTGCCAAAACTACAACACATAAGATTCTTAGGGCAGGCTATTATTGGCCCAAGGTTTTCAATGACTCTTTTGCATATGTAAGGAGATGTGTAGCTTGTCAGAAATTCTCAAGAAAGATGAAATATCAAGGAGCCCTACCACTCAAGCCTTTACAAGTAGAAGCCCCTTTCCATCAATGGGGAAT
The DNA here is from genome assembly GCA_007115665.2 of Sequoiadendron giganteum. Classification (NCBI taxonomy): domain Eukaryota; kingdom Viridiplantae; phylum Streptophyta; class Pinopsida; order Cupressales; family Cupressaceae; genus Sequoiadendron; species Sequoiadendron giganteum. Next base: position 631,033,428 of record CM021108.1, read on the forward strand.
TGATTTTATTGGGGAAATACAAGAAAAATCAAGTGGAGGACATAAATGGATATTAATCGCAATTGATTATTTCACTAAATGGGTGGAGGCAATCCCAACTAAACAAGCAACAAGCAAAGCGGTGATAAATTCTTTGATGGAGAATATCATAACTAGATTTGGCACACCAATAAGGTTGATCACAGATAATGGGATGTGTTTTAGACAGACAATTGAATGCCCTTGTAAGAGGCATTTAAGACCTTTCTAAGAGTATTTTAAAGCCTTTGGAGGGAAATTAAATGAATGGGTAGTTGAGGGGAATATTCCAAAGAATATGCCTTTGGGAGGGAAAATAGGCTAATTAGTTAATTAAAAAAAATGATTTTCATGTGCAACTTGGTTAGTAAATCAAGGGTTTATTTGACCAAGGTGGGGTTAAAAGCTAGAGAAATGGGTAATGAGGATTAGGAGGTGATTAAATTTAATTAATTTATAATTAATCAACTTAAGTGGGTTAAGGGATTTATGACATTTGTTAAATACTTAGATTTATTTAATTAAATGAGAGGACATAGGGGATTTAATTAAATATTTTGATTTATTTAATTAAATGGGATGAGCATTAGTGAGAAGAAAGTGAATTAATTTAATTATTTGATTAATAGTAGAAATTGATGAATTTAACTAAATAATACAGATTATTTAATTAAATGGTTAGAAATGATGTGATTTAGGAAGAAATGATGTTAATAATCAGATTTAGATGTGTAATATCAATCATGACTATTTAAGTGTCGACACTAGCTTAATTTTCTTCATTTAGTTCATTTTCAAAATTCAAAGTTGCATTTACAACATTTTATTTTCAATTTTAGCATTGCTTAATCAGAAAATTACCTTGTTTTAAGTCTGAAAATCTGAAAATAGATAAGTGTCTTAGTAATGTGTGGAAATCTTTGTTCTCCTTGGTTGATGTTTCGAGTTGTGTTTTTGGAAATGATCCTAATGCAATTGAACCTACTCATCACCCAAATCCTAATGAGTGTCTCCTGAAGTTGACATCATTGGAGAAGAGGATGCTAGCATGAATGAATTCATAAATGATTGCCCTAACAATATTGAGAATAATGCATCCTTTTATCCTTCCATGAAACAATCAACACAACTTGAAATGTTTGGTCTTTTACATCCTGAAATTGAGTCACAAATAGCCTAAACTTCCAACAATGAGTGAACCTAGTTCCTCTAGTCAAGTGCATAGTCATTCATATTATGTTAACAAAATGACTGTTAGAATTGGCTATGGATGCCAAGATCTATGGACCAAATAGAAAGCACAAGAAGAGAGAAAATAATATGACAAGAATAAACTGTATTCAATGTCAATGATAATGCTTGATTTTACAATGAGAGACCCCTTGGTTATATAGCCAAGGTGAGAACATAGGAGTGCATAAGATTATGACATGAGACAACAATGAAAAACTATCACTCCACCTAAAGTGGAAAGGTGATAATGTGATAACCACCACAAATAGTGGATCTACCACAAAAGGTGGAAACCTAATCACATGATATGTCCATAAAAGGTGGAGGTAATAGAGTGATAACATGATAAGTCCACCAAAGGTGGAAATTCTCCAACAACTCCTATGTGGTCCCTAAGTAAACTTAACTAAGGTGTAATTATGACCTAGGACAAGGTACAAAACATTTAATTACACCAACACCCCCCCTTAAGTGCAACTTAGGGAGAATGACACAAATGCAAACAATGCAAGATGGGTCCCGACAACTAGGCCATGTTAGGTACCCATGTACAAATGCAATGCAATCTCTCACAAATGAAGAAAAGGAGAAAACCCAGTGGGACAAAACTCCTCCCCAAAAGAGAGATGAAATACAATAAAGAAATGCTCTCAATGAAGAATGAGAAGGTAAAAACCCCATGTGAGGAAAAAGACCCCCCCATAAGAGAGAAGTAGAAGAGAGACAAGGCAGCCCCCCCTCAATGTTGAGTCTCCTGCAATGATGGTAGAAGCTCGACATTGAATGCTGAAGATGATCCAATCTTGCCGAACAACATTCCTCCCCTTAGGAAGAAACAAAACCAAGGATATATGCAGGATGTATGATGTCTCTGAAGTATACTCAAGCGTTTCCATGTCGATGCCAAAAACTGACACACTCCAAACAGGCATTCTAGGCCACACTGCTGAAAAGTACAATCCAACATCTAGTAGAGAAGAATGTAGAACATGATCCAAAGAGAAAGATATCCCCTCTAAAGAAAAAGAAGCCTCCTCCAAATGTTGTCCAAAAGTATCCACACTCACGCCAAACTGCAAAGAATGATCATGTAGAGAATGAACAAGAGGGTCAGAGTGTTCCCTCACAACAACTGAAGAAGGGGCATCTTCATCAAAGAGAAGATGAATGTCATCAATGATGTCCCCCAAATCTGCAAGATGAGACTCCACAAACAAGTCTGAAATACCTGTCAAGAAGCCATCCAAAGTAGCCATATCTGGAAGACAATGTATATCCTACTGCACTTGAATCACAAGGAACCCAAACTGTGGAATCACAAGCATCATCAACTGCAATAGTAGATGGAGGAGATGAAATGCATGGCTCAAGTACTGGATCTGATGTGAGAACTCCCAAGTTCAAGTAGCCAAATGTCTCCTCATGGTTCACACTAGAAGTGTGATCAACAACCGAAGGAACAATGTCACCATCAGAAGCAAAATCTGCAAAGGTATACAACCGAGATGAATGATCAACCACCCCAGTAGCAATAATCTCTCTACTCTCCAAGTCTCGAATGATGACTGAATCAGGTGTGAACTCCACAGTTCTCCCATCTCCACCATGTGTAATATGATATATGGAAAGAAGATTGTTCGTCAAATGAGGAACACACAAAACATCCTAGAAAGTGTTGTCCCCAAAACTAATAGATCCCTTCCCTATTACACTCATGTATGTATTGTTTCCCATCAAGATAGGAGACATGGAACACACAAAACATCCTAGAAAGTGTTGTCCCCAAAACTAATAGATTGTGAAGATGCCATATGATGTGATGCTCCTGAATCTAGAAGCCATCTACCTGATCCTGGACTTGAATATGCACAAAGAGCTTGACCTTTATATCCTGATGTAGATGAAAAATCTGCATGACCTTTTCCCTTAGACTATTTTGAAGAAGAAGGAGAAGAAGATTCAGACATTCTAGAAGGCAAATCAATTTGATTCTTTTTGAGAAGATTCTTCAACTCATCAATGTCCTTCTTATAACAATAATGTTCTTCATGTCCATCCTTCTTGCAATATGCACAAAAATGTCTATCCTTCTTAAATGATTTCTCTTTTGAATATGAATCTTTATGTTCTTCTATGGAATTAGATGTGGATTGTGTGTTCTTCTTAGGCTTGTTCTTTTTCTTTTCTTTGCCACTTGAAGACTTCTGATCTTTTACAACCAAGGCATGTGATTTGGAAGACTTCAAAGTACCCATTTGAATAAGCTTATCTTGCTCCCTAGTGAGTTGCATAGCAAAATCTTCAAAGGAAGGCATCTTAAACTCACTCCCAAAGGCATTCTTTGTAGCATAGAAAGTAGACACAAACACTAAATATTCAGGTCCTAGCTTTGAAAGAACACTTAAGAGTAATTGTGTATCTATTTTCTCAATTTTACAATCCTTCAATTGTGTTCTTAGTGACTTGAATTTGGTGATGAAGTCTTGTATGTTGTCAAAATTACAAAGAACCTTAATCAAAAAAATTAAAATTTTCATAAAAAATTTCAATTTTTTTTTTTTTCAAAATAAATAGAATATTTTTACTTTTTGAAATCGTACCATACGCAATAATGACGCTCAGGGGGCCGTACAGCTCTTTGGGCAAAAAATTTTTGCCTCACCAAATGACTTGCTCCGATTTGGACCATTGGACAGTCGATCTTGGGGTTTTTGGCCCTTCTGGACGTGATGGCAGGGTCGAATTTGACCCCAAATGCTCCAAAAGTGCAGCTACCTTCTGGATCTGGCAACCACAATGCAACTTCAAACCCTCATAGATTTGGTCTCGTATGCCCGATTTGGACGAAACAAAAGGAAAAATCGACTTTCTCAAACCTTCTGGATGCAATGGTGAGCTTAGATTTGCACCAGCAAGCTCTGATATAAACCTGCAATAAAGAGCCAAAAATGGAACCTCCCCAAATCTGGTACCTCTCTTCAAAAAAAGACTCTCCAATGGCACCCAACCTGCTTTGATACCATGTTAGAATTGGCTATGGATGCCAAGATCTATGGACCAAATAGAAAGCACAAGAAGAGAGAAAATAATATGACAAGAATAAACTATATTCAATGTCAATGATAATGCTTGATTTTACAATGAGAGACCCCTTGGTTATATAGCCAAGGTGAGAACATAGGAGTGCATAAGATTATGACAAGTGTCGTAATCTTATGACATGAGACAACAATGAAAAGCTATCACTCCACCTAAAGTGGAAAGGTGATAATGTGATAACCACCACAAATAGTGGATCTACCACAAAAGGTGGAAACCTAATCACATGATATGTCCATAAAAGGTGGAGATGATAGAGTGATAACATGATAAGTCCACCAAAGGTGGAAATTCTCCAACAACTCCTATGTGGTCTCTAAGTAAACTCAACTAAGGTGTAATTATGACCTAGGACAAGGTACAAAACATTTAATTACACCAACAATGACCAACACCCCATCAACCTTGAAGAGACTTATGGCCAAGGCTTTAAGATTTTAACTAACCAAGGATGTGACATAACTAATGAGCATGAACTAATGAGCATGAAATTCATAAACTTTTAGAGAAAATTCCCATTGAACAAACAAAAGGGATAGGATATCAAGATCCTCCCCCCGACATAAGGTTCCTCCTTCCTAAAGAACAACTGATGGCTTGTAACAATGATAAGGATGATAAGATCATCTTAGGTCCTCCTTCTCTATATCCACCTTGAGAAGTTGGTGAATCTAGCAAGAAATGAAAGCCTTACAAACTAAAGAAACTATAATTTCCATGTCCAATGTCTAAAACTGAAAGAACCTTACACATATTTCTAAGCCAATGAATTATAACATTACCACCCATGAAAGAAAATCCAAAACCATATCCTAAGAATGAAAAAATTTCAATTTGTCGACATCATAGAGTTCTTGGACATAATACTGATGAGTTTCATGCTTTAAAACAAATATTAAAAAGGTTTGATATCATAAAAATAGTCCCTTAAAAAGAATGCATTTCATTCCTTGTCATGTAATAGTTGTAGAATTCTAACATTCTCACTATTACATCCCATACATTCATTACAAATCATTCTCTTTATCACAAGGATCTCATTCTCACCACCTATCTCGGCTCATCCTTGTCCTGCACTTAGTGGGGGCAAGGGGATAGTTAGCTCCTTATCCTAGTTTTGGTATGTGTTGTTGTCTCCTGGGCTAGTTGTCTACCTTCCATTTATACCAACCAAGATTGGGATGCAGATGACCTGCTATAGGTTGACTCACATGTGCATTACTATTCTTTTGCTTTGTTTCTTTATGTGATTTCATGTGTGTAATGTGATCCTTCGTGATGTTTCATTTGGTGTATCTCTCTCTCTTTTTGTGCATTCCTCTATATGTATCTACATTCTTCTCTATTTTGTAAGAATTTTATCTTTTTCATTTGTCTTGTGTTTTCCTTTTGGGGATGACACAAGGCATTGAGACATTTAGGTTTCTTTCATGTTGACCCAAAAGTTTGTCCTTTATCTTTTTCATTTTTTTTGTGTTTTCCTTTTGGGGATGACACAGGATGTTGAGACATTTACGTCGCTTCCATGTTGACTAAAAAGTTTATCCTTTATCTTTTTCATTTGTATTGTGTTTTCCTTTTGGGGATGACGCAAGGAGTTGAGACATTTATGTCTTTTCCATGTTGACCCGAAAGGATTTTTCTTTGTTTTCGCTCTCTATGTGTCATTCTTCCAGTTCTATGAGTGTTTGGGGAATGATGGCAGTTTCAAGCTCTATAAGAACATTGTAGAAAAGACAAACTGACCCTGAATCTATAGATCTCTTATGTATTCTTGTGGGAAACCCCTCCCTCCTTGTTCATGACATAGCTTTATTTCAAAAACATATCACTTGGCATAGGGTTTTCTGAGGAAAGCTCTCATGTCTAAGGAGAAAACATTGGCTACTTTAAAGTAGTTGCTCACAATAATGGTGTTAGCAACTACTTTAAAGTGGGGGCGTACATTGATGAAATCTTTCAACATTTTGCATATTTCATGGTGTGATTTTATTTCTTGTGAAGCATCCTTTTCTTGGTGGTGTCATTGGGTTTGATGTCCTCCAAGAGTGTGATATGTCTAAGCATATGAATTTCCCTTAGTGGCATGATGTGAAACAAGGCATCCCATAAGTGGCAATATGATATTCTTGACTTGTCCTCTCTTGGAGACATTAGGCATGATGTTTGCTAAGAAGAAGACCTTACATTAAAGAAAAATCCCTTTGAACAAAAACCTATAGACATAACATTCAAAATAATTTAGCATTGTGGTGCCTTATCGAAGTTGTAAGGAGGATAACTACGGTATGGTATGGGAGGCTAATATGATTCTCTCATTTGCCCCCTTGTTGGGATACTCACCTAGTGGACTACCTGAGGTTCCACTATCCCAGAGTGAGCACACATGTTATGGAAAAATAACCTAGACCTAGTCAATATCGTGTTGGAAAGACTGTCGAAGCTTGATCCTTTTTCTTAGACAAACAACCATGTTCCACATTGTATTGGAATGGTTGATTCTTGATCCTTCATTTTCCTTTGTTCTTCTTGGTCTTTGATAGGGTATGATTGTGTATCTTTATCATTTCTTCATACATAAGTTTCTTGAATGTCTACTTTAGTGTGAGTTTTTCATGGGGGAAAACTCTCACTAAAGTGGGGGCAAAATGTAGTAACAAAGAAAGTATCCCTTTTCCTTAATTTGGGAATAATTAACAATAAATGAGCTTAATGTTGCCTTGATTTAGTGTTGTAATGTGTTCTACACATTCACATTGAGTCTAGGGCTCTTTTTAATAAAATGGAGTTAAAGATGCCTTATTTAGGGTGTTGTAAAGTGTTTCTTTACACTTTCATACTAATCTAGGGATTTATTAATTAATTGAGGTTAATTAGAGCTTAATTGGCCCCTTAAATTCAAATCCAAGCCTAATCTATTACATTTTCTGAAGGATAAATCCCGACACTCATTAATAATATTTCACAACACTTAATTTGGCAAGGTTTGAGTCCTAGGCTACTGACCTAGGACCCATTCACCACCTAGAGAATGGGTCCTTCCTAGGTCCTAGGACCCCCTTTTTGCATATTGTTTCATGTCCTTGAAGTATGCCCTAGTTGACTATGCTAGGACCCATTCGCCTTATGGCGAATGGGTCCTCCTTAACCTAGGACACCCCTTTTTGAACTTATTTTTGGCAAGATTTAATGATTTTGAATCCTAGATTTGATGTCGGCTTGTGTTATTTAAATTTCGGGATTAAATCTTAAGATAAGTATAAATATAAGGTTAATTCACAAAGTTTCACCTAGAAAATTTAATTATTCAAGAATTATAGCAAGTTTATGATCAAGAAAGCATTCAAGATAATTTTCGAAGGCATTCAAGGGCAGGTTATTAAGGATTTATTGCAGCAATCAAGGATATATTACATCATGTCAAAGCCTTGCATGTTGTTGAGCTAATGTGATGTTGTAGCATTGGTGATCAAGTTCAAGTCTTCAAAGCCATTATCCTATATCAAGTTCATGATAAAGATCTGCATACATTATGGCCACTTGATGTTAAGTTTCAGATTTGCATTCCAAGGTTCAATTGAATATTGGTATGTTTCTACACATTGTTGTTCATTTATCTTTCCTTTTATGCATTATTTCAATTCAAGGTTTAATTACCTAAACGGGGTTTGACCAAGGAAAACCCCAATTCCCTAACAATCAACAAATTTTCTTCTCTCTTGATGTGTGATTGTAGGTTTTAGATTGAAGATCAAGTGGAAAAAAAAAGTTGCAAAGTTGTCAAGATTGTAAAGTTGCAAAAGTTGTCATCTTTGTTGCAAGATCACAAAAAATGCTCTATAGAATTTGTTTCCAAATTTCGGGAGTTGAACCCCTGGGAGCTAGGAGTGGATATATTGAAGAACAAAACCTAGAAATCACTTTGGCGAATGAGTCCTCAGTGAGGCCTGAAACAACACTTTTTCATCAAGGTACACATCATTTTAGCATATGAAAACCTTCCTAATTGTTGTTATAACAGTTAGGATTGATTTTTTATTATTATTTATGCATTTTACCTCTCACAATTGAGTGAAACAACTAAGTAAAATTAGGTTCCTCCTTTTGGTTAATCTAATTTTGGAAAGAGAACACATATTTTTCTTTGTTTCAACAATGTATGATGTGAGGTGGTAGAATGTTAGGATTAATATTGCATCTACCTTATACATGCTATGCCATGTTGCATGGTTCCAACATCCTTGTGAAGTGTCCTTAAGCACTTAGGGTGTATTCCAAGAATTTTTTTTTTAATATTAATTATAATTGGGTTGTTTATAATATATTCATAAGTGGTGATCGGTTCCACTAGCAGCAAAAAATGTAACTTGTGGACATAAATATTTAATATTATTTTCAACAAATGTAGAAACCTAGAATGAGATAATAAAAGATAAGGAAAAGGACAAAGGAGTGATTGTTGGTATTCTCCAAGTGAGTTCTTGGAAAGAGGCAATAGATGTCTCTTGGTATTCCATAATTTATTGCATTTAATATAATGTTTATCTTCCAAGTTTGGGCACCCAAGTTGGAGGGAAAGTATTTTTGCCAAAACTGGTATCCTTTCACATTTAGAGGTGGTATTCCAAGGGTTGGGAACGTTTGGAATGAAGATTCATCTTTGGGATTCATGTTTGAGGCTTAAGATGTCTTCACAATTCTATAAAATTAGCTCCTTGGATGTAGAAATTATGAGGAACAATTGAATGTAGAGTTTCATTGTAGGAACAAGAATAGGTTGAGGCATAAAGAGGTTGTTCATAGGTGCATATGTACTACCATGGTGGAGTAAAAGTGGAGAATGAAATTAGTTATATTTATAATTTCATTTATTTGAAGATATCACATACTTGCCCTCTCTTCTTGGTGGGGATTTTTCCCACAAGGGTTTCTCCACATAAATCCTATGTTATGTGATTCTCTTGTGTTGTTGATTTGTGATTCATTGTTGCTATCTTATGGTGATGTAGTTGTTTATATATTTTTGTTATAATTTCACATAAGGTAGTGTTTATAAGCATGTTATGTTGGTTAGTTTTTGGCATTATAAAGAAGATGGATGCAATTATGGAAGTTCCATAATAAGGTAACTTAATTTTCAAATTTTAATATAAGTTTCATATTTTCATGTTGTTGTAGTCCAAGAGTTTTATCTCACCCATTGAAGTCATATTTGGATAAAGATTCAATTTTACAATAATTGTTATTAGAGCATGTTTATTTCTCATCAATTGTAATGTCCAATCTTGATAGACATCAAGTAGGCAATATCTAGGGTCTTTCCTTTTCCAAGAGAAAATAAAGACTTAAAATTTATAGGAAGCTTGTTAGTAGCTTGTCTTAGGTCCTCAAAGGTGCCCACCTATCAGTGACCAAGAAAGGATGTAGATTGGATACTAAACTTGAGGGGTATCTATAGAGGAGTGGGACCGACCACTCAAGGACTTCAAGTCACGGAGAGCCGAGAGTTGAAGGATGCCCTAATCTACCTCAATCACGCAGGTGTTTAGGAAACTATTCGATGTCAAGGATAGAGAATGAACATCACTCTCAGTGCTTCTACTACTATGATAACCTAAGAACTAGGGTCAGACTAAGCGAACAGATTATAGGAACCTAGAGTGTACCTCAGACAACTCTATGCTAGAGGAGAATAGCGCACGAAAGGGATGACAGTGCGGTGTGCTGGCGTCTCACGTGTGCATTTGCGTCCATGCATACATAAAGTGTAAAAAGACAGTAAAAGGTACTAAAATATTTTGACAGTTTAGTTGAAGATGTTTTAAATGATGACTAAGACACTAAATGATAGAACAATTAAAATAAATAGAGAAATAATATGACAATGATAAGGACAAGAAAAGAGAGATTTCATCTCACAAAGAATCCAGTTTGCTAGAAAGCTCCATTTGAATGATCACCTACACACAATAAAGAAGGGAAAAATTTTGGGACTATGTCGAGGCTTGTTGCAGTCAAACTACCATTTTGGTGTTTCCACCTCCACAAACAGCCAAATAAATAGAGAGATAGAAATATGATAAAGAAACTATACTAGAAATTAAATTACCAAATGCTAGGAGAAACACTATGCTACTCAAATCCAACAACAAAGTAATGGTAAGAAAGAAATACCACCCTCAACCAAAGGTGCTCAAGGAAAATGAGAGAGGAATGCAAGTATACAACCATGGAAAATTAGACGTGGCCGCAATGACACCGAAATCAATCTCGTAATACACCAAGTTGCAGCTGCTATGGTAGATGTGAAGAACATTGTGATTGTTGAAAGAATTGATAGTGCAACTAGTATCTTGAAGTTGCAAGAATATGGAGTTAGGATGCCAAGAATGTAAAGCAAGATCAAATGAGTGTATATAGGATGTGAAGAATGAGAAAGATAGACATTTGAAGGCCAATTAGGAGGGAAAGAGTCGTTCAAAGGTTGAAACGAAGGCATAAGGGCATTACATTTCATCGCCAATGGATAATGTAATGCCTATATATATTCCAGAGGTAGTAATTCTTCCAGGACGAAAGTGCGCCGCATAGACGTCCTCACTTTGCATGCGCGTCCTCGACATATATTCCCCCACTAACACTAAAAACAAGTGCCTAGTGGATGGAGTATGGATAGGTGATGTGGAATTACATGGTCATATTTGATTCTTCTAAGGTGTAGGGTGCAAAAGGGGAATTTGCAAGGGGGTGAAAATTCACTCCTATACATTTTCCCCCCACTTTAGCGAACATGAGTGCCAATGAGTTTTTGGTAAAGTAGGTCGAAAAACTTTCGAGAAAATATACTTGAACCGTTAAGGAAGTAGACCACGATCTAGCATACTTGAAATCACAGGGCAGCCAAATGGCTCTACAGGCACTCTCTCCTGAGGAGGTTTGAACAAAGTGCACTAGAGGCCCGCAGACCAATGATAAAAAATACTACAAGATGTAAGCGCTTCACAAGTACTCGGACCTGTGAAGAAGGCGCCCCTAGGTACTCTCTCCTGAAGGAAACCTGATGTAAGGGGACTCCACACTGTCAGATTGGAAACCAGCTTCATAGGCACACCTACAAAGAAATTTTTTAATAAATCGATAAAACATGTTAGATATCAAAAATCCATGCAGTTAGACAAGCAGGCAGTCACGTAGATAGTCAAAAATTGAAGGAAGAGCTTTCAAAGGGGTCTGCTCAAGGGGCACACTGTTTGATAGTGCAAGAGTATTTTTTATAAATCAATTCAAAATCAAGGAATCATTTTGAAATATTTCACTTCATCAAGGAATTAGAAAGGAAGAAGGCCCCCTTGCAAAGGGAAGACCAGAAATTCACCCGCGGGAGAAGATGCTCCCTCCTCGGAGGAGAGTTTCTCAAATTCTTTCTTTACGAAACCATGATGAAGGAAAACTATTCCACTAGGGGTCCTTATTGAGGAATAAGATTTTTGAAAAATATTTTAAAAAGTTAAAGATAAATATTTTCAAGAAAAGATTTGTTGGCCACCGAATACAATTTTTGAAAATCAAGGCAGTATGAGAGCCCCCCCTTAGGATGATGTGTGCCAAACACAAAGGTGTGTGGCATCCTAGGCAGAGAAAAGCAAGAATGAAAAGTGATGTTGTGGCCCGCGAAACATAACGAGATGTAATTGTGGTAATGTTGTCGCACACATGAGGGACAACATGTAAGAACCACAACATCACAAAGAAAGCAAGAGAGAAAGATGTAAAGAACAAGAGACAGGGGTGATCTGATATTTTGGGGTCAGAGCTTTTCATGAATATAGATAAATAAGTATGATAATAGATATAAATGAACTATCATCAACCCCCTACTATATCAGAATATGTGAAGAAATCACATGAAGACAAAATAATAATAATAAAAAAATAGGTCAACATGGAAGGGAGGCCTAAATGCCCCCAACACTTTGCATCATCCCCAATTTTTTAAAATCAATACACGACAAAGAGAAGAATAAGGTGACAAATAGAAGAATTTTTATGACACAAAAACACTCTTGTATTCAAGCACCTACGGGGGTGACAAGGGTCATCCAAGAACACATAACACAAGCATGGGGGAACACAATACACATACACAATCTAATCTACAGATAAAGAAGAGGCACCCCCCTAGTCCTCATCAACCGAGAGGTCACCGTTCTCCTAGCCTAGATCACTGTAAGGTGAGGGAAAATGAGCCTGCAATAACAAAATATCAAGGGGGAACCCTATGACCCTCCCACAATAAGAGCCAAGGAAGAAGGCCCCTCAAGGTCTTCTCCATTCGGTTCCTATGGGGTGAAAGTCAGCAATTTCATGAAGATCGTTGATAGGGCTGGGACCTCTTCCACATAATTAAACATGCAATTCACATAAGTGTTATACATTAATTCAATGGGTGAGGGAGGCGATGCCCGAGATCCACTGCTAGGCTCACTGAAAGAATCGGGAGCACTGATGAACTCCAAGGACACCATGGCTTCCTCCATCACAAGGATGACACAAGCCAGTGCAGAACCACCCTCCAAAGATGGTGAACCTTTCTTTTGACCCTCGTTGCTAGCAGGGTCATCCTCCATCTTCCACTTCATCAAACGATGTGAAATCCCCATAGATGAAGCATAAGGTGCGAAGGAAGAGGAGAAAACTATGGCAGAAAACACTCAGGTATTCAGAATTTCCGTGAGTTTCGAGAATGGTAGGATGTCTGGAAGGGAAATGAAAAGGGGCGGCTCAACGAAAGGAGCAATGAATACATGTACCATCTTCGAGCGATGATCGTTCATGCTCATGGTGGGAGTTAGAAGCAAGACTGAGACTGAAGGAACTGAAGTAGAGAGGATAAAGGAGTACACAATAGAAGGTGTCAAAGTAGGAGCTGATAACTCCTCTTCCTTCTTTTGCAAGGTGGCCTGCTCAATGTCTAGGGCCTTCTTTCGAAGCTTGCACTCACATGCAAGTCGGTTTCTATGACTCTAGGAGCTAGAGTTCACTGCCTAAGAAGGGACGGATGGCTCTCATTCAACCATTAGAGTATCCATCCTGTTTGTTTCTGGTGGAGGGAGGGACTCCTGGATGGGAATAAGAGGAAGAGCTAGAGAGGATGACGAAATGATAGCAGGGGAGAAAAATCCAATGCCTCAGCGGTGCGCCTCTTCCCATTCACTACCTTAGAGGCAGGAGCAGTAGGAGGCCACAAAGGCCAAGACATAGAGGATTTCCACGGGGATCCTTCCCCTTACCATACATAATGAGCCAAGGCACCGTAGGTAAGACAAGAATTTCAAACACCAGACACTTGGGCATTCGCCAAGCGGGTACCATCAAACTCTCTAGCAAGCATCTAGGAGTGCCTTCTATGCAACTCAAATCCACCAACAAAGAAATGGTAAGAAATAAATACCACCCTCAACCAAAGGTGCTTAAGGCCAATGAGAGAGGAATGCAAGTCTACAACTATGGCAAAGTCGACATGGCTATAGTGACACTGAAAGCAGTCTCGCAAGATACCAAGTTGCAGCTTATGTGGTAGATGTGAAGAATGTTGTAATTTTTGAAAGAATTGATAGTGCAACTAGTAGCTTGAAGTTGGAAGAATATGGAGTTAGGATGCCAAGAATTTGAAGCAAGATCAAATGAGTGTATGGAGGATGTGAAGAATGAGAAAGATTGACATTTGAAGGCTAATTAGGAGGGAAAGAGTTGTTCAAAGGTCGACAAGTAGGCATAGGGGCATTGCGTTACGTCGCCAATGGAAAATGTAACACCTTTACGGATTATAAAGGCAAGAATCTTGTAAGGACGATAGTGCACTGCACAGATATTTGCACACCGTGCACACATCCTCAACAAAAATTCCCCCACCAACACTAAAAACAATGCATGTGATGGAAATGATGAACGAAACTTAGAATGTTAGAATGATTTAACCTATGAGATGGAATGATGATCTCCTAAACCTATAATGGATGATTATATATAATATGAGAAGAAAACTAAGACTTATAAGATTCTATTCTATAGAGTAGCCATAAAATATTCTATTAACTTTAATGCTTAACTTTAACAAAAAAGAGAAAAAATAAAATTTGAGTGATTTCACCTAAAAAAGTGTTATCTTTTGGGCTTGCATGGGTCTAGGAGGATCCAGTTAAACTTCAGTAGAGATCTACAATGAAACTATGATGATTTAAGGTCTAAAATTAAAGTAACCACTTATTGGACAACATTACCTCTATTAGATGCAGACCTACAAATTTCTAACATTTGAAATAAAAAATTTTAACTCTGATTATCTTTTCACTTTTTCCAAAATTCTACATTTTTTTAGAAACTAACCTACACCAATAAATTTTCTAAAGTGGACCCTAAAAATATTAAGTTGAAATAGGGACTATACCTCAATCGACCCCCTTCTGGGTTTTTAAATGTGGAGACACTTTAAAATTTTGATGATAAACAAGTTAACATATTGAAATATGAAATGCATCTGATTCTAAACCACTTCATAGCTAGTAAAGTTACAAGTTCAAGTCCAAGGGTTTTGGAAATACTACAAAGCAAGTGGAGGTAAAAGAAAGGTTTTGAAAGCACAATATATTTTGAATCAAAATAGGTTTTGGTGTATCAAAGGTGACTAGTATGGGGACAGAAATCTTATTCCAAATAGCTTTTAATCAAGTTATGGTAGGTTAGAGCTGGCACTTGAAGGAATGACAAGATGAAGCTTACAATTATAAAGGGTGGATGGGAAACAAGTCTAAATGGAAAAATGGCACTAGAGTAGTGACAAAGGAATGAAATATGAGGGGTTGAAAGAATATATTCTAAAAAACTAAATGATGTGATGAAAAGTATGAATGAAAATACTTGAAGATGTATCAACACTATATAAATAAATGAGATGCAAAGGAGCAATATGTAAGGAAGTAGATAGAAAAATGAAAAATGGATGTAAATGGAGGGTGAAGATTCGGAAGGGTTAGTGGATGAAGTATGAAGGGATCATTACACTTTCATTTTCCTAAAATTCCATAGAAAGAAATTCTTACCATGTTGAAAACCAACGAAATAAACTACTTAGCTTTGGAAAATTATTTGAAGCAAGTTGTGGGAGTAATATTAAAATGATAGAGACTTGGAGCTCAAAGCTAACTCTAGTTGGGAATTTTGAAATATTGTAGTAGTGTTATGCATGAGAAAAAATTAGAAAATCCTTGATGACCAATGCCAAAATTGATATTTTTTATGTTGAAATGAGGCAACAGTGGCTATTTTCTATAAAATCTTTGAAATTTTAAGAATGAGAACTTAGTAGGTGGAAAGACCTAATAATTAATCTTTCCATTATTTTTTTTGGTGGGAGGATGAAAACATATGGTCAACCTATTAGATGGTGCCCTCAAGGTCAAAGTTGGCCATCGAAGGGTAGGTGTACACAATGATTATGTACTCATTTAGAAATATGTTGTAAATAATAGAGGTGGGGATCACACATGGGGAAAGCCTAGGCTCAATTATTTAAGGCTTAACAAGGGGATAAAGGGTCTAAAGAAAGGGAAAGATCAAATCAAGGCTTAGGAAATACGAAAGAAAAAAAATTAAGTTGAATATTGCACTTAAAAATCCTAAATAAGGATAGGAAACAACATTAGAAAGGGGAAAAACTTGGCTAGGGATGAAATAGGCTAGGAAAAAATGATCTAAAAAGCCACACAAAAGACACATATGGGCTAGGGATTAAAATAGAGACAAAAGTGTAATAAGGGTATACAAGTTACATCATTACAATAATTAACTCTTTTGATGTTGTAATGTCACAGAATTGCACCTAGGGGAAATTCTGCATTTTAGCACTTTGCCTTGCATTTATAACACCCTAGAGCATTAATGACAAAAATACCATAGGTCGAAATTTCACAATTCTGACTCCATGTGGACCTGTGATGGAGAAACAACAACCTAATGACATGTTTCTTGAAAATTGAGGCCTTGGATGCCTACAAAACACGTGGACATTTGTGTGGCATGCTATCATCCTGATGGTTTTTTGAGTTTGAAATAAGGAATCTTGAATCTTGACTCTCGACATGTGTCTTGGCAGTCAAGTTTTCGGCTATAATGGCTATTTACCACCCTTGCATGCAACATAACCACTCATTTTCTCTCATTTTGGTGGTTCAAGTCATTCAATCGAGCTCTCTATCCATTTTCACTCTTGAGTCTCTCTTCATTCTTGACAAGCAACACTTCTACAAGCGAAGCCATGCCAGACTAAGGTCCCTCCAACAACTACAAATTTTAAGCAAGAATTCAGCGGTGCATTTGTGTACTCTAGAGAGGGCCTAGGCCTGTGGATAACACACACACTCTCTCTCTCTCTCTCTTTTCTACTTGTGCATTTGCTACTTAGTGGTGCAGGTTCTACTCCTAAAGTGGGTTTTGCTTTCACCACACACTTTGTCCATTTTGGTTATACTCCTTTTCTATTTGGTTGTTCGTGGAGGTGGGAACACCAAAATGGGGGTCTGACTGAGGTAGACCTCTATACAGCCCTAACACTTTCCCATCGTTCTTCTATGTGTAGGTCGCAAAGCAAAGCTTGGAGTGAAGAATTGAATGTCCGCTTGAAGGTAAGTTTTTTCCAAGTTCTCCTTGTGCTTTTTTTATAGTTTTTGTTCTTTGCTTGATTATTCTATTTAATACACCTTAGATTCAAGTTGGGAAGTGGGACCTTATTCTCCCCATCTAAGCTCCTAAGGTTTCCATTGCTTAGGGTGCCAACACACTAGTTGGATGACAACATGTCGTGCTAGCATCCTCAATCCACGTTGTCATCCCTTGGCCGAGAGCTCCTCTATCGGAGGAAAAAATCTAAGAGTTCTACTCTTTCAGGATTTAAAATACTTTTCCTTAAAAGTTAGCATACACTCATTTATTTTGAAATTTCTTCATTCTATTTAAGCTGAGGTGGATAAGGGCAGTTCATTCCCTGGTGATCTCTTGAGAACGAAGAGACTCATGTGTAGTGAATACCTCTTATCTCACATTTTGGTGAACCCGACATGAATATGTTGGATCTATTTTTACAATGTCTTCCATGTTTATGGTAACTCTTTGTCTAAGGAAGATTTCGATATGCTGGATGACGCTCTAGATGACTTCTTAGAAGCACCCTCCTCTATCTACAAATCTTTCGATCAAACTTCCTCTTTGCATGTTGGGGAGTCGATAAATGTTGTGGTGGTCTCTGTGGCTCCTCCAAGCCCTAAGAAACCTGTCATTTACTTGACCCCAGCTAGCCCTTCTTTGAGGAAGAATTATTCTGTCTATGGGATTTCTTATCAAGATGATCCACCAAATTTATATTCAAGGTTTGTAAAAGCTACAAACTCTACTTCCTACAATGCTATTAGACACACATACAATACAAGAAGAAACAAACATATTTTGGATCAAAAACCCTCTATTCCTACACCTCAACCTACTCAAGTTCCTACTTCTTTATCGCCTTCTCAACCAATTCTTCCTTCAACACCTAAACCTGTGATTAAAGCACTAGGTGATTATGATCTTGTCAAGCAACTATGTGTTACTCCAACTAAGATCTCACTTCGGTATTTACTTCAGACTGCTCAAATTTATCAGGAGATGCTTTAGGAAGCTTTGTAAAATATTCTCTTGTCTGCCTCCGCTAGGTCAACTAATGTTAATGCATTGATGGCTCATATTCATGTGGATTCGCCGAATATTACATTCTATCCTCAAGAACTCTTGCCTCTGAATGTGCAAAAAAAAGTAGAACCTTTGATGATTATAGTCAATTTTAATAACATTGCTATTAGGCATACCCTTGTTAACATTGGTTCAACTCTCAATGTTTGGAGTATCGATCTACTACCTAAAATTAAAGGTAATTCATCCTCTCTAGCTACTTCTTCCTTGTACATTTATGGGTTCGATAATGCTGGCCGCCAAGCTCTAGGCACGATATTATTGCCTTTGCAAATAGGCCCCATTACCTTACCTACTTTGGTTTATGTGATGCCTGGTCCTTTACCTTACAATATCCTTTTGGGGAGACCCTAGATTCATGCTATGGGTTTTGTAACTTCTACTCTACATTGCTCTTTAAATTTTTGTCACAAATAATTGGGTGGTCACAGTCAAAGCTGAACTAGAAGTTGTTCACCTTTGTAAATTAGCGGCTGCTAGTTGGGCTTTGGTTGTCTCCACTCTCAAGAATTGTATTCCATCTCTAATTATTGATTCTATGACATGTTCCTTGGTAGCACCCTTCGTGGAGGTTATCCTTGAAGCAAATGTCATTAAAGACGAAGCATCTAAAGCAGAAAGTCCTAAGTATTGCCTGTTTACTTCTTCTGAATAAAATGTGTTCCTTGGAATTCTCAAAATTCTTCATTTCACAATACAAAATGAGTCCCACTCGTCTAGAGCTTCCAAATTCCTCTGATGAAAAATTGGATGATGCTCCTGTTGAGGAGAAGAACTATGATCCTATCTCTAGGAGAATAGTCCTCCCCCTACTGATGAGAGTAGTCCCACTCCTATAAAAGAGGTTAATGTTTGTGAATCAAGTAAAGGAGATGATTGTGCTCTTGTAGATGTGTTTGATGTGCACTGGTGGAACGAAGCCCTCTACGTAGAGCCACCGCCTCTTGATGTATTACAAAAAAAATTATGGCTTCAGATATCAACTTGCTTCTCGATATGGCTATGGTCAGAAAGGCCTAGGGAATATTGAGAAAGGAACCCAAGTCCCTATCCAGATCAACCCTCGTAAGCATTATCTGTGTTTTGGGTGTTATGTTGAACAATCTAAGAAAAAACCTTGGTGAAGTGTTAATATTATTTTGGTTGAACCAATGAGTTTGGCCCATCCTGAATTGATAGAGGATAGGGAGCAAGCCGAGAAATTTCCTTTAGATGTCTTCTCTTCAAATGAAGCACTTGAGGAGTTCCTAGGTGCCTACTCCCCTTTCCCTCCATTTCATCACAAAAGATGATTCCCATATCGCTTGAATAAATGAGCATATTTTGGAGAGTTTGTCTTGAGTATTGACGAGGAGGATCCCCTATCCAATGTTGGTGATGATGTTCCAATATCGCATCCTGGAGATCGTAGTTCTCTCCTTAAAGGAGAAACTACTAAAATCTCTATGGATCCTAAGTCTTCTGAAAAATTGATCAAGGTTGGAAAGTTCCTCTCTTCCAAAGAAGCTGAGGAACATTCCGACCTCCTACATTCTCATCCTAAAATATTTGCTTGGACATATGAGGACATGCTCGGTATTGACGAGTCTATAGTGGATCATAATATTTTCCTATGTCCCGACACCAAGCCAGTTAACCAAAAAATCTGAAAGATCAATCCTAGGGTGGCGTTGATGGTTAAGACCAAGATAGAGAAGTTGTTGAAAGCATTCTTTATTTGTCTAATCGAGTACTCCCCTTGGATTTCAAATATTGTCACTGTTAGTAAACTTGATGGTTGCATTCACATATGCATTGACTGTCGTGATCTTAATAAGGCTTCTCTTGAGGATGATTTTTTGCTACCTAATATTGTTAGGAAAAATTTAATTGTGGAACAAACTTTTCCTAATGTCAAAACTAAGAGGAGAAGAGAGATATGCCTTTTAATGTTTATAATTACAGTTCACTAAGATGCATACAAAAGAAATAACAGAATCCATAAATACATTCAAACACAATTGACAACAGATTTACGTGGGAAAACCCTTATGGGAGAAAAACTGGCCACACCAAATAAATATCACTTGTATTATAGTAAACAAACTACATACAAGTGATAGACTCTTCTTTACAGATAACACTTCTATATCAGCAACATTTCCCTTATCAAACTTGTATCGAATTACACTGTTACAATGCTTCCATTTAGCATATAATGAAGTTCACCAAATTTTGATCACTTATCTGTCGAATTCTCCAACCAGACCCTCGACCAAACTGTTCATCCCTTCTCAAGTGATCTATCTGTTTCCCACAAGAGAAAGGTCACAACATTTCAACTACCAATCGGTTTGCATTCTGATTCTCTTATTGCTCCAAGACAGAACATGTAAGACAAACACTTGGTCAACAGAATTCAACTGTATCACTCATCGGCGAGACAATAGACCATGTCACAACGATGCCAGACTACCCATAGACCATCACATAATGCACCAAATTCTACTGGTCTATCGCTCAGACATGGTGAATTCTCCCCAATCTTAGGACCATCAGCAAGACCAATGTTGTTGAAAATAGACTGGAAAGTGAGACCGATGGTTCATGTCTCCTTGATGTCCCAAACAACACCAAGACCACACATATCGGCAAGAGTCACATCGATCATCCATCAAGAGCAGATCCATCGGCAATAGAAATACTATCAGAAGGAGATCAGGAGGTCACGTCAACAGCTCAAGTCTCCCTAATGCGTCCATCGGCAAGAGTCTGCCCGATGATCTTCATCACCCAGACATCTGCAATCGAAATGAGTTAGAGATCTCACTCTGACTACTCTGGTCACGTCGATGATCCTTATCGCCAACACATTCACGGGGTCACGCAAATATCACCCAAACTTCTGCTGTCGGAATGAATTTGGAAACTCACTCTGACAGTTCATGTCACCCCGATGACATCTGTTGGCAAGACAGGTCCAAGGTCATAGCGATATGATCCCTCCAAGAATGTAGAACACATCTGCTCATCGGCAAGACATTCCAAGGGTCTCACTAATACTGCTCTTTCAAGAGTTCCATGTCAATAAGCATTGAGGCATTTTTTCCAACAATCTCCCACTTGACGAAGATCTTACTGACACCTCCAGAGCACAACAAAAACTACTGAGTTATATAGGTACCAAGGCCCATTGAACTGGTACACCACCTATACTTTTATGTGCTCATTGGTTTCGTTAATGCATCTGCAACATTTTCCAGAGTATCCACCTTTTCTAAAGAGACCTTTCCATCCTCCACCATATCTCGTACAAAGTGATACTGCACATCAATATGTTTCATCCTGGCATGGAAAGTAGGATTTTTTTCCAGACAAATAGCACTCTGAGTGTCACAGTAAATTGTAATCTGCCCTACATCACACCCAGAGTTAGAACACACATGTTTTAACCAAATTGCTTCTTTACAGGCGTGAGTTGCTGCCATGTACTCAACTTTTGTAGTGGACAAAGTGACTACAACTTGTTGCTTGCTCATCCAACTAATTGCACGACCATTCAACATGAAAGTATATCCATTGGTGGACCTTCTACTGTCAATGTCCCCTGCCCAATTAGAATCCACATATTCACGAATGTTGGGAGTCCTCTGTGATCCAACCAAATTTCCATGGTAACACAGAGCATATTTCGAAGTGCCCCTCAGATATCTAAACACTCTTTTCATAACATCCCAATTTGTCCTTCCTGGATTCGCCATAAATTGATTAAGAACTCCCATTGCTTGGGAAATGTCTGGCCTTGTACAAACCATTGCATACATTAAACTAACAAATGCACTAGCATAAGGCACTCTGGCCATGTCCTCCATCTCAGTAGGATATTTTGGACAATCTTCAATAGATAGCTTCATCCCCTACAAAACTGGAACAACTAGCTACTTGCAATCATTCATGCCAAATCTCTCCAGAATATTATTAATATACTTACTTTGGCTAAGCCAAAGATTTATGCCCTTTTTGTCCTTGGTTGTTTCCATCCCCAAAATATACCTAGCTGCACCAAGATCTTTCATTTCGAACTTTGCAGACAACTAAAATTTTAGATCAGAAATCATTAACTTACTATTTATATGAACAACATATCATCAACATAAAGGGCAATAATAAGAATCCGATCATTTTTAGTATTTTACTACACACAATGATTTGACTTTGATCTTACAAATCCCAAAGACAAGACAAATGTGTCAAATTTTTAGTACCACATCCTAGGTGATTGCTTCAAACCATACAAAGATTTTTTCAACTTGCAAACCAGATTTTCTTTACCTTTTCACACAAAGTGCTCAGGCTGGGATATATAGATTTCATCTTCAATATCACCATGAAGAAATGTTGTCTTCACATCCATCTACTCAATCTCCAAATCATATGTTGCAACAAGTGATAAAATAAATCTGATAGATGTCAGCTTTGCTACAGGAGAAAATTTCCCCATAATCAATTCCCTCTACCTGGGAATAACCTTTTGCAACTAACCTCGATTTATACTTTTCAACATCGCCATCCAGACCAATTTTCTTTTTAAACACCCACTTGCAGCCCACAAGCTTTCTACCTTCAGGCAATGGAACCAGATCCCGAGTATCATTTTTCCTTAATGATGCCATTTCTTCATTCATGGCTTCCAACCAGGAATCTGAATTAGATATTTCAGTTGCCTCTTTTATAGTCGTAGGCTCATTCATGTTAGTAATCAAAGCATAGGCACAACTAGAATCTAATATAGAGAATCCATACCTATTTGGTTGTTTCTTCTCATGTGTAGACCTCCTCATAGGCTGAGGCTGAGGTTGTGTTTCTTCTTCTTAGTTAGAACTCTCAGAGCTACTCGAACTCTCCTCAGTTTTAGGTATACTTTCAATGAGTTGTTCCTCTTTTTCTGGAGTTAGAGGTATCTCAACAACATTATTCTTCTTTTCCTCTTCTTTCATCCCTGACTACAGATCCAATGAAGAAAGTTTCAATTCCCAGAAGATTACACTTTTTTTATACAATACCTTTTTAGTCACAGGATTCCAAAGCTTGTATCCTTTCATACCAAGGCCATACCCAATGAAGATACATTTTTCAAATTTGTTGTCCAATTTAGATCTTTTTGCATCCAACACATAAATATATGCTTCGCGTCCAAAAACATGAATATGTCTGAGAGAGGGCTTCTTACCAGACCAAGCTTCCATAGGCGTTATATCAACAAGTGTTGAAGAAGGTGATCGATTCAATAAGTAACATGTTGTAGCTGATACCTCAACCCATAAATTTTGCTCCAGACTAGCATTTCTCAACATACTTCTTGCCTTCTCCATCAATGTCTTGTTCAACCTTTCAGAAACTCCATTTTGTTGCGGAGTGTAAGGCGTTGTCTTATGCCTCTTAATCCTATGGTCTTTGTAATACCTTTCAAACTCATCAGAACAAAACTCACTGCCATTGACATTCCTTAGACACTTTATTTTTCTTCTAGTCTGATTTTCCACAAGGTTTTTAAATTCCTTAAAACGACTAAACACTTCTGATTTACTTTAAAAAAATACACAAATGCCCTTCTCGAATAATCATCAATAAAAGAAACATAATATTTAGACTTTGATAATGAAGGAACATCCACTGGACCACACACATCAGAATGAATATAATCTAGAACAATGGAAGATTTATGAGGACTAGAGTAGAATGAAACACGGTGTTGTTTTCCATATATACAATGTTCACATAATTCAAAATCAAGATTACAATCATCAAGCCCCTCAACTAGGCTTTTATTTTTCAAGGCTTTCAAACCTTTTTCACCAATGTGACCGAGCCTTTGATGCTAGAGAATAGTCTTTTCTATTGGAAGTTTAACTTCCAAGGAATTTTCCCCAATGAGAACATTTTCATTGTTCTTTTTATGAATAACCTTCTGTGACTTTGCAGAGACACTATAGCATTGAACAACCAATGCATTCAACTTGAAAAGAGTAACAATTTGGGCACCCCTAGCCAGCACCATCGAGCCTCTAGTCATTTTGCAGCCATTTCTAGAGAACGAGACTTGCAGTCCAACATCATTCAACTTGCTTACATAAATGAAATTTTGAGCCAGACCTAGTATATGCATTACGCCATCAATTCCCTTAATTCTACCATCAAGAAACTAAATTTTGACTCTTCCATAGCCAACTATCTCCAAAGATGAATCGCTTGCCAGATACACGTTTCCACCATTACATTCTTCATAAGTAGTAAACCAGTCTCTATGAGATGTCATGTGAAATGATGCTCTAGAATCAATCAGCCAGACATCATCTGATGCCTGAGTTGCCAAGGCTGCAATAAAGGCATCTACATTGCTCTGAGAAGAATCTTTGTTAGAAGAATTCTTCTTCCACTACTTTTTCTCCTCTTTGCAATCCTTTCAAACTTGACTAGGCTACTCAAAGTTTGAACACATCACCTTGGACTTCTTACCAGGATACTTTGATCTCCCTTCTGATTTTAATTTGGATTTCTTGTCCTTTTTCTTGCCTTTTTCTTTTGATCTACGTCGAAAAACAAGAGCCTCCTATCCATCTCAGAAGATTTTCTTTTCATCTCTTATGATAACAAAGAAGCAACCACATCCTCAATTTTGAAAGTGGTTGTTGTGCTCCCAATCACCATCACCAAGTGATCCCAAGAATCTGGCAAAGAACATAACAAGAGAATACAATGATCTTCTTCTTCAATCTTCACACCTACAAATGTTAACTAAGCAATCAACATGTTAAATGTATTTAAGTGATCAACAACAGATGTTCCTCCCTCCATCTTCAAAGAGTATAGCTTCTTCCTCAAGAAAAACTTATTTACCAAGGACTTGCCCTGATAAATACCTCCCAGTCTTTTCCACAATGAAGAGGCAGTCTTCTCTTGATGAATGTTCAGAAGAACAAAGTTCCAAACAAAGTCTTATCAACCCTTTTGCTTTTCGATCTGTGAGGTCCCAATATTCTTGCTTCATGGCTATAGGTTTTCTTCCAGACACAACAATCCAAAAATCACGATCCACCAACAGGTCTTCCATTTTAAGTTTCCACAACTCAAAATTGCTATTGTTGAATTTCTCAATTTCAATCCTTCTAGACATACTTGTCGTTTCCATCTTAATCTGTAATTAGAAAAATTCAAGACTTCTACAAAACTCCCACTGAACATAAATTGACACAAAAAACAAATCTACCCACGAGGATAACACAACTGGTCAGGCTTTGATACCACTTGTTAGGAAAAATTCGATTGTGGAACAAAATTTTCCTAATGTCAAAACTAAGAGGAGAAGAGAGATATGCCTTTTAATGTTTACAATTACAGTTTACTAAGATGCATACGAAAGAAATAACAAAATCAAGAAATACATTCAAACACAATTGACACCAAATTTACGTGGGAAAACCCTTACGAGAGAAAAACCCACCACACCAAAGAAAGATCACTTGTATTACAGTAAAAAAATTACATACAAGTTATAGACTCTTATTTTCATATGGCACTTCTATATCAGCAACATTTCCCTAATCAACCTTGTATCGAATTACACTATTACAATGCTTTTATTCAGCATACAATGAAGCTCACCAAATTTTGATCACTCATTTGTCAAAATCTCCAACCAAACCCTCGACTGAACTGTTCATCTTTGCTCAAGCACTTTGTTCATTTCCCACAAGAGAAAGGTCACAACAATTCAATTGGCAATCGATTTGCATTTTGCTTCTCTCATTGGTCCAAGATAGAACACGGAGGACATAGACTTGGTCAATAGACTTCAATTGTATCACTCATTAACGATACAATATACCTTGTCACACCGATGCCAGACTGCCCACAGACCATCGCACATTGCACCACCTTCTACTAGTCTATCGCTCAGACTTGGTGAAGTCTCCCTGATCTCATGACCATCGGCAAGACCAGTGCTATTAGCAATAGATAGGAAAATCACATCGATGGTTCATGTCTCCCTGATTTCCCAAAGAACACCAAGACCACACATATTGGCGAGAGTCACATCAATCATCCATCATGAGCAGATCCATCGGCAAGAGAAATACTATCGATAGGAGATCAGGAGATCACGTCGACAGCTCAAGTCTCCTCGATGCATCCATTGGCAAGAGTATCCCCAATGATCTTCATCGCCCAGACATCTGCCATCGGAATGAGTTATAGATCTCACTCCGACTACTTCGGTCACGTCAATGATCCTTGTCACCAAGACATTCACGGGGTCACGCCGATATTTCCCAGACTTCTATTGTCAGAATGAGTTTGGAAACTCACTCCAATAGTTCATGTCACCCCGCTGACATCCATTGACAAGGTAGGTCCAAGGTCACAGTGATCTGATCCCTCCAAGACTTTATAACACAACTTCTCGTTGGCAAGACATTCCAAGGGTCTCACTGATACTGCTCTTTTAGGAGTTCCATGTCAATAAGCATTGAGGCACTTTTTCCAACAATCTCCCACTTGATGAAGATATTACTAACACCTCCAGAGCACAACAAAACTATTGAGTTTTATGGGCACCAAGGCCCATTGAATTGGTACACCACCTATACTTGTCTATGCTCACTAGTTTCGGCAATGCATCTGAAACATTTTCTAGAGTATCCACCTCTTCTAAAGAGATCTTTCCATCCTCTGCCATATATCGTACAAAGTGATACTACACATCAATATGTTTCATCCTGGCATGGAAAGACGGATTTTTTGCCAGAAAAATAGCACTCTGATTTTCAGAGTAAATTTTAATCTGCCCTGCATCAAACCCAGTGTTAGAACACAAATGTTTTAACCAAATTGATTCTTTACAGGCGTGATTTGTTGTCATGTACTCAACTTCTATAGTGGACAAAGTGACTACAGCTTGTCGCTTGCTCATCCAACTAATTGCACCACCATTCAACATGAAATTATATCCACTGGTGGAACTTCTATTGTCAATGTCCCCTACTCAATCAAAATCCACATATCCACGAATGTTGAGAGTCCTCTGTGATCCAAACAAATTTCCATGGTAACACAGAGCATATTCCAAAGTGCCCCTCAGATATCTAAACACTCTTTTCACAGCATCCCAATTTTTCCTTCCTAGATTCACCATAAATCGACCAAGAACTCCTACTGCTTGGGCAATATCTAGCCTTGTACAGACAATTGCATACATTAAACTGCCAACTGCACTAGCATAAGGCACTCTGGCCATGTCCTCCATCTTAGTAGGAGATTTTGGATAATTTCAGGCAATGCTTGGACATATGAGGACATGCCTAGTATTGATGAGTCTATAGTGGTTCATAATATTGTCCTATGTCCCGACACCAAGCTAGTTAAGCAAAAAATCTGAAAGATCAATCCCAGGGTGGCGTTGATGATTAAGACCAAGATAGAGAAGTTGTTGAAAACATGCTTTATCTGTCCAATCGACTACTCCCCTTGGATTTCGAATATTGTCATTGTTAGTAAATCTAATGGCTGCATTCGCATATGCATTAACTTTCATGATCTTAATAAGGCTTCTCTTAAGGATTATTTTTTCCTACCTAATATAGATATGATTGTGGACTCGATTGCATGCCATACATTATTATCTGTTATGGATGGTTTCTCGGGTTACAACCAAATCCATATTAATTTGAAAGATGAATATACGACAACCTTCACTACCCCTTAGGGTACCTTCTGTTATGTGGTCATGCCTTTGGGTTAAAGAATGCAAGAGCTACTTACCAACGGGCTATGAACCTTATATTTCATGATTTCATTCATAAGATTTTAGATTACTATGTTGATGATATCTTGGTGAAGTCCATAACCCGTTAAGATCATGTGAAGAACCTTCGTCTTATTTTTGAGAGGCTTTGATTCTATAAGATGAGACTTAATCCTCTTAAGTATGTCTTTGACAAAGATGTAGGAAAACTTTTAGGATTTATAGTCTCTCGCTATGGAATCGAGGTCGACACAAATAAGATCAATGCTATTGTTAACATGACTCCACCCAAGAGTATCATTGAGTTACAAAGTTTACAAGGGAAGATTCAGGAAATTCAAAGATTTATATCTCAACTGGCTGACCGTACCCTTCCTTTCACTCATTTGTTAAAGAAGGATGTTTGTTTTATATGGGATGAAAAGTTCCAGAAATATTTTGAGTCAATCAAAGCCTATTTGTCCAATCCTCATTTATTAATGTCAGCTATGCATGATAGACCCTTTTTGCTTTACCTCACAGCATCACCATATGCTTTGGCGGCTTTCTTGGCTCGGTATGATGATGCCAAAAAAGAGAGAGCAGTCCACTACATTAGTTGTGTTCTAGTTGATTATGAAACTCGATAATCTTCCATGGAAAATCAATGCCTTGCTCTTTTCTTTGCTACATAGAAGTTAAGGCACTATCTTCTCCATGCTAAAACACATGTCATTGTGAAAAGCAACCTTCTAAAGCATTTGATCTCTAGTACTGACCTTCCTAGGAGATTAGTGAAATGGGTAATGTTGCTTTCTGAGTTTGACATAAAATTTGTTACTCATAAGTAAATAAATGGTCAAGCTGTTGTCGATCACTTGGCAGATTCTCCCTCATTTCGCTCCTTCCTTGGTTTGTATTTGTTTCCTGATGATAATATTTTTGCAATCAGTTATGACCTGGAATGGAAAATGTATTTCGATGAATCGAGATGTCATAATGGCTCCGAAGTAGGAGTGGATTTAATATCACCCGAAGGTAAGCCGACCCCTCTCTCCTTTCGATTGGACTTTCCCTGTACTAATAACATCGTTGAGTACGAATCTCTCATTACTAGCTTGTGTGCCTAAAAATAAAACATCTTCGTATACAGGGTGATTCTGAGCTTATTGTGAATAATATTATAGGAACCTATCACGCTACGCAAAGTAAGTTATCTTGATATTGAGACATCGCTTTGTCTTTACTAAACTAGTTCTCCTCCTTCACGATAGACAATGTCCCTAGGAGGGAGAATAGACATGCAGATGCCATGGAAAGCGTTGCTTCCTTGGTACCTTTAGATGAGTATATAAGAGAATAACACTTTGTGGTTCAGGTCCTTTGATCTCATGTTGTTTCTAATCAAACAGAATCTGATGCCTTTGTGTATCTTCATGTGGACTCGGGAGAATGGTTCTATAATATTTATAATTATTTGAAGACTGGAAAATTTCTCGATGATGCGACGAAAAATGATCGCACTCATATACGAAAGCTTTCAGCTCGTTATGTTGTTTTTTCAGATATTCTCTATCATAAATCTTATAAGAGCTTGCTCATTCAATGTCTCCTTGGCCATTTGCAATGTGGGGGTTGGATATTATTGGAAAAATATCACCTCCTTCTTCTAAGGGGCATACCTTTATCATTATCGCTCCATATTACTTCACAAAGTGGGTCTAAGCTATTCCACTTCGCTCTATGAATGCCAAATCTATTTCTAGTTTTCTTCTAAATAATAGTATCTCTCATTTTGGATTTCCTTCTACACTTGTTTCTGACAATGGTGTGCCATTCAAGAAAAAGGAAGTAAAGGAATTCCTAGAGAAATTTTGCATTCAACACAGATTTTCTACACCATATTATCCTCAATCCAATGGCCAAGCGGAAGCATCTAACAAGACTCTTGAGCTCATCCTTTGTAAAACATTTAATAAACATGGTAAGTATTGGCATATTCAACTAACATACTCTTTGCGGGATTATCGCATGAGTGTTCGTATGGTGACGAGAACAACGCCTTACAACCTCATTTATGGTACCAAAGCTATCATGCATTTGGAGTTGGAAATTCCATCTTTATGGGTTTCCCTTAAAGGGTTAATTGATGATGAAACTTACTGAGCTAATTGTCGTTTGCATCAGCTAGAGATGCTTGATGAATGCTGACTACAAGTCCTTGATCATCTTAAATCTTATCAATGATCATTATCTAGACAATATAACCACAGTGTGCTTCCTAGAAATTTCAAGTTATGTGACTTGGTTCTCTACTAGAATCAAAGAAATGTAAATGCCCCGCCTGGTCAGAGGAGGAAATTCAGTCCTAAGTAGTTATGCCCTTACATTGTTGTCTCTGTGTATGGTTCGGGTGCCTACGGATTATCATCTATGGATGGAGCCTCTAAAAGATCCTATTAATGTGATGCATCTTCGTAAATACTATGCATAGTGTCTTTAATGTGTCATGTGTTTGGTGTTCAATCTTTAAGGGTAGTAGCACTATGTATGTTGGCATTATTCATTAACAGATTATGAAAAAAAAATTGTTATGATGTGACCATGTGTGTGTGTATAAAATATCCATACATATGTCTTATTATGCTATGTATCCATGCATTACATTACATATTTTAAGGCAATTAGATCATCATTGTATTTAATTAACATACATCCTTGTGTGTTCATTTATCATGATAACATCTAATGAAAAGATACATCCATATACATACATAACATCCATAACATCAACATACATGAAAGAAAACAAGCATACACAATGCCATGATAACGAAACCAGTATCTCATATATATATATATATATCGAATGCCATTTACATGCATTGGGCCATTGTCATCAAAAAATGAGTGGCTACTAAATATATGTTTCAATGTCTATAGAAATCATATTTATATCTCTCGCTACAAAAATGATGTACAAAATAGGAGCACCCTAGGACTATGGCATGTGGCACGCGGAGCCCTCCGACTCTGGTTGTTGAACATGTGGTCTATGAGGAGGTTGCACGGTGGTGATGGATCTCAAGTGGTGTGAGCATGATCCAGATAGGGTTGTATGCGTCCCTATAATATCTCCCTAAAGGGAGGCTATCTTCATCCATGCCTGGATCAACTCCTGTTGCAACTATTGGGATCACAACTACCGACTATGTATCGAGGTCATCGAGACGACTCTAAAGGGTGTCACATGTTTGCTCGGTGGCATCGACCCTCGTCAGTGCTGCATCTCACTTTGCAAGCACCATCTGTAGCTCCCTGAAAAATGGTCATGTTGTCCCTAGAGTGTAATAGCATCTGCAGTCCCTTGTATGATCTCTGCTCCTCACTCTGCATAAGCGGTCCTCAAACATGCTATCAACTCGAACAAGTGGGCATGTCACCCTGCAAAAACTAGCCGGTATGCCTTGAGGACCATCCCCTTGATAGGAACGTCAGGAGCCACCTCTGATATACACTGGGCTATCAAACCAGTCCATCCCTGATACACCATAGATGCAACCATAGAAAGAAAGAACAAGATCGATATCACATGGCATATCTGTGTAATCATAAACATAGAAAACTAAAAATACTGAAATATAAATGACATGCTTAGTATACTTGGGTCCCCTAGCTGCCAAGTAGGGTCAAGGTGAGGAGCAACATTGGGACCCATGTCACTGGTATCAAAGGCCACTCTTGGTGCTACTAGAGTTGATGTCACTATGATAGTGGATGTTGTTGGGGGTGCCAATGAGACATGGGTAGCTACTGGGGGAGATGATCTCCTTCACCGTTGCCTTGGCCTTGGTGATGCTACTGATCGCTCCTCCTCCTCCTGTGGCCTCTCCTCACTCTACCCCTGCCTGCCTCCTCTACCTCCCCTCCTGTACCATGTTGCTTATGCTAGAACATCCCCTTGTGGGCCAAGATCCCCTCTGGGGGCATCCTCACCGAACATTGCATGAGGACGATGCCTCCCCCACCATGCTCTGAAATAAACAACTATACCAATGTTATCTGCTGGTGCTATCAGTGACAGATCTCAATCAGGATCTCCACCATCAAATGGAAAAATATCTATAATAAAGGAGCGAGGGATGTCCCCGGGTCTCACAACATTGCTAAATGCATGTGTATATGTGGGCACATCGAGGGGAATAGTCTATACATGACCATGCTGTTGCATGACCCGAATCCAATAGTAAGGCATAATAATGTGATCACGAGGACCAATGAGAAAATAGTCCCACTGTAGGTTCCTAAGGTACCTGCCATCATCTACCCACCTAAAAAAGTAGTAGGGTCTCCATCTCACCCGATCAAGCGTAAGGGTATCAAGCTGAAATATCTAAAACTATAAATCACCATGTCTCCACTGCCCTATCACATCATACCAATGGGTCATGGGGACAATGTATGGTCATCTTTGTGGGAAACTGACCAACCTCGTGCACATGATGTGGGAAAAATCCCACACCTACAACAGTGTGCATGTTGTGAGGCTGTGGTACTCATAGTGCACGTACCACCACAACTCTTGGTATAGATGCGCCAGCATGCTGCGCCCCCAAGGAAAGACTATCTTGTACTCAATGGTGAACCCACAAAAGTGGTTTACAATTGGAGTGAGGAAGGAAAAGTTGAAAAAAATGACCCCATGCCAAAAAAAACTATTTTTGGGGTTCGAATGAACTAGGGTTCGAGCAAACACATTTAATGAACTTCCCACCATTCCCGCCAAAAAAAGCAAAGGAAACCCTTTCTGAAAGGGGGTTCTAATGAACCCTGGTTCGAGTGAATCCTTGGGGGTTCACTCGAACCCCTAGGGGATAGCTCGAACCCCTAGGGGTTTGCTTGAACCCCCCATTTCCCTCCTTCTCCACCTCAGGCAAAAAAAAATTCCAAAATTTTGCGCTTCGAAGCTCCGGTTGAGGATAAAAATGGAGGAGACTTCATAAACCCAACTAGATGATGGTAGTCCTCAAAATGAGCTATCAAATGAATATAATTTTAATATGTTTTGGTTTTATTATACATTTTTTTTTTTAGTTTTATTAAACATAGGTTTTTCACCGAAAATCAAGCTCTTTGTTTTGCACATGTTGAAAAATAGTAGATTATCAAAAAAAAAAAATTAAAAAATATGAGTGCACCAGATATTGAAGTGCTTGATCCAAAAACAAAAAAAAATGAATTTCAATACATACAAAAAAAGTTATGTTGTATACGGTCCGCCTATGTCTGAATTGTAATTGGTTTGAATTTGAAACTTGATTAAGGAAAAAATATTCAATAAAAAACTATGAGACCAATTGGAAGAAGTAGATATTAGAGTCACAAATCTAAAATCAAAAGAAATAGAATTTTATCCTTCATGGAAAAAAATTATGTTGTATACTATGAGAATCACTCAAAAATGTCGTTTGCTAAAAAAACCAGTTTTCAAAGGAGATGGAAAAAGAAGTACAATCTGATTCCAAAATTCTTGAAAAAAATATATTTAGAATCTACAGATAAAATGTCACAAATCACTAGTTTGCATCATCTTCAAATTCCTCATGGTTTAGCCGCTATAGGTGCCCGAAAGAGAAGATTTAGTTAGAAAAAAATATTTTAGTGTCCAGTTTGGCCAAAAATTGTAAACCACTATTGTGGGATAACCCTCAACCATCTCACAAATGGTATGGACAAGGCCCCCGTGTAGGTGAGAGCCTCATCCATCTATTGTGACCTGGAAGGCCACAGTCACGACCATCACTCGGCACAACAGGGGTGCAGTGGTCCGCACTTGATCGTACCAGTGTGTGTAGATGTGGCTCATGCCCTCACCATTGTCGGTCTGCCCTGAGCAGTAGAGGACACCCTCTGACCACTCCCGTGCTGACCGGGTGTCATCTATTGCCATCCATGGATGGGGAGCCCAATAATTTGATAAAAATCCTCTAGAGTAATTGTCATCTCCCCAGTAGGAAACTGGAAAGATGATGTGGTGGCATCCCACCGCTCCATCAGGGTTGTCAACATCCACTCATGGTAGCGCATCTCTAGCATGGTGAACACATACCAGAGATCGACCTGCTATAGATGTGTGTGACCTTGTCCTCGTTGAGGTGGTCCCTCTTCTCACAAACAAGCCGGTATGCTCGCCCGCTAGGATGCTCTCGGATCTCAGGAGAAGTAAAAAAAATCTAAGTCAAAACATGGACTTTTCAAAAATCTAAAAGAAAAAATTCATTAAGGATCATATTTCCATGTCACACAGATGTCTGCGCATCACACATATGTCTCATTCAACCATTGATGCACCAAGGATGCCAACATGTACTCAAGAAGGTAGCTTCAAAGCAAGACACTAACGCAGGAAAAAGATGCATGTGCAACTCGATGTGGTAAAAATTACTTAAAAAATGCTAAAAATCACTAAAAGTGAGGTTTTGAGGCCTACCTAGTCCACCTCGTCACCCTCGGCGGTGTCCTCCCTCAATTGCTCCAATCTCGACACCTTATACTCTCTCCTGCTCGACATTTTGTTGGCTTTTCTCTCATAAAATTCAACAATTTCCTCAAAGTGAATAGTGAAAATGACCCTTCTAGGGGCCCACCTAGGCATATATAGGTCCCCCAGGGCCCATTTTTCTTGGAGTTTGTGGCTCCCCAGTTTCTCTTGAATTTACCCTGCCTAGCTGGGAGGAAAAATTGGGAGGGGGCATATGGTCACCTCTTTACCATATTTTTCTTTGGAATCACCAAATTTTTCTTGATCATTCTCCTCATCGTGGTAGCTTCTTCCGATTTTTGAAATTGACTTAAATTTGAGTTTTGCAGATTGTAATTTCGTGTGATTTTTTCACAAACCACTTTGTCGCTATTTGTTGAGATCAGTTGCCGGGGGCACCTTCGGAACAGGCTAGCTTCAATTCAGTAACCTTTAAGGAACTTTCTTTTTCTTGGCACACATACCCATAAAACTTCAAAGTTTGGGTAAATATTTTCTTCTCTACTTTAGTGTGGCTGATTTCTTCCAAAATTGAGCCCACTAAAGTGTGGGCAAAATGTAATGTCGCAGAATTGCACCTAGGGGTAATTCCACATTTTAGCACTTTGCCTTGCATTTATGACACCCTAGAGCATTAATGAATATAATCCCACAGGTCAAATTTTCACAATTCTGACTCCATGTGGACCTGTGGTGGAGCAACAATAGCCTAATGACATGTTTCCCAAAAATCGAGGCCTTGGACGCCTGTGTGGCGTGTAGACGTCTGCATGACGCGCTAGTGTCCTAGCGGTTTTCTAAGTTTGAAATTAGTAATCTCAAATCTTGACTCTCAACACGTGTCTTAATAGTCAATATTTTGGGTGTAACGGTTGTTTGATGCCCTTGCATGCAACAAAACCCCTCATTTTCTCTCATTTTGGGGGTTCAAGTCATTCAATCAATCTCTCTCTCTCCATTTTCACTCTTGAGTCTCTCTTCAATCTTGACAAACAACACTTCTACAAGTGAAACCATGTCAGACTAAGGTCCCTCCGATAGCTACAACTCTCAAGCAAGCATTCAATGGTGCGTCAGTGTGCTCCGGAGAGGGTCTAGGCCCGTGGGTAACACACACTCTGTCTCTTTTCTACTTACTTGTGCATTTTCTACTTAGTGATGCGGGTTCTACTCTTGAAGTGGGTTTTACTTTCACCACACACTTTGTCCATTTCGGTTATACTCCTTTTCTATTTGGTTTTCCGTGGAGGTGAGAACACCAAAACAGGGGTCTGACTAAGGCGAACCCCTGTACAGCCCCAACACTTTCCCCTCATTCTTCTCTGTGTAGGTAGCAAAGCGAAGCTTGGAGTGAAGATTCAAATGTTTGCTTGAAGGTAAGTTTTCTCCAAGTTCTCCTTATGCTTTTTTTATAGTTTTTGTTCTTTGCTTGATTATTCTGTTTAATAGACCTTAGATCCGAGTTGGGAAGTGGGACCTTATTCTTCCCATCTGATCTCCTGAGTTTTTTGTTGCTTAGGATGCCAGCGCCCTAGTTGGATGACAACGTACCGTGCTGGCATCCTGAATCCACGTTGTCGTCCCTTAGCCGAGAGCTCCTTTGTCGAAGGTAGAAATCTAAGAGTTCTACTCTCTCGAGATCTGAAATAATTTTCCTTGAAAGTTAACATACACTCATTTCCTTTGCAAGTTCTTCATTCTTTTTAAACTAAGGTGGATAAGGGCAGTTTGTTCCCTAGTGATCTCTTGAGAATGAAGAGACTCGTGTGTAGCGAATCCCTCTTATCTCATAGATGTTAGATGTAAAATAATCACAACCAACTCTTAGATTCATTGTCTTATAATAAAAAAAATTTATAAACATTGATAATAAAGATTCAATAATCTAAATCATTAAATTCTACAAAAAATAATTACAATCTTATATCAATGCATTAGACTATCAAAACCTTTAGAGAATGCTAAAAAATGTAAGTGTTCATACACTAATAAGTTTTATTTAAGTGCATATGAGACTTTGATAAGGTGGAAATACTCTTATAGACAAAATATAATCAAATTTTTCATAAACTTAAGACAAACACATACAACCATGAAAATTTGTAGCATTAATAAATTCATGGACTCTAAATTTAGAATGATATGAAAATATTCTTAAAATACTTGAGTATTAGGCATCATGATAATTAAAGATATCAACAAAACTATTGAGAAAACAAATAGAAATTATAAATATTTTAAATTGTATGCTCTTTTTTAATTATTTTAATTGAACTATATAATTTAGTAAAGAAAAAAGAAAGTATTAATTTTTCATAATTAAATCAAATGAGTTTTATGTATGTTTGATTTTTTTTTTGTTCTATATATTTACAAAAATTTACAATAGTTAAAATCTATTAGAAAAATATTTTTAATAAAATATTTGTCTCTTATATAAAACAACTAAATTGAATTAGTTAAATTCTTTCTATTTTAAATTAAGATTTATACTAGCAATTGCACCTTAGGGCGCAATGGGTACACCGAAGACAATATAGTGATTCCTATGTTAATCTTGTTTAATAAAAAATGGTAAAGAGAGTTTGTCTTTTCTCGAAAGAGCGGAAACAGTAAAATATTTTCTCTAAGAATGTTGCAAGAGTGGAAACAGAAAAAATATTTTCTTTGGGTAACAGAATAATAAATACCATGAGTCAATACCTACTTATCCTTAGCAGCAGTCAAAATCAGACCTTTTTCTTGAAGTTTATAATAGTAGTAAAGTGCTTCCAGCTTGCAATCAAATTCACAAATAGATTACCCACGTCTCTTGATACTTTCAGAGCTCAAGACAAGAGAATCAGACCATAAAAAAGGCAATGACAATCTTCCCCACAATGAAATCTGGAAATACCCTTCAAATCTAGGTGGCTAGCTGAACTAGATGACTTGCTCTATAAAATCCATGAATGCTCAGAAAATTCATTCAATCACATGCTTAGAGGTGCCTAGTTGAGGAGTACCATTAGCTTAATTCCCTACAAATGGATAATTTGCTACTTCAAACATACCATTCAAGAAATACCCATTCCCATATCTGTTAAAATTATCTCAGGTAGATGATTTGCGACATCAAATAGAACATACAATGCACGTGCTTATTGAAAGACTCCTTTTGAAAAGATGACTTGTTGCATCGAGTGTACCATACAAGAATGCCCTAGCCTAGTTCACTCTACATTTCAAAACAAACCCACTGTTCAATGCCCAATGCCCTTAAGAAATCGATGGTCATTCTAAGGTTTGTATAGGTGCTACAGAACAGTTAAAGTTGGGAGAACCCAAACGATTGTTCACTTGAACATACCAGATTGATACATAACATGGTGCTGGTCTACATGAGGAATCTGTAAAATACTAAATGAGGCTTAATCGCCACTTTCCTCTTAAATCATGTCAGTAAATTTTCCTAAGAAATATCAAAGAACCCTCAATCCAATACTATTAACCCTAACCTTGATGAAACTTAAGGCATAAGCCCGCCACTTTAATGGAAGGAAAAATATCCAACAATACATTAAACTTTTCTAAATGAATATAAGATTAGATTTTTATCTCCCCCTGCCCACTATAATTGGACCGCTAGCCTAATTAAAGCATAAACCCATGATTTTAATGGGAGTAAAGAAAACCTAAACTATTACCAAAAAAATCCAATATAAAACAAAAAAATTACAGAAGTGGAAGATAAATTATAGCAAGGCCTGTTCAGATTATGATTTGATCTCTTTAGATTACTTGTTTTCAGGATACATAAATATTGAACATTTATAAACAAGAATCTTAAGATCACCCAATGCAAGGCTTATTGACCCCAAATTTCACACTGTAAATTCCATGGGTTTGGATACAAATACTCAGCACCACATAGGTTCCTCCCATTGGTGGCCTAATGAAGCAAGAGGCCTGGTGACCAAATCATTGATGGCTTATTTGTTTCTTGAATGAAACCTTTGTAAATGGTAACTGAAATAAATATACCATACAAGAATGTTCATTGCCATATTTGTTAAATAATTCCCTATAAATGGATAGTTTGCTACTACAAACATACCATTCAGTTGTGAGATAATCTCATGATAGTTGTTCAAGTGGATGTTCCCCTTGATGATAATCCTACCAAAGGAAATCAAAGTTCCTGCTGTAGAAAGTCTTTTTCCTTGTATTTCTGATACTCCTTGATGCTCTTACATTCCTACATCGTACAACACTACCTTGGTGCCCTTTTATCATTACATGGTGAGACATGCTATGAGCCCCAGTCATTGATGCCAACAAGCATACACCTAACTCAGTTGACAGTCTCAAAACCATGAAAAATGGAAAAAGATTCACCTCCCATGAAGGGGTTTTTATTTTTTAATGCAAAGTAATCAGAACTTGAACTGTAACATTTCATGAAAGTCACACCCATGTTCTACTCACAAATACCCTAGCCAGTGGTTTGATATGGAGTCATTAAAAACAAGTTATGATGACAAGGAAAAAAAGGATATAACTCACTTGACCACAGAAACGCGAGATATAATCATATAACTAGTTTATGCAACCAAGGATTTACATCCTTCAATTGGATTGACCTATAATGAGTGTATCTTTAAAAATCATTGTCCTAATCCTATCTCAAATCCCTACAATGCCTAAATTGTTCAACATTTTACCTTATTTGAGAAAAGTAATCTATCTATTATTCATATACCATACAAAAAAGCTAGAATTATCTCATATTGAAAGGATGAAGTTGTTAGATTCACTACTATTGAAAAATTCCATCAAAGAGTAAAGAACCAATCCCCAGAAAATACGGTCATCCTGCTCTTCACAGTTAGCATCTTCTATTCTTTTGTTGGCACCAACAAAACTTATTTGTATGCCAAATCAAAATGCAAGAAGCAAAATTTTTTTTTTTTTAAATGGCATTTTGCATTTACACAACTTACTAATGTTCTTTTCTTTGGCATCCTAAACTGAGAAGAATTTTCTGAATTAATAAAACAGATGTCCCATATTTGTTCAAATTATCTCAGGTAGATGATTTTCCACATCAAATAGAACATACAATGCACGTGCTTATTGAAAGACTCCATTCGAAAAGACGACTTGGTGCATCGAGTGTACCATACAAGAATTCCCCAGCATAGTTCGCTCTACATTTCAAAAGAATGATGCGGATCTTACAAAAGGCACAATGATGCAAATAGTAATACACAAAGCAATTACAAGAGAGCAATTAATAAACAGGCATTGTTGAAAATACCTAGTGGTAGAGTTCCCAAGACCATACCTATGACCCACTTCGTCGGTAGATAAAGCCTTGTCCAATCCAGTAGATAAGAAAATCCAATAGTCCAGAAGGAAGAAGCGCAAACCCTACCACGACAGGTATTTTGTAGAAAAAGAGGAAATCAGTTTCTCCCGACAACTTCAATCAATTCTAAGAGTTCTAATATTGCAATGAAAACAATTTTAGGTTTCGGCCATTCGACTGACCTTGAAATGTGTCAAGCTGTAAAGATGGAGATATTTTTACATCTTCTGCAATAACTGTTGTGCTGATTTGTATCTTAGATATTTCCTTCTGTAATAACTTTTGTGCCAATTTTTATCTCAGATATTTCCTTCTACAATAACTACTCTACTGCTACAGTTTCGCCCTTGCCAGGTGGAGAAATGAAAGGTAAATACCAACGACGAAGATTTTGCAGGAGCGGGGAAAATAGCCAACAAAAATGATGAATGATTGTGATGCATTCCATCACAGGCGATTGGGTCTCCACCATTCTGCATCGTCAAATATGAAATGGGTTGCAAATGTTAAGCCTCGGGATGCCTTTGGCGTAATTATTAAACTATCTCTGCTTTTTTTGATGTGCACTAGTGGAACGAAGCCCTCTACGTAGAGCCACTGCCTCCTGACGTTTTGCAAAAAATTTATGGCTTCAGATATCAACTTGTTTCTCCATATGGTTATGGTCAGAAAGGCATAGGGCATATTGAGAAAGGAATCCAAGTCCCTGTCCAGATGAATCCTCGTAAGCATTATCTGTGTTTGGGGTGTTATGTTGAACAATCTAAGCAAAAACCTTGGTGGAGTGTTAATATGATTTTGGTTGAACCACTGAGTTTGGTCCATCTTGAACTAATAGAGGATAGGGAGAAAGCTGAGAAATTTCCTTTAGATGTCTTCTCTTCATATGAAGCACTTGAGGATTTCCTAGGTGCCTACTCCCCTTTCCCTCCATTTCATCACAAAAGATGATTCCCATATCGCTTGAATAAATGAGCATATTTTGGAGAGTTTGTCTTGAGTATTGACAAGGAGGATCCTCTATCCAACGTTGGTGACGATGTTCTAATATCGCATCCTGGAGATCATAGTTCTCTCCTTAAGGGAGAAACTACTAAAATCTCTATGGATCCTAAGTCTTCTGAAAAATTGATCAAGGTTGGAAAGTTCCTCTCTTCCAACGAAGCCGAGGAACATTCCGACCTCCTGCATTCTCATCCTGAAATCTTTGCTTGGACATATGAGGCCATGTCCGGTATTGAAGAGTCTATAGTGGATCATAATATTGTCCTATGTCCCGACGCCAAGCCAGTTAACTAGAAAATCTAAAAGATCAATCTGAGGGTGGCGTTGATGGTTAAGACCGAGATAGAGAAGTTGTTGAAAGCATGCTTTTTTCGTCCAATTGACTACTCCCCTTTGATTTTGAATATTGTCACTGTTAGTAAACCTGATGGCTGCATTCACATATGCATTGACTTTCGTGATCTTAATAAGGCTTCTCTTAAGGATGGTTTTTTGCTACCTAATATTGTTAGGCAAAATTCAATTGCGGAACAAACTTTTCCTAATGTCAAAACTAAGAGGAGAAGAGAGATATGCCTTTTAATGTTTATAATTTTAGTTCACTAAGATGCATACGAAAGAAATAACAAAATCTAAAAATATATTCAAACACAATTGACACCAGATTTACGTGGGAAAACCCTTATGGAAGAAAAACCCACCACACCAAAGAAAGATCACTTGTATTACAGTAAAAAAATTACATACAAGTTATAGACTCTTCTTTTTAGATGACACTTCTATATCAGCGATATTTCCCTAATCAACCTTCTATCGAATTACACTGTTACAATGCTTTCATTCAGCATACAATGAAGTTCACCAAATTTTGATCACTCATCTGTCGAACTCTCCAACTAGACCCTTGATCGAATTGTTCATCCTTGCTAAAGTGATCTATTCATTTCCCACAAGAGAAAGGTCACAACAGTTCAACTTCCAATCGGTTTGCATTCTACTTCTCTCATTGCTCCAAGACAGAACACATAGGACAAACACTTGGTCAACAAACTTTAACTATATCACTCATCAGCGAGACAACAGACCATGTCACACCGATGCCAGACTACCCATAGACCATCACACATCGCATCGACTTCTACTGGTCTATCGCTCAGTCTTGGTGAAGTCTCCTCGATCTTAGCACCATCAGCAAGACCAATGCTATTAGCAACAAACTGGAAAGTCACACCGATGGTTCATGTCTCCTTGATGTCCCAAAGAACACCAAGAACACATATATCGGCAAGATTCACACTGATCATCCATCAGGAGCAGATCCATCGGCAAGAGAAATACTATCGATAGGAGATCAGGGGGTCATGTCAATAGCTCAAGTCTCCCTAACGTGTCCATCGGCAAGATTCTCCCCGATGATCTTCATCGCCCAGACATCTGCCATCGAAATGAGTTAGAGATCTCACTTCGACTACTCCAGTCATGCCGATGATCCTTTTCACCAAGACATTCACAGGGTCACGCTGATATTGCC
This sequence comes from Sequoiadendron giganteum, assembly GCA_007115665.2. Taxonomy (NCBI): domain Eukaryota; kingdom Viridiplantae; phylum Streptophyta; class Pinopsida; order Cupressales; family Cupressaceae; genus Sequoiadendron; species Sequoiadendron giganteum. The sequence goes on from CM021108.1 coordinate 631,075,747, forward strand.
CAAAATTCTATTGTCGGAATGAGTTTGGAAACTCATTCTGATAGTTCATGTCACCTCGATGACATCCGTCGGCAAGACAGGTCCAAGGTCACAGCAATATGATCCCTCCAAGACTTTAGAACATAGCTGCTCGTCGGCAAGACATTCCAAGGGTCTCACCGATACTGCTCTTTCAGGAGTTCCATGTAAGTAAACATTGAGGCACTTTTTCTAACAATCTCCCACTTGACGAAGATCTTACTGACACCTCTAGAGGACAACAAAACTACTAAGTTTTATGGGAACCAAGGCCCATTGAACTGGTACACCACCTATACGTTTCTTTGCTCACTGGTTTCATTAATGCATCTACAAAATTTTCCAGAGTATCCACCTTTTCTAAAGAGACCTTTCCATCCTCCACCATATCTCGTACAAAGTGATACTGCACATCAATATGTTTCATCCTGTCATGGAAAGTAGGATTTTTTGCCAGACAAATAGAACTCTGACTGTCGCAGTAAATTGTAATCTACCCCGTGTCAAACCTAGTGTTAGAACACAAATGTTTTAACCAAATTGCTTATTTATAGGCATGAGTTGCTGCCATGTACTCAACTTCTATAGTGGACAAAGCGACTACAGCTTCTCGCTTGCTCATCTAACTAATTGCACCATGATTCAACATGAAAGTATATCCACTAGTGGACCTTCTACTGTCAATGTCCCCTACCCAATCAGAATCCACATATTCATGAATGTTGGGAGTCCTCTGTGATCCAACCAAATTTCCATGGTAACACGGAGCATATTTTGAAGTGCCCCTTAGATATCTAAACACTCTTTTCACAACATCCCAATGTGTCCTTCCTGGATTCGCCATAAATCGACTAAAAAATCCCATTGCTTGGGAAATGTCTGGCCTTGTACAAACCATTGCATACATTAAACTGCCAACTACACTAGCATAAGGCACTTTGGCCATGTCCTCCATCTCAGTAGGAGATTTTGGACAATCTTCAACAGATAGCTTTGTCCCCTGCAAAACTGGAACAACTAGCTGCGTGCAATCATTCATGCCAAATCTTTCCAAAACAGTATTGATATACTTACTTTGGCTAAGACAAAGCTTTCTGCCCTTTTTGTCCCTAGTTATTTCCATCCCTAGAATATACCTAGTTGCACCTATATCTTTCATTTCAAACTTTGCAGACAACTAAGATTTTAGATCTGAAATCATTAACTTACTATTTCCTATGAACAACATATCATCAACATAAAGGGCAATAATAAGAATTTGATCATTTTTAGTCTTTTAGTACACACAATGATCTGATTTTGATCTTACAAATCCCAAAGACAAGACAAATGTGTCAAATTTCTAGTACCACATCCTAGGTGATTGCTTCAAACCATAGAAAGATTTTTTCAACTTGCAAACTAGATTTTCTTTACCTTTTCTCACAAAGTGCTCAAGCTGGGACATATAGATTTCACCTTCAAAATCACCATGAAGAAATGGTGTCTTCACATCCATCTACTCAATCTCCAAGTCATATGTTGCAACAAGTGATAAAATAAATCTAATAGATGTCATCTTTGCTACAGGAGAAATTTTTTCCCCATAATCAATTCCCTCTACTTGGGAATAACCTTTTGCAACCAACCTCAATTTATACTTTTCAACATAGCCATCCAGACCAATTTTCTTTTTAAACACCCACTTGCAGCCCACAAGCTTTCTACCTTCAGGCAATGGAACTAGATCCCAAGTATCATTTTTCCTTAATGATGCCATTTCTTCATTCATGGCTTCCAACCAGGAATCTGAATTAGACATTTTAGTTGCCTCTTTTACAGTCCTAGGCTCATTCTTGTTAGTAATCAAAGCATAGGCACAACTAGAATCTAACATAGAGAATCCATACCTATCTGGTTGTTTCTTCTCATGTGTAGACCTCCGCATAGGATAAGATTGAGGTTGTGGTTCTTCTTCTTGTTCAAAACTCTCAGAGCTACTTGAACTCTCCTCAGTTTCAGGTACACTTTCAATGTGTTGTTCCTCATTTTTTGGAGTTAGAGGTATCTCAACAACATCATTCTTCTTATCCTCTTCTTTCATCCCTGGCTGTAGATCCACTAAAGAAGGTTTCAATTCCCAAAAGATTACACTTTTTCTATACAATACCTTCTTAGTCACAGGATTCCAAAGCTTGTATCTTTTCACACCGAGGCCATACCCAATGAGGATACATTTTTCAGATTTTCAGTCTAATTTAGATATTTTCACATCTAGCACATAAACATATGCTTCGTAGCCAAAAACATGAATATGTCTGAGAGAGGGCTTCTTACCAGACCAAGCTTCCATAGGCGTTATATCAACAAGTGTTGAATAAGGTGATCGATTCAATAAGTAACATGTTGTAGCCAAAGCCTCAACCCAGAATTTTTGCTCCAGACTAGCATTTCTCAACATACTTCTTGCCTTCTCCATCAACATCCTTTTCAACCTTTCAGCAACTCCATTTTGTTGTGGAGTGTAAGGCGTTGTCCTATGCCTCTTAATCCCATTTCTTTGCAATACCTTTCAAACTCATCAGAACAAAACTCACTGCCATTGCCAATCCTTAGACACTTTATTTTTCTTCCAGACTGATTTTCCACAAGGTTTTTAAATTCCTTAAAATGACTGAACACTTCTAATTTACTTTTTAAAAATACACAAATGCCCTTCTTGAATAATCATCAATAAAAGAAACATAATATTTAGACTTCGATAACGAAGGAACATCCACTGGACCACACACATCAGAATGAATATAATCCAGAACAGTAGAAGATTTATGAGGACTAGAGTAGAATGAAACATGGTGTTGTTTGCCATATATACAGTGTTCACATAATTCAAAATCAAGATTACAATCATCAAGCCCCTCAACCAGGCTTTTATTTTTCAAGGATTTCAAACCTTTTTCACCAATGTGACCGAGCCTTTGATGCCAGAGAATAGTCTTTTTTACTAGAATTTTCACTTCCAAGGAATTTTCCCCAATGGGAACATTTTCATTCTTATTTTTATGAACAACCTTATGTGACTTTGGTGAGACACTATTGCATTGAACAACCAGTGCATCCAACTTGAACAGAGTACCAATTCAAGCACCCCTAGCCAGCACCATCGAGCCTCTAGTCATTTTACAACCATTGATAGAGAATGAGACTTGCACTCCAACATTGTTCAACTTGCTTACAGAAAGAAAATTTTGAGCCAGACCTGGTATATGCATTACACCATCAATTCCCTTAATTATACCATTAGGAAACTGAATTCTGACTCTTCCACAACCAACTATCTCTAGAGATGAATCGCTTGCCAAATACACCTTTCCATCATCACATTCTTCATACTTAGTAAACTAGTCTCTATGAAATGTCAGCCTCCCAATCTTTTCCACAACGAAGAGGCAGCCTTCTTTTCATGAATGTTCAAAAGAACAGACTCTTCCAAACAAAGTCTTATCAACACCTTTTCTTTTCGATCTGCGAGGTCCCAATCTTCTTGCTTCATAGCTATAGGTTTCATTCTAGACACACTAATCCAAAAATAGTGATCCACCAACAGGTCTTCCATATTAAGTTTCCACAACTCAAAATTGTTACCATTGAATTTCTCAATTTCAATCCTTCCAGACATACTTGCCATTACCATCTTAATCTATAATTAGAAAAATTCAAGACTTCTACAAAACTCCCACTGAACAGAAATTGACACAAAAAACCAATCTACCCACAAGGATAACACAACTGGCCAGGTAAGAGAAATACTATCAACAAGAGATCAGGAGGTCACGTCGACAGTTCAAGTCCCCCTGATGCATCCATCGGCAAGAGTCTCCCCAATGATCTTCATCACCCAGACATCTGCCATCAACATGAGCTAGAGATCTCACTCTGACTGCTTCGGTCACGTCGATGATCCTTATCACAATTACATTCACTGGGTCACACCGATATTCCCCAAACTATTATTGTCGGAATGAGTTTGGAAACTCACTCTAATAGTTCATGTCACCCCGATGACATTCATCAGCAAGACTGGTCCAATGTCACAACGAACTGATCCCTCCAAGACTTTAGAACGTAGCTGCTCGTCGGCAAGACATTCCAAGGGTCTCACCGATACCGCTCTTTGAGGAGTTCCATGTCAATAAGCATTGAGGCACTTTTTCCAACAATCTCCCACTTGATGAAGATCTTACTGACACCTCTAGAGCACAATAAAACTACTGAGTTTTATGGGCACCAAGGCCCATTGAACTGGTACACCACTTGTACTTGTTTGTGCTCACTGGTTTCATCAATACATTTGCAACATTTTCCAGAGTATCCACCTTTTCTAAAGAGACCTTTCCATCCTCCGCCATATCTTGTACAAAGTGATACTGCACATCAATATATTTCATCCTAGCATAGAAAGTAGGATTTTTTTCCAAACAAATAGAACTCTGATTGCCAGAGTAAATTGTAATTTTCCTTGCATCAAACCGAGTGTTAGAACACAAATGTTTTAACCAAATTGCTTCTTTACAGGCGTGAGTTTCTGCCATGTACTCAGCTTCCATAGTGGTCAAAGTGACTACAGCTATTCACTTTCTCATCCAACTAATTGCACCACCATTCAACATGAAATTATATGCAATGGTGGACCTTCTATTGTTAATGTCCCTTGCCCAATCAAAATCCACATATCCACAAATATTGAGAGTCCTCTGTGATCCAAAAAAAAATTCATGGTAACATAGAGCATATTCTAGAGTGCCCCTCAGATATCTAAACACTCTTTTCACAATATCCCAATGTGTCCTTCCTAGATTCACCATAAATCGACTAAGAACTCCCACTGCTTGGGCAATAGCTGGCATTGTACAGACCATTGCATACATTAAACTGCCAACTACACTAGCATAAGGCACTCTGGCCATGTCCTCCATCTCAATAGGATATTTTGGACAATTTTGGGCAATGCTTGGACATATGAAAACATGCACGGTATTGAAAAGTCTATAGTGGTTCATAATATTGTCCTATGTCTCGACGCCAAGCCAGTTAAGCAAAAAATCTAAAAGATCAATCCCAGGGTGGCGTTGATGGTTAAGACCAAGATAGAGAAGTTGTTGAAAGCATGCTTTATCTGTCCAATCGACTACTCCCCTTCGATTTTGAATATTGTCATTGCTAGTAAACCTGATGACTGCATTCGCATATGCATTGACTTTTGTGATATTAATAAGGCTTCTCTTAAGGATGATTTTTTTCTCCCTAATATAGATATGATTGTGGACTCAATTGCATGTCATACATTGCTATCTTTTATGGATGGTTTATTGGGTTACAACCAGAACCGTATTAATCTAAAAGATGAATATAAGACAACCTTCACTACCCCTTAGGGTACTTTTTGGTATGTGGTCATGCCTTTGGGTTAAAGAATGCAAGAGCTACTTACCAACGGGCTATGAACCTTATATTTCATGATTTCATTCATAAGATTTTAGAAGACTATGTTGATGATATCTTGGTGAAGTCCATAACCCATTAAGATCATGTGAAGAACCTTCATCTTATCCCAGTTGGCTGATCATATCCTTCCTTTCACTCGTAACATTGAGTAACATTGAGTTGCAAAGTTTACAAGGGAAGATTTAGGAAATTTGAAGATTCATATCTCAGTTGGTTGATCGTACCCTTCCTTTCACTCGTCTGTTAAAGAAGGATGTTTGTTTCATATGGGATGAAGAGTTCAAGAAAGATTTTGAGTCAATCAAAGACTATTTATCCAATCCTCCTATATTAATGTCAGTTATGCATGATAGACCCTTTTCACTTTAGCTCACAGCATCACCATATGCTTTGGCGGCTTTGTTGGCTCAGTATGATGATGCCAAAAAAGAGAGAGTGGTCCTTTACATTAGTCGTGTTTTGGTTGATTATGAAACTCGTTACTCTTCCATGGAGAAGCAATGCCTTGCTCTTTTCTTTGCTACATAGAAGTTAAGGCACTATCTTCTCCATGCTAAAACACATGTCATTGTGAAAAGAAACCTTCTAAATCATTTGATCTCTAGTACTGACCTTGCTAGGAGATTAGCGAAATGGGTAATGTTGCTTTCTGAGTTTGACATAGAGTTTGTTACTTAGAAGTCAATAAATGGTCAAGCTATTGTCGATCACTTGGCAAATTCTCCCTCATCTCGCTCCTTCCTTGGTTTGTATTTTTTCCTAATGATAATATTTTTGCAATCAGTTATGACCTGGAATGGAAAATGTATTTCAATGAATCGAGATGTCATAATGGCTCCGAAGTAGGAGTGGATTTAATATCACCTGAAGGTAAGTCGGTCCCTCTCTCCTTTCAATTGGACTTTCCTTATACTAATAACATCGCTGAGTACAAAGCTCTCATTGTTGGCTTGTGTGCCTAAAAATAAAACATCTTTATATATAGGGTGATTCTGAGCTTATTGTGAATAATATTACAGGAACCTATCAGGCTAAGCAAAGTAAGTTGTCTTGATATCGAGACATCGCTTTGTCTTTACTAAACCAGTTCTCCTCCTTCACGATATACAGTGTCCCTAGGAGGGAGAATAAACATGTAGATGCCATGGAAAGCGTTGCTTCCTTGGTACCTTTAGATGAGTTTACAAGAGAATACCACTTTGTGGTTCAAATCCTTTGATCTCCTTTTGTTTTCAATCAAACTGAATCTGATGCCTTTGTGTGTCTTCATGTGGACTCAAGAGAATGGTTCTCTAATATTTATAATTATTTGAAGACTGGAAACTTTCTCGATGATGCGACGAAAAATGATCGCACTCATATACGAAAGCTTTCAACTTGTTAAGTTGTTTTTTCAGATATTCTCTATCATAAATCTTATAACAACTTGCTCATTCGATGTCTCCTTGGCCATTTGCAAAGTGGGGGTTGGATATTATTGGAAAAATATCACCTCCTTCTTCTAAGGGACATACCTTTATCATTATCACTCCATATTACTTCATGAAGTGGGTCTAAGATATTCCACTTCGCTCTATGAATGCTAAAGCTATTTCTATTTTTCTTCTAAATAATATTATCTCTGATTTTGGATTTCCTTCTACACTTGTTTCTGACAATGGTGTGCCATTCAAGAAAAAGGAAATAAAGGAATTCCTAGAGAAATTTCGCATTCAACATAGATTTTCTACACCATATTATCCTCAATCCAATGGCCAAGCGGAAGCGTCTAACAAGATTCTTGAGCTTATCCTTTGTAAAACATTTAATAAACATGGTAAGGATTGGCATATTCAACTAACATACACTTTGTGGGCTTATCGCATGAGTTTTCGTATGGCGATGAGAACAATGCCTTACAACCTCGTTTATGGTGTCGCAACTATCATGCCTTTGGAGTTGGAAATTCCATCTTTATGGGTTTCCCTTAAAGGGTTAATTGATGATGAAACTTACCGAGCTAATTATTGTTTGCATCAGCTAGAGATGCTCGATGAATGTTGTCTACAGGCCCTTGATCATCTTAAAGCTTATCAACGATCATTATATAGATAATATAACCAAAGTGTGCTTCCTAGAACTTTCAAGGTAGGTGACTTGGTTCTCTATGAGAATCAAAGAAATGTAAATTCCCCATCTCGTCAGAGGGGGAAATTCAGTCCTAACTAGTTAGGCCCTTACATTTTTGTCTTTGTGTATGGTTCGGGTGCCTACGGATTATCATCTATGGATGGAATGCCTCTAAAAGAGCCTATTAAAGTGGTGCATCTTCGTCAATACTATGCATAGTGTCTTTAATGTTTCATGTGTGTGGTGTTCAATCTTTAAGGGTAGTAGCACTATGTATGTTGGCATTATTCATTAACACATTATGAAAAAAAATTGTGTTATGATGTGACCATGTGTGTGTGTGTAAAATAGCGATACATGTGTCTTATTACGCTATGTATCCATGAATTAAATTACATCTTTTAAGGCAGTTAGATCATCATTGTATTTAATTAACATACATCCTTTTGTGTTCATTTATCATGATAACATCTCATGAAAACATACATTCATATACATACACAACATCCATAGCATCAACATACATGAAAGAAAAGAAGCATACACAATGCCATGATAATGAAACCAGTATCGTGTATATATATATATATATCGAATGCCATATACATGCATCGAGCCATTGTCATCAAAAAATGAATGGCTACTGAATATATGTTTCAATGTCTATACAAAACATATATATATCTCTCACTACAAAAATGATGTACAAAATAGGAGCACCCTAGGACTATGGCATGTGGCACCCGGAGCCCTCTGACTCTGGTTTTTGAACATGTGGTCTATGAGGAGGTTGCACGGTGGTGATGGATCTCAAGTAGTGTGAGTGTGATCCAGATAGGGCTGTATGCATCCCTATAATCTCTCCCTAAAGGGAGGCTATTGTCATCCATTCCTGGATCAACTCCTACTGCAACTGTTGGCCACCTGCTAGGATCATAGCTACCGACTATCTATGCAGGTCATCGAGATGGCTCTAAAGGGCGTCACATGTTTGCTCGATGGCATCGGCCCTCGTCACTGTTGCATCTCACTTTGCAAGCACCATCTGTAGTTCCCTGACAAACGTTCATGTTGTCCCTACAGTGTAATAGCATCTGCAGTCCCTTGTATGATCTATGTTTCTCGCTCCTCATAAGCGGTCCTCCGACATGCTATCGACTCGAACAAGTGGGCATGTCGCCCCGCAAAAACTAGTTGGTATGCCTCGAGGATCGTCCCCTAGATTGGAACATCATGAGCCACCTTTGATATACACTGGGATATCAACCCAATCCATCCCTGATACACCATAGATGCAACCATAGAAAGAAAGAACAGGATCAATATCACGACATATCTATGTAATCATAAACATAGAAAACTAAAAATACTGAAATATAAATGACATGCTTAGTATACTTGGGTCCCCTAGCTGCCAAGCAGGGTCAAGGTGAGGAGCAACATTGGGACTCACGTCACTGGTATCAGAGGCCACTCTTGGTGCTACTAGAGTTGATGTCACTGTGATAGTGGATGTTGTTGGGGGTGCCTACGAGACAAGGGTAGCTGCTAGGGGAGATGATCTCCTTCACCAGTGCCTTGGCCTTGGTGATGCTACTGATTGCTCCTCCTCCTCATGTGGCCTCTCCTCGCCCTACCCCCACCCGCCTCCTCTCCCTCCCCTCCTATCCCATGCCGCTTGTGCTAGAACGTCCCCCTGTGGGCCAAGATCCCCTCTGGGGGCATCCTCACCGAAAACTGCATGAGGACGGTGCCTCCCCCACCATGCTCTAAAATCAACAACTATATTGATGTTATCTACTGGTGCTATTGGTGACAAATATCTATCAGGATCTCCATCATCAAATGGAACAATATCTATAATAGAGGGGCGAGGGATGTCCCCGGGTCTCACAACACTCCTAAATGCATGTGTATACGTGGGCACATCAAGGGGAATAGTCTGTACATGACCATGTTGTTGCATGACCTAACTCCAATAGTAAGGCATAATAATGTGATCACGACGACCAATGATAAAAAAGTCCCTCTGCAGGTTCCTAAGGTACCTGCCATCATCTACCCACCTAAAATAGCAGTAGGGTCTCCATCTCACCCAATCAGGTGTAAGGGTATCAAGGTGAAATCTCTTAAACTATAAATCACCATGTCTCCACTGCCCTATCACATCATACCAATGGGCCATGGGGACAATGTACAGTCATCTCTGTGGGAAACCGATCAACCTCATGCACATGATGTGGTAAAAATCCCACACCTACAACAGTGTGCATGTTGTGAGGCTGTGGTACTCATAGTGCACATACCACCACAAATCTTGGTATAGATGCGTTAGCATGTTGCGCCCCCAAGAAAAGACTATCTTGTGCTCAATGGTGAACCCACAAAAGTGGTTTACAATTTGAGTGAGGAAGGAAAAGTTGAAAAAAATGACCCCATGCAAAAAAAATAAAAATTTGGGGTTCGAATTAACTAGGGTTCGAGTGAACGCATTCAATAAACTTCCCACCATTCCCACCAAAAAAATTAAAGGAAACCCTTTTTGAAATTGGGTTTGAATGAACCCTAGTTTGAGTGAACCCTTGGGGGTTCGCTCGAACCCCTAGGGGTTTGCTTGAACCCCCCATTTCCCTCCTTCTCCCCCTCAGGCACCAAAAAAGTCCAAAATTTTGCGCTTCGAAGCTTGGGTTGAGGATGAAAATGGAGGAGAATTCACAAACCCACTTGGAAGATGGTAGTCCTCAGAACGAGCTATCCAATAAATATAATTTTAATATGTTTTGGTTTTATTGTGTATTTGTTTTTTTAGTTTTATTAAACATAGGTTTTTCACCGAAAATCAAGCTCTTTGTTCTGCACATGTGGAAAAATAACAGATTATCAAAAACAAAATTAAAAAATATGAGTGCATAAGATATTGAAGTGCTTGATCCAACAACAACAAAAATTGAATTTCGATACATACAAAAAAAGTAACGTTGTATACGGTCTGCCTATGTCTGAATTATAATTGGTTTGACTTCAAAACTTGATTAAGGAAAAAATATTCAATAAAAAACTATGAGACCAATTGGAAGTAGTAGATATCAGAGTTACAAATCTAAAATCAAAAGAATTAGAATTTTATCCTTCATGGAAAAAAAATTATGTTGTATACAGTGAGAATCACTCCTTAAAAATGTTGTTTGTTGAAAAAAACTATTTTTCGAAGGAGATAGAAAATGAAGTACAATCTGATTCCAAAATTCTTGAAAAAATAATATTTAGAATCTACAGACAAAATTTCACAAATCACTATTTTGCATCATCTTCAAATTCCTCACGGTTTAGCCACTATAGGTGCCCGAAAGAGAAGATTTAGTTAGAAAAAAATATTTTAGTGTCCAGTTTGGCCAAAAATTGTAAACCACTATTGTGGGATCACCCTCAACCATCTCACAAATGGTATGGACGAGGGACCATGTAGGTGAGAGCCTCACCCATCTATCGTGACCTAGAAGGCCATAGTCATGACCATCACTCGGCACAGTAGGGGTGCAGTGGTTTGTGCATGATCGTACCAGTGCGTGTAGATGTGGCCCATACCCTCACCATTGTCGATCTGCTCTGAGCAATAGAGGACACCCTCTGACCACTCCCGCACTAACCGGGTGTCATCTATTGTCATCCGCGGATGGGGAGCCCAATAGTTTGACAAAAATCCTCTAGAGTAATCGTCATCTCCCCAGTAGGCAACTGGAAAGATGATGTGGTGGCATCCCACCACTCCATCAGAGTTGTCAGCATCCACTAGTGGTATCGCATATCTAGCATGGTGAACACATACCAGAGACCGACCTATTATAGATGTGTGTGACCTTGTCCTTGCTGAGGTGGTTCCTCTGGTCATAGACAAGCCGATATGCTCACCCACTAGGATGCACCCGGATCCCAGGATAGTCCTACAAGAAGTAAAAAAATTCTAAGTCAGAACATGAGCTTTCCAAAAAACTAAAAGAAAAAATTCATTAAGGATCTATTTGCACACCGCACAGATGTTTGCGCGTCACACATATGTCTCGTTCAACCATTGAGGCCCCAAGCATGCCAACATGTATTCAGGATGATAACGTCGAAGCAAGACACCGACACAGAAAAAAGATGCATGCTCAACTCGATGTGGAAAAAACTTACTTAAAAAATACTAAAAATCACTAAAAGTGAGATTTTGAGGCCTACCTGGTCCACCTCGTCGCCCTCGGCGATGTCCTCCCTCAATTGCTCCAATCTTGGCACCTTGTACTCTCTCCTGCTCGACATTTTTTTGGCTTTTCTCTCACAAAAGTCAACAATTTCCTCAAAGTGAATAGTGAAAATGACCCTTCTAGGGGCCCACCTAGGTATATATAGGTCCCCCGGGGCCCATTTTTCTTGGAGTTTATGGCTCCCTAGTTTCTCTTGAATTTACCCCACCTAGCTGGGGGCAAACTTAGGAGGGGGCATATGATCACCTCTTTACCATATTTTTCTTCGGAATCACCGAATTTTTCTTGATCATTCTTCTCATCGTGGTAGCTTCTTCCAATTTTTGAAACTGACTTAAATTTGAGTTTTGCAGATTGTAATTTTGTGTGATTTTTTCACAAACCACTTTGTCGTTGTTTGTTGAGATCAGTTGCTGGGGGAACCTTCAAAACAGGCTAGCTTGAATTCAGTAACCTTTAAGGAACTTTCTTTTTCTTGGCACGCAAACCCATAAAACTTCAAAGTTTGGGTAAAATTTTCTTCTCTACTCTAGTGTGGCTGAGTTTTTCCAAAATTGAGCCCACTAAAGTGGGGGAAAAATGTAATGTCGCAGGATTGCACCTAGGGGCAATTCCACATTTTAGCACTTTGCCTTGCAGTTATGACATCCTAGAGCATTAATGAAAAAACTCCAATAGGTCAAAATTTCACAATTCTGACTCCATGTGGACATGTGGTGGATCAACTATAGCCTAATGACATGTTTCCCAAAAATTGAGGCCTTGGATGCCTGTGCGACGTGCGGACGTCTACACGGTGCACTAGTGTCCTAGCTATTTTCTGAGTTTGAAATGAGTAATCTGGAATCTTGACTCTCGACAAATGTCTTAGCAGTCAATATTTTGGGTGTAATGGCTCTTTGACGCCCTTGCATGCAACAAAACCCCTCATTTTCTCTCATTTTGGGGGTTCAAGTCATTCAATCAATCTCTCTCTCTCTCTCCATTTTCACTCTTGAGTCTCTCTTTAATCTTGACAAACAACACTTCTACAAGTGAAACCATGCCAAACTAAGGTCCCTCAAATAGCTACATCAAGCAAGCATTCAATGGTGTGTCAGTGTGCTCCAAAGAGGGTCTAGGCCCGTGGGTAACACACACTCTATCTCTTTTCTACTTAGTGGTGCGGGTTCTACTCCTGAAGCGAGTTTTGCTTTCACCACACACTTTGTCCATTTCGGTTATACTCCTTTTCTATTTGGTTTTCCGTGGAGGTGAGAACACCAAAATGAGGGTCTGACTAAGTCAAACCCCTATACAGCCCCAACACTTTACCCTCATTCTTCTCTGTGTAGGTCACAAAGCGAAGCTTGGAGTGAAGATTTGAAGGTAAGTTTTCTCCAAGTTCTCCTTATGCTTTTTTTATAGTTTTTGTTCTTTGCTTGATTATTTTGTTTAATAGACCTTAGATCTGAGTTGGGAAGTGGGACCTTATTCTTCTCATCTGAACTCCTGAGTTTTCTATTGCTTAGGATGCCAGTGCACCAGTTAGATGACAACGCATCACGCTGGCATCCTAAATCCACGTTGTCGTCCCTTGGCCAAGAGCTCCTCCGTCGGAGGTAGAAATCTAAGAGTTCTACTCTCTCAAGATCTGAAATAGTTTTCCTTGAAAGTTAACATACACTAATTTCCTTTGCAAGTTCTTCATTTTGTTTAAACTAAGGTGGATAAGGGCAGTTCATTCCCTGGTGATCTCTTGAGATGAAGAGACTCGTGTGCAGTGAATCCCTCTTATCTCATAGATGTTAGATCTAAAATAAGCACAACCAACTCTTAGATTCATTGTCTTATAAAAAAAATATAATTATAAACATTGTTAACAAAGATTCAATAATCTACAAAAAATAATTGCAATCTTATATCAATGCATTAGACTATCAAAACCTTTAGAGAACGCTAAAAAATGCAAGTGTTGATACACTAATAAGTTTTATTTAAGTGCATATGAGACTTTGATAAGGTGGAAATACTCTTATAGACAAAATATAATTAATTTTTTCATAAACTTAAGACAAACACATACAACCATGAAAATTTGTAGCATAAATAGTTTCATGGACTCTAAAATTAGAATGATATGAAAATATTCTTAAAATACTTGAGTATTAGGCATCATGATAATTAAAGATATCAACAAAACTATCGAGAAAACAAATAGAAATTATAAATATTTTATATTGTATGCTTTTTTTTAATGATTTTAATTGAACTATATAATTTAGTAAAGAAAAAAGCAAGTATATTAATTTTTTGTAATTAAATCAAATGAGTTTTATGTATGTTTGATTTTTTTTGTTCTATATATTTACAATAGTTAAAATCTATTAGAAAAACATTTTTAATAAAATATTTGTCTCTTATATATAACAACTAAATTGAATTCGTTAAATTCTTTCTATTTTAAATTAAGATTTATACTATTGAACTATCTATGAAATACTTTCACTAATTATATAAGTCTTAATTTTTTAATTCTTTCCTTATTTTATTTATACTAGTTTAGTTTTCTTTTGTATTTAAAAATTTTAAAAATATTTTCTCTTTATTTAAATTTTAAAATAAATATAAATTTTAAACTCTATTATATTTTTATTTTGTGTTTTCTATATTTATATTTAAATCTAAATAATCATACATTTTATTTTTATTTAACGTGACTTCATGACCAACCTCTTCCAACAGGAAAGGTTTAGCCAACCAAGCTAAGGGCCCCACCCCTACAAAAAAAAATTTAACTTAAAAAATAAAAAATACAATTTATTAAAAATGATATTTTAAAAGATATAAAAACACAATTTATTATAAGTGATATTCTAAAAGATATAAAAAGATAATTTATTGTAAGTGATATTCTAAAAGTTATAAAAAACACAATTTATTGTGAGTGATTCTTTTTAAACTTTTTGATCTAAACATATATATAGGCTACAATTAGAATTTTAAAGGGATAGAATGATAAAATTTTACCATGGTAGAACTAGTGAGACAAACTCTTTGTTAATTTAATAACAAACATAAAGTTATTTCCGAGAGATGAAAAATCCTTTTCATATGAAGATTCCAATTTTTTTAATCAGAACTAGATATGGATTTCATGGAATAACGTGTGTTATAAAAAGATGAGCAGTTATCTCGTCCATAAAACAGGAAAGGTATCATATCAACTTTCTTGATATTAATTCGAGGGAATCATCAATTTTCTCATATTTATCAAAAGAATAGAATACTTTATAGGCTAAAGTTAAAGTTTGTAAGCATAGCATATTTTTAAGAGATTATTTTGTATCAAACCACTTCAATAATAATAAGGAGAATTTTGTAATTTTTGAAAGTTTTAAATGTTGTCTTTGTTATAAACATATAAATTATCTCAAAAATGGGTGTCTAAAAAGTTTGGGCTCTTTTTCCACCTCCACAGATTGAGAGTAAGATCTTTTATTAGAGATATCTTTTTCGAGGCATCTATTTTTTTTTTATTTGGAGATATCCCCGAGGGGGTCCCCTTTAGCTTAGAGGTAAGGACTGAGGGGTATCCATTCCATCAAAATCCGCCCAGGCACGATCCTGGCCTCATCCATTTTTCCATTTTTAGGTGTCGAGGCTTTGCACTCAGCAAGACTTGATTCTTGGTGGGCTCATTCCGAACCTTTCAACTTCACCACAATTACTCACATTAAAGTGCAATAGACGCCTCAAAAAAGATATCTTTCGATCTTAACCATTACTAAAATATAGACAAGCCTACAATAAATTTAAATATACACACTTTCATTTTCATAACTAGCCAGGTCAATTGATTCCAAGAATATGGAGTGCACTTTCAGTATCAACATTTGTTTGAGAATATAGAGACAACATAGAAAATTCAAATACATATTGCTAAAAGTAGTAGATACAATGTAGAAGATATCAGACACTAATGTAATACAGTTAGTAGATATAAGACTACAAGTTGAAAAACTTGCTTATCTAGTTAATAGATACAAGGCACAAGGTGACGTACTCATATTTAAATATACATCTAAGGGTTGTCCTTGGCTTTATTGACATGTGGAATGTGTGCAAGCCAGGGAGATAAGACAAAAAAAAAATTCTTACATTTAGCCCAAATATGCCATTTGGAACATTGTGTTTGTCCATGGCATCTGCCCTCTGAGGCTATCTGATATTTCTCTTTGCATTCCTTTAAATACATCCATATAACAAGATCCTTTGTTCTTCATCTCCAACGAAGCATTGTCATCAGGGTATAGCTACGACAGTAGAAGAACACCAACCTCAAACTCTTGAGGTATGAAATATAATCATATGAGCAAGGTTAGGCTTATGGACATAAATTTATGATATTTCAAGACTTTTTATTTTGAGATTATTTGCAGAGAAGTGAGATAAAGGATGC
Source organism: Sequoiadendron giganteum (assembly GCA_007115665.2). Lineage (NCBI taxonomy): Eukaryota > Viridiplantae > Streptophyta > Pinopsida > Cupressales > Cupressaceae > Sequoiadendron > Sequoiadendron giganteum. Next base: position 631,092,043 of record CM021108.1, read on the forward strand.
TTCAAACAATCCTCAATCTCTTCATGTGTGAAATATATCAATACCAGATATGGAAGTTGTATGGACTTAAATTTATCATGCTTCTTGACCTTTTTTTAAAATTATTGCAGGCAATGGAGATAAAGGAAAGATTATCTATTGACGTTCCACATATAGCATATGACTTGAAAGGGAATGTAGCTGACAAGAAGAGAACAGGGAGATGGAAGGCATCACCTTTCATTATAGGTATAGTAGACTAGCCCTTTCTGAGCTTACTGTAGCCAAAGGAATTGTTGGTTTCAAGCAAAATCCACAACACTCCAAGTTTTGCTTTTTCTCCACAAACAAATCACCTGCTTTGTGCCTTTATGCACAACATTAAACAACTGACAGTAAGGTTGCTATTGTGTGGGCTAGCAGCTTAGCACTGTATTCAACAACAGATTCTTCATGATCTCTGATTTATTTGAGTTGGCTTCAGTCAAATTCACCGTCAACAATTTATTGTTGGATTGCGGGAAAATTCATCGTCATGATAAATTCATCTCATGGAAAATTCACCACCAACAATTCATAACGGTGAATTTTCCATGAGATAAATTTGTCATGACAGTGAATTTTCTGACGATTGATGGTGAATTTTCAAATTGTAATATAACTGGTTTGAATGTGCACTGTTCAATCTATACACTTTTAATGGATCTATGCTTTATGTAATTCTCCTCTGTTATAATTAGATGAATTGGTACTGATATTAAATTTGTGTGATACTTTGCAGTGAATGAGGTGGCGGAAAGGCTTGCATACTATTCTGTTGCTGTGAACATGTTCTCATATGTGATGTCAGAGATGCATGAGAGCATACCCCATGCTGCCAATTTTGTCACAGACTGGATAGGCGCTGCCTTTGTCCTCACACTACTTGGAGCCTTCCTTGCTGATGCATATCTGGGACGCTTCAAAACAATTATTGTCTTCTCTTGCATTTATGCTGTGGTAAGGATTAATTCAGCCTGCCCATTATTATCTTTAATGTACTTTTATAAAAGCTTTCTAATAGAATCCATCTATTTATATGATTTGAGATGAACCATTTAAACTAAGTTATTTAAGTGAAAATCTTATATGCATGTATAAATCATGGTAGCAGTACCTTCGCAAGAAATCTTTTAGCACCCTTCTTGTGAAGATAATTAATCCAAAAGTTTTCTGAGTTTTACAGGGCATGATTATGCTGCTCCTAAATGCATCGATAAGCTCTTTAAGGCCACCGAAATGCACTGCAAGTGGATGTCAACCAGCTTCCACATCCCAGATTGGCTTTTTATACGTTGCTCTCTACATAATTGCAATTGGCACAGGAGGAATCAAGCCCTGTGTCTCCTCCTTCGGAGCAGATCAGTTTGATGAAACAGATGAAGAGGAAAGAAAAGGAAAATACTCCTTCTTCAACTGGTTTTTCTTTGGCATTAACACCGGTGCACTGGTAGGCATAACAGTGCTGGTATATGTTCAAGATAATTATGGATGGGTGTGGGGATTTGGTATTCCCACAGGAGCCATGTTGGTATCTATAGTTTTTTTTGTGTGTGGAGCTCCTTACTACAGGTTCAAGTATCCTACTGGAAGTCCTTTGACAAGATTTGCACAGGTGTTATTTGTATCTATTAAGAAATGGAGAATGAAGGCTGATGAGAACAGTATTTTGTATGAAGTGAAGGGTGAAGCATCTGCCATTGTAGGAGTTCGGAAGCTTGAACATACTCATCAATACAGGTATAATATAGTTTGTTATTATGCTCTCTACTTTTTCAGGTTTTGTATTAAATTCAGAAGGATCATAGATTAAAATCTTTTACATTGGTAGTAAAAAGGATATCCATTCCATCAAAATCGTCTGAAACACAATTATAACCTCTATTTCTTATTAGAGAAGAGGACATATCTGAACATGTTTCAATAGTTGTTTATATAATGTCTAATATTTTTATCAAGATAAATAGTTGTGACTTTAAAGTTGTTAGTGTTGATGATGACTAGCCATAATTAAACAAAATGTATTCTTCTGATCTAAAAAGCAACCAATCATGTGATTCCACATCAGCGCTCAATAAAACATTCTGTGAATGCGCAAGTATTGGTCTCACTTTTTTTTTGACCTTTTTTGACACCTTGACAAAAAGCATGATGATGTGGTCCTCAAATCTTAGCTATAAGCAGGGGACTTGTCAAGTAAGCTGCTGTAAAAAATTGAGAATGATTTGAAATTTCTACATAAGATAATTAGAAAAGAGAAATTAAGATGCTCAACTACTAAATCCTCTCCCCTAAATTTTTACTAACCCAACTTAATTGGATGTTTTGCAGTTTCCTTGATAAAGCAGCTCTGGTTCCAAGGGATTACAAGAGCATGGAAGGAGAAAGCAGCCGATGGGAACTGTGCACCGTTACACAGGTGGAAGAACTGAAGTCACTAGTTCGAGTCCTTCCAGTGTGGGCTTCCACAATTGCACTGTCAATTTCCTTTGCACAGCTCGCCACTTACTTCGTGGCACAGGGGAAGACACTAGATCGTGATCTCTCTTCCAAATTCGAAATCCCACCGGCTTCTCTGCCTCTATTTGCCACCCTCAACGCCATTTTTCTTGTCCCTTTCTACGACAGGATCGTTGTGCCCATGCTCAGGAAGGTTACTGGAATCGAACGCGGGATCACCTCGCTACAAAGAATCGGCATTGGCCTCTTCGTTTCTATATTTGCCATGGTATGAAAACTTCTATTGAACTTCTAATTTTGATTTTGATGCGAGTCTTATCAAAACGGTTTCCATTGTTACACAGATAAGTGCAGCAACTATAGAAAAAAGGCGGCTTCACAAGGCACAAGACATTGGAGCCGTTCTGATGCCAAAAATGCCATTGCCCATGTCTGTTTTCTGGCTTGTGCCACAGTATTTTCTGATGGGCACTGCTGAAGTTTTTACTTACGTCGGCCAATTAGAGTTTTTCTATGACGAGGCCACAGATGGGACGAGGAGTTTGAGCAGCGCACTTTTTCTAAGCGAAATTGGTATTGGAAACTGGTTGAGCACTGCGCTTGTTGATATCATTGGGAAAACTACCGGTGGAGTGGAAAAGGGGTGGCTCAGAAACAATTTAAACGAGAGCCGTCTGGATTTATTTTACTGGGTTTTGACAGGGATTAATATTGTTAATTTCTTCGTATTTCTGGTAGTTGCCAAGTTCTATAGTTACACTAAGATTTCGCCAACTGGAGGGAAACTTGAACCAGATGATGATAATTCTTTATAAATCTAAATCTAGATTGATGCATTACTGATATACAATCCCATCAGTTGTTGCATGTTGTGATCCTATGTAAAAAAGGAAAACGTTTTTGCCGGCTGCTGCCATTGAGAAAATTGTGTTTAAAATAAAGGATTCTGCTCTGCTGAAACGAGAAATGTGTTGTAGAATAGTTTGGCTAGAGATGGGAAAAGATTAGTTGCTGCAAAACCAAGACTAGAATCATAAATAAAATAAAAATTTGCTATAAATTAACAATATTTTAATAATGATATAAAAAATTTAAAAGAAGGGTGAGCAGAGAAAAAATTGGAAAGTCTCGGCTTGTTTATCTCAAACTTTGTACACCATTCATTGAATAGATAAATTCAATTGATAAGTAGGGTTCTTGTGAACCACTACTCATGAATCATGGATCAATGAGTTTGACTCAAAAACTACACAATTGAATCCTGATAGCAATATAATAAGATAAATTCAATTTAAAAATCTCTCAGATTGACCTAAACCTAAATTACCATAGTCAAAATGCAAGATGGCACATTCTTCAAAGGGGAGTTAAATCATAAAAGTAAACTTCAACTACCCAATTCCTAGCATAAGTCAAAGGAAACAACTTCTATAACTAAAAGTAATGATAATTATTTGGTTTCAAATTATATGAAAGTATTCAAATTGACCACACAAAGCATCAACAAGACATTGGTGATGTGAAGCTTATTTCAAATTCTATCTAATATTCATGAATTAAATGTCCAAAGTGTTAAGGAATAAGATTGTCTAGAAAAGTTAGAAGATGTTTCTAGAAGAACTAGAATCTTCTAGAAAGGTTACAACATGTTTCTAGAAGAACTGGAATCTTCTAGAAGGGCTAGAACCTTCTAGAAACTAGAAGCTACTAGAAGTTGTTCAATGAAAAAGAACATTCTAGTTTTAGAGATATCTAGAACATTAGAAGTTTTTAGATCCTAGAGCCTTCAAGTATAAATACAAGGCTGTCCATTGTGAACAACACTACTATTGAGGTAAATTGTTGGATTGTATGTAAGCAAGCTAGATCAATATAATTTCATTCAACCATTTTTCACTGTTTTATGCTTTGTTTTTGCCTTGTTTGCTACTGTTATTTTATGATTTGAGTCAGTTCTTACATGGTATCAGAGCTAGAAATATTCTAATAGAGTTAAGATATTGTTGGATTGATATTTGATTAGCAAGATAATCTTTGAAGTGGTTTGATCTATTTGTTTGAGGGCTGTTTTTTTTATCTAACATGGGTTCTACAAATGAAACTTTGCCAATCTTCGATGGAAGTGGATTTGCAAATTGGAAGATTGCAGTTAAGAATGCTTTGAGAGAAAAGGCTCTATGGAGTATAGTGAATAAAGAGATTGGAGAACTTCACCAAAAGAAAGAAAAGGAGTTATGGAAATTCAAGTTGGAGCAAGCTAGAGGAATTATTGGTAAGGCCTTGAGTCCCAATCTTAATAGAAGGTTTGTTGATATTGAAAATCCAATAGAACTATGAGAGAATCTAGAAAAAGGTTATAAAGATGTAGATATTGCTAGTGTGTTCAGCATAGAAGAAAAATTGGTGAACATAGGACTAGCTGATTTTGAAAAAATGTCTGATTACTTTAATGAGGTTACATATGTAAATGCCTAGTTGAAGAAAATAGGTATTGAATATGCAAAAAAGGATTTTCAGTTGATTGCAATGGTTGAAAGTAAGCTTCCCCAACCTGACAAGGTATTTAAAGAATCAAGGAAAAGGGTTATACACCTAGATCCTAATACCCCCCCCCCCCAACAAACTTTTGACCAATTTTGTAATTCAGTTTTAGATGAAGAAGCTCAACTTATTAAAGAAGGTTACATTAAGAAGAATCATGCATATGCAGCTAAGGGTAAATCATTCTCTAGATATGATGATGGAAAGAAGAATTGGAAAGGATATAATAAATTTTGAAATAATGGTAGTTCTAACCAATTTTCTAGAAATGAAGGTGTAGAAAAGCAGTTGGAAAGAAAACCCATCATTTCTGGGTATTGTGGAGGTGAGAATCATATGGAAAAAAATTGTTTGAAGAAGAGGAACAATGAAAGACAACAATACAAGCCTAAGCAAGAATGGTTTAAGAAAGGAAAGACAAATAAAAAAAGTTTTGTAGCCATCTCCAGGCAAGTAAAATCAAGTGCAAAGGTAACTTATGAACCCAAAAATACATCTAGAGTAAAGGGAGGATACTTTGCTTCAGATAATAATAAAGAATGGATTCTAGATTCAGGAGCATCTTTTCACATGACTGGTTACAGGTCTTTATTTATTGATTTTGATGAAGGAAAGAATTCAGAACGAGAAATCACTATTGGCAATAGAATGAAACTCTCAGTTCTAGGAACGCGGATTGTTAGTGTAACAAATGGAACTTTGAAAAAAACATTATTGGTAGAAGGATTGGAGGTGAATCTTATTTCAGTATGTAGAATTGCTCAAGCTGGATATGAGTTTGTTGTTACTGCTGAACAAGTTATTGTAAGAGATAGAAAAGACCCAAAGTGTTATTGCTATTGGTAGAATTGACCATAAAGAAAGTCTCTTTAAATTTGTTGGATTTGTTGATGATGAATACTCACTCTCCCATGCTTTTTTTACTCAAAGTGATTATATCTCAAAATCGTAGCATGCTAGACTTGGACATACAAATTATAGAAAATTACAAGACATGGTTAGAATGAATATGGTCAGAGGATTAACAAAAATCTGAGTATCTGAAGGTGTATGTGAAGGATGCGTGTTAGGTAAACACCATCGAGATCCTTTTGATTCAGGAAAAGCATGGAGAGCAAGTTATCCCCTACAACTCATTCATAGTGATTTATGTTAACAAGGATATCCTTCCATCTTAGGTATCAGGTACCTTCTCACTTTTATTGATGATTCTAGTAGACGAGTATGGGTTTATTTTCTTGAAGGGCTGATGCAAGAAGTTGGGTCCACAAAAAGCTCAAAAAGTGGAAGTGTTTTTGCTGTTTTTTAGAGTTTGTCACACTTGGACTGAAAATTTGAGGCAGTTGCACAATGATATTTTAAAAAAGTCAGTAATATGAAATTTAGAAATTTGAATCTAGTTTATAAATATGTAAATTATTCAAATACCCAGATTGTAGAAATTAAATTTTGATAAGGATCTATAAAAACCACTTTTTAAAAGTCCCTGTTTTTTTGCCATACCATGTACGTGTACGGACAACACTTTTTGACTCAAATAAAAGTATTTTGCTAATTCCTTTTGGGGAAAGAGAGCTAACAACATGAAGATTGATGCGGAATTTTTTTTGTAATTTTTCATTGAATAATTTTTTATTTTTTTTATTTTTATTGGCCTTAATTGTTGTTTTTAAAAATCAACATGTACGGACAGCATAATTTGACCTAAACTAAACTTTTTTTGAATTTTTTTTTTTTCATTGTGTAAAGAATTGTCTAAAGATTGATGTCATATAATTTTTTTTCTAAAAAATTTAACCAAAAAAAAGTTATTAAAAAACAAAAAAAGTCTGATATTTCAAGTTTAATGACTAGTTTGCTTTGAAATTAATTAAAAAATAGAAAATATAATCCAATCTTAATAAAAATTATATATTTAAAAACTAGACATCATGTTCTGTAATGGGTTTTAATTTTATAGATTGATTCAGAAAAAAAATTCATCAGCCATATTGTCAAAGTTGAACATTCTTCTTCAATCTGCCTTAGTTTTTTAGTTGCAGGTCAAAGGCTAAGGCTCGGATTGCCAAAGCTTTCCTGAACCTAAAACCAAGTCTGGAGGCGGGTTGGGAAACAATTTTTTTAATAACGCGTACGCGTTATTAAAATGATACGTGTTTCATAACGCGTACGCGTTTTTTTTTACCCGTTGGGTAAAGGTAACGCGTACGCATTTCTGATATATCCGTTTTTCTTGATTTGACATTTTCTTGGTACAACACATTTTTCCTACAACATTCTTTTTTTGCAGTACGGCCCGAAAGCTCGATTTTCTGCATTTTTTATTGCAAATTTGTCTTGTGCAGGGCATATTCTATTGCAAATTGGTTGAAAAGTCAAGTGCAGGTTGAATTTTCTGAAGTGGAATCAAGTACAAGAATAATTTACAAGAAGATTCAAAAAAGAGAGTTTTTGGATGTATTCATGATATTTTTGTGTACTTCAAAGTTCAAAGAAGAAAGGATCTTCATAGTACAAAGTGTTATTTGAATATTTGAAGGAGGTGAAAATTTGAAAATTGGTTACAAGTAAATCATTTGTTTTTTCATCAAAAAGGGTTTGGTAACCATGGGATCAAAGCAAAGGCAAAGAAAAAAGTGTAGAAAGTCAATCACACCCGAAGAAATTCAAGCAAATAAAGATATGGAGGCAAAAAGACAAAAGGATAGAAGAGAAAGAATTCGTCAAATGAAAAATTTGGAAGCATCTAGTTCAATGAATGTTGAAGAGAAAGTCATGAATGATGAAATGAATGTAGATGATGCAAATGTGGAGATGGTGAATATAGAAGAAAATGCAATTATGGAGACAAACTCAACTATGTTTTCAACTTCAACTTTGAATGATATGGAAATAGTACCTATGCAAACAACTTCGGGTATGTCTTCAAATCCACCTCTCAATGATATGGAAAATGCACCTATTCAAACAATCTCTCCAGTATTTTTTCAAACCCAAGTCTTGATAATATTGATTTTGTTTGTTTAAATGATGTTGGATACACCATTGATGATATCAATAATTCTAGGGTTGAAAGAATGCAAAAACAAAAAAATGATGAAAATATATCTTATGAGAATGCAAATGTTAATCAAATCCCTCATATTGATGAAAATGAGAATGAAATCTTTTTTACATTTGAAAATGAAAATGGAACCCCTTGTGTGAATGAAAATGAACCCCTTGTATGGATGAAGGTGAAAATGTTTTTTTTACAATTGAAAAAGATGTGTTAGATAACCTTCGTGGTAAAGTTTCTTGGAGACAAATTAGAACTTATGGAAATAAAATATATAAAATGTTTTTTTATAGAAAAAAATTAGGATTCCAATGTCAACTCATGGTGCAATTGATGAGAATGTGGAAAATGAGAAAAGTGATGAAAAAATTAGGTATTTTTGTAAAACCAAAAAAGAAAGATGATTCAGTAGAACAAGTCATTTCTAGTGTTGCTAATGCTATTGATTTTATAGGTAAGAAAAGTTGATCTAAAGATAAAAATGTGGCTCATCGTGCAATAACAACTGCTTTAGTTGATAAAGCAACTTCAAATAAAAGAATGTTAAGTAAGATTAGTAAATGTATAAAAGTAAATCCTAAAACTTTGATTAGAGCTGCTAAAAGAAGAGAAAATATTGAAAAGGATCCAATTAATCAATGTTGGAGTTTTAGTGGTAGACTCCCAAGATCAGACATGAAATTAACTAATGAAATTAAATCTTTAATCGATAAATTTTGGCATGATAATACAAGAGTATCACCTAACATTAGAGATGTCTTAAAATTAAGGGTGGGTTCCAAAATTCGTGTACCTCATCCAAAGCATCTCTTAGATATGACTCAAACTGAATTATATAAAAAAAAATTAGATGCTTCAATCTTACCATTGAATATTAAAATAAGTCAAAGATCATTCGAAAAGTGTAAACCTTGGTATATGTTAGAATTAATAAGCAACGAATCTCTTATTGTTGTAAGACTCATGTACAATTTCATTATTATTATGATAGTTTTCGATATATACGATGCACTTTGCATGTTAACCAAATTATGCAGGACATTTGTTGTATTAATATGCCACCTGAAAGAAGCAAAGATTTTATATCAGGTTTGTTTTGTGAACCCTCTAATGGAAACTTATTTTATTTAGAATCGTGTATTTCTAGAGAATGTGATAGATGTGCTAACTTTTCATTATTAGGTGAATGTATGCATGAAAGTAGTTTAAATGAATTTGGACAACAATTAGTAGATGTAAAAAGATTTAAAAATGTTGAGTGTTCTTTAAAAGATGGAAAATTTGGAAAATGTTGTGAGCTAATTATGGAAAAAAATGTTGTGCATGCATTTATTAAAGAATTTAAAGATAAGATTGCACCTAAATATGTTCAACACTCTCAGTATGTTCATTGGCTTGATAATCAATTTTGTTTATGTAAAAACACATTCCCAATTGGAACTATATTGTCAGTTGTTGATTTTGCTGAAAATTATACTCTTGCTCCACAAGAAGAAATTCAATCACAGTATTATAATTCAGTGCAAGTATCTATTTTTGTTCATATTGTTTATAGACATGCAGATGATAGTAGAGAAGATAATAGAAATTTTTTGAGAGAGTACCATTTTTATGTAAGTGATAATCGATTACATTCATCTGAGTTTGTTCAATATTGTTTTGATATATTTTACAAAAATTTAAAAGAAAGAGGAATTCAATTGCTAGAACATCTCATATGGTCAGATAATTGCACGGGTCAATTCAAAAATGCTAAGATGTTTTATTGGTTATGTAGAGTTCATAAAGAAAATAATATCCAACACATATGGAGTTGTTTTGAAGCCGATCATGGTAAGGGAGAACACGATGGAGCAGGTGCATGTGTGAAAAGAGCTCTTGCTAGAGAGCAACTAAAATTTGAGGATGCTGCAAAATTTAGAGATGCACGTGCAATTGTAGATTGGTGCAATACAAAATTATCTACAAGAGTAAGTGAGAGCTCAATAATTCACTGCTTCTTTTGGTTAGTTGAAGAAAATGATATTTGTTCTCGACAAGATTGTGAAACAATTAATGGCTCTGCAAAATGACATTCATTTAAGAGTTCGAATGCAAACACATGGACAATATGGACAAGGGAGTTGGCATGCTTTTGTCAATTTTGTATTGTAGGTGATTGGGAGGGTTGTGAAAATATGGAATGGGTTGAAAAATGGCAACAAAGAGCCTTTAGGGTTTAGGGTTCATGTGATGCTTAGAATAATAAATTTATATGGATTAATGGTTTAGGGTTGATCTCCTAGGATTTAGGTCACATGGTTTAGGGTTTAGGGTTTCTAGGGTTCATGTGATGCTTAGAATAACAAATTTAAAGGACCCTTAATCCACCCTCTTGCATCCCCTTAAGACATCCCTTTAAAGGACCCTTAAGTCATATCCTCTTACATGTACCCTTATTCCACAATCTTGCATCCCTTAAGTCACTCGCATAATTCCCCTTAAGCCATTCTCTTAGGACCCATTAAGCCATACCCTAGGGTTCATGACATGCATCCCCTTCATCCATCCTATGGCAAACATCATTTGAATTTGTATGGAATTTATAAGATCCAATTTTGTAACTTTTACTATATATTTACTTAAATGACTCAAAAAAATTATAGAACTACTTACTTACATTAATTATTTTTGCAGGTTCTCATCAAGTCGGTCTACCATGCGATTGTCACTGAAAAATTATTTTATCAAGAGACTATGTAAATATCAATTTTTGGTCTTCACGTAAAAATTGATAAGCTAAATAATTGGATATACATGTGCACACATATATGTTTCATCATGTTCTATAGTTGTATGATTTTCAATGAACTTATTAGTAACTTTTTAAAAATCTCATTCCAATTTTATAGATTATACATTTCATATAATTGTTCAAATATTTTCTAGAATTGGTAAATAGTTAAAATTACGTGCTCTTAATTTATTATGAATATAATCTAAACTATTTAAGGAATATTTAAATTTATCACCTTTAACCATGTGATAAATTATATATTTATGAAATTTGATTGTAGAGATAAGAATTTATATCTAGTGCATGTATTACTTGAAAATTAGATAAAATATCTAGATCTACATATGTATGAGTGCATATAATCATCAAAATGATCATAACATGATCATAATTGACTGCATATATATAATCTTCACATTAAAGTCATCTTATATAAATAAACAAAAATATGTATATGTCAAGTCCAACACATAAAAGTTTAAATAAAACTAGAGATGTTTGGTCTATTTAAAATTTAAAACCATTTAACTATCAAGTTGATTAGTCAAATCAAGTCTCCTCTTTGTTCCAGGTCAATTTGATGTACCTGCATCATGTTGTAAAAGAGTACAAGTAACTTGAAATTAGATATAAATTTTGATATAATTAAACATATTTAAACCTAAAAATATAAACTTTTGGATAAAAAATAAAAATTTAATTAAATATCTAGTAAATACAATAAAAATGATTTTTAGTACATGAATAATTTACCATATGATCATGTGGATTTACTGGAACATTTTGTTCAACGGGTAGCATAACTATCACTTGAGAAGATCCAAATGCCTGATCTACTATATCCTGCATATTCATATATAAAGCAATCAATATGTTAAAACCTCGAATATATATGTTTAAAAGATCCGTAAAAAATGTTTAGGATATTTAGTAAATTTTACAACCTCGAATGATATGACCTCAAGATCACGCACCTAAGATTGCCCATGCATAAATGCTAATGATGTCTCAGGTGCACCTGCAATGGGTGTCTCATGAAATCCCTGCATATAGATGTACAACAATTTGTATAGATCATTCACGCATGTGTATGTAAATGTAAAAATTAAATTAAATATATAATGTGTATTTAATTCAAACTTAACAAACTTTTTGAAAGAACGCACCTGAGCTGATGATGACTCAGGAGCGCTCACCACAACTTGTGGTTGGTCAGCACTAGGCACGCTCATCTAACCTCCCTGCATCCAGATATAATATATATCAATCACACAAACTAAATTTAATATATACTGGTTTAAGTACCTAACCAAAAGTTGAGCCCATATCTACAACACTCGACATATAGACATGATCATTTTGGGTTTTAGGCATTGTCTGATCATGCATCTACACCAAACACTTATTGAATTAATATTGTATTATATATAATTTGATGTTATTATTTAAACATGAATTTTGCACATTCCAAAAAAAAAAAATTAAGTTCAAAAGATGAACATACCTATGTAAGATGATGCTCAGAATATAGTAAATCCATAAATGAATCTGTCTCAGATGCATGTGGGTCACCTGAAGTGGATGCCTGAGTATTCCTATTGCTCGAGCCTCCAAGCTCTCTATTGACCACTTCAGTTGCCGCGTGTGAAGTCTGATGAGTGAGATGTCCTGAAAGTGAACTCAATGCTCCTAATGTTGATAGCATGGTTTGCTGCTGAAATGCAATGGGAACACCAAGAGAAGCAAGAGGAACAATAGGACCAATTGGAGCACGTCGTTGAGGATCAACACGTGCTCCTAATCTATGTTGGGGCATGCCACGCCCAACTCCCTGAAATGACCTCATATCAAAATAGTTGGGTTTTAAACCCAACTCAAACTCTACCCATAACTTTCTCAAAAAGTATAGGGGCACCTCAGAATTGCCATGTGGTGGAGTATCAAACACCATCCACCATCTATCCCAAAAATGTGTAGCTATCTGGGGGTGCCTACACCATAAAATTGAAATTCATTTTTTGGTGGGTGGAATTGGTTGGCTAGTTTGGGGGTTAGAAAAATACTAGCACATGGCTTCTTTGGTAATTTTAAGGTCATTAATTTCTTTATAAGACAATCCATCTGCATAGAATTGTCTCCTCTCATCTCTCCATTGATGGAACCTATCTAGGTCCGCATCAATAGATCGAACAGAATCGACAATAATTTGCATTGTAGATGCAAACCGTGAGAGATGGGGGGGAATTCTAGGCTCATTTTTTATCAGATCTATATTTTCTTGAATGACCGTAAGATTTTCCCTAATGCTCTCTCTCAACTGATCCTGGTCTACTATAGGGGGTGGGGGGTTAGGAGGTGGAGGGTTTGGAGGAATGGGGTTTTCTTGTGGTGGTGGGTTTGGATCTATGGGATCTACAGGAATATGTGGTTTAGGCATAAAATCCTCTATGCTAAATAGTGGATCCATGTGAATGTACAACCAAATGGCAACTGCACATGTTAAACAATTAAAAAATATATATCAACAAACTAATTAAATAATGCACACAATTTGAAAAAACTATTTAAAAATCACATTGAATGTGCACAAATTCAAAATACAATTCATTTGAAGACCATTCGATTTATAACATTAAAAAATCCATAATGTTCATTAAAAATCCATAGCATGTACACATTAAAGTTTATAATTTAAGTTTGTACAAGTTTTGAAAATTTCAAATTTGTGGTTTACAATTTGAGTTTTGGGTAAGGGTTTGTGTTCATATTTTAGAATGTAGGGTTTAGTGTCTAGGGTTTTCTTGATTAATGATATGTGATTATGTATTGTTTGGAGTTTACATATAGTCTGAAAGATATCTAGGTTTTATGGTTTAGGGTTGATAGATAGGATTATATGGCTCATGTGATGTATACATATAAGGTTGTAGACATCTATTTCAAGATTTGGGGATTTTGAAAGTTATATATGTATATTAGAATAATGTAATAACCATTAAGATCTAGAAATTAAAAAATTGATTATAAGGATACATTTAAAAATATTAAGGATATACATTTAAACATATAATAATAGAAACATAGGAATCATGGTATTTGAAAAGGGGAAATGATAATAGGAGTTACCATAGAACACAAAATATTGTTCATATGAGAGACATAAAAGGTATGAGAAGGAAATATTATTTTAATAATAAATTATTAAACAATAGTATAGTACATGAAACTTAAAGGATGCAAATAAATTAAAATTATAGTGATTAAAAGTAATAATTATGCAAAAAAATAAGGAATCCAAACTACCAATTCGGTAGGGTCAAATCCAAGAAAGTTTGCAACCCAATCCTTCACCAATTATAGAATTTAGATTTATACATTTTAATTTCTTGATTTTTTTTAATTTTGAGTAATAATAATGAAGGAAAATCTATAAGTTGATGTTCTAGGACCCCCTTTGACAAAATGGTAACAATCAACCTAGATTATGTTGAATCAAGAGTGAAGGAAATGAAAATTCAATATGTTATGACTAAAAGTCTATGGTTGTTATAAAAAATTGAGGGAAATGCATTGTCTTGTGATACCTCACAATTATCACTACTAAAAATAAACTTTGTTGATCACACCTAAAGACCCCATTGTTATATAAGTTTGTAAATAAACTCTTTGAAAACTAAGATTGTGAGAAACATAAATTGAAGAAATAAAACTAAAACCCTATGTGTTTTAAAAAGTTCCACTAGTATTCATGATTTTTAAATCCTTATGAAACCATCAAAAACCTTAGGTACCTAAGTACAGGGATATTGGCTCAAATACATAGTTTCAAAACTAAAAAACTACTAGAGTATGGATTTTAATGACAACAAAACCCTAGAATAGAACAACCTTTACAAACATCATAAAAAAATTGAGGGAAATTCTCTATGATTTAGGGTGTAATGGGCCCAATATATATGCACATGATATATTTTTTTGAAGGATTTTTTAATATATTGATTTAAATTGTATGCATGTGTGCATATGTATTTGTAAATGAATTTGGTGCATCCTCTTAAGTTGTCTTCTAGTTTAAGAACAAGTTGAACATATTGAATATATGTTCATATAAACAACTTGAATATGTTTAAGACAAAATTCAAGAACACATAGAAGAACAAGTTGAACAAGAACATGTTAAATAATAGATTAGAAAAATAATTGTTAGAGATGCAAAATTGGAGAATTCGGTTCAAGAAAACATTGCTAATAGATTTATTTTTCAAGTTTAAGATAAAAAATTTAATCGATATAGATGAGGAATTTTTTTAAATACGATTTCATCTAGGGATATGTTGCCTTCTATTAGAATTTTTATCACACTAATTCTAACTTGAACCATACATGAGCTAATTATAACTTGAACCATAGACCCTAATTATAACTTGAACCCTAATGTATTCTAACTTGAACTCTAACCCTAATTGTAATTAAATCACGTATCATAACCTTAGTTGAACACTAACCCTAAATGCATATAAACTTTTTAATCATAAACCTAGTTAAATATTGATTGAATGTTTAATTATCACCAAAATTACAACCATTTAACCCTAGACTCTTAATTTAATTTTTACCCCAACCCTAGAACCCTACACCAATTGACAAGGCTAATTTTAATTCCAACCCTAACCTTCATCTTAAATTTTAATTCATAATTTCATAATCCTAACCCTAATCCTAATAAAAATATAACCCTAACTCTAAACCTAATTGAATACAAACCCTAACCTCAACCCTTACCCAAATATTTATCTTATAACCCTAACCCTAGAATGAATTTTAATCCTAGAATTGAACTCCAACTTTAATTGAACCCTAGAAGCGGGTAATTGAATTCTTTAATGTATTAAACAAGTAAACCTAATCATAACCCTAATTGTAATTTTGAAAGCTAACTATATAATATATATTAAAGTTTAAGCCAAACCCTAATTTTACCCTAGCTTTAACCTAATTTTAACCTACAAATAGGGTTTTAGTTTACATTTTCTAGGGTTTTAGTTTACATTTTAGTTTATGTTTTCTAGGGTTTTAGCTTAGGGTCGATGCAAGAAGTCGGTCCACAAAAGCTCAAAAAGGAAGTGTTTTTGCTATTTTTCTAATTTGTCAAGCACTTGAACTGAAATTTGAGGCACTTACACAATGAATTTTTAAATAAGTCAGTAATATGAAATTTAGAGATTTGAATCTAGTTTATAAATATGTAAATTATTCAAATACCCAGATTGTAGAAACTAAATTTTGATAAAGATCTATAAAAACCACTTTTTAAAAGTCCCTATTTTTTTACCATACCATGCACGTGTACGGACAACACTTTTTGAATCAAATAAAAATATTTTACTAATTCCTTTTGGGGAAAGAGAGCTAACAACATGAAGATTGATGAGGAATTTTTTTTGTAATTTTTTGTAGAATATTTTTTTTATTATTTAATTTTTATTGGCCTTAATTATTATTTTTAAAAATCAACGTGTACGGACAACATAATTTGACTCGAACTAAACTTTTTTTGAATTTTTTTTTTTCGTTGTATAAAGAATTGTCTAAAGATTGATGTCATATAATTTTTTTTCTAAAAAATTTAACCAAAAAAAAGTTATTAAAAAACAAAAAAAGTCTGATATTTCAAGTTTAATGACTAGTTTGCTTTGAAATTAATTAAAAAATAGAAAATATAATCCAATCTTAATAAAAATTATATATTTAAAAACTAGACATCATGTTCTGTAATGGGTTTTAATTTTATCGATTGATTCAGAAAAAGAAAATCCATCAGCCATATTGTCAAAGTTGAACATTCTTCTTCAATCTGCCTTAGTTTTTTAGTTGCAGGTCAAAGGCTAAGGCTCGGATTGCCAAAGCTTTCCCGAACCTAAAACCAAGTCTGCAGGCAGGTTGGGAAACAATTTTTTTAATAACACATACGCGTTATTGAAACAAAACGCATACGCATTTCATAACGCGTACGTGTTATGTTTTTACCCATTGGGTAAAGGTAACGTGTACACGTTATGAAACGCGTACACGTTCCTTTTTAAGAACGCGTACGCATTTCTGATATATCCGTTTTTCCTAATTTGACATTTTCTGATACAATACGTTTTTCTTGCAACATTCTTTTTCTGCAGTACGGCCTGCAAGCTCGATTTTCTACATTTTTTATTGCAAATTTGTCTTGTGCAGGGCATATTCTATTGCAAATTGGTTGAAAAGTCAAGTGCATGTTGGATTTTCTGAAGTGGAATCAAGTGCAAGAATAATTTACAAGAAGATTCAAAAAAAAGAGTTTTTGGATGTATTCATGATATTTTTGTGTACTTCAAAGTTCAAAGAAGAAAGGATCTTCATAGTACAAAGTGTTATTTGAATATTTGAAGGAGATAAAAATTTGAAAATTGGTTACAAGTAAATCATTTGTTTTTTCATCAAAAAGGGTTTTGTAACCATGGGATCAAAACAAATACAAAGGAAAAAGTGTAGAATGTCAATGACACCCGAAGAAATTCAAGCAAATAAAGATATGGAGGCAAAAAGACAAAAGGATAGAAGAGAAAGAATTTGTCAAATGAAAAATTTGGAAGCATCTACTTCAATGAATGTTGAAGAGAAATTCATGACTGATGAAATAAATATAGATGATGCAAATGTGGAGATGGTGAATATAGAAGAAAATACAATTATGGAGAGAAACTCAACTATGTCTTCAACTACAACTTTGAATGATATGGAAACAGTACATATGCAAACAACTTCAGATATGTCTTCAAATCCACCTCCTAATGATATGGAAAATGCACCTCTTCAAACAATCTCCGTGTATTTTTCAAAACCCAAGTCTTGATAATATTGATTTTGCTTGTTTAGATGAAGTTGGATACACCATTGATGATATCAATAATTATAGGGTTGAAAGAATGCAAAAACAAAAAAATTATGAAAATATATCTTATGAGAATACAAATGCTAATCAAATCCCTCATATTGATGAAAATGAGAATGAAATCTTTTTTACTTTTGAGAATGAAATCTTTTTTACTTTTGAAAATGAAAATGGAACCCCTTGTGTGAATGAAAATGAAACCCCTTGTATGGATGAAGATGAAAATGTTTTTTTTACAATTGAAAAAGATGTGTTAGATAACCTTCGTGGTAAAGTTTCTTGGAGACAAATTAGAACTTATGGAAATAAAATATACAAAAATGTTTTTAGAAAGAAATTAGGGATTCAACGCCAACTCATGTGGTGCAATTGATGAGAATGTCGCAGCCGAGAAAAGTGATGAAAAAATTAGGTATTTTTGTAAAACCAAAAAAGAAAGATGATTCAATAGAACAAGTCATTTCTAGTGTTGCTAATGCTATTGATTTTATAGGTAAGAAAAGTTGATCTAAAGATAAAAATGCGGCTCGTCATGCAATAACAACTGCTTTAGTTGATAAAGCAACTTCAAATAAAAGAATGTTAAGTAGGATTAGTAAATGTATAAAAGTAAATCCCAAAACTTTGATTAGAGCTGTTAAAGAAGAGAAAATATTGAAAATGATCCAATTAATCAATGTTGAGTTTTA